>CM022955.1:9946884-11146884 GCA_012931725.1 Litsea cubeba | reverse complement strand
GACCAATGGGATCATAACAAACAAAACCTTTTTGATTAGTGGCATAACCCAAAAATGCACACCTGCGAGATTGCGCGGTTAATTTCGTGCGCTCTATGGGACGAGGAGGAACTGATGATTCAATCAGAAGTGTTCTAGTGACATCAAGGAGATGCCTGTTTTTCCGTTCCACTACATTTTGTTGTTGAGTATACGGACAGGTACGTTGAGAAATGATTTCTTTAGTTTTTAGGAAAGATTGAAAATCATTGGAAACATATACACCCCCGCCTCCCCTCTCCCTGCCCCGCATCTGAGCGCAAAAGTTTTAATGCATTTGGAAAATTGGGTTTCAACATAGCTAACAAAAAATTTAAATGCATTAAGAACATCAGACTTCTAATGCAATAAATAAACCCAAGTAAATCTACTATAGCCATCAATGAACGTAACAAAGTATTTGAAATGACCATGGGAAAGGTTAGGAGCAATGCCCCAAACATAATTGTGAATTAAGTCAAAACATTCTGCGCTCCATGTTGTGGAGTGAGGAAAAGGTAAAGTTTTACTTTTTCCTAATTTACAAGCATCACATTCAAATGAAATAGAATCAATAAGTTTATTTAATAATCCAGATTGAAAAAAAGTAGACATCGAAACAGCATTCGGATGACCAAGTCTATTATGCCACAACTGAGAATTATTTTGAAGAATAAAACAAAACAATTGATGTAAAGATTTATACTTAATAAATGTAGAAACTGGTAGAGAAAAAAGTCTGCCACGCTTAGGCCCCCTTGCGATCACTTCCCCTGAATCCTCTTCTTGCACAATACAACCAGAAGAAGAAAATGAGACATTGTAATTATTTTCAACAAGTTGACCCACAGAAACCAAATTGGTAGCAGGATGATGAGACACAAAAACATTGGTTAATGGTAAGGGGCCAGGGGCATCACCAACAAATGTAATGGGAAGATGGTCTCCATTGGCAGCTTGAACAGTAAGATTACTAGTGTAAGGAACAACATTTTGTAATTTTGTGGGTGAAGAGGTCATATGATTACTTGCATCGGAATCTAAGTACCATGCATTAGAAAGAGACGAAGCAGTACTTGAGATGTTCATAGATGCCAAGGCATTGATAATCATTTGAAGAATACGCCTTGAATAATTTGAGAAATGTCAAGCTTTAAGTTGAAATTGGCGAACAGCATTACCCTGTTGATAAATATTTTTAACATAATCCCACATTTCACGGCAATTTTGCAAGGTTTCAGGTTGAGGATAAAATGTGGTTCAACAGAGCCCAGTAACCAGGTTTTGATTTTAGCATCCTTAGTTTTCCAGGCTAAAATCTTCTTTTTTCATCTTCCTCAGGTTTAGTTTCAGATCCATTAATGTATCCCCGGAGTTCTTTGCCTTCTAAGTAAATTTGAAATTGGAAGGCCCACGAGGTATAATTTTTGCCATCAAAGCGAACTAGGGTAATTTCAGATTTTTCCATTACTAACAGATTAGTCAGAATTGCAGACAATAGAATTGTGAAGATGTTGCCAACTAAAATCAGGGTGCTGGACCGCTATTGTAGAGAAAACCAAGAGCCAAAAGCCTCAGAACTATGTCCAGAACAGTCCCAGAACAATAACTTGAAGTAGAGAATGGATAGTGGTGGTGGGGCAAGTGAGATGCTACAAGATGCGACAAAGAAGCAGAGAGGGAGAGTACAAGTAATAGTGCACAGAAGTTGCACTAATATGGACTGTCGACCCTGTCGTCAGTGTGTTTTCATGCACGTGGGCCCCACCAGATAATTTGTTGATAGATCTAAGGCTGGGGATGAATGCACTGAGGTTTTATGCAACTGATGGAAGAAGTCTAAGCCAAAACCAATCCAGATCCAAGATTTTGTACGACTGTGATGGAATAAAGTGGATAAAACTGAAATTCCATAGAATTTGATAGAAGGCCTACCTTTGATGAGCAAAAAATACTGAAAAAATCACCATAATTAATGAGAAATCCAGGCGACCATCTTGGGCTGATTCCGCAGATGTGCTGATGACAATCTCAGGTGGGCCACGCCTGATCCGAGATGATCAGGGATGATCGGAGATGCACTGAAGGCTTCCAGAACTTGGAAGATGTCAAGGAGGATCTACAGATCCTTGTATCTTGAAGAAACTGAAGCACTAGGGCATGTAGTTGTTGTCGACCATATGCTTTGATACCATGCAATTGAATGTGAAGCATGGGAATGAGAGAATACATTGGTGAATGTCGTCCCCTCTTAGGGTCGACTGGCTTCTCATTATATATGGGCTGATTGCCCTATTTAAAGTAACAATTATGCCTTAATACAATCTCAGATCCAAAATCTTAGCTAACTAATATAGTATGAACACATGTGCTATGACTAATGATAAAATACATCAATTGGGCCTAACTGGGCCTGCGCGATTGGGCCTGATTGACAGAGGAGGCTTTAATCAAATAGGCAATGATGGCACTCTCCTGTTGGCTATAGGACGTTGCCAAGTATGTATAATAAGTTTACTTTTAGTAAATATCTTGAAGCTTGGGCATTCATCTGAAAGTGCATACAAAAGTAAAGAAGGGTTGTCATGTCGCAAGTGCTAGTAAGGAAGTTACTTAGAAAGGTATGTGTTTGGTCTCTTAAACAAGTTGCAAGATATGTTTGTTGGGGTGACCGATATTTAAAAGAAAAATACAAAAACAAAGGATATGTGATGCAGGACAAGCCCATGGTCCCCCGTGGGTCGACCCGCCCGCGGGCCCAACCCAATTATCCTTCCCAAGCCTTTGGGCCAAGCCCATTTATTTTATATTATTTAGGCCTTTAATTATATTTTAGGTTGCTTATTATGA
Source organism: Litsea cubeba (assembly GCA_012931725.1). Classification (NCBI taxonomy): domain Eukaryota; kingdom Viridiplantae; phylum Streptophyta; class Magnoliopsida; order Laurales; family Lauraceae; genus Litsea; species Litsea cubeba. Next base: position 11,144,016 of record CM022955.1, on the reverse strand, counting down.
TATTTTAATCCTGGCCATCAACGTGTTTGGATGGTCCAGATTAGTCTTAGGGTTATTTATCTTCCTATATAATGATGTAAAGTCTCTTTGGCTAAGGTAATGAATGATTGATGATTAATGAAAATGAGTTTTCTTCGAGTTCTCCTCCAAGAAATCCTTAACGCCTCTTGGATTGGAGTTTGGTGAGAGCCCAATTTCTGAGTCTCTTGAGCCCTACCTTGCTCATTTGACGTAATGCCTCCGGATTGGAGTTTAGTGAGAGCCCAATCAAAGGTATCCTCTTCTCTTTCTCTATTTCCTACGAGCTATCTCCCTGCACTAACCCCAAATCTCCATTTAAGATCCTAATCATCAGATCTGCGACCCTTGTCGCTGGATCTCAACCCTAGGTTTTTTTCCATTAGTCCATCTCACCCAGCCCCTGCCCAGATAATCACAAGAAATACAAGAAATACGAGTTTTGCACAATTGGGCCTTCCCTAAGCATTTTGGGAGTTCTATCTTCCATCGAGATCCTACCCATTCATCCCTATATTTTCTATCTTCATCTCCCTCCCGCATCTCTACCTCCGCTGTCCGCACCAATATGCTTGGGGACCAAAAGCAAGATAACTCATACAAATAAGGAAACCTCTCTCTCTCTCTCTCTCTCTCTCTCTCTCTCTCTCTCTCTCCACGTGTGCACATGCTTGCACACACTCATGCATACGTGCGTATTTACTAATTTTCACTGTTGGCAGGCCGTTCCTAGCATACAAACAGTAGACACATTTTGTCATGTCTCAAGTGCTAGTAAGGAAGTTACTCCAAAAGTTGTGTCTGGTCTCTTATAAACAAGTTGCAAGATATGTTTGTTGGGGTGACCAATATTTAAAAGAAAAATACAAATAAAAAAGAGAGGATATGCTTGGGGACCAAAAGCAAGATGACTCATACAAATAAGGAAACCTCTCTCCCTCTCTCTAGACACAACCGTGTGCGCGCATGCTCACACACACTCATGCATACTTGCATATTTACTAATTTTCCCTGTTGGCAGACTGTTCCTAGCATATGAACAGTTCACACTCCACACACATGCATATTTACTGATTTTCACTAATGGCAGAACGTTCCAAGCATACGAACGGTCCACACACACATGCATATTTACTAATTTTCACTGATGGCAGACTGTTCCTAGCATACAAACAGTCCGCACACACATGCAGCTGTTCCTAGCATACGAACAGTCCATCTTGTGGGTCCCACTTTCTCCATTCTATGATCTATCTAAGCCCTTAACACTTATTACGACCTTGTGAATTTTCATTGATCCAAATTTCACACATCCAAGTTGTGTAGTCCGTCCAACTAATCATGCAACTTCTGTCACCCATCCCACTTTATAGAGCGACTAATATTGGACAGCTTTGAATCCCACAAAACCTCTTTTGATTGCATTGTGTTTATTTTTTCACACATAGATAGGTGATATGGAGACCTCTTGTAACCCTAGATCTACCATCATAGTCATGCTTCCAAGATGGCCTCACAGGCTGAACCATTCCAAAGCTAGGAATCGTTGGGCTGCTCCTAAAAATGGCTCATATATTATATATTATTGTATATATGTGTGTGTGTGTGTGTGGGCGTGTGTGTGTGCGTGTGTGTGTGACGAGGATGCAAAGCAACTTGTGGCCTGACGAGGATGCATTCAAATCAATATAGGTAAGGGAATACAAAAGAGCGATATCAAAGTTCAGTTGTTTTGAACTATGTATTTTAAGCTCATTCCACCGTCAAAACTGTCAAATTGTGGGGGCACGATGATGAGTTGAGAGTGTTGTGCGCTTGAAAGTATTCAAGATTTCTGGATAGAATTTCAGTAACCAATAGTCCTATACTGGTTGCCCTTTAAAGGAGCGATATCAGGAACAGAATATGGGGTACTTTTACAGCCGGGCTTGGGACATAAAATTCCCTTTCTTTGAAGCTCATCTTTAGTCTGAATATGTTGATCCATTTTAGGAAACAGTTCTGTGACAACAAGCAGCATCTCAGCGGGTTTGTGAGGTTGCAAGTTAGATTGAGAGCTCAATTCCAACAATTGGTATATAGGATATGTGGCAACATGACGATCGTTTAAGAAAAGGTTAGAAATTCAAACTCCACACAGAAGTGTCGCAAGAAGAGGAAGTGCCAGCACAAGTTGGAATATGAATGTAGGATGTTTTAATTTTAATTTTAATTTTTTATCATGAATCTGGAGTGGCCAAAGCCTGCATGGAGCAAATTGAGCATTGCAAGAAGGCCCGCAAGGGTTCAACTTGGGGGCCGAGTAGTCCGGAATTATGATTAAATTTGAATAACAGGCTGTTTTGGGAAAATAAGAGATGAAGGGGGATATATTGCAATTTTGTCAGAAATTCAGAACTAAATTGGGATCTCACGTGCAGTCTACTTGGAGCAGCACTTTGGTGTACCAAATCAAGTCCAAATCCAGCAAAAATTTGAACCATATGGGTTGCCCTGAAGTTCCCTCAGAGTTCGTCATTAGGTGGGCCACTCAGGGCCCATGGCTTGGTTTGCACATTACTGCAGGAACACCCAGATGAGTTTTCCGAGTAAATTATCTTTCTTGATTTTTAGTAGTTTCTGTTTGTTTTGATGTAAGAACTATGATTGAGACTATTAATCGTAGTAGGATAGTAAAGTAGAAGAAAAATGAGGTCTTTTTTTTTTGGGTGTTTTGGTGAACTCTATATAGTTGGCTGTTATGTTCCATGTTCGACAGTACAAAATATTGAATAAAGGTTGGCTTTGCTGAGTTATTTCCCTTTCTCTCCGTGGATGTTCATTACCCTAGGATAGAGAAGCTACTCTAATCAAATGTCAATTTTGGGTTGTTTATTTGCTCTGTTCCTTGGCTAGTTAATTTCAAAAAATTTTGAACTTCTCTGTACAAGTTACTAGTTGATGTGGTTTTCTGGTTTTTGGAGTATTTGGGCCCTTGATAGTCCAATTGTGTGACACTGGGACTGCGTCAATCAAGTGGTCCTCCTCAAGTATGGTAAGTCTGCTTAATATTTCTGCTCCAGTATCTCAAGATCATTCTGGATTGGCTAGTTCTACAGACAATGAGGGCCATGGTGATGGAAATTGTGGTCATGGTGGTGGTTGCAATGGTTGTAATGGTGGACAAGGTCGTGTTGCACTGTTTAATGCAGAAAAAGATAAGCTTTATTGCACTTATTATGGAGGAGATAGGCATACAGTGCCATGAGACATGTTGGAACCTAGTGGGCCAGCACGTTCGTAATAACATTGTATACTTAGTTGTGTAAAAAATGCCAATGAAGTGGCTAAACACTGTGTTATATGAAGGTGAAGTAAATATTACTTGTGAAATTTCCTTGCTCCTTCAGAGGCTTTAGGTGTTGGAAATCTTCATCTGTTAGTATTGCTTCATATATTACTGTATTCATCAATGCAACTTGGATTATTGATTCACGTGCCATTATAATGGAGGATGGATCAATGTGGAGTCTTCACGCATTGGAGGTGCTAATTGCTAAATAGTCTTCATACAAGGCTAAGAGAGGTTTCGTTTACCAACTCAAGATAGGACGAGAGAAGTCCATTGAATTACTTTGGAGAGCCTTGACAGCTTCCATATAAACTAGTAGCCAACAATCTTAGCTCCCAATTAGAGATTACACCACCTAATTAAGTGGCCAGTAATCTTGACTCTAATTAGAGAATGTATTTTCTAAATTATGGCTCCTAAGGATATTAACTTACTGAACTTACAATGTTATAATCAAGCTAATTCTTCTAGGATAAAACTTTCTAAATACGACATTGCAATTGATTAGGATTTTGACGGGACCGTAATTCTGTGTTCAACATGTGCCTTAATAAATACTTAAGTTATGGGGCCTTTTAGTTAATTAAGCCTATGCTGATCTTCTTTTATGAGTCATTTTTTTCGATGACCTGCATTAGTTCTCCCCGGCTTGACAGAACTCGACTCGGACGAGTTGAGATGGACTTAATCCTAATGGATGAAAAATAAACTTATAAATTCATTATCTAATGGTTGGTTTTCTTTCATCAATCATTGGGTAGGAAGGGCATCCAATTGTGTTCTCCACGCATTAGAAAGGAATTATGGCTTCTGTTTATGGGTGGTGTTGTGTTCTTGAAGGCATTCAAATAGTTGGATCATTTAGTGGTTTAAATCTTACCATCAGATCTGTATGAAAGTTCTATCCATCTGTCAATCTCTCTTGTGCAAGCATCCCCCATCAATTGCCAAATATAAATTGCTGGAAATCTCAATGGTGGGGTAGAAATCTCAATGGTGGGGTAGGCTTTCTGGCTCTTTATAATCATGGACCTATCATTCGATGCTTCTGTGGGTGCTTCTGATATGAGTGGCGTCACCTGATTCATCTGATGATTTAAAGCTCTCTTCTTGATCCAACTCTTCTTTCTCTTCCTCGTTCATCTCTTCTATCAAGTGTTCCTCTATTGCACTTTCTTCAAACACTAGATCAGCTTGTTTAACTTGATATGTTTCTTTGCATGTTGATTCAGTCAGACATTTGGCCATGGAATTGACAACTTTAAAATCGCATGAAATCTGTTGTAGGGAGGTTCTCATTTATGTGTTGATGTTCTCAATTTACAATTACATGAATATCCCTTTATGAAGGTTTAAAGGGAGGATATGTACAAGTTAGGAAGAACAAATCTACAATAATTATCTCTAAGATTTTCCATCTTTGAATCAATCTTGTAGAGGTATCATGCTTTGCAGGTATTTGAGTTGGTAGTCTCTTCATAGTAATGTCCATTTCCAGACCCACCACACGAGACAATATCATTCATTTGGACAGTCAACTGCATAATTTCCTTTTTCTGCCACAACTTGGACAATTGTAACCTTTCTGCATGTGGTGGTAGATTAGTCAATGAATTCTGTCATTTATCGATGTTTATCTTAGATGGGAATCTCTTGGTAATCATGTGATATAAAAGAGAATGCTTTTGGGTGAGGAACATTTTGCCTACATGAACCATCTCAACGTTATAAAACTTTCATTAGGCATTTAAATCTCTTTTCAAAGTTGTTCATTGTCTCATAGTCCAGTGACGCAGTCCCGATTTGAAGCAATTGGACTTACTAGGGCCTAGAATACCAAAATCAGAAACAATTCCAGCAACTACACTAATGTGCAGTAAAGAACAAAAAATCAAGAACTCAAACAGTGAAGGAACGATGCATAAAACAACCAAATACTCACCTCAAAGCCTTCTCAATCTTCTAGCATCCACACAACACGAGAAAGAGAAAGAAAAACCATAAAAGCACTGCTTTTATTATATTTTAAATGCTGTTACTGTAGCATAACGAAGACTTCTGACTACTACATAGCTTATATAAGGATTAAAACACCTAAAAACCCTAGAAAACTTGCTAAAATTGAATCATAACACAATTGGAAGACTTAACCATAGTTTCCAATTTAATTTCTATGAAATTCTGTAAAGGAATTAATTAAAATAAGCAAATTTCCAGAACTGGCGTTGTCTGGGACACTTCTATCGAGAATCTCTGTGGACCCCATATGGTCCACCATTTGATGGAACAGAACCCACGTTCTCAAATTGCACTCCCGGATGAACTTGGTGGTGCATTTCTTTCTTGGATTGGTTCAGATCTGGCCCACCAAACAGCTCTTCAAAGTTACTATACGTGATACCCATTCAACTGCTAGAATTTTCTGAAAACTGCAAACAGCACCCTGTTATTTACTGTAATAATAAAACAGTCCCTGACGTGTTGTTTTATCAAATATTTGGGTACTGTTTGGCCCAAAATCTTGATAAAAAACTTGTCGGGACCCTTGTGGGTCTTCTTGGGATACTCATCTGCTGCAAGTAGGTTTCAGCCATTACAAAAGTTTGATAAAAATTCTCTTCTGTATCATCCAGGATAGATCCTCAATCCCATTTGTGGTTGGCTAGCCTTGGCAATGACTCCTACATCTAGTGGTCTCCAAAGATAGGAAAGACTCAATTGTTGGAATGAAATGGTATGAAATGAAATGACTGAACTAGATGGAACTTATGGAAGGCATAAGATTTGTGAAACTGAATGACTGAATACATTGCTGGATGGAATTGTATTAGTCACACATACAATGCTTTATGCTGCGGTATGGTTTCCAAAATGGGGCTGAAGTTGAGGGGGTTTAATTGTTGGTAGGTCAGGAGCAGCTATGGAGGCTAGAAGGGTAAAAGGTCATCACCTAGTGCGGTCCTGCCGAAGCAGGGTCCTGGGAGGGTCCAGACTAGAGACAGATCTAACCTTTGGCAATTTTGCATAAAGTGGCTGCTCGTAGGTCTCAAACCTGCGTTATCACGCATGGCACCCGAGACATTTACCATTGCACCAAATCAATGACCCATTGGAGTCTAGAAGGGTGATGCTTAAAAAATTTATGGATGACAGCTGGATGTTGGAAACAGGGACAGCAAGTAGGGCTGCCATTTTGGGCAGTATTGGGGCTGGCAGTTCAAACGAGCGACTGATTTAGGAATGATACCAGTATTGAGAAAAAGATTGGTAGGTTTTGGGCTAATTGTACTTGTATTGGGGCTGTTTTAGGTCTGTTCTAGACTGTTTCTGGCCGGTGACAGCAACTAGATTTTTTTTTGGTTGGTTTCAGGGAAAGGGGACTTTAAGCTGGTTTCAGGGACGGGGACTTTAAGAAAGCAATGACTTGGATTTAGATGGATGAAAAAGTTTAATGGATGTGGGTTGGTGAAGATGGGGTAAGTTTAGGGCTGCCAGTAGATCCCTTTGGGACTGTTTTGCTAGGGGATAGCAACCAAAATGTTGTTGAGTTAATTGGGAACAATTAAGCAGGACTTCGGTTTGTGTTTGGATGGGTTAGGGGTGAATGAGAGGGAAGAAGAGCAGTGAATGCAACAATTTTGAAAGCAATATAAGCAGATATGGTAAGCAACAATTTCTACTGGAAGAGACTATATTGAGCACTTAAAATAATTAACGAAGCAATTTTGAAAGTGATATAAGCAAATATGGCAAGCAACAAATTCTACTGAGAGACTATATTGAACACTTAAAAATAATATGAAACAACGAAAATCTCTCTCTCTCTCTCTCTCTCTCTCTCTCTCTCTTTCCTTTTGGTATTTTCAGGCTGCTGCTTTTAAATGAATTCATTGAGTGGAAATCATCAAAAACTAACTAGAAAAGAATGTACTCTGATACTAAAACAATGGAGGCTGTATTAATGTGGAATCTTCACAGTTCACATGCATCTTGAAGCCATGCCTATAATTGTAGGTGTCAAGGAGTCTTCACACAGAGCTAAGATAGGAAGTGAGATAGGTAGCATCTGCAACCTTTATAGAGACTAGTGGCCAACAATCTTGGCTTCCAATTAGAGATTAGAAGTTTTTAATGAGGGCGGTCAATGATCTTGACTCCTAATTAGAGATTGTATTTTCTATTAATGGCTCTTAAGGATATTAACTTATACACTTGTACTAAACTTGCACACCTTGCTGACAGCTCTAAACTTCTCATTTTGTCCTTCTTGTTGATGTTGTTGCTGCTGCTGCTGCTGCTGTTATTATTATTATTATTGAGTTGTTGCAATAGAGATAATATGTGTACTTCACTTAATACTTGACCAAGTTCTTTTCTTTGTAAGATCTGTTATATCAAGCCTTTCATGTATGGCCATGACGGGTATATGTTGACTGGTCTAAATGTTTTCCATATTGATCATTAAAGTTATTAACATTTTACATATGGATTCCATCTTCTAGACATTCCTTTCACTTGAAAAATAGGAATCTAAGTTCTATAAACTACTCTTAGTTGATAATTGATTAACATTTTTGTACAGGCATCACCACTGATAGGTTTAAATCCGATACCATTTTTTGGAAAGAACAAACCAATCATTATTGGAAACTGATGGGTGTTGACCAGACAGAGATTCGAAATGTCATGGACATGAATGCTTATTGCGGTGGATTTGCAGTAGCTTTGAATGCCTTACCTTTGTGGGTAATGAACATTGTGCCTGTAAGCTTGAATAATACCTTATCTGCTGTTTATGACCGGGGATTGATTGGTGCTTTTCATGACTGGTGAGGCTTTAACTTTCTACTGTTTGATGTATTTCTTGGGATGATTATTACAATTTACATCTATTCTGCTTGTCTTTCTTGAATTTCTATTTACTTTTAGGTGCGAGCCGTTCTCAACCTACCCACGTACATATGATTTGATACATGCTTCTCGTCTTTTTTCTCATTACAAAGACCATGGTGGGGGTTGCTTAATGGAAGATATCATATTGGAAATTGATCGCATAATTCGCCCTCAGGTACATTTTTTTTTTAGTGTTTCGCTTAGGAGTACAGAGTTATTTAATCCTCAAAATCATGGTTATTTTCGCTTAGTTTGTCCCCCCCCCCAGATGGATAACAAGAGTTTATTAGGTAATAAGGAAATTTGTAATGTTAGCATGTAAATGTATTTTTCCAGTGGGAATCTCTGACTCTCACTGGCAAGAGGATCCTCCAGTTCATTCTGCCATGTCCTAATTCATTAAACATAATTGACTCTCCACTGCCTTTTCCTTTTCTTTTGTTTTTAATCTCATTTAGTATGAAATCCAATTGTCATGGAGCCTAAAGAGAATTTCCCACAAAATCACATTTTTCAATTCCCTTCATCGTTGTACATATTGAAGAAGTCCTTAGTCCCTTCATTACTGCCTTTGCTCTACATAATGAAATACGACACTGGTATGAGGTGTTACCTCATTTGAAACTATAGTCAAGTCTATCGAATAAATGACTATTTTTAAGTAAAATACAAATGCAAATATAATATAAACTGACATAATATTATTTGAATGTTACACCAATTAATCAAGTAATTAACTTTTCAATATCTAATTCAAAATTTGAAACATAATAATATTTTGTAAATGAAAATGAATGTTTAAACTAGAGCCCAATTGCATCATGAACAATCCTGTTAAAAGGACACATGTTATTTAATGTATATATACATGTATATATATTTTTTCCTAGTGACAACATATAAGGGATAAGAAAAAGATTAATGTGGAATGCGGTAACTATCGTTCCCTTTGGAAGAGCTCCCTTTTCATAATTCTGAGTGTGCTATCCGTGGTAGATATTACAGAAAATGTATCCCTTTAATTGGGGTGCTTACAATCAAATTTCCACTATTTACAATTGATTGCAAAAGTCAACTCATCGCCGTAGATTTTCCTGAATTACAAAAGTCAATTAATCACAGATTTTCCTTCTAGAAAATTTATTTGACGTGCTTGATATTTTAGATCATAGGAATCCATGGAGTAGAGAAGACTTACAGGTCCCATGTGAGTCCATGTTGTGAATAGATCTAATATGGGGGAGATCCCCCACGCGATCTGATCCATTCCCCTACAAGTTTTACAGTTTTCTATATAGAAAAAAAGAGTCAGTTAATCCAACAGTCCAGCCCGTTCAGATTGGTGCAAACCCATGGGATCCGGTGACTATTCGAGATCAGGTGGGCCCCACTAGGTGGTGTGTACCTCGCATACCTGATCATTATACACACACACACACACTTTGTGGGTACTTATTAATTTTCATATAGATATGTGATGCAGAACACAATGAAGATCATGTAATTGGACAGACAATGACATTTTGACCCATGTGTGAGGTGTTCCAATGGGTGATTTTTAACAAAAGATCGTGTCCCCTTTCACAGAGCAATAGCTAGATCGAGATTAGTGTTATCTATAGTAGAAGACCTAATGGAAAATCTGGATCCTGAACCTCTTTCTGCTAAATCTGAAGAGAATCATGACCTCCCTTGCTTGTCTTCGAGACAATGCATAGATTGGATTTTCTAGAGTTTTTTTTTTCTACTTGATTATCAAGTGTTCTTGATGCTTTTGTATAGGTCAACAGTGATATAAATTACAAAAGTGGAGGTAGCTCCTGACTACTTGATTCAGTTACTCTTTACTTTCTGCTGAATAAAAATGAACATTTTCATAGAATGTGACATCAATGCAAACAAATTGCTTCCCCTTCTTTCCTGTCAGTCAACATTATACCTCTTGTGTACTTAGATATCCCACAAATATGTATTCAATTGCTTCTGTGTCCAACTTGCGTCACTGTTGTTTCGGGATATGAACAAAACAGAGTAACAGACAACCAAATATGTTATGCGGAACTAGAAATAATGGAGCTAAAGGACGCATTACCTACAAGGGGTGACTTTCCATTCAACACTTGTGAGCGCATTCAATTGATGAGAAATGTCGCTGTATGCTTCTTCTTATATGAAGTCTTCTTCTCTCCTCAACCATAATAGCCCTATGTCCATAATCCGATATTTTAATTAATTAATTCATCTTGATGTAGTAGTAAATGTTGCTTGAAACTTGAAATTCACTTTCAACTTACTTAATAATTAAGTAATTGAGTACCACACTACTACTACTAGTTTCTTGACTTTTAAGTGTTTAACACTAATGGTTAGTTCAAAATTACGGTTGTAATGCATAGTGTAAAATTTGTGATATTTCAGCTTATTTTAATATATATAAATCTATTTAATTCAGAACAGACTTTACAAGTTTAAGATAAGACAGTGATATATGATGTTATGACTTAGGAAGACCACTATTTTGATTTAAAGTGTTTACTAATAGAAAATATATTGTTCTCTAGCATTTTATAATATTTTGAATTTTTTGGATTTTTTGGGGTAATATAAAAATTCACTCCACGAATGGACCGCCAACCGCGACGCGATGCCGCATCACAATGGTTTTCTAGGTTGACCGCGATAGTGACTGCGACCGCGTTTTTAAACCATCACCATAGGCCTTGTAGCAATTTTCTACAACCATGGTTTTGTATAGATGTAGTCCATGTGTACATGATGACACATGCCAGTGTAGCTTGCATTCTTGATCCAATCCATCCATCCATTGGGCATGCCAAATTACCAATTGCGTAGATTCCCTGGCCACAAAAGTCAAGATGATTCACTTGTTAGTAGGGTGAAACTTCTACAAGGTAAATGGTAGGATAAGTTCCCAGGGCTAGGCGGCTAGCTATCTGAAAACCTGTCCGACTATTAGGCCATGTAATGTCATAATCTAGACTGCAGGGCTCACTTGAACAACATGTGGAATCACGTACATATCTTCATCCCCATCCCCGATCAAGAATAACATTCTAGTGCTAGTTCTTTTAATGATCTTAAAATGATATCATAGTGTTTAATGCAAACCTTTGTATTTAAGCATATCATATGCACGATGCTAGTTTGTTCTTTAATATTAAACTTAAATTTTGCAGGGCTTTGTGATTATAAGAGATGAGGAATCTGTTGTGTCCAGAATCAAAGATATTGCTCCAAAATTCCTTTGGGATGTCAGATCATATATGTTGGAAGATGAACAAAAGAAGATGGAACATGTACTTATTTGCAGAAAAAAGTTTTGGGCTATTACCTAAGGTATGCTGGTTTGATGTAACGATTCGGAACTCGGGGTCCTTCGAGTTCTACGTCAAGACTTATAAAAGTATCATGTCCATACATGTGTCAAATCCACTTGCATAATAAAATTCTAGGCATTTACCTAATTAATAAGAACTCTTTATTTAAGATTTAAAAGTTAGGATAACAATGTCAATGTGAACATACCAAACCAAACCAAACCAAACCAAGCCTTTTCCCACTAGGTGGGGTCGGCTATATGGATTTGACGACGCCAATCAAATCTGTTTAGGGCCATGTCCTCCGTTAGATCCATGTAGGCAAGGTCATGTTTAATAGTTTCTTTCCAACTTCTCTTGGGTCTCCCTCTCCCTCTCCTACTCCTGGCAATCTCCATGCTTTCACACCTTTTAACAGGTGCCTCCGTTGGATGCCTTTTAACCATGTCAATCTGAACATAATTAAATAAAAGGAAAAAAAAAAAAACTGCAAAGTCTTTGGAAACCTATTTGTAACAAACTCAATAAAAATAAAACTAGTTCTTCAGCTCTATCTTCTATGTGAATCCGCCGCTTCTATGTGAATCTGTCGCTCAGGAACACATGCTGTGAATCTGTCGCTCAGGAACACATGCTGAGGCTTATCTCTTGATCATCATGGTAATCCTTAGACTCTAAATCCGCATTACATGGATTGGGGCAACCAAAACAACAATCACTGAAACTGAGTGAATAGAACTTTAATCTACATGGGTGCACAATTTATATATCTACATGGGTGTACAATTTATATGTTAAACAAGAATAATAATGCTACAATGATAACATGAATCCATTTAATAAGGTCCGGTCAAGGTTTCCTAAAACTCACCTCCAGACAATCCCTTAACCACTTGACAACACCACTCCATTAATACCTCATGGATGCCTTACATCATGTATAAAGGGTTGACCTACAGTCAGTGAAATAGCTGACTTGTAGTTAGGTGATTAACATAACTGACCTTTGAGTCAGGGAATACATCTGTCCTATGAGTTAGGAAATAGCATATCTGACCTGTGAATCAGGGAATCGGGTATATCAGACCTGTGAGTCAGGGAATAACATCTATTTCATGGCCTTCGTATGTGCTAGTGGTGTAGGCAAGGTCCAATGGGTTGGTCCGGATTAATCATTTTCATACGAATTATCATTCATCATAGACATAATGTGATTTTGATTCATCACCAATTTGGAAGTAGTTCTCAATTTTAATAGCAAGGAAACTTGCAATTAGTCCCTTACACAATTCTGGGTTCCACGCACCCCATTCCGGTCCATAATCGGTACCTAGCAATGTAAGAGCAATTGCATAGTTACGCTGCTAGGTTTAAGATATTTCTCCATTAAAAGGATTAACAACCTTACTCATCATAACTAATTAATGTGCAGGCATAATGGAATTACACACATCATATTACATGTTTCACAGAACAAAGGTCCGAGTTTCAGGTCTGTAATACATAACTACGAGAGGAAAACACTAGAATCCAGCATCATACATGGATACACTTATTCATATTTAAGAATTATAATTCCATTTGTTAATGTAGAAACATAAGGGAATTCATAACTTCACCATCTTATGCTTTTCAAATTCAACCAAGACTAGGTTTGGCCATGGTTTTTAATTCCAAATCCAATTCAGTCTAACGTGCATTCCTCTTTCTTATTGAACCATTTATCATGCTTTAATGCATGGCATAAATAATCAAGTATTTATAATTTCCAAATCAGCCACTGTGGAACAGTCGAAATTATTCAATAAACAGTAATGTAAAGGATATTATTGGTATGGCTTTAGCTGGAGAAGAAGTGGAATGGCTGAAGAACCTATTGACCGACATTCCCTTGTGGAATAGCCGGTACCAGCCATATCTCTCCACAACGACTCAAGGTCTGCAATAGACAAGATAAGTGTCACGACCCAAATTCCGGGGCCCTGTCGGATTCCGGATCGTGATTATTTAGCAATATACACCACACATTCATCAAATAATTTCCACAAGGAATCAGGCATTTAGATCAAACTATAATTTCCATTAACTTATAAAAGTCAAATGACATCCATAATCACTAAATAAGCAAAATTCCATATTCTGACTTGAATCAAAGATATCCTAAGACATTTAATAAAATTCCCTAAACAAGGGCTAATCCCCTTATCAACTAATTGAGCTTTTTTCGTTCCCTCCTGTCAGCTACGCATGCCGAAATCTACGTGCTGAACATCGTTCTGCTCTGTCCTACTCGTAACGTGATTACCTGAAGGGGACAACATAACATCAGTATTACTGGTGAATGAATTTTCCTAATTAACATCAACATAAAACATAATATTACATAAATAAACGAGTCTAAATTAATAGATCAATTACCATTAAAAGTACATCCATTTACATATCCGTGCCCATGCACATTACAACGCCACCAAGGCTTATCGTGCCCATGCACATTACAACGCCACAAAGTCTTATCGTATACATGTATACTGGTCACCATGACCCTGTCTCGTCAGACACGTCCACCAAGGACCGGCCGCTATAACGGCCACCATGGCCCGAAGCCATCAATCATCCGGACACAAGTCCAACATCCCAAATCTGGGACCCAGTGCACAATATCTCATAATCACATAGCAACTAAAATTCATTATTAATAATTTGCACAAACAGTAGTGTGGACCCAACCCATGCACACTTCACTGGTTGCTGCCCCACTTCTCATCATAATTGGTATTGAGTGGTATAGTGGGCCCACACTATTTGTAACACAACCTTACACAATAATAAACAATCACAGTCCATATAGTTAATCACAGTTAACTAAACATAGTTAATTGACCACAAAACTTCAATTCACCTAAGTAAGAAAGTTAATTATTATTTCTACACGGAGTCCAAGGTCTATCTCCATAATAAGTAGACTCCCTTCCAGAACTCATCTTCTTGCACAGAACACAAACAATAGATAGTTCACGACTGAACCTCTTGGTATAAAAAATCCAGTGGGTCCCACTCAGCTAAACCAAGATCAGACCTCAAGGTCATGGTCGCACAAGGGTAAACCCTCAACCCATTGGATCTGATCCCTCATCAGGTCATATCCTGGGCCCCACAGATCAAAACAGTTCCTAATGGCTTCCAAGCAATAATTCTCGCCTGAGAATTTTGTGGCTGTTAGATAGAGAAACAGATGGGACCCACTTCCTATGAGTCCACCATCACTAGGGTCGACCATGGGTCCCCTACAAGATGTGGGGTCTTGATCTTTGATCAAGTCAACCCTATGACCCCACAAAGGCTGTCGACCTCAGCCCTGCCTCCTATAAGTAGTCCGCCTTCCAGATGTAAGTGCAACAAGATAGTGGACCAGATGGGTCCCACTCCATCGAAGTCCAGCACTACTATGGTTGACCAGCAGTGCCCCACCAGATCTCCGGACCTGATCTGTGTTCAAGTGGGCCATGGGGTCCCACAGCCCTCCAATATCCATTCACAACCTGTCGACAGTCTCTGTTTCAACAACT
Source organism: Litsea cubeba (assembly GCA_012931725.1). Lineage (NCBI taxonomy): Eukaryota > Viridiplantae > Streptophyta > Magnoliopsida > Laurales > Lauraceae > Litsea > Litsea cubeba. Next base: position 11,128,867 of record CM022955.1, on the reverse strand, counting down.
TCCATGCCTGTTCAATGTATTCTCAAGAATATGCACTCCATCCTGTTCGTATCATTCCAGCAACCATTCACATATAATTACTGGACTCAAGGCAGATTTCTATAACTATCCCATGTTACAGAAAAATCTCTGTACATTGAACAATCCAAAAGTTGGATTACCTGCCATTATCAAACATCTTGATTAATCAACTGGTTAAATAGGAAGATCCACTCACCTTTGATACGCGATTGTTGCTCGTCTTCCTGCTGATTGACTTCTTCCTCTTCTTCCCCTAGATTCCAACGACCAAGCTCTCTCTCTCTCTCTCTCTCTCTCAGATCTTTCTCTCAAAGGAAAAAGGAGAATATTGGATTCTACTACTAGGGTCAATGGTTGCTTAAATAAACAAAGATGAGGTAGAGTCCTAGTGTTTCTCTAACTGGACATAGAGTCAGTCCTATCCAATCTTCTCTCATCAACTCCTAATTAGAGTTGTTAAACAACTCCTCTTTCATTCGATAATAATTCACGTGAGACTCTACTAATCTAATAGGAATCTAAAACCCAGGATATTACAATAAGTAACAAGACCTATAATGGTAAATCCAGACATAGTCGTCTGAGGCACAATTTGTTGAGACAATTACTCAAGCAAGGAGTGATTGCAATTAATTTTGTGAGATCGATGGGTAATTTAGCTGATCCACTAACTAAGGGACTTGCTAAAGAGTGAGTAACCTCTACATCGAGGGGAATAGGACTTGAGCCAAAAAGGATAAGTCACCAATAACGGACACCCAACTCGTTTGATTGGAGATCCCATGGGATGGTTTCAATGGGAAAAACGAAGTTATCTTTGGATGGCATAGGTGGAACATTTCAAAATTCTAATCACTTGTGTATATACCCATTCCTATGGTGTGAAATGTTCATATCCTAAATATTAGTCGGTGATACTCTGTCTTTTATAAGCGGGGTGTTGTACAGGAGCATCCTTGATAGAGAACACCTAAATGAGTGTGGAAGTCAGGCCGCTTCCTATGCGAGGTTAGACTACTTCGTAGAGTGCTCATGAATATCGGGATAGCACAAGGTCGTTAATGTGCACGGTTCTATAGGAATCCCTGATTTTTGAGACTCTGTGTAATAAGTATGATTTACAAAATGAACTCTTGGTTCAAGATCCTAGTCCACCATAGAATTCTGGTATTTCAAACTTACTAAACTACGTGAAGGTTCAAGACTTAGTTCACCTACACTTATGCATAGTCTTTCAGCATGTCTTGCAGCAACACTTTTTCCTTTTGAACATTTTCTTTCAGTGCTTTAATGCGTGGGGGATTGTTGGTATCTTTGTGCATTAAAGCACATGTATTTCTCTTTTCTTTATTTAATAGAGTCCCACATCGATTGTGGAGAATTGTTTAGTGTTATTTATTATTGTTTACACACATCACTATGGTGTAAGTCTCGAGAGAAGGCTTACGTAGTGGTGACCACACACTTCCTACACGTGCTTGCGCTGTCCGGCCGGCAGGGCCGTGCGGGCGGGCCCGCATGCGCGTGCGTTATTTTTAGGTCTCGGTTTGGTTGGGTTGGGTTTGGGCTGACCTAGATTTTACCCTTATATGCGAAACCTAGTAGCTCGTGTCCGTTAGAGATAGCTTTTCCGCTCATTTAAGCGGAATAATTGCTACCCGTTGGGATATCCCTTGCACAAGAGTGAATGCGCAGAGGCGTTCGTTGCACACTCTAAATGCGTGTATCCGTTGGGAATTAACTCCCCAACGGATCCTTGCCCGGGAAACCCCTATATAAGGGACGTCTGGGTAAGGGTCTTCTCATCCCATTCTCCTCCAAGCTCTCCTCAAATCTCATGCTGATTCTTTTCAAGTTCTTTTTGAGAATTTCCTTTTGAGTTCTTTTCAAGCTGTTGCAAGACTGTGATTTTGGGGATTCGAGATTCTCATCCATTTGAGTGCACGAGCGGTGGAGATCATCCGATTAGGAAGCCGTCTTATCCTGGGGCAGACATCCGGAAATCCATTTGCACCTGTGTGGGGGCGAAATCTGGCTAAAGAAATTGTCTCTATAGACGTGATTCGGCTACCATATTGTTTGGTCAATTCTTTTCTTTCCTTATTTATTTTTTAATTTTTAATTTATTTACAATTTCCGTGGACCATTTTTTCCAGCAGAACCTCCTTGTGATGACTGATGTATCTGGCCTAGATTAATAAAGTAATTTTAGCACTTCATCCCCCCCATGACCCTTATCCTGGATCTTTGCTAGTCCCTCTGTCTGATCTCTGCCATGAGATACACAACCCAAAGAGGCCCTAGGGCATGTTATGGTCATCGTCTGTGAACTCCACCAAGTTCAGGCCAGACTCCGTCAAGTCAACTAGGATTAGCCATGAATGTAATCTGTAAAGCAGTCAGTCAGTAACGACTTCTGGTGAGATTTGACTCCATCAAGAATCAATTGACTTGGTCATGACTTATTCAGATTTCAAGGAAAAATTGGAAGCTATATATATATATATATATATATATATGGTTTGGATGTGTTATAAAGTCAACCCTACTATGTTGTCCCTCACCATGTTAGATGCACATGAATATTTCCCATATATATATATATATCAAGTTTTGACATTTTTAGCTCAGCCTAATCTCCAAGTTGGCTTGGCCTAGTAGCATGGGGCTTAGTCAACTTTTCATATTTCGAACAATAATTGGGCCATAATTAATCTTCATGTGAAAAAATTCTCCCAGAAACTTGTTTATAGGTTTGAATTCAGTTCTTAAGAGTGATTGGGTCCATTTAGTCATTTCGTTCTACAAAGAAAACAACTCTGTTGAAATTATCATCACATTAGACAAAGCATCATGAAGTGGTAGTTCTTAATGTGGTCATACCCTTTGACAATGGTTGTGGGTCTCATAAAGACATGCTGAACAATCTGACTAGAATTCAACCATTATCACCTCCTTTGGATCCAGACTCACCTGGAAAGAGCAAATACTTTCCTACCAATAACCAAGACGTTTGCCTTAATGGTTTCACTATCATGAATGTGTAGTTAAAGAAGGAAACTAAGCCCTGTTTAAATCTTGGAACCTGGTTTCCCTTCACCCAGTTTATCTATAAATCTAATTACCTGAAATTGTTTACCCATAATTATTACTGCCAAAGAACATAACTGTCAAAGGAACCCAGGTTATACAAATGGATGATTCTTGAATTATGCACTTGGAATCACCTGCACTTGGTTGACAAAATTCCGAACAGGCCCCAAGCACTTTCTCGAAAGATAGCACACATTGGTTCTCAACTTAAAACTTGTGTATGGTCCATGGTTTTAAAACTCACCGGAGTCCGAGTCGACTTGAACTTGGCACTTACTGTGTTGAGTCTACATGACTTGGACTCGGCTCGAGTAAAAATAAAAAGAAAAAGGTGCTTGTAAAAATCAGGTTAAATAGAGGAGGCGCTTTCATTGGCAAGAGAAAAGGTTGGGAAAGGGTTTCTAGATGTGTGGGTGGAGAGAGAGAGATAGATTTGTGGGTGGAGAGAGAGAGAGAGAGAGAGAGAGAGAGAGAGAGAGAGAGAGAGAGAGAGAGAGAGAGAGAGAGAGAGAGAGAGAGAGAGAGCTACTACTGCTTTGCTGCTGGGAGCCAGTGCTGCTGATACTGGTGCTGTCTATTGCTCTACTGCTGGGAGCCTGGTACGCCCGTCTTCTCTCTCTCTTCTTTTCTTTCTTTCTTTCTTTTTTTTTCCTTTTCTCTTGCTGATTTTGCTCTGCTGCTGGTGGGCCTTCTTCTTTTTCTATATTATCTTCCTTTTTCAGTGGGCTGGGGTGGAAGTAGGGTTCCTGTTTTATTTATTTTTTTCTTATTTTTTTTCAAGTTTCTTTGTTCTGAAGTGAATGGATCTTGACTCGGGCGAGTTGCATGCGAGTTGACTTGGACTCGGCCATGCCCGAGTCGGGTCCCGAGTCCTGTTTTTTAAACCATGGTATGGTCAATTGACCTTGAAGTATAATAGAATAAAAGAATTAAAACTCGAGCATTGAAATAAAAAAAAAGGAATTTCAAATAGCATAAAAAATTGTTGGTTTGCGAAATATTTACAAGAGATCAATTCCATTCATGACTTATCCCTCCTAAATCATTTTTTAGAAGTAGGATAGGTTATTTTCAAATAAAAACAGTGATACAGTTGCCATGATGTGTGTGATTTTCAGGTTCAAAATTTTGAAATACAAGACTTATTGCTCGATCTGAAGAGATACGACTAATTGCCCAGCTCCAAGGTGTAAAGGAGGGGACTTAATTCCCCTACGTGGAAGGAAAGGTGTGACCCATTCATTCATATCATTGTGATCCTTAGCTCTCCATGTGCTCTCTCCAAAAGCTAGTACTCCTTAAGTTATCTAGTTCATGACAATTTGATGATCTCTCATGTGGCAGAGGTGAAGGGTATTTTTTGGTTTTTTTTTTTTTTTTAATTTGTTTTTTCTTCCTAGGATGTGTAAATCCAAAGATCTAAAGCTCACACCTGACTGGAAGTTAGAAAGGAAATTAATTCCATGATGCAATGGTAGGCGCAGAAGAAATTGTTCTCCCGACCCTGTTTTATTATTATTATTATTATGCATTTTTTTCCTGTTGAAATTGGGTTCCCTAATGCCAATTCTCTGACGCATCAATGGTTTAGACATATCGGTTTATAGAGGGGCTGCCCTGGGATCGATCCCTGGGTATGGAGTTTCTTTTGCACTTATGGGTGCTAGTTCTTTTGAATCTGTTTGTTCTTTTATGTGGTCTTTTTTTTTTTGTTTTGGTGGAATAGTGGGGGCTTTAGTACCCTTGTTAATACATACTTTACTTGCCATCCAGTAAAAAGAAACAACAAGAAGTGAATCAACATGATATGCAATTTGACAGGACCAGGGCATCAGACCTTTAGAATATGTTTGGAGAAGAAAATGGGGAAACTAAGAGAAGTGGACCCCATAGGAAAGTCCAGGGGGTGCACAAAACTTGTGTGCTAGACCTTGCAAAAAGGTTTTTGAAGAAAGGGGCTCCTTAAGCAGTAAGCAGTGTTTCACGGACTCAGCCCCCTATGGGTCGAGTCTGCTGAGTCTGGCGCAAGTGCCCTTTTTTTTTGTTCATGTTTTTTCAATTTTTTGCATTTAACTGTTTACCAGATCTATAGAGATTATCAGAAGGGAAACTTTCCTTCTATAGTAGATAGGAAGAGAGGTAATTAAGGGTACATTTGCATCATCTTTCTGCTATAATTGGATATAAATTCTATTGGAAGGAGCTAAATCCCCATTATATGAGGGGCTGGGGAATTATCCCCTGTTTGAACAAAACAAGGAAATATTGTTTTGGCTTATCCCCCAGCACCACCTATATAAAATGCCATATTTGCCTTTTTCATTCTGAGGAAGCAATTGAGAATATGCAATTGGCTGACATCACATTTTGTATAGGTGGGAATCCGTCCTTGAAAAGTTAAATATTATGGAAACTTCCCCTCAACAATTTATTTAATAAGGAATGAAAGAACCCTACCAGCCATCATCTCTCACACAAATAGGACTCGGATGAGCCAACTTGGCCATGTCCGAGTTGAGTCTGAGTCCGTTTGGTTATAAGAATTTGGAGAATTGTAAATGCTGGAATTCAGAATGCTGCTAAACTTCGCCTGAATTCCAATTCCCCGTTTGGTTAGTCCTGTAGTTTCATGCCTGAGAATTAAGTTCACCTTGAATTCTCTGAATGCATTGTTTGGTAACTTGAAGATTCTTTGTTAAATTTGATACTAAAGAAATTGGTGAAAATATAAATTTAATTTATATAAATTAAATTGAGAACAGGAAATAAAAAATCTAATTATTTTACCAAATTGACATATTTTAGCCTTCAATTGTAATTATATGAATCCAATGGTTCTATTGCAACATAATATCAATTTCTTGTATCAAATGCACTGATGAAAAATGGGAGCAGAAGAATGAAACAAGATGATTGGTAAAAAGCTCTTCTTTCTGGTTGTTCTGCTGGTGGGCTGACATCAATTCTTCATTGCGATAGCTTTCGTTCCATTTTTCTAGTGGGTACCAAATTGAAATGCCTTGCAGATGCTAGTTATTTTATTCATGACTAAGATAACAGTTTGTGTACTTCTGTGACCTCAATTCTGGTGACAATGCAATTATCTAACAGTTTGTGCACTTTTGTGACCTCAATTCTGGTGACAATGCAATTATCCCTCCTTGTTTCACTTTCCTTTTCTTTATTATTGTTTTTCTCTACAGAGACCCTCTTTTACTTGTTTATCCTTTTCTGGACTGAAATCTGGACAGAAACCCCAGATAGAGAAGGACTGAAATCCATGCCTGGAGAGAGAGAGAGAGAGAGAGAGAGAGAGAGAGAGAGAGAGAGAGAGAGAGAGAGAGAGACCCATATCTAGAAATCAAATCTTTTGAAACCCCATATGGTAAAGTACTGAAATCCACACCCGAAACTCATCGTTCAGGATCAGATTGCACAAGAATGACCTTCCCATCCAGGGCTCTAAATTGGTGTTGGATATTGGTGATATATAACTATTGGACTCTGAATTTATCTTCAAAATTATCTACATAAGTCGATTAAAGCGCATCAATACATATGATATTAATTTTCAAATCTTCATTGGGTTTCAAATGTACAGACCTAAATATATGCGCAAGTGACCCATGGCCCTCCTATCTCTAGCCCACTGGGATGTCGTTGTGCATCATGGCACAGAAGATAACTCATACAATTTTTTTTTTTTGTATGCAACAAAAGAGGTAAATGTATGAAAGTTAAGCCACACTTTTAAAAACTCATGTTAGAGGGAAATTTTCATACTTTAATTCTTTACACTTGGTAAATGTAATAGTGCACAGTACAAGTCTGTACTTTTCAATCATCAAGGCTATATTAAATCTCAATCACTCAATTATTTTCTACTCGTGTTCTTTTATTGCATTAATTTTTAATCCAATCGGAGTCATATCCACAGTGAATTGAATAATAATTTACTTCCTTATGTTTTAATTACATGCCTATCTCCGAATGAATTGGATAGGAGCAAAACCTTTTAAGATGAAAAAAAAAAAAAAATATTGCTGGACCATGTTTCCAAATAATTTAGATTTTAAATATAGGTCACTCTCATAAATATATATCAATGAGCCTACTTAGGCATCCCAAAATAATACCAAATACTACTTTTGAGATTTTGGTCAGACTATGGACCGGGCTTCTTGTCTCACTTATCATCTGTCTTCTCTTTAACAAGCAATAGGGGTCTAAAAAAAGGTGCTACTTGATTACGGTTGTTAAATAATTTATTAGATTATGTGAATATATATTATGCCAGTATGCAATATAAACTATAAGTATGAAAAATTTATAAATTGGGACTTTAGAAAGATGAAATATTTGTGAGGTTCCTTAGTGGGGCCTGAATATCTAATCATCTAAAATGCTTAAAGTTATGGCCACTCTCTCTCTTTTTTTTTTTTTTTTAAACGAACTCTCCTAAAAACTCAATCTAGTAGAAGATGGCCCACCCTCAGATTGATCAATAAGATTTGCTTAATTATCATGATTCTTTGTTCACTTCGTTTGTAACTAATCAATCTGACAGTGGGCTAAAATTCTATTTGAATGTAAATTTTGCAAGGTTCTGAGCTATTTTGGGAGGTTCTAAATTTTTCATAACCGGTCCCATTAAGAACCCTTATTCATTTCTCATGAGTCCAAGCCTTAAATGATATTAAACTATTTGTGAATAGGTATGCTTACTCTTCAAAGTCCCACCTATGTGATTTTGAGTCTTGAACTTCTATGATGACAAATGAATATTATTTTTTTATTTGTTGTAGTTATTATTATTTATATTTATCGATTCTTCTAATTTTTTGTAGGGAGTCTAACATCAATTTAAGTATATATATATTTTTACTATTAAAACTTTCAATTTTGCTGAAAGTTGTTTTACATTGGCGAAAGATTTTTACCTGCACTCCAGCACTATGTGCTCTATTGTATTGCTACCATCGACACATCGGGACCGCAAAATCAAGTGAATTCCTCGAGTCCTCTAATCAAATAGCTAAAGATCATTGCAAGGGCATCAACAACTACTAAATTTCCTGTGCCCATAGGTGATACAGTTACTTATCCAACTTAGAGAAGAGCTCTTTACCCAAAATAAAATAAAATGCGGAAGAGCTTTTTAAAGGGCCTAATCAGGCTGACCTAGCCTTATGGGCTTCAAAAAAGCTCAGCCTTGCAGCAATAGTCATCTAACACTGACAGAAAACGGTGAAGCTCCTTTGTGGCCATATTATTAATTTCGTATAGTTTCAGCTGAAATGGCTGAAAGTTTTCGTTTTGGTCAAGTCGCTGAAACAAAACTTTAGTCAAAACTTTTTGTTTTGAATTTCGATCAGTTTCGGCCTAAATCCCAAAATGGTATTAATTTACATTATTATTATTTTTTTTTACTTTTTATACACAATATACTTTGTATTTCTTATATTTTCCTAAATGTAATTCCAAAATCTTACTAGAATGGATTAAATCTATATTATTATTATTTTTTCTACATATATATGTATATATTTTTATTTTATATTTCCCTCGAAATGTAATTTTGAAACTTTTCATACTGAAGGCCAGACCGAAATAGGGTCCGAAACAATATTGACAACTATGCATGTCTGAAATCTCAAACAACTCACGGTATGGTCGCCCTCTTGTACCCACACTTAAAATGTTAACCCACACTTAAAATGTTGAACCCACACTTAAAATGTTTGTGTGGTTAGGAAGTCTAGTTTTAACCTGGAGGTCCTGCCTTCGAATCCCTTTAAGGCCTTAACCGATACATAGGGCTAGTGGGTTCTATGTATACGTAGGTTTACCAATGATCCCCCGAAGGGGGGTCGGCGGGTTCCTATGTTATCAAAAAAAAAAAAAAAAAAAAATGGTCGCCCTCTTGTATGCAAGCCTTAGAGAGAATCCATACTCCTTTATTAAATGAGAATGAGGGGTAGCTCAGTTGGCCTAGGACCACGGTTTACTCCCGGAGGTTGAGGGTTCGAAACTGCGCTGCCACACTGGGGCACAGGGGGTTTTTACCCGGCTTTGCCTCCTGGGCCCATAGGGATTAGTCCGGCCCAAAGGGCTGGGACACCCTGCGTCAGCAAAAAAAAAAAAAAAAAAAAGAGAATGAGTTTCGGTTTTTCTTTTTATGAGTTTCAGATTTTATTTCTATTCCATATGCTAAGATACTAGAAACTTCATGCTATGCGTATAATTCTCCCTATTTCAATAAATGGAAATTAATTTCTACTAAAATGACTTGGTGAAATAAAATAAATAGGAGATTCTCTTGCCACCCAAATCTCAATTACTTTTTTCATTTTTACCAAAAATATTAAAAAGAATCCCACTAAATGCTAAGTAATGATAAGGATTTAAATTCTTTTTCAAAAAGAGATTACTTAATTTTAGGGGATTTTCTTTTTCATTTTTTTTTTTTTTACTAAAGTGCCAATGGGCTCATTTGGGAACAATGAGCCGAGATGATTCCTCGCCCTTTTTCCTGGTTGCCACAGGAAAAGCCCTTGTTTGGTGTAAACTAGGCACATTCGGTAATTACCTGGATTAGACACCTCCCCATTGGAAACATATAGAAGCCATGCTCATTGATAAGTCCATAAAATTGCATCTATTAAATTTCCTAGCATCATGCGTTAGTGTTTTCAAAGTTGATTTCATCATAAAATTGGATTAAGATCATGAAAATGCATGTTTTTATTGAAATTATTTTTTTGGGTTATTGTATTATGTTCGCGAATAGCTTTTAATTTACACGTAAACTCATGTAAGTCCTTTGTGCCACTGCATAGTGCACGAAATTATGAGCAACGCGGCATATTCACTTGAGTTTATACATCATGTCCATATGGCCCCATGCGTAGCATGATAGTTTACAACATAAAACTATTCTTTTTAGGGATTTTTACCAAAAAAGTGTTGCAAACGTCCATTTTAATCGTACAGCATTTTTGGACGCTTTTACCCCTGCTCTGCGAACGGAATTATAACCATAGCACCTCAATGAATGATTTCGTTCTTCTTCTCTTTGCCAACTTTCTCCTCTCCCGGCTTTTCTCTCTTTCTCCTCTGCTTCCTTCCTCCTCTCTCTTGCCCTCATCCTGCCTATTTGAAGATCGAATAACTCCCTAAATCTGTTTAGAGAGAGAGACATCATCGATTGGATCGTCAGGTAATCTTTCTACTTGCTCTTGTTTTTTATTAAGTTGATTAACTATGGGAAGGGCAGAGGGTCTCTCTCTATCTATCTGAATCAGATCTTGGGTACTTTTTATTTCATCCCCATTTTGAATTTCTGGGATTTCTGGTATTTATCCATATTCTTAAGAATACATACATCTTCTTTCTTTCTGTCTGTCTGTAGCCCGGCTGCTGTGCTGCGTAAACCTAGGCTGCTCTTTTCCATGCTGTCTGTTTACGTTTTAATTGATTGGTTTTAGAATATGGGTTTTTGGGGGCTGGGCTTGCAGACTTGTTTTTGTGGATGGAGGGTCATGGTTTAGGATTTTTGGATGTGGGTTTTCTTTGAATTGGGTTTTTGGGTTTTGGGTTCTCTTTTGTTTTCAAGATTTTTCTTTTTTTGTTCTTGTTTTTGTTTGTTTCTTATAAGATGGTGCATTTTGTATGTGAGTTTATCCAAGATTCATTTTTGATAGGAAGGTATTCTGCAGTTTGTTTTCTGATTTCTGATTTTATTTTATGTTTGCATCCTAGAGTGATGGCCTGATTGGGTATTTTTGTTTTTTTTTTTTTTGGACATGGGTTTCCCTTCTGGTATTATTATTCCAGGTAGGTTTTCGGATGTGTTTTTGTATATATATATATACACACACTTTCTAAAAGAGGCTTTATGAAGAAATGGGTGTGGATGTGGGTTATTTGAGAATGAAATGCTCAACACCGACAGCAAGTGCAGGTAGATACAATATCCTAATGCACACCGAAGAATACGAAGATTCAATGAACAAGTACATAGTACTAGAGAGACCACAACTAAGCTCACATCGAAAATATAGATATAGATGAGCTGATGATAGCTAGGACATCTACATTTCTGTTGCCTCTTGAATATGAAATAAAGAAACTTGAATATCTAGGGCAAGATTAGTAAACTTATTTAACATATTAAACTTCTCCGGGATTGTGCTCTTGCCTAGAGCCTTGATGTTCGCAGCAGAATCATCCTTATTGATGAGTGGGCTATGATTAAACTTTTTTGCTTAATGAATCCCAATCAAACATTGCTAATAGTATCGTTTCATTAAAACCTGTAGAGCCCATGCCCCAAATCACCCTGTATGTATTACCAGTTACGCCAGCATCAAAGTTAATAGACATGGATGAGTCAACCATGGGGCTCGGTAGTCTTGTTGCACCTCTTTCCAACATCAATCCAAAAAGAGCAGCCAATACTCCTTTTAAGATCTCAGTGACCATTGCCTTTTGAACAACTTAGTAACAATTGTCCATGAAATGGCTCTGTGGTGAACTTGCTGGACAAGGCATCATGTTTCGTCTTTCCTCTCTCTATTTTATTTTATTAAAATCTCCAATGACCAAGCTGCTACCTCAACAGTAATCATCCAGAGCAGGTGATCATTTGCTGTCAGGAATTTGGTTTTTGAGTGTTGGTTTTCTTAAAATTTGTCTTTCAACTGTATTTTGGTATTTTTCTATTCTATAACAGTGATGGATGTCGAATTGGGTGTGGGTTTGTTTGCAATTGAATTTTTATAGGTCATTGTTTTGTGTTCTATACCTTCCTTTTTACCTTTTCTTTTAACACTTGTTTTGGATGTGAGTCTCAGGAATTCATATGTAGTGTGAGCTTCCAGCTATGAAGTTTGTATTTTTTTTGGGGTTACTTACACTATGACTGACATTTTTCCCCTTTCCTGCGGTTGCTTTTGGGATCCATAAACATTTTTAAGGAGAAAATGAAGATGCTGATTTATTTATTTATTTATTTACTTTGAAAAGAAAGCTGAGCCAAACTGGCAATCTCATTGGTTGTGACAATGAGGACCTTCCAACTGTGCCGCGTCTCTTATGTCTTTTGGATTTGTAGGTCACTGGAACATTTCTGCATGGTGTTTATATCTGCTATGGCTTGTTGGTTTTGATAAGATGTACTTGTTTTTTTACTTTAGAGTATTGATTATTGATCTTTCTTGAGTTGCCCAACATAGTTGGGACAAGGCTTTGATGATAATGATGATGATCTTTCTTGAGTTAATTTAATTTTTCATTTTACAAAGTGAGATTGGAGTAGGTCGAGGCTTTGAAGTGGACAATGGCTGGAAGTGTGAGGGAGGATAATGGAGCTAGTAGGTTTTCATTGGGGATCTCAAGTGGACAGTGGTGCCAGTCCTTTGTGCAGTGATCATGTACAGTACATTTGGATTGAATGGAGGGACTGAAATGTCTCTCCTTGCTGTTGATTTATTCTACTGATGGTGCAAGATGGACTGGCTGAAGTTGCAATCGTTTGTGGTGATCCTTCTTTCCGGCTGTTCAGGTTTGCTTTTGCAGGCAGAGTAGAGTGATATTATTCAATTTATTTCTGTTAGTTGGACTCATGGGAGTGTGTTCTCATGCCTCTTCATTTTATTAGTTTTCTTGATCTGGGTGTTGTCATTGCATCAGATTTACATGACCATCTGGGCATCGAAGAGAAGGCAGACACGTTACAAAGAAGAGAAGGCGACTGAGCATCGAGCATTGTACTTGCCTTGGAGAATACATACACTTCATTGGGTCTGCACAAATGCCACCCTTGTAAAACAAGTGATTATCGCAAAGATGCCTAATTGGCCAAAATCAAATCTCATATAGAAAACTACTGGGGTAAACCATGCAGAATCAAAGGGAGAGGGAATTCAAAACCAGTTTTTCAATTTTATGTTTTCTTTTGTAAATTCAGTCAGTCTAAGGTCACCTAAGCACTAACCCACAAAGGCCAAAGCATTCGATTCCATGTAATACAAATGTCAGAAATAGAATTAAATAAGGGATTTTTACTAAAAATGTGTCCCTATACTCGTATTATACAAATTTAACTACAAATACGTTCAAATGCCCATTTTAGTGTTCGTACGTTGATTTTGGACGGTTTTACCCCTCCCTTATCGAACGACATCGTCTTTTATATCAAACCCAATTTCCATCGAACGATATGGTTCTCCCTTCTTCCCAAAAATCTTCCTCTCCCTTCATTTTCTCTCCTCTGCTTTCTCTGCACCATTGCTGCTGCCTGCTTTCAGGGCTAAGTTAGATGAACGACAGGTGCTCCTTAGTAGCTTGAGTTTGCCAAATGGAGGGTGTTGGATTTCAGACCACTCCCGAGGAACCCACATACATGCAAATTTCCTTCTATTTTTTCTCTTTCTAGCCACCAACGATGGTAAGAAGAAAGGAAAACGACTCTCTCCTTGTTGATCCAGTAGGTATGAGTCTAGTGCTCTGTTTTGATTTATATTTATAGGATAGAAAAACATTTCACATGAAAGAGGTTCTCAAAGATTTTTTAATTTATTACATGATGTAGAGACTGTTTGATGAAATGGGTAAGTAAATTTTTTTCATGATGAACAAGTTGTTCAATGAAATGTTTAGCTCAAATTTTCATGAAAAGTGCTGTGAATTCTTATATTGCAAGAGAAGTTGTGAAATAATTTCTTGATTTACATTATGAAGAAGAGGTAGTAACTAGAAGGTTCGAACCCTCACACCAAAGGTTCGAACCTTCGTTGTCTCTGGAATTTGGCCCAGGGAGGTAGTAACTAGATGGTTCAAACCCTCACACCAAGGGTTCGAACCTTCTTTGTCTCTGGAATTTGGCCCAGGGAGGTTCGAAGTTGAAGGTTCAGACCCTTTTAATGAGGGTTCGAACCTTCTTTGTTTGGAATTTGGCCCAGTGAGTATTGAAATTATCTGGTTCGAACCCAATTGATGAATTTGTTTTTTTTTTTAATCTTTCCCATCTCTTTTCCATGTTTTGGGCTCCTGTAATGTAACCTTTCATGATTTCGTTCTTCTTAACAATCACATTTTTTGTCTCTTTGAGGGTTCGAACCTTTGTGCTCTTTGGAAAATGGCTCCGGAAGGGCAGCAAGAGAAAGTTCGAACCCTCAAAGCGAGGGTTCGAACCTTTGGGCGCTCTGGAAAAATGGCTCGGCTTTTCTTGTAAAGTTTTTTATAACGATATCATTACGATCTTTAGAGTTTTTTGTTCCTTTTTTCGCCCCCAGCAACGAGATTGGCCCTGACTATATATTGAGATACATAAACAATGAAAAAGACTCAAGGAGGTTACCAAGAATACCAAATTGCAAATATTCCAACAACAAAAAATGGAACACATCTTGCATGTTGTCTTAGTAATTGTGTAAGTGCTCCCTTTCTCCCAACCTTCCTGCACTTCATATGCATTGCTTTTGTATTCAAGACTTTATGCCATAAAAAATCATACTTCTATCTTTTATGAATAATATAAACAGCATGACTATACAACAGCTCGACACACGTCATTATATATTGATAGAATAAAATCCATACAAATTACATTCAGACACTCAAAATATGAGTGTGGCCAGCATCACTCAATTTTACACAAAATATTGCGCAGCTCATATCTATAGGAATTCTTATATGTACACAACGCCTGCCATAAGAAATATAAACCAAACCCTTACAAATCAAAAGGAATTGACATTGGCTCTCTGGTTTCCACCATCTCCCATCACGTGCTGTATTTTTCTTTTAAAGGAGTTGTTTTGATTTTGATATTCTTCATACTTCTTACACCTTCCTCTTTGTCGATCAATGTCATGATAACGTCTCCAATCATAAGAAAGATCTTGTCATGGCCACTCAAAGCCTGCAAACTTTGATGCATGCAGCTTATGGATCACCACTAGTCCAGGATTAGATAGAAGTAGCTGTGGTAAGAAAAAATAATGGATGTGTGAGAGACTTTAAATAACAAAAAAAAATGTATCAAAGATAGTCCACATAGACTAATCGTAAAAGTCATGACTCTACGACAAATGTTAAAACACTATAGATAAAAAGAAAAGCAAAGAACTTGATAAAAAAAATATGAAGAATAGATGGGAAGTGAAGTTATGCTCTATTTCCATTAGAAATGATCGTTCTCATTTCCATTTCGAAGTGAAGTTATGCTCTATTTTTCTCTTTACTGTATGTTTTCAAGGAAACTTATTTTTAGAAGGAAACATCTCTTGTCCACAAAAAAAAAAATTAGAGTAAAATAACTGGTAGTGCATATTTGTCTATTAAGTAACTGCACAGCTAACAAATTCCAACACTCAAATAGCAATACTAACAAATTCCCAAAACTAGAATAAAAGAAACCATCTAGATTTCATAAAACAGAAGAAAGAACTACTGATCGAAGTCAATCCAATTGAGCTCACTGCTGATGCGGCTCGACAAGGAATTGTTATGCCCAAGAATGACAACACCTTGCCTTTAAGCCCTAACAAGTATAAGAATCTTGCTGTGGTTGGACCCCATGCAAATGCTACCAAAGCAATGATAGGAAATTATGTAGGTAAAGCATGTTTTTGTTTGTTTGTTTATTTTTTAAATGATAGTTATATTAAAGAGGAGAACAACACAAAAACAGAGACACAACAACATAGCCATCAGTCACCCAAAAAGGGGTGGCCATCAAAATTTAGTTGTCTAGAAAATCCATTAAAGCCAAACCTAGCTAAGTTAGGAACAATTACATATTAAAATAGAACCAATCTAAAGATAATGAATCAAAGAATAGAAGTGTCAAAATGGCAGGCGGTAGAAATAAAACTATAATTAGCCCCTACTTCCCCAGCCCCTTCTTACAGTCACAGTAAAACAGTGAACGCCACACAAACAAGAAATAAGATTAATCTAAGAAGCAATGAAAAAGGAGCATCCTTCCAAGCCATGCAAAAATAATGAAAATCCGGCACTGATAATATGACTGTATGAGGACTCATCCAAGAAGGCTTAGGGGCCCACAAAAGGCAAATGCCAAAAATTATACGAGTAGCTATGTTCATTATGAAAGCAAATGTAGTGGTACTGTGGCAGTCAACACAATATCATGACAAAGACATTTGTTGCTGCTCGCATTATGGCATTCACATGGTAGCATGACTCCTACACAAATCTTGGATATAAAAGGTAACCACAAATTTATAGCACTTAAAAGGGGAAGAAAGACAAGAACACCAAACATAACCAGATCTGGCCCATGTTGCTCCTAACTCCAAAACCAATCACAATTACTCAATCACTTTAAAATGTCGCAAAATTGGCAATAATGGTTCAAATGTTGCATAAAGCTCTAATTATGATGTCAAGATAGAATGCTCCTATATCAATCTTAAGACACAAATATCATCTAAGAGGTTTCATATAATAAAACATTTTACTATACCAAAAATAAACTAGGGTATTGTTCATTGAAATGCACTACTTTCATACATAAAATTCCTGAAGGTTCAAAGAGAAGTAAAACATCTCAAGCACCTGAATATCATGAAAATCTGGATACAATGAATTCATCATTTCAATTATTCTTTTATGAGTAATGCAGCTGTCACTAGTTATATAGTAGTACTCATTATCCGACCATAAACTGATAGGATAAGGCCAAAATGGTGATGATGATTATAAAATCATAAAGTGCATGGCTTAAATATAAAGTCCATTGCTACTAAAATGAACATAGAGTATATAATACAAACATCAATTTTTTAGCAAGAAAATAAAAAATATATATATAACAAAAACTACCCACCAAGAGCAATGGAAAGCTTTGAAGAGAATCCTCGCACTGCTATGATATATGGAATAATATCCTGTCAAAAGCTTCCACGATGACCATGTACCTGTATGTAACATTTCTAAAGCAACTTACCCATTTCTAAAATAACTGGTATTAATACTCATAAAGTATTCATAATCCACATTTGAGCTCAGTTAGCAACCAGGTTATGGATTCAAGCACATCGAAATGTTTATGTAACAAACTAACTACATTGCTTGGTTCAGCCCAGTAAATTCAGCACAAACAAAACTACTTTTTCACTAACAAGATTGACTTGGGTTGAATTTACTTTCTCTTAGTTTGCACCGAGCCCCTGGACAGTGCTACTAAACCCTCAATAATGCTCCCTTCTTATAGGCATTTTATCAAACATGTAACATGCATGAAAAACATAAAAGCGCTTCCCTTAGTTCCCTTACAAATATCCAGGATGTACATGTTTCATATATATGTCATGATAAGAAATTGCAATGAATCTCTATTTCAACAAACACACATGAGGTACATATCTACCAACAACCTAGAAGAACTCAGTCCATTTCACCATGTTAATATCAAATGAATGATACAAAAACACCTAGAAGAAGGAAAGAAAAAAATGTATTTTTATATAGCAAAAAATAGATAAAGAAATGTAAATCAGCCATAGATAGAGATAGAGTAAGAGGGAATCAAATCCCTTAGATTCACTGACGTCGATCTGGTAAACTCATCCCCATCCATGGAAATCGAATATAAAAAATAAGGCAAAAATCTTTTTCGGTGCAAGCATCTTCCTTTCTACATTCTCCCAGAGAAATCAAGAGGGATGTTTGCAGTGAGAGGGATGTTTACAGTTATTCACCGACGTCAATCTGGTTATTTTTCGCTCATTACCCTAACATCCACAAACAAGAGGGCTGGAGAAGCTCGCGGGAACATGGAATAAAGGGCTAAAGATGACGATGTCATTCGATTCAGGGAATGGTAAATGTGTCAAAAGTCACCGTACCAACACCAAAATGGGCATTTTCATGTATTTCTGATTAAATCCGTATAATACCAGTATAGGGACACTTTTTTGGTAAAAATCCCTTCTTTTTAATTTAATTTCATTCTTTTTGTAGGAAACTCAAAAAACAGGGCCCGCATAAAGAAACCTTCTAAGAGGAAAATTTCAAGAGAGGAGAGATTGAAGAAAAGAAATAAAAGAGCAAGAAATCAACCATGTGGGAACCATCTTGGGTGTGAATCCCAAGGTGGCACGCCCAAGGGGTGGGACCCAATTTTTGTTGCAATTAAAAAAATAATTTCTTTTGTTTTAAGAAATTTGAGAGAATTCAAATTTAAAATGGAGTTTCAAGATTGGAAAGACATGGAGATTAAGCAAGGAAGGAAAGAAAGATGAAAAAGAAGAAATAAAAATCAAATGTGGGAGAAAAATCAAATGTGGGACGTCCTAGAAGTGAGGCCCACTAGCCTTGCATGCCCCATGTGGGGCCCAATTTTTGAAGAATTTGCTAAGAAATCCTCCCTTTTTGAAAACTTCCCAAATTTGAAGGTTTCCATGATGGCAATTTGCAAGAAAGGAAAGAAGACTATTTTAGCAATAGAGAATTTGCACTTTTACCGGCATTTTTTCTTGGCACAATCATTAAATGTTGGGGAAAGTATAACTTTTACTTGCGAAAAAGCTTATTTCGCCGATAAAAGATTGATTTTCTTCGACAACAAAGTTTTTGCCAGCAAAGATTCTAGTTTTTCTGGCGAATCCTTCTTTTTGCCGGTAAATATTTTTGCCGGCGAACTACCTAGGTTGCCGGCAAATTCACCCGCCAACTCTTTTAAAAGGTGGCGCCTTATATTTTACTTTTGCCGGCGTGTCATGTGCGTTGGGAAATGTTTTTTTGTCTAATATATTTTTGTGTTGTTTTTGCTGGCGCACTATTCGTGCGGGGAATAGTATTACTTCAAAATCCTATCAAAAGACAACACGAAGAAGAAGGGCGCAAACAGACAACGAGCAGGGCCGGCCCTGGGGACAGCCCACACAGGCTGCCGGCTGGGGCCCCAAAATTTGGCCCAAAATGGGGGCCCCCAAGTCGGGGAGAATTTTTGAAGAATTGGGTTTTTGGGCGTGATTCACTGATGTGGTATTATCATTTGTTTAATCTTGATGTGGGGCCAGGGAAGGAGCTTAGTGATAATCCAGATCATGGATCTTTTAGTGGGGCCCAGGGCGACCTTGTTGGTGAGGGCTGATCGTGGGGTTTTGATTATAGGGCCGTTAACTCGAAGTGCTCAGATGTTGTTGACGTTGAGCACATTACAACGTTGAATACATACAGAACCAAGTTCTGTGATGTGATAAGAAGAAGAGAATGGAGATGACGATGATGTCATCCCTTGTCACTCCATGTGACTTTAGTACAGAATTGATGGGATGAATGGATGGTGGAATTTGGTGGTTTGAGAGTGCATTGGAAAAATGTAGCCTTCACCCATGTTACAAAATTGACTTTTAAGTTCTGTTAAATTGTGTAGCTTGCCCCTTTAGTTTCTGGAAATTAGGAAAAAGGCCCTGGTGGTGTTATAAACTCAAATTAGACCATTTGACTTATTTTGAAGGTGGAAAATGTTTTAGATAGGTTCCTTAAGTTTTTTTAAAATTATAAACTAAGGTTGTTATTCACAATTATTATTTACAAATTAAGGTTGTACACAGAATTTTGCTGACTATACCGGTGACCGTTGCATCTGCAGAAAGAAGCTTTTCAAAGCTAAAATTGATCAAATCTTACCTTCGATCAACCATGTCCCAAGAAAGATTAAATGGATTAGCTATGTTATCTATTGAAAAGTCTTTGGTAGAAAAGCTTGATTATGAAGACTTAATTAGCGATTTCGCAGCTAGAAATGCAAGAAGACTAGTAGTTTTTCAGTAGTGCTTAGTTTTTGTAATTGAATCTTGGTGTTAATTGGTTAATGTGAAACACAATTCTGATTCGGTAAGAGTAGGTAAGGAGTTTAGACTTAACTTTCGATCAAATAATAAAAAAAATTATATTTTATTTTTTTATCATTTATCGGTGGGTATACGGGTAGGGCCACACTTTAGGAACTTGCCTAGGGCCCCCGAAAACTCAGGGCCGCCCCTGACAACGAGGCATGGGAACAAGGTATTTTTCTCTTTTTTCCTCCTCAAATGCCTTGAATGGTTAGTGTGCAGGTTTTGTGCAGTTACTATTCCTGAAGAATGCAATAAGGGGAGTGTACAGGTTTGCTTTGAGAGAGAGAGAGAGAGGGAGAGGAAGGCAGTGGGAAAGCGGGGGAAAACTGAATGGAGCGTGGTCGGTCCATTCAGAGGTTGCACTCCATTTCGCGTTCGAAAAACATCATCTCTGTCTCTCTGTGTTTTTTGGGTAGCGTTCTCTCTTCTCATTTCTATCATCTGTATCCATCTTTTTGTTTTTATTCTGTTCTTATCTCCTCTTGATCTTTTCATCTTTGTTTCTTTCTGTCGTGTTTTCTACGAATTCCTTCTGATTTCTTCCTATCATTGTTTTTTATTCTTTAGGTATGATGTCTGTTTTGGTCGATTCAATCCCTATCTGTCGTTTTCTTTTTCTGCATTTGCTTTTCTGGGTTTTGGTTTAATTAGGTGATGGTGATGATCCTCTTCATATGATGCAATAAGTATGTTTCATTGTTTTTTTGAATTGCAAATCTACAACTATCTTTATCATTGCGTTGTTTTCAGTCACTCCCAAGAGAGAAGATTGGTTTTTGGCTTCCAGAGATTATGAAGATATGAAGAAAAAGACATCTTCATTTTACTTTTCATGGTGCTGCTGCTTTCATGGTTTCTTCTATAAAAACCATTTTTTTATTTGACAATAAGGCAAGATTTTTTTTGGGTTTTTTTTTTGAAAGAATTATAACACTAGTCCCACATCAGAAAACAAACTTTTGTCAATTTGCTTTGCCTTCTGTTTTCAAAAAGCAAGGACGAAATTCAAAGAAAACCCACCTCATATATCATGATTTTGATATGGGTGTATAGCATGCCTGCCTTTGTTATGGGTTGAAATACCTGGTACTTTGAGTTGGATTTCTTTTTTTCTTTTTGGTGTCCGTGGAAAAACAGAAACCCATCTCAGAAGAAAAAGGAAAGGAAAAAAGGTTGTAGGACCAGTGTTTCACTTTTCTCAAAGTAAAAATCACACTTTGATAAGGTTATTGTGGGTAGTGCGGGGCCAGTGTTTCAGTTTTCTCAACTAAAAATCATACTTTGATAATTGGTTTTTTCCTTCTAGGTCCAAAACCAGAGAAAAGTAGGAGAGAAGTGCTAATGCTATTGCTTCAACTTCTATGCTTTGCAACAAAGTTTTCCTTGAGTGTTTGAAAGCTGTATCTGAGCTGAGTTGGGTTTTGTTGTAGGACCAGTGTTTCACTTTTCTCAAAGTAACAATCACACTTTGATAAGGTTATTGTGGGTCGTGCAGGGCCAGTGTTTCAGTTTTCTCAACTAAAAATCATACTTTGATAATTGGTTTTTTCCTTCTAGGTCCAAAACCAGAGAAAAGTATGAGAGAAGTGCTAATGCTATTGCTTCAACTTCTATGCTTTGCAACAAAGTTTTCCTTGAGTGTTTGAAAGCTGTATCTGAGCTGAGTTGGGTTTTGTTTTCCGTGGATGAAGGGGGGGGGGGGGGGGGGGGATGTTGAGTGGGACCACTCACCATCAGTATTTTCTTCCTGTTTTCTAATTTTTCAGCGCAAAATCCTCCAAGGAATAGACCAAGTTGGATTTTTGATGTTAGTAGTTCCAAATAACAGAAAGAAGTTAATGGCAGAAATCTGTTTCTTTCTACCTGTATTCTATGTTCCTGTTTGTATTCTACTTTAAAGACATGAGCAGTCCAAGTGTGGCCACATGAGTAACATATTAGATTGAGCATTGTACGTTTTTTCAATACAATCAATTTTAGACCATAGGGTCTTCACTCTTGTAAGTCCTCCCTCATCATTCAAGGAAATCCTTACAGAGATCAATGTTTTCTCAATATGCATACCTTGAGTCATTTCATATGATGGAGAACTATTTTTTATAAGAAATCTGTCTCACTTTCATTCTCTGATCACCAAAATATATGCTAAATCACATATGGCCACCTCAAAAATATTTTTTTAAGTGTGTCCCCAGTGGAAAATTACCTAAGTCCACCACTGATGCCAACCAGAGGAGGTGGGGAGATGTGGGTATATAAGTCAGGTACTGAAAGCCTCAGCGTAAAACCAACCTAAAGACAATGTGGGTCTCAACACCCAGCCCCCAAGTCCTTACCAATTCAAATAGGCCTAAACTAGTATTTTAGCTTTTGGTTGGGTTAGGCCATGCCGATTTTGGTTTGGTCCATCCCAAGTTGCGAACTTGTGTGGGGTGGCCCATGTACTCTTTACAGGAAGCACTACAAACCAAATGAAACACAGAGATCTTAAATCTTAATGGATAGAAGAAACATTCCATAAACAAGCTTTCTGCTGAGTCAGGTTCAATTTACTTGAGCCAAAATATCAAGTACAGGAACAGATAGTGAATTATGATTTAATAGGATGTGACAGTGTGAACTGCACAAATATACAGTAACCAGTAACCATCAGCAAAGCACGAATGGGGTTTCAACAAGACATCAACCATCCATTTGAAGAGATCAAGGGATAAATTCAATGTAATTAGCCTCACGATCCTTTTTAAGAAATATATGTTTGGAGTGATATACATAGTAGACTGAGGTTGTTTGGCAAAAGTAGGAAGATTCACATTTCTAAGTATTTTATGTTTCATTGAGTTTGATAGTCAAGAATAAACTTTTTAGGATCTTAGTATTGGATTTGATTAGATGTGATTAACTTTCCTATTTTATTTGATTTAAGGTAATCTGTGTGTTCTCCGATCAACACAAAGCTCAGTTTGATCCTCTATCCTCCCTTGGCCCTGTTCTTCCTCCCTTAATCGGCATCAATCGCCTCTATTTCCTCCTCACCATCATCCATCAGGAAGTTTCCATGCAAACATACCTTGAATTATTGGATTATCCTCTGATTAGGTTAATTTTGGTTCATGGGTATTGCTTACATTGAATTTTTATTTTCTTCTTTCTTATTTTTTTGTGTTGCATTTTAGGCGTAGACTGATGTTTTGTTTTTCTTATATTTGAATTCTTCTTTTTTCTCTATTTTTTTCTTTTTTTGCATTTATTTTACATCAACTATTGGTTGAATTTGAAATAACCATTACCTTACATATATGAACAAATATGGACAAGAGTTGGATGTTATTGTATCAGAATAGATTCAGTCAGCCGTATATAGACGGGGTGAATTCTTTTATTGAACTCGCAAAGGCGAATTTGGGCGGAAGTAGAGTGATTAAGTGCCCATGTAACTACTGTTGTAACAGTACTTTTTAAGCATGATTATGAGATTGTGAGAGACCGTCTGCAGCTACGTGGGATGCTGGTATCCTACGACACCTGGTTACAGCATGGGGAACTTGCACAATCCGATGAATCGGATAAGGACCATGATGGATATGATTAGTTATTAGAGGACCATGGCAGGGGGACTTACATGATGTATGATACCCTAGGGATGGATGATGTGCGAAACTTTGAAATTATGGTAGAGGCTTCCCAGCATGGTTTGTACTCAGGCTGTAAAGATTCAGAAACCCTGTTAGCATTTGTCATTAGGATGCTACATGTGAAGGTACGGTACAGGTGGAGCAACAAGTCGTTTGACAAGGTCTTGGAGATATTTAGGGACACCCTACCAGAAGGTAATGTGGTTCCCACGTCCATTTATGAGGCCAAGAAGATACTACGTGACTTAGGTTTGGGGTACAAGCACATTAACTCCTACAAGAATTATTGCATAGTTTTTTGGAAGGAGAATGCTCACTTGGAGAAGTGTCCGGAATGTGGGGAGCCTAGGTACAAGGTCAATGATGGCAAAGGTAAGCAGATCGCTTATAAGATACTGCGTTATTTCCCATTGATACCTAGTTTGCGGATATTATACATGTCCAGGATGACGACCAAATAGATGAGATGGCACCATGAGAATGGCATGGATGGCGATATGGGTAGGCATCCGGCCGACTATAAGGAATGAAAAGAATTTGATTTGAAATTTTCAGAGTTTGCCCTAGAGATCTGCAATGTGAGGTTAGGACTGGCCACTGATGGCTTCAACCCCTTTGGCAACATGAGCACTTCTTACAGTATATGGCTTGTCATACTTCTGCCTTACAACCTTCCACCCTGGATGTGCATGAATGATCCATTTTTCATGATGTCTTTATTCCTAGGCCGCAAGCACTTAGGAAAGAGATCGATGTGTACCCGAGGCCCTTGGTTGACAAGTTGAAGGAGTTGTGGGAGATTGGTGTCACGACTTACGATGCCCATAGTGAATAGACCTTCCGAATGCATGCAGCTGTGATGTGGACCATAAATGACTTTCCCGCATATTGTAACTTGTCTGGTTGGAGCACAAAAGGTTATTTGGTTTGTCCCCCTTGTAACCAAGATTCATTATAATGTAAGTTGAGAAGTAAGATTGGGTGGGTTGGACATTGAGCTTACTTGCCTGAGAACCACCCTTGGAGAAGGAGTAAGAAGTTCAACGGTCAGCCAGAGCATAAAATGAAATCCTTGCATTTACCGGTGCAAAAGGTACTTGATTAGTTGAATCGACTACCAGAAGTTAGGTTCGGGAAGGGCCCCAACAGCAAGAAAAGACCTCGTGAGCTTGCACTGTTGAAGTGGACAAAGAAAAGCATCCTGTACGAGCTACCGTATTGGAAGAACCTAAACCTTAGGCATAACCTTGATGTCATGCACGTAGAGAAGAACATCTGTGAAAATGTTGTTAGGATAGTGGTGGGCATCGATAAGAAGAATAAGGACACGGACAAAGCGCGTAATGATTTAAAAGATATGGGCATGAGACCACAATTGCGTCTGCAGAGGAATGAAGAAGGATCCATTGTGAGACCCCATGCATCCTACACATTGTGTAACGCCCCTGTTCCGAAAGCTGAGTTTACCGCCAAAGTACCTGAAATTGGCGTTCTACTTCCCGAAAAGTCCGAGAACTTCCAAGATCATAGTCTGCAGTGAGGTCCAATTTAAAACTTTTGAAATAATATAATGATCAGTAGTTTATTGTAGAAGCATAAGAAAGATAGCGGAAGCATAAGGTATCAAATCTGTCATATATCAAATGTAACAGGGCATCTGTCTAACTAATCTCAAAGTAAAATATAGTCTATATATTTTAGATGAATACAACCCCCTGCTCACAACAAAAGTCGCTCAAACCCAAAAAGAGAAAGTGCACTTAAACCCCAAGTACAGGCTCTCCAGTCTCCAGCTCGACCTCCTGTTCGGCTGGTCCCCATCCGTAGTCTCCTACTACGAGTGCCTCAACGATTGCATCATCCTCGGGATCGGGGTCAATACCTAAGCACCAAAGATGGGTTAGATCCAAGGATCTGGCAAGGCAAGGCATACAAGTAACATAGGATGTAATCAAAGAGAAGACGGTCATATCATCATGAGATTATCAATGATACAAATGCTAGGCAATTGAGTAAAATATAACAATTAGAATCAGAATGGAAAGTATGCATCTATTCTAACAATACATCAACATGGCACATTTACACGAGCTAGACACCGCAAGATATTATGCCGCGGCCCTCCCATACTATAAACAGTCGCGGCATGGAAGATAAAGTAACAATGCAATGGATGATGAGCCCCGCCAATAATAACATCAGCAATATCAACACTCTCACGCTGAATAGACCGGAACCAGAATCACACCGTCCATCTAGCCATAGCTCATCATGATAGCTCTAATCCACAACCAATATAGCTTTCACCAGTCATGATCAATCTAAAAGCTAAGCTTATAACAACTGAGTGAATGTTAATGCCGACTCAAAGAAACAAGTAAAGATTTGTGTCTGTTTAGGCTTGTCTTGCGCGAGCAAGGTCCTATCAAGTCCATAAGAGGTCCAATGTATAGGTCCAATCCATAAATACAATCCAATTCCAAGTCCATCTTCAAATCCATTGCCAAGCCCAACAATGCCAAGGTCTTAGTCCAAGTAGTCCAAGTATAACATCCATGTCTTGTCCAATAGTATTCAGTCCATTCCCATTCAAAAATGGGTCATGAGTTCACAACAGCCATCCTCTACGTTCTAAGATATCACAACCATCCATTTTTAGGCCATATGATGGCTCGCCTAGCCACAGACACGAGTCATTAATCATCAATTCTTAACACCAGGTCACTACTAAGTAATCCTAGGTTAAGGTCATCTAGTTTTCATTTAATTAACAGGTATTAACAATAGAAAGGATGCAAGAGTAACAACAATGAATGAAACATATTAAATCTCCATGATCAAGCCAATCAAAGGAAATAATCAACCTAAGTAATAGCCCCTTTTCCAGGTCCAAGTCCATGTCAGTCAATTTGATTCCTAAATGGAGTTTCAGATGCCAAGGATACTGTATTTTGGTGCTCCAGAAGTTATGGGCATCTTCGGCAATGTTAAGGATCGAATCAAAATTCAATCGATACATTAGACCTTACTTTAGTGGCCCTCATGAGTCAAGGTTGAGCCAAACGATTGACTAATGCTTGACACATCAATAGAAGTTCATTTGGATGGTCAATAGGTCCCACAACGGATCAGAACATCGGAAACTGCAAAACTGGAGAACCTCAGTCTACAGTGTATCCGGTCGACATCCCCCAAGGGTTGATCGACCGGTTATACTGGAAAGGTTAGGATTCTGACTCCCAGGTCGACATCCAGCACAAAGTATCAGGTCGACATCGTGGCCAAGATGTCGATCGAGTACACATGAAAAACCTGGTCAATCACTTGGCAGGCAGTGCCCTATTCCTGAAATTCTGCAGGGTGTCCGGTCGACCTCCTGGCCTGCATGTCGACCGAGTACACTTGATTTCTAAACCAAAAAGTCCTTCCAATTCCTAGTTGAATCCTTGGAAATTCTCTGTATCCGGTCGACATCCAGCAGGGCCGGTCGATCGGGTATATTGGATTTCTGGGACTGGGGGAGAATTCAACTCCTATTTATTTTTCTAAAATCTCTTTATATCCGGTCGACACCCAGCAGGGTCGGTCGATCGGGTACATGACAAATCCATATTTTCAGATTTCTAGAACTTCTACCATCCAACCCAATTTTCATAAAAAAACATATCCAATCTCATCCATCCATCATAGAAACATCAACAAACATAAAAAATACTTCAATCCTCATCCAACCATGCTCAATTGGGCCATTGATCTTCCAAATGAGAAAACTCATCCATCAATGGCGAAAAACCATGAAAACAAGCTCAAAAGGTAGATCTAAGCATTCAATCATCAATTGAATTGAGATTACAGAATCAACAGAAGGAAAATATGCATTCTATGATAAATAGGTATATTGCACTTGCCTCTAATCCAATAGCAATGAAAATAGAAGACAATAGAGAGATCCAAGCTCCAAATTGAAATCCAAGCTTCTAAGGTCTTCCAATCACTGAATTAGCAAAAAGAAAAGAAAAAACACAGATCTGAAGAGATCTCTAACACCTAATCCCAAATCCACAAGAGAATTACAATAAGGAATGGAATCTAGAGAGAGAAAGAGAGATTTCTAGGGAAATTAAACTAGAAGAAGAGGAATACCTTGACATGTAGAGAGATGAGAGATCTATAAGATAGAGGAGGTCCCTAGAGAAGATAGTAGCTGGAACTTGTAGTAGATCTCCTTCTTCTCCTTGCTAGGGGTTTAGATCTAGGGTTTCTAAAGAGAAAGGAAGAGAGAACATGGAGCTCGTTTGGAATAAGGGAGGTTCTTTTATAGTTTGTGTTAGGTGGTCAATAGGGCTGTAAAAAAAAACCGAGGAACCGTCTAACCGAACCGAACCGAACCGCGGTTAATAACCGTGTTTCACGGTTCGGTTACGGTTACGGTTAATGAAATCCAAAAACCGCATGGTTCGGTTCGGTTACGGTTTTCCATAAAAATTCACTGCGGTTAACCGAACCGAACCGTAAAATACGGTTCGGTTAACCGCACACGGTTAACCGTACCGTTATACAAATAAAGTAAAAAAAAAGGAGTTGTATGAAAATTTTCTTATACATATAAGTAACATTGTAACATAACCCTGGCCCTTTCTCTCTCAGGTCTCAACTTCCAGCCCCCATCTCCCCACGGATTCTCATCTCCATCCTGCATCTCGCCATCCACCAACATCGCAACCCACTTTCAGCCAGTGCCATAAGCTCATAGGAATGAAGAAGAAGATGCAAAAGAAGAGCTCTACTCACTTGTCACGGTCGCAGAGATCCCAGCTGAGGGGCTCAAGGGACTTGGAACCAAGGTTATTGAATAGGGAGAATAAACTCTTCCAGAGTTATATTAATCTCAGGTACCCTTTGCATTTGTAGATTCATTAACTTGGATTTATACACATTTTGGGGAATGGGGGGATTAGGCTATGTCTCCCCTCTCTGAATGGTGTGGATGATGGATGCTTTTTTTTGTGTGAATGGGTGGCTAAGTGTAGGACTCATGAAATTGACTCAGCATGCCACTGGTCCAAGTTGTTTCAGAGACTCAGTCGAGTTCTGATCAGTTAAAAAAGGTTGATACTCATGGTTCTTTAGAATATATGGTTCTGTCTCTGAAAGTGGGAAAAGGCAAAATTTTACTAAATGGTTCTGAGCTGGGCTGTCTTTGGCCAAACTGGGTCATGCGATGATCCCTGATTATCTCTTCTTCTTCTTTGTATTTTTTCAAGTAGACTACTAAGCTGTCTGACCGAGTTGAAATTGATCTTCCATTAATTTCTCAGTTTGCACTTCTTCAATTTCTCAGCCACTGCCAAACCAAACAGAGCCTAAGTTCTTTTTCAATTTAAAGGAGTGCTGGATTACTCGATCAATCTTGGGCCACCACATTGGTTTATCATTATTTTTACAAAAATAAAAAAAATCAAGGCATTTAGCACTAGAGGAGAGCTTGTACAGAAGCTTCACCTTTTCACATGTATAAGTATGAATGTATGATCTGTTTTTTCCACGGTTATTAACCGTAACCGAACCGTCTTATACGGTTAACCGCGGTTCGGTTTTCTACGATTTTTCTCTTCACGGTTACGGTTACGGTTTTCAAATACAGAAAACCGCGGTTACGGTTCGGTTAACGGTTTTCTCAAAAAAATCGGTTAACCGAACCGTTACACCCCTAGTGGTCAATTACTAAAATGTCCCTACTACTTTAATAGAAAATGAAGATAAGTACATGAGTATTTGGGTCATTTTTAGTAAAGTAAGAATATTCTCAAGTGAAAACCCCTCATATTAGTTCTAATTACTAGTTAGGGTCTCTAACTAACTAACAAACTCCTACAATTACAATGGACACCCTATAGAACCTATGAAACACAAAAAGAGACTAAATCCTACAAAATAGGCTAAGAGCCTAGGAAAATACCTATCTACCCTTACTAAACACCTACTAATTAGCATAATTAGATAATCCAAACTATAATTAATAATGTTCAAATCAAAGTGAGGGTCAACAAAGGGTGGGGCCTCACACATTGGACCCGAAACAGATGGAGAGTTTTTTCAAATTCTTGAAATCAATCAAGTACCCAGATGGCTATGCAGCAAACCTCTTGAGGTGTGTGACCTCGAAAAATGGCAAATTATCGGGTATGAAAAGTCACAACTATCATGTCCTCTTACAACGTCTTTTTCCGGTTGGCGTACGTGGTTATGTTGATAAGGAGTTAAGTACAACTCTATTTGAGTTGAGTAGTTTCTTCCAGGACCTCTGCTCGTAAACAGTGAAACAGTTCGATTTAAAAAAATTAGAGGAATGGGGAGTGCTCATACTTTGCAAGCTCGAGAAGATTTTCCTCCGGCTTTCTTTGATGTAATGGTCCATTTGGCTATTCATTTGCCACGTGACGCCATGTTTGCCGGACAGATTCAATATCGGTGGATGTACCCCATCAAAAGGTAATTGTTATCATCTGATGAAGTGTTATTCATGTAGTAGTGTGATTGTCTTGCATAAGTAACTTTAATACAAATGTCTTTGTTTGAAGGTTTTTAGGGGCTTTAAAATTTTATGTTACTAACCGAGCACGACCCGAAGGTTCAATCGCCGAGGTTAACATTGTCAAAGAGTGTTTGACTTTTTGCTCAATGTACCTAAAAGGAACTGATTGAGACGAACGAAATGATGGTCTTAAGTAAGTGGTCCTGGGATGGAGATCTTCACACAAAATGTCCGTCCCTTTGCACCGATCACAAGGGCACCAGATCCTTCTCAGAATGAACACAACATGACTCACTGGTTTGTATTGCATAATAGTCCCGGGTTAGAGCCATATCTTGAGTAAGTGCTTTGGCTTAAATACATGTGTGCATAGATTGTGACCTTGTTGATTCTTCCTCTACTTTTACTTGCTTATGAATTGCATTTCCTTAAGTAGGGAGCACAGGAATACAATACAAAATCCAAAAGAGCATGACATCAGTCAAATACAACGAGACACATTTCCAAAATGGTTCAAGTAACGTGTAAGATATATGATGCCCTATTGACACGGTAAACATTATCTAACTAGGCCTCAATTGACATTAACTTAATAAACTTGCCGCATGTTGCTCATGTAGATGAATGATTTGTGAAACCAAGGGTCGCCAGAAGCAACCGATGAAATGTGGTCATTAGCAAATGGTCCCGGTTCGATAGTTTATCTATATTCAGGGTGCATATTCAATTGGTGTCCAATTCCACACCAGAGATCGCTGGAACTGGTGTAAGTGGCAGAATAATGGTTTGGTCGTGCAAGTGGAGCATATTGGGAAGACAATTGACTTCTACCGGTACTTATGTAAAGTCTGGGAATTGACATACATGCATGGGGATAGAGTGGTTTTGTTCCAATGTGAATGGTACAACACCAGTACCATAAATAAAATACATACCGATCAACACATAACAAGCATCAATGTTACAGGTCGGTGGTATAAAGATAATCCATTTGTCCTACTAAGTCAAGCGAAACAAGCATCAATGATCCATCTGTCAGTGATACCTGCAAAGGCAACAACTGGAGAATCGTAGAATGAGTCAAGCATCGGGAGTGTGGGATGTACCAGAACTGGATGACGTGCCTAACGAGGCCTTCCAGTAGCACGAAACCACCGATGTTGTCCCAATCTATGTCGAAGATAGTGATGTTCATTACTAGATGGAGCAAGATTAGAAAGTGCTTGTGCAACAAGTAACTTATGATGGAAAGATTTTCAAAAGTCCTTATCTTCTCAATTTTCCTCCTTATTTCTCTCTTTTTTCCTATTTTCTCTCCCTTCATTTTCTTTTCCGTTCCTATTCTTTCTCCCCAAGCCTCAATTGCAATAAAATTTAAAAATTAAAGGGGGTGGACGTCCAATACTCTATCCTGTTGCAAAAAAAAAAAAAAAAAAACCATACACAAGACCCTCTCGTCTCTCCCATTCTCTCACACTCGCCCCCCATGCATATATATTCTTTTCTTTTTATTTTGAAATAATTGTAACAATTTTTAATATAGAAGAAGATGAAGATGTATGAGATGGATGGCTGATTTGTGATCTAAGGAAAAGGTGAATGTCTTTTATCTATTCTAAGGATAGACATGGTCAAATAAAAGGTTATTTTTAATTAATTATTGGTTCTTCATTATTATTTATGTTCCTTGAATTCTTATTTTCGCAAATAGATATAGGGATTGCTTAGAATCCTCTTGATAGTGAAGAGAATCCAACCTAAGCAGTCAATTTGAGAATTTAACCTTTGATCTTCCCTTAGATTGGATTCTAGTGGATATGATCTAAGCTATACGTATTTCGGATCAATAGATCGAGTGGATTTTGCTAATTTTTATTTAGTGCAATTGGCTATTTTGATCTTCTTATTTGTGATTGCATCATTCTTTTTAGATTAGGGTTTTAGATTAGGGACTTTTAGATTAGGAATTTTTTTATTGGGGTGTAATTATTTTTATTATTTTTTATTCAAAAGACATTCCAATTGTATAGATTTTAATTAGTCTAAAATTAGATTTTAATTAGGCTAACATGTTGCTACTTTCATCCCTATGGGTCGACCTCGGACTCACCGAGATTTATTACTTCGTGGCAACCCTACACTTGGGGTTCGTGCATCGCTCGCACTGAAACACAGAGCTACAGTGACTTTGACGGGATTATAAGGCAGCCCGTTTTTTTTAATTTTTTCCGATTTCTTGCGGGCCCATAAATCATGATCCAAATCGTTCACCCTCTTCAAAATGAAAAACACGGCTAGGATGTCAAATGGCAGCCATTGGTTCCTTATGTATGAGATATTCTCGAAAATGTTTAAACCAACAAATTACCATTTATAGACTTTTATGGGGCCTCATTTGCAAAATATGAACCATTTATTCTCTTTAGAAGGCCAAAAATAGCTAGATGGTGAATTTTGGTAACTTGATTCATCACAAATCATGACAAAATTATAAGATAAAAAAACTCTAGATTGTTGATTTACAATAATAGAGCAAAAAAGGGATTTCAGAGCAGTCTATTTTTTTTTTAATTTTTCTTGTGGGCCCCAAAAACATGATATGAACTATTCACAATCTCCAAAAGGATAAGAAACGGTCAATAGGTCAAGTTTATACCCTAGACTCTTCTTGTATCTTGAGATACTTGCAAAAAGTCGTTAATATAAAATTAAAACTTTTGGTTTCTATGGGTTGTTCATTATCTTTAGAATGCCAAAAAATGGTAAGGAAGCAAATTTTAGGTCATTATTCATCATGTATTGTGAGAAATTTGCAAAAGCATAGAACCGTTGGATGACATATAGTGTAGATAGTAGGATTCTACTATGTTTGCCAACCATGGATTTTAATTATTCTTCCCCTCAAATATCCTTACTAAGGACAGCCCGGTTCCAAGGGAATGAAGGATCCTCTAAATAGTGGATTCCTATCTCTAGCAAGTTTGATTACCAAACATGCTCTATAAGTTGCTATAACGCGACCTATGCTCCTAATCCGACTTAGCTAAATCCCTTTTTTTTTTCATTTTAGGCGTGTTCATGGAGCTGTGCTAAGGCATATCTAGGCCTGACCTGGATTTAGAAACACTGGCCCATGCCGGGCCTACCCGGCCCAAGCTTAACACGGGTTGTAAAAGTTAGGCCCGAGCACGCCCATTTAATCAATCGGTCCGAGTCAAATCAGGCCTTTTATCGTTTTTGAGGGCATTTGAGCAATTGTTTGGACTAATTAAATTAAATTAAGTTACATACATTTCTTACACGGGTTGGTCCGGTCCTATCTTTGGGTTTTATGTCACTTAATCCAAGCCCGGTCCAATTATTAAACGGGCTCTAATTACATATCCAAGTCCGACCCAAAGCAGGCTGGGCACGGATCGAGCTCGGGCTAGATTCTTTTTACTCAAGAACCCTAACTCCTTTCTTCTCTCAAACATATGTAACAGACGAATTCCCAAGATTAAGTTATCCCTCTTTGGCAAAATTCTCTATCATTATTTAGCTTTTAGTGAGATCCTTTATAATTTTTTGGTGAAAATCCCTTGTTTTTTTAAAGGAAGGAGTATGTCTATATACAATAGGGGAAATCCCAAAATATGCAACAAAAATAAAGAGCAAGTACTACTCTAAAACCCCAGAACCAGTAAGGAAATTAGTAATACCGAAGTATATAGCGTCTTACGGCGTGCTAAGGAAAATAGAGCAAAAGAGAATCTCCATGGGAGAAAAACCCAAAAGTAACCCAAATATCGGGTCTAATGAAATGACAAAAGCCATAACCCAAGCACAAAGCAAAAGCAAAAGCAAAGCCTACATATAAAGGTCAAAAAAAAAAAAAAAAAAAAAAAACCAAAGCCCAAGCACAAGCAAAACCTAAGAGCTAAAAACTCATACAGAAGCAAGCTCCTCAATTGAAACGTGGGGAAGCACTCGACGTAACCTCTTAAGCGTCCTACTAAAGTGCCAAGAAAATAAAAGAGCGACAAGGAATTGTTAGACTTGGGTGACCTAATCCTTGATTGATTAACCTCCTCCACCGTTGATTCCTATTTCTTGAACTCATCTTGTGCTCCATCTTCAAGCTCAAGAGGATTTGAAAGCTCACATCATCAAAATCAAATATTTCTAATGTTAGTGCATACTCACAAATCTCAACGATTGTTGCGAAATTCACCTCTGGGACCCAACCATCCTCATCAATGGCTCCCATGACTCATTGGCTTCCTCTTGCCTTGAGTCGTCCATAGTTGGATCTTCCTTAATGACTTCCATCCTCACTTTGCAATCAATGTGTCCTGGCTTTCCGCATCAATAACACCCATTTACTTTTGTGGATTTGAGCTTCTTACCTTTGTCAGTCTCTTCCCTTAGTTGTGAGTTACCTTTAGTTTTGCAGCGTGACTTAGACTTTGAACTCTTCGAAAACATGTCTCCACCTTGTCTTCAATTTTCAAAGATCCCACTTTGACGAGCATCATCTTGTAGCTAGTAAGGAGATTTTCCAACTCATCAACAAGAGGCTATTTCTCCCATTTGGCGATGGTTGCCACATAAACCACATGCTCTGGCCGCAAGCCATTGCTCAAAAGTGTCCGCAACTTAGTATCTAAAATTTTGTTTACCAAATGTAATGCAAATAACTCCCGACATGCAGACTTTATCTTCTGCAAGTATTATGGAATTGATGATTTATCATGTATCAGACTCTCAGTTTCCTTCTCCAACAATTACAGTTAATGGGTGTTCTGTTTTGCAAATAGACTAGCCCAAGCCTCCTCCAGAGTTTCCGTATCTCTTCTGCAAAGAAGCATGTCATCATCAAATGATTGCCTGATCACAAAGAGAGCTCTTTCGACTTTTATGTTCCAATTTGCCTTTTCCGTGGGGTCTTTTGGTTGGCATCGTGCTATCACCAAAAAATTATTTTCCACAAGTCATAAGCCTTAAAATATGACTCCATACTCTTCTTCCATAAGTTGTAGTCTGACTTCGCTTGCCATCTGTACTGATCTCACAAAGTTGCCTTGATTCTTTATGCCACTATGTAGATCTCGACACCACAAGTGTGTAGGAGAAAATGGATCTCAAATCCGATTCCAAATGGGCCTGTAATTGTAGAATCAATTTCTAGCCCTTGATAGGATCAAACCCCCTATTTTTGAATATGGATCCCCTGTTTTGTCCAAACAGGGGAGCCTTGTTTGGACGAATCAAGAGGCGACACGGAGGGGGGGGGGCGGAGGAAAGAGAATATGCTTCTCTTTCCTTCGCCCCCGCGAGTGACGACCCCTGATTCATCCAAATAAGGGATCTGTTTCCCCTTTTTATTGTGATTTTCTAATGTTGATGTCAGCAGCCTCATCCGACTATGCTTGGGCTTGCTCCTTTCGTAGTGGGTTTGGCATAACCTAGACCAGACCCAACCTGCACGAAGACCCCCAAATTCCTTGCCTATTACGAAACCTGCATATGAATAAAATGTACTATATCATATGAATAAAAGAAGCATTTCTATTTTCTATTTACTACCAAACAATAATAGAGAAGGGTGACCAAACAATAATGTAGATGGGTCCCACTTAATTCGTGAAAATCTGATGATCCATTCATGAAAATTATCTTCTTTATCAGATATTTCACCCCAAATAGGCCCAAATAGATCAACAATAGTTTTTTTTGTTTTTTTTCTCTTGGCTACGTGACATGAAACTAATAATTTGAATATTAAATTTGATTTGTTATTTGATTAGAATGAGACTTAACATGTGCATTGCAATCACTTGAATTTTAGTGCACAAGAACAATGTAACTTGGGTTAGTCTATCTAGATTTAGGAGAGCTTCAGGCTCCAATTGCACAAAAAATCAGGTCTAGGGAGCATCTACGAATAGAGATGCAGATTAATCATATGCTTCCAGAAGAAATCAAGTATTTCTTAGGAATCCTACAAGATCAATTCGTTCTTTTTTCTCTAATTGATGATTAGAACTTCATTTGGATTCGAATCCTATTGAGGGGTCGACTAGTGATTAAAAATTATTGAATAAACAGTGAGGTGTTTAGACCTCTTCTGGTATGAAAAGCCTTTTGTGAATCTTCTTTTATATTTTAAACCATGCAATTGTCTATTGACATGTGCATGTATTTATTTCAAAATGTTGTAAGAAATGAAATGCCACAATATTTTTTCACACGTGTTTAGTTGATGGGAAACAAATAATATCTTTTATATATCCACCGGTTCCACCCAGTCTGTCAATTTTGGAGATAATACAAGAAAGATGTATGCGTATGACTGGAAAACTTTCGTAGGAATATCTATATAATTATTAGGTTTATATCGATGAAAGGTACATCTTTGTACTCATCATTTCATTGCCTTATATTGGACAGCTGGCAACACTCAATGGACTTAATTTTTTCTTGCATGTAGTAAAATCCTTTCTTATTTGGTAGGGCAAGCCCCCTATTTTGTCACAAGTCCTATTTAATTAGATAGGTTGTGATTTATAGCTCAAGTAGTAAGGATCTTTATCAGTTTTGAAAAAAGTAAAAGAGAAAAAAGAGAAAAATCACAGTTTATGAGCAGTTGAAAATTAAAATCGCCAATCAAAGTGACTGGCTTATATTGTAAGAATAATTGACATGGTTAAATGTAGAAAAATAGTAAATGAAGGTGGTTTTGTGTAAATGTCACAACATGGAGGTAGTTATCTAGTTACCTATGAATTTCTCAAATTAAATTAACTTCTCATTTTCTGAAAATATATGGAAGGAAAGGTCATTAGCTGACTCTCCCACTTCAAAGTTTGAAGAAGTGATATGAGGGATGTAGAGTGACAATCAGTCTCATATTGGCACAAGTATCCAACAATTTCCCATCTGACTCTTCACCATAATCTTTCAAACTAGCACCATAGCCCGTTCTAAGCACGATCACTTCTCTGTATTAAAAATAAAAAATAAATAAAGATTAGGTGTAATACTATTGATAGGTAGGGATGTAAAATGGGTCGGGCCGTGCATGAAAAAAACTATGCCTGGGCCATGCCCGGCCTGTTGACCGCATTGATCGTATCTACCCGGCACTACCAACAGGATAGGTCGTGCTGGGCCAAGAGGCCCTGGCACGACCCATGGACATTGTTATGTCGTATTGGGTCAGGGTGCCTGGGCAATGGCGTGACACGGCCCGACACGAGAAAAATGGTCATTTAGGAGGTAGAAGTAGAAAGTCATCTTGAATCCGGTGGGCCACATTCTTTAGGTAGAAAGAAAAGAAGAATGGCTTATGAAGTTTGAGATTATTTTGAAGTATTTCAGATTAATGATCCCACCGGAAGAATAGTGGAAAGGCACAATGTGTCTTTTGCAAAGAACTTTACAGTTGAAAATCAACAGGTGGCACTGGCTACCTTAATAGATACGTGAAATCATATATGCCAAAACATACTGGAGAGATGCCAAGTCGGGAGCAGGGGGCGGTGGTGTCCAAACCCAACTTTCTCAGATTTCTTCAATTGGTAGTTTAATAGTTTTTAATTATAACCCTCTTAATGCTATACACCAACTTGTAAAATGGGTTGTAATTAATCAATTACCATTTGCTCTTACTAAAAATCAATCATTTGAAGAATTTTTGTAGTAATCGTTCGCCCCTGGATGGCAAAGGATTTCTAGAAATATTGCAAGAAATGATGTAGTAAAAGTGTTTAGAAAAGAAAAGTAGAATTTAACAAGAAGTTTTCAAAACATATATGGAAAAGTAATATTAACTTCAAATTTATGGAACTCCAAACAAAGTGTTGGCTACATTTCAATCACATCGCATTATATTGATAATGATTGGGTTATACAAAAGAGAATCATCTCGTTCTCTTTACTTAAGTTTCCGCACACTGCTGCTAGCATAGGGTCTACTATCCTTGAAAAATTTAGAGAGTATAATATTAAAAATAAAGTAATCTCTATTATAAAAGAGAGAGACCAAGAGAAAGAATATTAGAGGGAGAAGAGAGAGCCTTTCTGTTATCTCATTAACTGTGTACAAATACAAGGGAAGAAGCCTATTTATAGGCAAAGTAACATCATAAGAGAGGAACCCTAATTCTAACCCTAACTCATCTTAAGTGGGCATCCACCCAAGATCCATATCTCATAACACTCCCCCTTGGATGACCACCATTCAAAGACAGTTGCCTCATTAAAAACCTTACTAAGCAAAAGCCAGTGGGAAAAAAATCAAAGTGAAGGGAAAACGAGTACAACATTCTTCAAGATCATTGAACTGATGTTGGACGTGCATAATGTTGCCTGGTTAAAACCTTAACTAGGAAAACCCAGTGGGATAAAACCTAGAGAAGGAAAAAGAGTATAGCGCCCAAATGTCCATGGATAGCATACTTCAAGATGCTCTCTGATAAACCACTCTCCCTGATGATAGCAAACATTTACATAGTTTGATGATGAACTCTACGCATGCTAATCTCATATAAACTTCTGGAATACTGATTTTGGCAAAGATTTGGTAAACAGATCAGTCAGGTTGTACCCGAACAAACTTGATTGACTTCAATTTCATTGTTCTTCTAAAGTTCATGAGTGAAGAAAAACTTTGGTGCTATATGCTTAGTCTTGTCTCTTTTAATGAAACATTTTCGAATCCGTTTTATTTATGCTTCATTATGTTCATAAATAATATTATGGATACCTGCAATAGAAGGTAATTGACAAGAACTACGAACATGTTGAATCAAAGATTTAAGCCATACACATTCCCTATTAGCTTCATAAAGAGCCAAAATCTCAGCATAGTTAGATGAAGTAGTTACCAAAGTCTGTTTAATACAACGCCAAGAAATGGCGACATTACCATTAAGAAATACATAACCTGTCTGTGATCGACCTTTATGGGGATCAGAGTGATAACCTGAATCTGCATATCCTACAAAACTGGAATCTTTTCGATAAAATATTCCTAAATCAATTGTTCTACGCAAATATCGTAGGATGTGTTTAATACTAATCCAGTGCCTCAATTAGATTGAGTACGTACTCTTTAGCTTTGCTTCAAGCAAAGAAAATCCTTCCAAAATTTATAGAACGTGGTTCTGTGTCCCAATTATCATCATCATTTCTATTCCATCTCTCTTGAATAATTGTTAAATATAAAGATCTCTTCATTATCCCTTTACTTGCATCTTCAGGAGGAATTTCTTCAGGAGCGTTACTTACCTCTTCTAGAGGAACCTATTCAGGAGCGTTACTTGCCTCTTCGGGATGAACCTCTTCAGGAGCTTTACGTGCCTCTTCGGGAGGAACCTCTTCAGGAGGGTTACGTGCCTCTTCGGGATCTAGATGAGACAGACTGGAAGTATTCCATGTTAGTTATCGCCGTTCTTCAGGAACGAGTTGTTCTACAGGAACAATACATTCTTCAAGAACTATGTTATCTCCCCCTAACGGCGGGAATATTGTCTCATCATATGGGCTCTTCCAGAGCCTTCAATTATTTACACAGGTCCAGCTATGGTGGATACTTTTCGTGGAATAAACATCAATTCTAAGAAAATTTTCTAATTTTTCAAGATTGTGCGTGTTGTGGCACTATCTACCAAATAGAGATTGTCCTCAGTTACATGATCCATACCTTAAACAAAATAATAAACCAATATAACTATGCAATCACATAAAAAAACTGAAATAATTAAACCATTTACCATAAATTAGGACATTAATAAAAAATAAAGATTCCCATCATAAAGGAAAAGTCTAAGAAACATGCATCTCAAATAAGTTGGCCAATGAAGTTAGAACATCAGGTTCTCAACTTTGAGAATAAGAACTGCTGGTTCTGTCAAGACTTCAGTCTTGATTTAGAACTTCAGTCATGAAATGCAGGTTCTGTCAAATCTTCAGGTTTGAAGTAGAACTTCAGGTTCATAATAATTTATCAGAACTTCTGGTTCTATTAAATCTTCAGGTTTGAAGTGGAACTTTTGGTTCTATCAAATCTTCAGGTTTGAAGTAGAACTTCTGGTTTGAACAATTTATCAGAACTTCTGATTCTGTCAAATCTTCAGGTTTGAAGTAAAACTTCTGGTTCTAACAATTAATCAGAACTTATGGTTCTGTCAAATCTTTAGGTTTGATTTAGAACGTCTGGTTCTATTTTATGGTCCATTCATAGTATTTGATAAATTTTAAATTAAAAGAAAAATCATGTAAGAAGATGAATAGTGCGTTTACCAAATAGTGCTTGTCGCCATGAATATGTAGAATCAAACCGTTCATCGATCGAAAGTCGGATGAAGAAGTTACGTCGGGTCAAAAATTCTATTGACCGAAGAGACCGAGACCAACATTTTCTCCTCTTGTGAGAGAACTCTATTCTCTTGACAAGTCGCACGCCAAACGAAATGAAAAAGGGAGAAAGAAGAAAAAAACGTGCTTGCAACCGTGCCATACCAAGAAAAAAAAACTTATAAATGGTGCCATGTTTAGTGCACGCTTCTTGAGGCCAGAAGTAAATGCCTTATTTGGAATCGTGCCTTATTGTTCCTATAGGCTTTGATTGCAAACATCAATCAGCAAGACTGCAGCGATCTCATGCCCAAACAGATTGATTTAGATTGCAGCATCGCATGCAAGTTGAGGAAGGCTTTTGTCTTGATTTGTTTTCGTGCTGATAACGTGTTATAAAAGAGAGAGAGACTAAGAGAAAAGAATATTAGAGGGAGAAGAGAGAGCCTTTCTGTTATCTCATTAACTGTGTACAAATACAAGGGAGAAGCCTATTTATAGGCAAAGTAACATCATAAGAGAGGAACCATAATCCTAACCCTAACTCATCTTAAGTGGGCATCCACCCAAGATCCATATCTCATAACAATCTCTATAATTTTAGATAATGCAAGCTCCAACAATAATACAATAGATATACTAAAATGTGCACTTCAACTTGATTTAAATGGAGCTCTCTTTCACAAGAGACATGCATGTCACATCTTAAATCTTATAGTACAAGAAGGCTTAAAATTTATTAAGTCTACCTTAGAAGTAATTAAATACATTGTAATTTGTATTTTTTTCATCTCTCTCAAAAAGACAACATTGGGGGGTAGATTTGTAAAGTCTTAAAAAATTCTAAAAAAAATACAACCAAATGTAAAGCATAAGTGAAATTTTACTTATAGAATGTTAAAAGAAACCTGCAATTATAAATGTGCAGTGAATCAATATTGTGCTTTATATTTATCTCATGCAGAGATTCCTATACCTGAAGAGAATTGACCAATTCTTTAAATAATAAAAGAATTTTTAGAAGTTCTTCACAATGCAACTTTATTTTCTTCCGGGTTATATTATCCCACATCAATTCAAGCTTTGAAACATTTTTATGAAATTAGTATTGCTTTTGGAAAATATAGAGATGTACCGATTTTCAAGAATATGTGTGAAGCAATGGAGGTGAAGTTTTCACAATATTGAAAAAATGCTCCATGAACATTTTATTTAGCTGCTGCATTAGACCCTAGGTTGAATTGGTAGGTGTAGAAACTTTA
Source organism: Litsea cubeba (assembly GCA_012931725.1). NCBI lineage: Eukaryota > Viridiplantae > Streptophyta > Magnoliopsida > Laurales > Lauraceae > Litsea > Litsea cubeba. The sequence goes on along the minus strand of CM022955.1, from coordinate 11,087,103 downwards.
CTTAATACGATAAATAATAATATGAATCAAACTAATGTAAATGATATTTGTCAGTCACGTTGTTAATGAATCAACGATGTATCTACAGACGGGTCTAATTGATGTCTCGGATAATGATGTCGATTTTGACCTTTTGGCCTAGAGAAAAGCATGTGAAAGTAAATTTCCTATGCTGTCCGCCATGACCCGTGATTTATTAATAGTTCCAGTATCTACAATTGCATCGGAGCAAGCTTTTAGTGCAGGTAGACGCATTATTGACAACAAGTATTGGACGATGCTATTGGAAGAAACGGTGGAGACCTGCATGTGCCTGCAAGACTGGTTCCAAGCAGAGAGTAGAACACAGCACTTGATGGTGGAAGATGAAATAGAAGACGAGCTTTCAGCATTAGAAATATCATAGTGTTAAAAAAAATATATCATACTTGTAATCTTGTGAAATTTAATTCAAGTTAGAAACTATCATCATAGTTGTTCATGTTGTAACTTTTTTTTTCCAGAATATCTTTATACTTGTCAAGCTGTATTTCTTGTTTTTTTTTATTAAAACTTTCATAAAGTTAGAATCTCATCAACCTTGTGATTTTTTTAAAGTCTTTGTAACTTCGTTTAAAGGAATACAAATTATTTGATATCTTTTTACAATGAATGTTTGTGCATTTATTTCAGTTCTTTTTTAAGTTGAACACCCTTATGATCTTTTTAAAAGAATTTAAAACTTAAAAATAAGGGCCGGCCGTGGATAGCACGACATGACCAAAGCCGTGATGCGGGATATGTTGGGCCGGCCCGTGGCCAACTTGGGCATGGTACGACATGACTCATGAATTTTCACGGCTGGCTGGCACGGCCCAGTTTACATCCTCATTGATAGGGGGTCAATTTAAAAAAAATAAATATTTCTATTAATTGATAGTAATTAAGCTTTTATTGGCTTCAAATATTAAAAATTAAAAAATAGTAAAAAAAATGCAAAACTTTATCTAAGAATTTAGTATAAATTTAAGGAAAAAATTGCCAAAAACAAAAGAAATGAGTATTATCTATATGTTTAAGAATATGTATCAATGATGAAAATGAAAAAGGGTTTTGAAACTCAAGATAGGGAAAATTTTCTCCTGCGCAAGCACTTTTGTGAGAGCATGCACCAAGACCATCACCAAAGGCGGGAGCCCCCTAGATTTTACTGGGCCCCGCCTCACAAACTATATCGATATGCAGTATTTGAAAATCATGTCCCTCTAAGGAATGTTAAATTCCCAAAAAAGAAAAAAAAAAAAAACTTGTAATCTTGTTCATGAGACATGGTGCCCAAGCAAAACATAACAAATATGTGGGCCAAAACGTAAAATTGGGTTGCATGCATTTAAATTTCTTGGCCAAATTTTAAACCATAAGCTTGAGCCCGGCCCTAGCCTGCAGACTTGGTCCTAAGTGTTTGGCCCAAGCTTTACTACTCTAAAATAGGTTTACCTCAACCCCGGGCGGATTAGTTTTAGTTAATTTATTTTAATAAACTATCCCAAGTTGCAGCCGAACCGATTGGGTTGTTGTGAGTGTATGGGAGTGCAAGTGCTTGATCCCTCATTTTGGTCAAAAGAAGCATTGCTTTTGCTTCAAATTGATCTCTCATTCACGCAGGGTAGAGCTTCGGGCTTTCTACTAATGAACCCAAGCCCGGCACATATATTAAAACCTAAAGCTCAGGTTGGCCCAGAGCCGGTTGGGCTTAGCCGGACTTGGCCGGTCCCGGTTCATTTGCTCCCCTTACAAGACCGCCTCTTTGTCTTACTTTTATTTATAAGACCGTCTCGTGTGAGGTGAAGGTTGGATTTTTTACTTTTATTTATTTTGGAGGCGGACAGGATTAGAGAATGATGTATTTTAGCAATTTCAATTTATCTCACTGAGTAAATGCAAAAGAATTTAACCTCAGGGGGTTGGCCGAGTGGTCAGAACCACGGTTCCTCCCTCTTCCAGAGCTAGAGGTCTTGGTATCGACCCCGGTTCCCCATTCTTTAGGAATCAAAGGTTGAGTCTACTAGTGCTACCACCTTGAAGCCACGGGTGTTTACCGGGCTTTCCTCTGGGCTTGGAGGGGTTAGTCCATCCCAAAGGGTTGGGAACCCTCCGATAGCAACAAAAAAAAAAAAAGAAAAAAATGCAAAAGAACTTGTGTGAGCCAGATATGGTACCCTAAGTTGCAGCTTAAGAGAACCTGTCCCGTAGATCATAGGCCCTTGGGGATTTTGATTTAGGATTATTTTTAGTTTTAGGTTTTATTTAATTTTCTGAGTTGTAATTGATGTATAATTTTAATTCAGAGACATTATAAGTTGTACAGATTTTTATTAGGCCAGTTCTAGAGTTTGATTAGGTTAAGAAACTGCATGTGTCAGAAAAGAATAGCAAATATCAAAAGATCAATTGACTAAATTACCTAATCCCTAATTATGCTCGTGGTGGCAATGGCACCATTCTTCCAAACTTTGACCTCTATCGTCCAACCTTCTGGCAGCCAGTCTGGCCTTCAGTACCAGAACTCTTCCTTCTCCTCTATTTTCTTCATTTGCCCCCTCCTTGATCATGTTGTCATGGGCTATGAAGATCTAGGGGATCTCGGCATACAAATCCAACTCCATTGGTAAAGAATTGTGGGTCACTAAATATAAGAAAAACTTCATGTTTGAAGGAGTTAGATGATGAGTCGGATGACATTGTCTTATGGAAGAGAATAAAGAACAACAGATTTTTTGAATTCAGGCTTTCAATTTCTATAGAGCTTCTATGTAGAGAGACATAGGAAGGAGGTCTTTTTAATTTGAGGTGATGGTTCTTGCCCGCCAAGCGTTTACTGTACATGTGTCCTATTATTAGACCAAGAAGTAGAAAATGCACACTGGGATAGTCCAAATTGTAGCATGTGAATGACCAGGTGGGGTGCATATTAGTCGTCATTGCTAAAAATTGGAATGACTAGGAGGGGATTAACTTGTGAGTAATAAATTGCCATTGCTAACTGCTAACTATGAAAAGTGATGTCAATTGGATTGGTTGGTTGCATTTGGACTCTCCACAAATTAGTTTAGGATTGTTGGATAAGAATACTGATTTTCCATGGCGTATAAATTAACTATTCTTGCGCATGAATCTAGTACAAAAGATTTTGTACACCTAGAAGATACAGAAAATAATTAAAAACATTGATCTAGAAATTATTGACATCTTAGCCACCCATTTTCATGTTGGATGTGAGCAAACTTTTGATGAATTATATAATAGATTTAAATTTATAAAAAGGTGTCACATCCCGGACCCAAGAATTCCCTGATTAGGGTGGTTCCTGAGGTGTGACATGCGTACTCCCATGAACTCGCACCTGTTCCGGACCAGATCCGAATTCACGAAGGAGAAAATTCCACGTTTCATGCTGTGAGGATTACTCACTGACACCTGTTAAGAACATTTATTTGCGGAAACATGTATATCAACAATAACAAAGCCATGAGCAGTCCATTATCCAGTCCATTATCCAATCCATTATATTACAATTTATCAATAACAAAGCTATTAATTTAAATCTCTTAAATGCATACTTAAACTAAGTGCAAGATTAACTATCTAGTTTTAAGTCATAATTACCACACTTGTACGTACTCTGGCGGTCAAAGCTAACCATTAACCTTACCAATCAACTCTCTAATCTGAAGGCTATTAGCTATCATGTTCGGTGATCTGGATCCCTGTGACACCAAGTGTAGCACCATGAATACGACGATTCAACAATATATGAGCAATTAAGATTCAACACATGTTATTCAAATTTCGAATTTAAAGACGAATAGATTAAAGAGACCAAATAAATGTCAACTAGGCACATTGTGCATTATGAATAATTCATGCTTTATCGAATCAATAATCGAATAATCACTTTCTAGTTGGCTACTACATTTGCTCATCCTCTCCAATAGAGAGCGAATCTAGTTGGGATGTCACCAGCGTCCCGGCCAAAGGCTGACTGGCTACCCGGTTCTGGAGTTCCGGTACTCCAGATGACATACTGCAGTAGTCTCGAATAACTGAACCAAGTTGTAACCCCGTCGGGTATCACAAGGTCGAAGCTAAGTAGTGCCGAACCATTCGAATCGAATAATAATTAGACTGGAGTAAGACTTTTCTAATTGAATCACTTCTAATCAAATCCATTTATTTCGAATCATATGCTTACCCCGTTCTAATATCACATCAATATTGTACGATAACATTTTTAAGGCAATTGTAGTACAATTTAAGGAAAATACGAATAATGCATATAACAAGTAACTGAATATTTGAGGGCAATAATTAAATCAATCTCAATATGCAAATGCAAATAGATTAATAGAATCAAGGATATTTACTAGCCAAACCTAATCTAATTACCCGTCGTCTCTAACCATCCATTTCGACGTAGTTTTAGGTAATTTGATGCACGTGCTACATTTTATTGGTGTCACTTTGTGTGTGTGCGTGATGCACCGAAATTCCTAAACCAACAGCCATGGTAAAGTGCTAGACAAACGGATAGGCACATGAGATAAACTCAGCCCAAGATTTCTCATGTGTTATAATTTCCCTTGGACAATGATAATCGGTAATGGGTACCATTCTATGGACCTACAAGGTCAAACATTTACAACCTAAAAACCTTATTGATTGGTTTAGTGTTTACGTCACAATCATCCTCAGGGATTGATTATGAAGAGTTTAGGCCTTCTGAAGTGAGATTAGCTCCCTTAATGGCCAATGGTTCCAACCTAAGAGTCCAACTAGATTTAAAGTCCCTTTTTCTAAAAGATATAGGACCGATTCAATTGTCAAAATATTTACTTTCTCTCCTAATCTCTGATCATTATGTGGTGTATATCATTGGATTCCACACTTTGAGAGCTTTCCAACGGTATGTGGAACTCCAAAATCCGACATACGGGTAAAAAGTTATGGCCATTCCAAAGTTGGCACTGTTGGGCCCAAATGGGCCGACCCACTCGAGCGGGCCCAACTCGGCTGGCCTATTTCTGGGCAATTTCTGAGTCTGAAATGTCCAATTTCAGTTGTTCATTCTTCCATTTCACTTGCTAATCATCCTTAGACCATATTAGGTATGATTTGAGCCTCCCAAAGCTCAATGTATAAACTATTTTATCAACCCACATTCATTCAATTATCCATTAACACTCATATATATAGAACCCATTGTTAATTATGAATCTAATTCAAATAAAAAGGGCTGAATTAACATACCATGGAATAAATAACATAATTACATAACTCAATCAATGAATCAATTAACTTGTATAAATCCAATTTGCTCATACTTGCCTTTAATGGTGTCTTCCAATACTAATCTTCTCTTAGACTTAGTTCATCCAAAATCCTCAAAATGCTAACTCATAAGAACTCCTACAATGATTAATGCAATAGCTGATGCTAATTAATATGCATGTAATGAAATTGGATCTCTACAGTCATAAATAAGTAAAAATAAAATGAAGCATGATTAGTTGAGGCTTTCTTACCAAGAAATGGGTGTGGAGAAGATAATGATGAAGGAAGCTTGAGGTTTGGAGAAGATGACGAATTTGGAGATGGATATTGCTCTTTACTCTTCAACATCCACATACATGGCCTTCCATGGCTTGATTAGAAACACAAGAAGATGATTGGAGGGATTTCTACCAATGAGAGGTGATAAGAGAGAATGGCAGGTTATAGAATATGGAGAAGGGTAACAAGGGTTTGATGGTGAAGAAGGAACCTAGAGAACCCACATGCATGATCTCCCCTTTGAGGCTTTGAAAGAAGAAGAAGAATAGGACAAGAGAACTTCTCTGGTAGAGGAAAAAGGAAGAAAGGAACGGTGCAGTAACTGGTTTGGGCTTTTTAACAGGCATATGTTGGGCTGGGTTGCATGCAAGTCCATGCAATTTGAGGAAATTTGGGAAAGGGGCTTGGTGATGGAAATGGGCTCTAAATGGATCCCAGTTGGGCTCAAATGGTCTGGGTCCAAACATGAAGATTAATGCTAATGACATGCACTTAAACCCATTAAACTTTGGCACACATGTGGGGCCCAACATTGTCAAAAGGTCATAAGTCTACCTAAGTTGGCTCAAAACTCCACTAATCTACCTAATCCATCACAAAATCAACCAAAACACCAATTAGGCACTTAATCAAGATTAATTAAGTGCCAAACAAACCTAGGCGGGGTCGGGGTCTTACAAAAGGTATGGGGAATGAAAAGTTCTATGCACTAAATCTCATATTCAAGGATATGAGATGATGGAGATTACTACTTGCAATTGTGAAAAATGGAAACAGGGTGTTAGTTGGGGTTAAAGAAGGATCAAGACAAGATTCCATAACAACCAACATCCTAGCCATTTATTTTGAATGTCCCCACCCCACTCCAAAAAAATAATAATAATAATAATAAACAATTCAATTTAAAAAATGTTGGGTGAAACCCAATGTGCATAGACAAGTGAAATAGTTTTGAGGTGGGAGGAAAAAGAAAAGACATGCAATTATACATGAGCACTAGTATACATGCATGTGTAATTTGTGCTAGGCCTTGAGGCAAATGCTTCCTGCTCATGGTTAAATGACATCCTCCATTGATGGGTCAGATCCATGTTGCTCAACACCATCATTATGAATCTGAAGGAGCTTTTGGACACTGAATCTTTCTACCCTGCTCAACATCAACACCAGTGGGACTACAAGCAATAACCCCTCTGCTCAAAAGCCTCTTTAGTGATCTCATTCGATTCGCTGTTGGAGATTTCAACTCTTCCTCTGAAAACTGAACAGATGAAGCCGACGAAAATGAGAAGCTCGGGGTCAATTGCCTTGGGATATCAATCACTAGCTTTCCATTTCCCTCCAATGAAGCAGAAGCAGCAGCAGCAGCAGCAGCAGAAGAAGAAGACCCATCTTCTTTCCGCGATTCTGCCGAACTCTCATCTTCTCGAATCACCTTAGGAGCCTGAATCTCACCCGATTCCAATTCAACCAGAGTTCTACAGATCGGGCAGGTCGAATGCGACTGGAACCACATGTCTATGCAATTCAGATGAAACCCATGATTGCATTTGGGGAGCATTCGTGCTTTCTCTCCCTGAGAGAATTCGCAGAGGCAGACAGCGCATTCCAACCCATCTTTGAATTCGTTTGGGTGGTAGATAACAACAGGGAGTGACTGGATGATGGAAGGCTCCAAGCCTCTTTGCTGATCCAGAACATTGTTGTTGTCAGAGTGGAAGAAAAACCGATGCCTGCTGCTCCGGGATTGGCCATTTCGACGACGCCTAGTCATATGAATAAAGATGGCAAAGACGACAGTCAAGAAGAGAAGGATAATGGCTGCAAACATAACTTGGCCGCCTATTTTTATGGCAATGGAGTCTTTGAATTCGTTTCTAGAATTCGGATCATCCATGGTTTGAACTCACTCTATCTCTCTCACAAATTCAAATGGAACAAGCAGAAAGATTTTGTGGTTAAAAGCCAAGCACAGAAAGGATGGACACTTTCAAAACACAAACCTGAGCAGGAAGCACAATCAGAGTCCCTGTAATAAGAGCAGACCCAGATTGGAGTTTACAGCTCTCTCTCTCTCTAATCCACATATAAGAAGAAACCAACAAGTGAAACAACTCAAAAACGAATCTTTCAACTTTTTCATTCTCTTAAATTCAAGTATACAGAGGATAAATGAACTATTCTCTCCCATTGTCCCAGAATCTTCCTATTTTCAAAAGAGAGGAGCTTCCTTTGACTAAACTTTCTCATGGTTTTAAATATCTGATTGGAATGATCTTTTCCCCAAAGTCATGTCCAAAATAAGACCTTTTCGTCAGCTCTATTCGTCGTGATTTGCTAGGCCGCATTTAGCTGGGAAGCGTGGGAGGCTTAAATTATTTAGTGGTTTTTGACATATTAGTCCTCTTTATATTTTTTATTCTTTTCAATTTTATAATGGAAATTTAGATAATGTCACTTTAGTCATCATTTTTTTAAAACCTTTTTTTTATCATATCCCATAATATAATTGGATAGTACCATGATATCATGAGGATTTATCATTTTCGGTATCATACACTTTCTAGTTCTGCAACAACCAAGCGAATTCATTTTTTTACATAATATAAAATACGACGTTTTTTAAAAACTAATTGCACATCTAACCAACATTTCTCGAGTTTTATCATTCAGAAAACTTTTCCTTGAGATGCTGCATAAACGCTACGACACGGTGTCCCATAATATAATGAGATTCAATTTCTGTGACATACACCGTTTTCATCATATAATAAGATATAAGAAAAAAAAAGTATTATAAAAATATTAACATTATCTAAAATTTTAGTTATAAAATTGGAAAAAGTGAATTTATCGAAGACTAATATGACAAAACCTCGATTTACTTATGGCCATGTAATCTAAATTATCTTTCAGGAAAGACTGGTGAAGTTTCAAAGAAGAACGGAGTGGTGATGGGATGACTTGACTGAGGAGGCGATAGGAGCAGTTGCCACCATCTTTATCCATCGACGACTTCAAACACAGCATCTCGGCATGTGGAGCACGGCATCTCTCCCGGCATTTATTACACGTCGTCTTTTTCTTGATGCAAGACTCAAGAGGTCTTTAGCTATTTCACTCCTCTGCCCTCCAATGAAAACAGAGGCTTTTTCAATCCACTTTGGAGGCTATTTCTTTCACTCCTTCCTCTTTGGTCCAAGAAAGAAAAGTTTCTTGGTTGACTTGTCTTCTGGCCCGTCAACTTGCATAATTTGTGCTGTCGTGACTTGTGGGTAGGGATAATCCCAAGGGGTAGCTCAGTTGGCCTAGGACCACGGTTTGCTCCCGGAGGTTGAGGGTTCGAAACCGCGCTACCACACTGGGGCCACAGGGGGTTTTTACCCGGCTTTGCCTCCTGGGCCCGCAGGGATTACTCCGGCCCAAAGGGCCGGGACACCCTGCGTCAGCAAAAAAAAAAAAAAACTTGTGGGTAGAGAGAACAGAGATGCAAACGGGTCCTTTAATTTCGGTGTGTAGGGGGGGCTCTAGCCTCCTTTGTTGGGCTATCAAAAGTTGAAAAAAATAAATTCAGATAGCATGCATGACTTGGGATGTCAATAGAACGTGGATTATCCAAAGGACCCAATATTTTTCTTAATAATAAGATTACTCTATCTTATTTTTTTATAGAAATATTAGTATATCTTAAAAGTGAGGTTGAAAAATTTTCCAAGTTGACTCTTTACTGTCATGAGACATCTCATTTTGACGAATGACCGAGTCAAATACAGGGGGAGACTCAGTCGAATCGACTCATTTTAATAATTGTTTGCACTCTAAACTATTTGTTAGGTAAATCTGATTTTAAATAATTAATATTGTTAGGTAAATCTGATTTTAAATAATTAATATTTAATATTAAGTAATTATACACGAGGTTTGGAACCGACCCCAATATAGTTGGGACAAGACTTTTGATTATGATGATGATGACATGAGGTTTAGAAATAGTAATTTAGAAATGATGACTTATAATTGAACTTTTACATTCAATACCTGGACTAATAAATTATATAATATGCAATATTTTTTTTCTTTTATTGTTCTTATTATAGTATCTTTCTTGTGCATATAAAATTTACTAATTTAAATTATTTATCATGAATGCATGTAAATAAATATTTTTTCTATTTTATAAGTGTTTAATTGATATTTAAATATCTTGAAATTATTTTAAAAATTACATGACTCTCTCGAGTCTCTAAAAGAATCCCAATTAAGAAACAAAAAGTCTACATGGACTAACTCATGGAGTTAGTCCATGGACTAACCCCATGGTTCTCATCCAACGATGAGAACATCTAATATTTGGATGAGAACCATGGGGTTAGTTCATGGTTATGTCCATGAGTTAGTCCATGCAGCAGGACTCATTAAGAAAATGGATGTAAATGAGCAATAGATAATCTCCATAGGGAAGGCAGAGGAGCAACAAAAGATAGTTTGTTGATCCAGAGGTGGGATATTCCATTTATTAGCATAAGGAGCTAGAAGAGTAAAGTAGGAATAATTAATGCAGGTAACTGTAACTCTATAGTATGTCACTAAGTTGTGAAACAGGTGAGCAATTACAACTGCCCCTGTGAATATCAATTGGTTTGAACATCATTTAAATCGGAGTCATCTTCAAATAACAATTGGATGTGCCCCCTTCTCAGCAAGTCCATAGTCAGTGTTTCGAGTCGGCCGTTAGATGAAGGCTCTAGAATTCTTTTCTAGTAATTATATTAGTTTTCCTTCCATTCTATACTCTAATCAAAATATAAAGAGTCCACTTCTTTATATATGTTAGGTTGTATCTATACTAGCAATAAAGGCTTGTGCCAAATTCCTGACCAAAAAATAAGAATATATTAAAAGGGGCAGGTTCTCCTAAGCTGCAGCTTAGAGGTATCCTAAGCTGCAGTGTGTAAACCGCACATGTATACATGATGAATACAAATGGAAAAAAATATAAGACATATATTAATCTATATGTACACGACTGTTGGTAAAGCAAAGCCCCACATTCCACATCGCCTAAGTAATGTCTTTGGCAAGGCTTCATATATACATGTTTGGGCCTTCCACCTAAGAGCTTAAGCTTTGTGTTGGTATATGATTTATTACATGATATCAGAGCCACACATCCCACATCGCCTAAGTAATGTCTTTGGCAAGGTTCATATATACCTGTTTGGGCTATGAGCCTCTAAGCTTTTGAGTTCATGTTACTCCATGCTTGCCCCACAATTTGATGTGAAGGATTTTGCAAGATCAATTTGTCAATAAGAATATCACAGTGAGAGCATGCCATTGCATTGCAAATAAATCGACTAATTCAATGTAATCATTTTAAAAAAATGGCCTCTCTACTGTTGGATTTGGGGCTAGGGCCATGTACATGATGAATACAAATGGAAACAAAAGGACATATGTGCACAACTTGTATACATGATGAATACAAATGGTAAGAAAATACATATATTAATCTCATATGTGTGTAACATATTTATCATAAGCATTGTCATGTTTCTCCATGCCTGCCCCACAATTTGATACAAAGGTGATTTAATCCTCATATCAATTCTTAATCATTTCCTATGATGGTATCTCATAGGCCAATTCTGAATTAAAAACTAATTTTTTTCTCAAGTGAATTAATTTCGTAATTTTAACAAAATTATATCCTAAAGAATAAGAAAAAAAAAGAATTATTAAAAACATAATACAAAGAGAGAAATTCTTTTCCAATTAGATTAATTATGAGATTAACATGATAATGTTAACAAAATTATATCCTGAAAGATAAAAAAGAGAAAATTTATTTATAAAAAAAGACCATGAGAGAGAGAGAGGTGTACCAATAAATGAGAATCTTCTCAAAATGTTCTCTTGGAAGAGATGTCTTTGTGTCGTGGTTAGGATTTGAGGAATAATAGAGGTGTGATGCTTATCTTGAATGGAGAGAAGAAAAAAGGGCGGTGACAATAATTGAGGTGTGCTAGCCATGTGATAGATTCTAATAGTTGCTAGTTTGATGAGAAACTATATAAGATTTAATGAGAGATTATAAGATGGGTTCGATTAGGTTCCTCATTCAAAATTAAATTGATAAGTACATTCTAGGAGAGGCTGATGGTAGAGATGAGAGATAATAGGTTAAATTGATAAGTTACAAGATTCTAGGAGAGGATGATGGTAGAGATGAGAGCTTATAGGAGAGGATATGTGTAGAGATTAAGAAATGATGGAAACCTAGATGGAGATTATAGGAACTTAGGGAGAGATTTAAGGGAGGAAACCGTGCGATGGGGAGAGTTTTTAGAGATTTAAATTGTCAACATTTATATTAGAAGAATTTATCCGAAAAATTACCTTAGATGGCCACTACACCAAAAAGGCCCCCATAGTTTTTATGAAACATAATCGGTCTTCCCGCCAAAAAGATTTTTTGCCCTTTTTCAACGAGTGTTGACGTCGTCGCCTAATATAGAAAAAGAGCGACATTATCGTCGCTCGTTCTCTATATATAACCATCGAATCTGCCTATTCTCCTAACTTTTTCCTCTGTGATTTCTGATTTCCTGCTGCACGTCTTTGAAACCAACTTTTCCCCAACATTGAATAGCCCTTATAAAGGTTGTTGAACTCCATTAAAGAGGTAGGCATAGCGCACGTACTAATAAGAAATATGGACTCTCTCCAATTGATTAGAAAAGAACATGGTTACAATTAGTTCGATCAGCGTGATGTTTTGGCCTATAAAAAAATCCCATTTGAAATCCATATTTTTAAGTGGTCTACCCGAGCTATAGTGGATGAAATGCTTTCTATGTCAAGATTCCCTAGGCTAGATAGGGGTTGCGGGAACTCTCTATTGAAAATTATTGGTTCTGGAATATAATCTTGAAATAAGATCTAGATGTTGGGACACAACAATATGGAATTTAATATTCATCTTTATATGGTCATCCTGCAGATTATTTGGCGAAATCCTTTCAAGGTCTTTAAATCCACCTCTTAGGCACTTTGTGTGGGGGTAAAGGCAAAGGTTTTTCATTAGGTAGTCATGTGAAACAAGTTTTTATGCTACGTGATCTTCTAAGAAGAAAAATAATTTTTAGCATTTTTTTTTATGTGTTGGTTGTGGAGATGTGTGACTCTTTCTTCTTATAGTTGGGCTGTTTTGAGTGAGAAATCATTTCGTATTTTTACTTGATAAGCCATGGGTCCCTGTTAATTCATATTGGGTTTAATATGTGTGGTGCTGAGGGGAAGATGATAAGGTTTCTTTTAAAGAAAAAGGCAACATTTTTGAGTTTTCATAAACTTCTTCATATTCTGTGAAGCAACTGTTAGTTTTATGGACTCAATCCAATAGATGATAAAATAAATTGATTAATTTTTTTATTTATTTATATATTCATGCTTATTTTTTATGAGATGAATGGTGATTTATTATATACTTATACATAACCAATACGAATGACATGATGGTTCATGAGATAAACCGGAGTTCACAAGTATATTTGTAACACATGTGTATGGATGAAATACACATACGGGGCATGTGTGACAAATCTTATATGTAAATATCTTCACAACCAGTGATGAGACTAAACATCTCATACTGACAAGGTTGCAGTACTTTGGTTACTATGAGATAGTGTGATTTGTCTCGAACATCAGCATGAAATATTCTAGATCATAGTGCTGGTACATTGGATGTATTGAAGGACCATGAGAAGCACCTTATAAATACTGTCTTTACTTTAAAGTATGCTCTCATAATTCCCTAGCAATAGGCTCTCAATCATGAGACATTAATTAACTCAAGTTTCTATCTATTCATTTACTTTGAGTCACCAATGAGTGAGGCCAACTGTAGGTCAACACCTCGGTGATTTGGATACGTGGTAGTAGAATTGTGGGAACATTCAATTGTCAAGATGAAATCTATTTATAATATCCCCTTATGCCAATTAATGGATTCATCATTGGTAAGTGCGCAACCATTCCGATTAAGAGTTAATTGGAAAGCTACCTATGCCTATTATAGTTAATTGGGGCTCAAGGATAATAAGATATGGATCTAAGTTTGGAAGACAGGTCCAATTGATCCATGGATATTGATGGAGGGGCCTACTTGTGGTAATGTGGAAGTTTATGGTCTTCTATGTAATATTCCTAAGACTGGAGTTCAATTGTATTTATATAGTGGAGTTATTTGCAATTAACTGTGGGCCCGGATTACACATAAGATGTGGGGTCGCGTGTCCCAGTTGGAGCCAGCTTTCTAAGGAATCCCTAGTGGTCCCCACGCTAGCCCAATTATTAGAAAGTATCTAATTCTAGTTGAACTCTAGAAGTGAGACTTCTAATAGTGGTAATAGTAAACTTACTAATTTTAATAAAATTGGAACTTCTATTTTAATTAGAAAGGAATTAGAAAGTTACTAATCATAATTGAAGTGAGACTTCTAAATATGATATAAGTAAAGTTACTAATTTTAATGGAAGTGGGACTTCTATTTAAATTAAAAATAAGAGACTTACTAATAGTTAAAAAGAAGTGAGACTTCTATTTCAATTGGAATGAGGAGGTGGCTTGAGAAGCTATAAATAGAGGAGCAATTGGTGTTGCAGGCCTATGCATGTATGCACCTAGGGATTCACGCCCAACACTACTCAAGTGCAAGAGTTGCACATGCTAGTATTCCTCTTCCTCTTCTAGTTCTCTTCTAGTTCCTCCTTTGAGTTCCTAGTAGTTTTATCTTGGAGATCCCACCATCTTCTTGAGAAAAAGAAAAATCTGATACGGGTCATAGCGTGGAAGATCAAGAGGTCTTGGAGATCCCTATTTGATTAGTGAAAGCGTTTCATCATCAAGAAAAGACGCAACTTCTCCATTATAGCACAACTGAGCTCCAAAGGTATAATCTACTTCCTTGCATGTTATGTTGTAGATTTATTTATAGCTTAAATGTTGTTGGTTCTATCTTTTAAATAAATTGTTTTACTAATCTTGATATGTGAGATTGAGGTTTTAGAGCCTTCTGGATAATTAATCCCTACGTCAAATGGGTCAAAAGTGGCCTATTTCCAACAGCAACAACATCGTCGCTCATTATCACCTTACACCTTCAGTAATGTTTCATAAACTATTTGGCCACGACGCTGTCGCCCGTTTAAGTTGTAAAGTTTGGCATCATATTTTGTTAGGCGGCGACGTCGTCGCTGATCTTAATTTGGAAGAAAAATTCATTAGATATTATCAGTTGTTTCAACTTTCATCAAACTGTTGCACGAACAGAAGAATCATGTATCTCTTACCTATGCAATTAAATTTGTCAACAAATACATGATCCTTCGGACTGGTGTCATCCAAGAAGGGATTAATTGTTGTCAATGCATATCCATGAATTTCATCATAAATCATGCGCTGTATAGGATCACTTAGCACCTGCAGAACAACAAGGCTTTTAGTACCTTAAGAAGACACTCAATACAAAGATTAATATTTGATTATCAAGTTGAGGAACCCACCACATAGACCTCATTGATCAACATGCAAAGGTTTGTGGTCTCAGGATCATTGTCGCTCGAGTCAGGATGACAGGCCTCACTCTGCCTCATTCGACCCTACATTACCCAAACTCAGCCCAACCAGAGAGAGCATCAACAAATACAACAGAATCACTCTTTTCCACTGCACGATCCAACCAAGAGAGAGAGCCCAAATCAACAAATGAAAAATGAATATCAAATGAAAAATCAAACATGGGCTTTCCACAGGAGAACGGAAAAAGGACTAGGATTCCTCTATGAGGATGGTTACCAAATGTGCTCTACAAAGACCTGAAAAACAAGAGGAGAAGATGCATTCATGCCGACAGTGAGAATGAGATGCGAGTGAAGAAGAGGATGCTGCCCGTGCAGAACGGTGTCGGGAGTGGTCGGCTGAGAGAGGGACCGAGGAAGAGAGGGAGAGAACCTAGGGTTTGGGGTGGGAATGAGGGGCTTTTTGGGTTTTTTTTAGCCAATTGATATTGGCGATGCCCACGCAGATCGGTGTCGGGAGTGGTCGGCTGAGAGAGGGACCGAGGAAGAGAGGGAGAGAACCTAGGGTTTGGGGTGGGAATGAGGGGCTTTTTGGGTTTTTTTTAGCCAATTGATATTGGCGATGCCCATGCAGATCGGCGTCGGGAGTGGTCGGCTGAGAGAGGGACCGAGGAAGAGAGGGAGAGAACCTAGGGTTTGGGGTGGGAATGAGGGGCTTTTTGGGTTTTTTTTAGCCAATTGATATTGGCGCTCCATTTCCACTCCATTTATCAAAATGCATGTATAAAGGGAGCCCTTTTTTTTTTTTTTTTTTTTTTTTACACTTCACTATTAGAGACTGTCAGTGCCCGTCGCCCGGATTTATGATCCGTCGGCTTGTGCAGACGGCTCAATAACCGTCGTTTAACCTACGTAGTTAGCATCGTTAGATTTTGGATTAGCATATCCATATATATATATATATATATATAGGTAATATTCAGGTGGGAATTGTTCTCACAAATTATGTGAGAACTTTTTTATGGGGCCCAATTGTGGGCCCCATTTGGGGATGGGACCAGGGAGGATGAAAAGATCCATCTGAGACCACAACAGGTATCAAGTTTGACTCCAAACCCATGCCCATAACCCCTTCATCCGTGGCCCACAAGTTTAATGGCTTCATATTAAAAAAAATATTCAAACATCGATCCAACGGTTCAATCCATTCGGATGTATGCCAATCCTTGGGATTAGTGATTAACGGGGGGTTCCCTATTGGTTGCTAGGCTTGGATGGGTTGCTAGTTGGGCCCCGCAAAAAAAGTTCTCATTATAATAGGTAAGAACTAGTTCTCACTTGAATATTTTCCATATATATATTTAATATTTTAGTTGGTTCCTAACAGGCAACAACAACCTTGTATATTATCTTTTAAGAGATTTGGAAAAACAAAATTAAAAAAAAAAAAAAATATAACCGCTGTGGTGGCCACCTTTGGGTGATCCAATTCGCTCGCTGAATGTCATCGTTATTGCTAGGACTTGGATAAGATTTGTGCTGCAAATTGATCACATTTGAAATATTATAAATAATTTTTCAGGAGTGGCTGGTCCAATCATCACATGGAATGGCCAAGCCTGTGGGGTCAACCAATGATCAATCCAAACTCCTTCCAATAATCTTTGCGCTATATTACGATTACAGTGTCACTTCCCTCTATATTGTTGATGATCTTTTATATGGTGTAACTTTCGTAATTGTATCACTTTCCCAAAGATTGTTGATGATCTTTTTTCTTGTGCACAACTTCAATATTATGACTACATCATGGCTGAATAACATAAATGATGAATGTACCATATATTAGCTCTTAGTTTATTATTTTCTATTTTTCTCTTACAAGCCTGGAGGAATAAACTATATATTTTCTCTAAGCTCTTACAATTATACAAACTCACATTTTTGGAGAATTTTTAAATAACTTTAAATGGATGGATGTCCTTAATTAAAAACTTCCTGCAAAACTTAGGGACTAATTTAAAAAGTTTTAAAACTTGTATCATTTTTTCAAAATAAGACAGAAACTTAAAGCTTTTTTTTAGGTTTTCCGTACATTTTCATTTGTTCATGTGTTTTCTGCCCCGACTCTCCTTTTTTCACATTTCTATTATAATTTTCACAAAGTCTAGTAGTAATTTTGTAATGTGCATGTTTATTGACATTGCTTGGGCTCAAAGAGTGGGTGTGGAAAGGGGACTCTTCAATTAAAAGTTCCCGTAATGTGATAAGAAACCTATCACTTCTCTTAATGAAATTTTCAACTTTCCTGACACATGATTGAAAAATGAACCCCAATGATAGTGGATAAAATGAATGCTTGCATACCTTTTCTTTTTGTTGACAAATCAAATCAACCTCCCATTTACATATTGCCTAATTTAACTTTAATCAGTAAATATTTTATATTCTCATTAAAGATATATACTAATATTTTCTAATTCTCATAAAAAATAATTTATTTTTAGGGGTGTAAAAAAAACCTGAAAAACAGTCTAACGGACCAAACCGACCCGACGTTTTAAAACCGTGTTTCACGATTTCAGTTACAGTTATTAAAATTGAAAAACCATACTTCACGGTTCATTCTCGACTTCGATTTTCAATCTCGACTCATAGTTATTAAACGAACCGAACCATAAAATACAATTGGATTAACCGTTTTTTACAAAACACATGGTTAACTGAACCGTTACACTCCATTTCATTTGTCTATGTAAACATTTCAATGCTACTTTAGTTTTTTGGAATTATGTAATTTATTATCTAGGATGTTTGGTTTGACTTTTGAACATGTATTTTGCATTCCGACAAATATATATATATATATATATTTTAAGTAACAATTAATCGTAACCAAACTGTCTAATACGGTTAACCGCAGTTCGGTTTTTTAGATTATAGTTACGGTTGCAGTTTTTAAAAAGTAAAAACCATAAAATATAATTCAGTTAATGATTTTCCCAAAACACACGGTTAACCAAACCGTTACACCCCCATTTATTTTAATCTCTCACGTATTGTCCATCATCATCATAATAATAATAAAAAAAATAGACTTTCTCTCTTTAATTTTCAACTATTGATAAAATGGTGAATAATAAGACTTCCAAAAGAAAATATTCGGGTCTTCAAAATGGAAAGAAGGCAATCAGCTTAAAGAAATGTATGATGGTGCCATGCATCGCCTGAAGTTTTGCAATGTTGTTGTAATGGGGGGATGGTGCTTTATTGCTTTGAACATTTCCAATTCTTTTAAGAGTTATAAATATTTTCTACTACTATCGTTCTTTTTTATCTGATAATTAATATAACAATTTTTTTTTTATATATCAGATTGATGAAATGACTAGGACCCATAACCTCATAGAAGTGAAAATGAGCATCTACCAACTATGCTATGGCCCTTGTCAACATGATTTTGTTAAAAGAGGAAAACCTAAATACAACAGAAAACCTTTCAGCCTCCTGGTAGGAGAATAGATAGGTGCAAAGGTGACAAACCCACCTTAAAAGCCCACAGCCCGGGTTCAAGCAATAATGAAAAAAATCTAGGGAAAATCACAAAATGGAGACTAGGAGTAAACCCAACAGAAAATATCAATTATAAAATACCGAGTTCCACAACAGAAAGAACTATATCATTTTTTTATTGGCTAGGCAAAAGAATCAGAAGATACCAGAAGAATATCATCTGGATTAAGACAAATGAGCCCAGCATGCATATTTCTAACCTTAAACCGATCGTTCCAGCAAGAGGATGATGGATTTCAATTTTCAAGCAACTTTTTATGAGTATCCCTCCATCTTAAGAGCAAAATGAAGCAATCCATGAGGCAGCAACTCAAAGACCGTAAGAACTCCAGCTAACAGGTTGTCTGATGGAGTTTGCATCAACTGCGGTCCCATACATAGACCAAAGAACGCCCATAAGCAGAGACGAGCAGCAAACAATTGATAATCTCCAACTATCATCAACCGGTGAGACGACCAGAGCTCTCCGTATCATCTGCATATGAGGAATATCCCACTCGCTAGCAATATTTGCAGTAAGATGAAGGCCAATATAGGTCAACCTACTTGTAGCTTGCTGCTGGATCCCAGATACCACATGATACAACAAAGCAGATACATCAGTTCCGCCTAAATATTCTTACTGACAGAAAATAAACATGGATCTAATATGACGGCAATGACCACAGATTGACTATACCCATGTTCGTTAACTAATCCACCATAATAAAGGAACTAAAACTGTAGTGCCACAAATGGTCATGGCCTAATCAGACATTACGAGGTCAAGTTGGGTTCGCTTTGGAAATTTGAATTCCAACGTGCTCTAGGGTGGATGTTGGGACTCCAACTTCTTCAACACAAAGGACGTAATACCCCAGTTGAACCCACGGTACTGGAGCCACCTCACAATCCTTGATTTGCGTGTCTCCAGTGGGACATCTTTTCCCCGTAGCCATTGTTTGGAGGCCTCTGCTAAGAGACGATCCAATGAGATCTTAGACATGCCAAGATGGGTGCCTTGATCAGCACCACAGTCACCATCTTGGAAAACTTGCTTCATTGCCCTCTCAGCATCTTGTTCAGTCACCCCTTTTCTGAGAAGCACCTGTTCAAACAAATTCATTGCTTAATCAGAAAGCATAGTGAAGATGATTGGGAATCCCTAAAGCATGATACAAAAGGCTCCTCTATTGGTCACAAGCATATGTAGCATATGTGGACATTGATTGCCAATCCATTGTGGTTATTCAATCAAGACACTTTTGTAAAACCACTCCAGGCACTGTAAAGATAGGGTACTGAACACTTGGGTGAAACTAGCAGGCACCAAATCTGCCTGACCTGCTTGCCAGTGTTTTTAAAAGCGCGAGGCGCATCAAGGCGCTAAGGTCTCCCGGGGCCTAGGCGCTAAGGCGCGAGGCGAGGCGCGGGCTTCATTGAAGCGAGGAGCACATTGTATATAAAAAAATATATTTTTTGGTATAGATAGATAATTCACAAAATATAACAAAAGTAGAACAAATTAGACAGACTGACAGATAATTGGCAAGGAATATTAGAAAAATTCTAAATGTCATAAAGCATCCATCACTATAAATGTTAAACATTCAACAAAAGTACCAAAATCCATCAAAACCAATACAACTTCAAAGTCAAAGGAACAACACAGATGCTCCTAAGGAGGACCTAACGAGATTGGTGATAACCTGATGATGTTTTAAAAAAAAAAAGCCCACAGACCAGCCATACTAGGTCATCTCAAAATTTCAGCATGGGCCCCACTGATGGATGGTTAAGTCGGTGATGGCATAAGCAAAATATGATTCTTGCCCCACCGATTTGATGATGCATTAAAAAAAAAAAAAAAGCCCCAGACCAGCCAGTGCAGGTCATTCCACAATTTCAGCATGGGCCCCACTGGCTGCTAATTAGGCGGATCGCTGGCTGCTGGCTAGAGTGGATTGCTGACTGGTGTTGCTCCTTTCTCCGTTCTCTTCCATTTTTTTTTTTCGTTGGATGATATAGGAAATGACTAGGGCAGGGCACGACATCTTTATTTATATTAGAAAATTTTCATTTAGCCCCTTACATCTCTTTCTTTTTTAATTTAAAGCCTGGGGTGACAATAAGGCGCAAGAGGCGCGCGCCTTGAGCCTGGACCTAAGGCGCGCGCCTCAGGGGCTTTTTTGGGGCCTGTTTCAACTCGCCTCGACTCCCATCACTTGAGGAGCAATTGCTGGGCCTTGACGAGCCTTAAGCTTAGGCGAGCGCCTAGGCGCCCTTTTTAAAACCCTGCTGCTTGCTACACAGCAATTTGAAAATGTTACTAGCATCACCAACAGGGTAATTTTCACGCAAGCTTATGTTGCACGTATTTCGAAAGATTTACAACGGGATACATATTCCACCAAAGAGCTATGATACCCGGATACTTCAAAATAGGAAATATCTTGTGGCATATCATATCCGATACTTCCCCTTTTATGTCTAAAATCCATGTCCCTACCATAGCCATTTCGTATCTGGGCATCACAGTCAGAAAGTAAAAATCATAATATTATGGCTAGATTTCTAATATAAATAGGTTAAAATAGTTTAATAGTAAACTAACTACCAAAAATAAAGCTAAAATACTTTTTTCTAGGAAGAATCAATAAAAGATTTTATTAGGATGGGCTGTGTAAAATCAAATATATAAAAGAGGAACTACTTAGTAAGGCAATAGAGAGCAACCTATGAAAAAGAACAGAAAATTACAGAAAGAATAAATTTCCAATTTCAATTAGGTCTATTTACTCCTTCCTGGCCTGAAGTTCCACTTTTTCATTCCGTTCACATGGAATGTATGCAGCAACACATTCATTTAAATGCTCATCATCATATTTCAATGGAGGATGGAAATTACCAAGCAGCCATCTTATAGTTGAAGTGAATCATCAGCTTCAACTAGTGGCCCTAACAAAGAGTCTTGGGAAAAAAAACACCATGCTAAGATTTCGCTTTATTTGAATCTCCTAAACCTCTTTGTAGTTTAAAAGGAAACATCAAAACTCCTTTATCATTCTTGATTATGTGCCTCTAATCCCAGATCAACCACGCTTAACAAGAGATGTTTCTCATGGGAATGATCCTTTAATCACAATTTACCATTATTCCCATTGAAATCAATGTGGGAAAACTCAGTGAGTTGACTCTTGACTCAGCCAAGGAACCTCGTTTTGACAAAAGACCAAATCAATTATAGGAGAAACTTGTTTGATTCACTTCGTTTTGATAAATTGTATGCATTTTGGACCAATAAGTAAATTTGATTTTAAACAATTGATGCTCATTTTTAAGTAATTAATGCTTGAGGTTTGGAGTTAGCAATTTAAAAATTATTGATTTAAGTATAATTTGAGAATTATAATCAATCTTTTACATTCGATGTTTGGACTTAAAATTATTTTATATGCAGGCTTCTTTTTTCCTTATTGTAATAGTTTTCTTGCATATATAAATTTAGCCAATTTATTTATCATTAATACATGTAAATATATGTATATCTAGATTTTTTGAGTACTTGGTCTATTTTAATGTTTTTTAAACATGATTCTCCCGAGTCATCGCATTGACTCTCCAAGTCAATTCTTTTAGAGCTGGACGAGTCGAGTCCAAGTTAGGAGTTTCACAACCTTCAAACGTCAACAATTTTATTCGATCACCGAATAATTTCAAGTGTCAATGGTAAAACACAATATTTTTTCCTTTAAAAATACACTTATTTAATTCCTTCCATATGTAAGATTTTCTATAAAATCTGGTATCAAATTCAAAACAGACACGTAGACCAACCAACATATAATTGATAGTAAGAAAAATAGGAGAAGGAAAAGACACTATATAGTAAGAAAATAGCACCAAATAGTTGATAGAACTCTGGATTCAAAGATCTTAAGCATGAAACTTTATTTGGGGGGAACAACTACTGCAGAGTGACAAACCCCCTATTGATTTACTAATTACAAATGAGCGCCTATGGATTATCTCGTATTGAAATATGAACATATCCTGCAACGCTCCCCCTCAAATTGGTGGTTAGATATCTACTATGCCCAGCTTGGGTAGTGTATATGGTAAATGTCTTCTTGCTATCGCCATACTAGGAAAATCTGCTAGCTGTTCTTTTGATTGCACATACTTTAACTTGATTTCTTCACTGCCATGGTTTAAAAAAAATGGCCATTATGAAACGGTAATGGCCTTAGGGATGTAAATGGGTTCTCGATTCTCCGATTAACCGGAGGTTCTGACCCGTTAAAAACCGATAAGTAAATGGGTCCAGGTCCTTTTTTCTTTTATTTTCCTTTTTTTATGACCCTTGACCTGAACGGGTTCGGTCCTGTTCCACCTTGGGTCGGATCCGTGGACCCAAAACCCGACATATTGCCTCAATTTTCGAGAATCTCTCCTAAAAACTAGTTTTTTCCCATATCATTCTCTACCTAGACCCGGACCCGTCACATATACAGTTCAGGTTCCGGTTCCGATTCCATCTTCTCATTACCAGTTCCGGTTCCGGAACAAGAAACCGGTTCCAAAACGGTTCCAGATCCGGGTCCGGTTCCACCTTCTCATTAGCGGTTCCAGGTCCACCATGGACTCATACCGGAACCGACCCGTTTACATCCCTAAATGGCCTAAGCCTTTACCTTATTTTCAATATAACGGTCATAACAGCCACAATATAAAAAATATATATATATATATATTGAAAAATTCGGTCCATAACGGCCATTATTTTGAATATAAGGGTCATAACAGTCAAAATGACCGATATTTTGAAAATAGCTGCCAAAATATTAGCCGATGATGGTTTTTCTTTTTTTTTAACTTTCTATCCCCTTTTTTCTTTCACTCCTTTCTTTCCCAAACAATTTGTGGAGCCTTTTGAGATTGTGCTAGAGCTTTCCAAACCTCTTTTTTCACCTAAACTCAAGTGATTTACAAGATTTTGGTAGATTCTCATATGAAGGCTTCTTCCTCCTCAACCACAATACCCCTATGTCCATACTCCACTATTTTCATTAATTAATTCATCTTGATGTAGTAGTAAATGTTACTTGAAAGTTGAAACTCACTCCCAACTTACTTGGTAATTGAGTAATTGAGTACTGCACTACTACTAGCAGTTTCTTGACATTAAGAGTTTAACACTAATGGTCAGTTCAAAACTATGGTTGCAATGTATCTCGTAAAATCTGTGATATTTCAACTTATTTTAATATATACATGTAAATTTATTTAATTCAGAATAAACTTTATAGGTTTTAGATAAGACAACAATACATGATGTTATGACTTAGGGGGACGCATATTTTTCTTTTAAGTGTTTACTAATGGAAAAAAAAAACATTGTTTTCTAGTATTTTATAATATTTTGGGTCTTTTGAATATTTTTTTTCGGATTTTTTAGGGTAAAATAAAAATTCACACCATGATGACCACAAACCGTAATGCAATGCCGCGTCATAACAGTTTTCAAAGTTGACTACGATGGCAACCGCAACCTCAATTTTGGACCATGTTTACTGCCCAACTTGGCCAGTGCGTGGTATTTGTCTTATTACCTTAACAAAGAAATCTGTGAGTTGTTCTTTTGATCGCTATAATACCTCAGACTCTGAATTGGGAGCTACAATATTTAAATATAAGTATATATTTTATTATTGGGATTTTATTTATAATATAATCTTTATGAATTTATTATTGGTATGTAATATTGATTAGTGGGTTACACAATTAATGGAGAGATGCTATTGTAGTGGGCACCACCTTTGGAATGGGACCCTTTCTAGTGTTATATATATATGTCATCACCCAGTGCAATCCCGCCGAAGCAAGGTCCTGGAGACAGGCCTAACCTTTGGGAATTTTATAAAAAGTGGCTGCTCACAAGTTTCAAACCTGCATTGTCACGCATGGCACCTGAGACTTTCTACCATTGCACCAAAGCAATGACCCTTTTTTAAATATAGGCCTTTAAGTAGAGGATTAAAGAATGCGTAGGACCCATGAGAAAGAATTTATAGAATTAGAATTAGCGATAGATTTGGGACGCACGAGTTTAGAATAAGTAGGATTTTAGTCCTGTGCTTAAGTAGTGGGTTTTTAGAATAGATGGGACCCATGCACTAGGAATGAGAATGTCGACTTGGTGTTAATATGAGGTGAGTACAATCTCGATGTGCACTTAGGGTTTTGCGCAAGTTTCCCTAGTTGTAGTGGGACACCTGAATCCTACTTCAGTTCTATTTTAAGTACTTGACATGTTTAAAAGAGGAAAACCCATCAAGACCCCAAAAACCCTCCATGCTATCCTCTTTCTCGCTTTCCTATATTGTTCTTGCTTTCCCCTTTCTCTAAAACCCAAATTACTGGTTGGCAACCCTAAACATCCTTTTATTCTCATCCATCGACCTCTTAATCTCTGGAATACTTCACAAAGAAAAGAAAACAAACCCTAAACCTAGACTTCTAGAAGAGAATCAAGTAGAATTAGAAGGAAGGAGTAGCAGAATTGAAGATTCGTGAATGACCTACAGCCTTTCCTCATATAAATCAAGCCGCCATCGCTAACACGAGGTGAGTAAGCATGAAACTTTATTTGGTATACCATGAGGTTTCCTATAATCTACAGCAAGGTTTAAAAAGCTGGACTCGGGACCTGACTCACCCAAGGCCGAATTCGAGTCGATTCGACCGACTCGGGTGAGTCAGGTGGGACTTGGCCTAGTCGGGTCAAATCCCTATCCAGTGCTAAAAAAAAGAAGAAGAATACGAATAAGCAACAGCAGCTACAAGGCACTAGTGAAGTAGAAAAAAAAAAAAAAAAAAAAGGAAAAGGAAAAGAAGAGGTGTACTAGGAGACCAAATGATAAAAAAAAAAAAAAGAAAAAAGAAAAAGAAGAGGTGTAGCAGGACCAGTTGAGCAGCAACAGCACAGCATGCGGCAGCATTGCAGGCAGGAAGCAGGCAACGGGTCAGATTGCACAGGAAGCAGCACAGCAGGCATCAGGCAACAAGTTAGATTGCTTTTTATTCTTTTTCAATGGTGCTTTTTGTCTTCCTCCATCCACCATTTCTTTTCTTTCTTTTTTTGTCTTTTTCCTCCTATCTTCCCTCCCTTTTTCCCTTTTTTTCTCAATGATGCAGGCCGAGTCCGAGTCCCAGGGACCCGACTCGGTAAGTTCCGAGTCCGAATTACGGACTTGGCCAATTTTTTAAACCATGCTCTAGAGTCTAGGAACCCTAATATTTCTAGATCTTTGGCATAGGATTTTAATTTGAGAAAACCCAAAGTAGAGGCTCCAATGTCTAGCGGAACTCCACCTAAAGGTGACATGTGAACAAATCCCAAGAGGGATTTTTGTCCCATCCGAACCTTCATGTTGGAATTAGCTATGGCCAAGTCCCTTTTGGGGGGCAGGGGTAGGCATGTCAAATGGGCCAGGCCGTGCCAAACCGATCAATGGCACGGCTCGCTAGGCCCGCCCAACGGCAAAAAACTACTTTTTTTTTAAAGTCCATTTTACCCCCTCCCCCGCCCCGCCCCGCCCCCAACAGCTATAAAACGGTCATATAAGAGGTATTTTGTGTCATTTTCCATTTTACAAAATCTATAAATACCATAACCCTCCCATTCTCATTCCTCTCCAATTTACACAACTCTCTCACTCTCTATACACTCTCTCAAAGCATTCAACTCTTTCACTCTCTCTAAGAAGTTTTTGGAGGGCCAAAGATCAAGTCATCAAGAGACAAGATTAAAAGGGCCTTCAAAGATTTAGAGGTATTTCTATTATTTAAATTTGAGATTACATAAATATAAGTTTATAATATATTATATGAACTCTCATTTTCTCCCCTTTCTTATATTAGTTATCACAAAAGAAGGCTATTACCCTATTACTGTTATTATTTTTAAATTTTATTTTTGTTAAAATATGGCTAGAAGATTTCCCACATAATCTTCTTCCGTTAATTTAGGGGTAGAAGAAGATTTTATTGAATTAGAAGATGAAGTAGGTGATTTACCACCACCCTTTCCTCAGAGTTCCCGCAAACCAACAAAGAGGAATAAAACTTCAGTAGTTTGGGATATATATACTGTCAATGTTGCTAGCCAGTAATCCCAAAACCAATTGGTGATAGGAAACTGCACAAACAACTACTTAACACCCCCCCCCCCCCCCGGGCGGAACACCGCCCGGATCCGAAGCACACGCCCGCACAAGACTATAACGCGGCATGGGGCCTTTTTGCCCTGCGCATTTTGCGCTCGCACAAACACACAACGCGGCATGGAGCATTTCTGCCCTGCGTGGTTTCGAACTCGAGACCTCAGGCTCTGATACCATGTCAATGTTGCTAGCCAGTAATCCCAAAACCAATTGGTGATAGGAAACTGCACAAACAACTACTTAACATATACAAGGTTTGATGTTATTGAAAATGGAAAGAAAGTTGAAAAGGCAAAATGCAAATTTTGTAATAAGATTTATAGTGCCGATTCAAAATCGGGTACCGGCCATTTGTCAAGACATAGGCAAAAATGTTTAGCCTTACATAAGCTGGTGGATGCAGGGGCAGGGGGGCCTGGTTCACAGACTCTAATTTCTACTACTAGTGGTGGTGGTAGTAGTAGCAATTTAAGTCTTTTTTCTTTTAATGCACAAAGTGCTAGACAAAATCTTGTTAAAATGATTGTGTTATCCGAATTACCATTTCTTTTGTTGAAAATGAGTTTTTTGAAGAATGGATTCAGAAATACTGTCAACCACAATTTCACAGTATTTCAAGAAATACAGCTAGAAATGATGCTATTAGACTCTAGCAGGAAGAGAAAACAAATATCAAAAATTACCTTGCAAAAATTCTTGGTAGAATAGCTATAACTACAGATATGTGGATTTCTAAAGGGGGTGATAGTTCTCTTTGTAATACTGCACATTACATAGATGCAAAATGGATTATTAATAAACGTAAAATTAGCTTTAGTTGTCTTGAATGGCCACACAATGGCACTAGAATAAGTACATTTATTTTGGAAAAACTAGATGAATACAATATTAAAGAAAAAGTTATATCTATAATTTTAGATAATGCCAGTAATAATACAGTGGCTATTGAATTAATGAGAATGCAAATGCTACTTGCAACTTTGATAGATAGCTCTATCTTCCAAAATAGATGTGTTTGTCACATCTTAAATCTCATTGCAAAGGTTGGTTTAAAGCATATTGTTAGTTACACAGATGCTATTAAAGACATTGTTAAATTTATTTTTTGCTCCGCACAGAGAAGACAATTGTATGCCCAAATATGTGCGAGGCAAGGCGTATCAGCTATTAAAATACCTAAAGAGGTAGAACATAGATGGAATTCTATGTATGATTTGTTAAACAAGGCACTTGACCGGAAAACTATTTTGAATGAATTTTGTGCTTTTCATGCACAAGATTTGATGATTAGTGATGAACATTAGGAGTTATGTGCCCATATAAGAGATTTATTAGAAGCTTTTTATACTTCAACATTATTTTTTTCCAGGATATATTATCCCATATCTAATGAAGCTTTTTAAAATTACTTTACAACTCAATAGATTTAGAGATCATTTTTTACTAAGCAACACTATTAGAAACATAGAAGAAAGTTTTAATAAATATTGGAAAGAGGCTCCAATGACATTTTCTTTAGCTGCTGTATTTGATCTTAGGTTAAAATTAAGTGGTGTACGGTTTTTTATTGATGGAATTAATAAAAATATGAAGTATATAGATTTAAATATTTTTTCAAATATAAGGGCAAATTTACAAGCACTTTTTCAATTTTATTGTGAGCAAATTGGTACAATTGTGCTTAATATGGGCCACTCAGAATTCCAGCAAACAGGTGTTGGTGAGTGGGATGTGTGGTATTCTTCCCTGTCCACGGGCATGGCATCCAGCTCAAGCTCAAGTAACAACACTGTGACGGAGTTATCATCGTATCTTGACGTCGGTGTAATACGGATGCAGGATGCATCTAGTTTTGACCTTTTAACCTGGTGGAAGCAACAAGAAAGCATTTATCCGGTGTTGGCAGCCATGGCTCGTGATCTATTGACTATTCCTATGCCTTCTGTAGCATCAGAACAAGCTTTTAGTGCAGGTGGACGTGTAGTAGATTACAGAGGAACAAAACTCACTGAAGAAACGGTGGAGTGTTGTGTTTGCCTACGAAACTGATATTTGGTAGATAAGAGGAAGCAAGAGTTGACATCATCAATGGAAGATTTTGATCCAGCAGAATACATTAGTGGACTACAAATATGATTTTTTGCTTTTTTTCTTCATTGTAATTTGTAAATATATAAGTTTTTCATTCTTTTTTTATTTTTATTTTCTAAAAAAGATTGTAAGGTTTTGAAGGTAATCCTATTTAGAAACCTTCAAGAAGTTAAGATCCAAATGGTTCTCTCTTCTCAGTGGAGTAGGTCGAGTTTGACCGAACCACTTAAATAACTGTCATCTCCGTGCTTGTGTTCTCATTTTTAATTTTAATACTGAATAGAAAAAAAAATCGGGAAAAAAGATGAAAGAGGCACACCTGGCACGGAGGCCCGGCACTCTCCAGCCCGGCCCATGGCGGACCGTGACAGCGGGCCATGCCTGTAGAAGATAATGGACTTATGCTAACAGGCCCTAGGCCCAGCCCAATCAGTTTTTAACCCATGTAAAATATCCCACGTGTGGGTCTAGGATAAGCCTTATACAGGCTGTTTCATTGATTTTCTTCTATGTATAGAGATAGGATATTCTTTAGATATTCTTTATTCTTCAATTCTTGATTGTAATTAGATTATAATTACTGCTGATTACTAGCATGTGATTAGGGTAAATTGATTATAAAATGGTTGGTCGATCCTCCTTTGAGGGATGAACTTTTCCTCCAAACTTCTCTCTCATTTTGCTCTTTACATCTTTACATGGTATCAGAGCTATAGTTGCCTTCTCTCATTGATTCAGTCATTCTCCCTGACTTGGATCTTCTTCCTGGAGTGTCTGATCATCCCTGATAGTGTCTGATCATCCCTGATCAAGACGTGGCCCACTTCAGATCGTCTTCAACATCTCTCACGATCACCTCCATCTTGGTCGACCAGCATTACTAGTATTTATGGACATTTTTCAGGAATTTTTCTCCCATCATAGGTGAGTTTTCCAGCAACATTTGTGATACTTTTATTTCTTGCCACTGATTTCATCAAGGCCGTCTCAATTTGTGGATTTTGATCCGATTTGAGTGAAACTTTGGCCTGGAGTTGCGAAAATATCTTGTCCTTCCACTCCATACCTCTTATCGGGCCACAATCAGCTAACCAGATCTCACAAGGAGATCGGTTCACTGTCGAACTGTGTCGACATTCACACAGTAACGTCGGTTTGCTGCTGATTTTCTCTGCTTTCTCTATGGTCCACATGTGATGATCACAAAATCACTAACAGTCATTCCCAACTTGGTCGACTAGCATTTCTGGGAATTATGGTGATTTTTCTAGATTTATTTCATCACCTTTAAGGCACTTTCAACCTCTTCTTCAACTGACGGTATTTCTCAAAATGATTTCATCTCCACCGTCTAGAATTGTGGATCCTTATCCAAATCTCATCAGATTTGGCCTGAAGGAAGACAATTAAGTCTGGCAATCAGATCTTACACCTAATCTGCATTTCAATCCCTCTGTGGGCCCCACGTGCTCATCCAGACACAAATCTGAAGGTCGTCTGGGTTGTTTTGTGTCTGTGAACATCTGATTCATATCAGATTGCTACTGTTGCTTCTCTGCAATACTGCTGCTGCTGTTGATTTATTATACTGCCCTTGGGAGACTCACAGATCAAGGATCTGTAATCTTAGCATTAACCAGATCGGTGATCTGTGGTTATTGGAAACATAAAGTCTTCTGTCATGATATGATCAGTAGTGATCCACTATTATTGACGTGCTATCTAAGCTCTGGGGGTTATTTGGAAGCCTGATCTTGCATCTGTGTCTGCAATAGTTGATTTTCTTTACTGCTGTGTTACTTGCATCTCTGCTGGTTCTTCTTCTTCTTCTTATTGCTGAACTATTATCAATGGAAAAATATGATATTATTCCCGTTAAATTTAATGGGAATAATTATATGGCCTGGTCCTTTCATCTAAAGAATTTTGTAGCAGGCCAAGGTCTGTTTGGTTATCTCGATGGATCGATAACTAAACCTACTGCCAGCACTACTGACACAAAAGCATTACCCACCTGGTCAAAAGAAAATGCTAAGGTCATCACTTGGATTCTTAACTCCATTGACCCTTCTCTTGCAATTGCTCTTCAAGCATATACTGCCGCATCTGATATGTGGAGTCATCTTAAGAATATTTATCATCAAACAAATAAAGCTCGCAAATTTCAACTAGATAATGAAATTGCAAAATTCAGTCAAGGTGATAAATCTGTGCAAGCGTACTTCAATGGATTTCTCACCTTATGGACTGAGAGGGATGCTATGATTGTTCAAACTGTTTCTGCTGGGTTTCTGTCTGAGGCTCTTAAATTACAAGAGGAAACCCACATTAGCCAGTTCCTTATGAATCTCAGACCTGAATTCGAATCTGTTCGGTCGACTCTCATGAATCGAGAAGTAACAGCAAACCTGGACACATGCTTCCAAGAAGTCCTTCGCGAAGAACTTCGCCTAAACTCTCAGCGTACCATTCTTGAAGAACCACAGGCATCCCTAGCTTCTCTTCAGACTGAGTCTGCCCTTCTGGCAACCCCCAATCAGAAGCCTACACAATGCTATGAGTGTAAAGGCTTCGGTCATCTGGCCAAGAATTGTCGAAAGAAATTGGTGTGCAGATATTGCAAACGCTCTGGTCATCTTATTGATGATTGTCGCAGCTTACAGCGGAAAGAATGGACCCCAGCAGAAGCAAAATCCTTCCACCAGGTCACGACCAGCTGCATTCCAAGTTCAAGCATCTCTGCCTGACACAGGAAGCGCTTCTTCCGGGGCTGTATCCATGACTCCAGCCCAGATTCAAGAACTAATTCAGAACACGGTGACTTCCGCATATGCATCCATGGGTTTTAATGGTGGTCGGTATCAAACTCAGTCTCCTCTAGCATTTCCTGCTTTTCATTCTTCAATCTCTAGGTCTTCCTCCATTACACCATCTACCTGGTTTCTAGATTCAGGAGCATCAAACCACATGACTTCTGTGGAACATAGCTTTACAGCCTCTCAACCTTACCTTGGCAAAGACAAAATAACTACTGCTAATGGAGACCAATTACTCATTTCTGGAATTGGTACCATTACTTTATCTAGTGTCTCTGGCCAGTCCCTCCATCTCTCCAATGTCTATTTTGTTCCAAAATTATCAGCCAATTTACTTTCCGTCGGACAACTTATTGATGATGGGTACCATATTAACTTTTCTTCCACTGGTTGTGTCATACAGGAGCGGCAAACTGGGAGAGTGATCGTGACGGGGAGTAAACATGGTCGACTTTTTCTGCTGGACATTGGACATCATTCCCTATTTTCTTCTTCTTCTCCTAATTTCAATAAATTGTGGACTATCTGGCATAGTCGTCTTGGTCGTGTAAACAATGCTTATTTACTTTCCTTGTTTAAAATTGGTTGTTTAGAACCCACTATTGATAATAAAATGATGTCCTCTTTCCTTCAATCAAAATGTGCAACGTGTTGTTTGAGTAAGAGTCATATTTTGCCATTTCTCATTCATCGTTCTCGTGCTTCAACATCTTTTGATATCATTCACACTGATGTTTGGGGAATTGCACCCACATTAAGTCGGACAGGGTTTAAGTATTATGTGACCTTCATTGATGATCATTCTCGATTCACTTGGATTTATTTCATGCGCTTAAAATCTGAAGTCTTTTCTCTTTTCCAAAAGTTTTATAATATGGTTCACACACAATTTCAAAAGGATATAAAAATTCTTAGGTCTGACTCCGGCGGAGAATACATGTCCCATGAATTTTCTGCTTTTCTTTCTGATAAAGGCATTCTTCTCCAAAAATCCTGCCCACATACTCCTCAGCAAAATGGTGTTGCAGAGAGGAAAAACAGGCATATTCTTGAAACTGTTCGAACTCTCCTACTTGAATCCTTAGTTCCTCCCAAATTTTGGTGTGATGCTGCACAGACTGCTGTATATCTCCTCAATCGTCATCCTAGCTCCGTTCTCGGAAAGACTACTCCATATGAAGCTCTCTTTGGTCATACTCCTTCATATTCTCACTTGCGTGTTTTTGGTTGTTTATGCTTTGTCCATCTTCCACCTACAGAGCGCACTAAGTTGTCCCCTCAAGCTGCCAAATGTCTCTTCCTAGGTTACAGTACTGAACACAAGGGATTTCTATGTCATGACCAATCTGAGAATCGCATGCGGATATCTCGTAATGTGATCTTCTTGGAACACATTCCTTTCTTTTCTTTGCGTTTGGATACTCATCCGGTTGATGTATCTTATCTGCCTCAATTTCCTGCAACTACTTCTCCACCTCCACCTATTACCAATGTCTATGTCCGGCAGAACAAGGTTCCTCCTGTGGGGACTCATTCTTCTGATCTTCTCCCAGTGCCTACCTACTGCATCCTCAGGTATTAATGCTTCTTCTACTGCTAGTGTCATACCCCTGAGACGCACTAGTCGTCCTTCTGTTACTCCTGACAGATATGGCTTTCCTGCTCTTTTCACTTCTTTGGATAGTGCTCCTATACCTACATCTTATTCACAGGCTTCGAAGATTGCATACTGGCAGGATGCTATGACCGAGGAGTTGCTTGCTCTTGAAGCAAACAAAACATGGGAATTGGTACCGGCCCCTGTCGGCGCCTCTGCAATCGGCAGAAAATGGATCTATTCCATCAAAGTTCATTCTGATGGGAGTCTTGACCGCTACAAAGCTAGATTGGTTGCCCAAGGTTACAAGCAGGAATATGGGATTGACTGTGAGGAGACCTTTGCACCAGTGGCTAAAATGACCACGGTTCGCACCCTCCTTTGTGTAGCTGCAGCCCGTAACTGGCCCCTATGGCAAATGGATGTCAAAAACGCCTTTCTTCATGGCGACTTACATGAAACTGTTTATTTAAAACCACCTCTGGGTTATGTTTGTCCTCCACACCATGTTTGTAAATTGAGGAAAGCTCTTTATGGACTTAAGCAGGCTCCCAGGGCTTGGTTTGATAAATTTCGGGCCGCTATCCTTCAAGCTGGATTTCGCCAGAGTCACTCTGATAGTTCCCTCTTCCTCCGATGGACATCAAAAGGCTACACATTTCTCTTAGTCTATGTTGATGATATGATTATCAGTGGCAATGATAGTGCCGGTATTACGGATCTCAAACGTCATCTCACTCGCCACTTCAGAATGAAGGATCTTGGTCCTCTCACCTACTTTCTAGGGCTGGAGTTCTTGCGCAGCAAATCTGGCATTCGGATTCATCAGCGGAAATATGCTAAAGATTTAATCACTTCGGCACAACTTGATGATGTTCACACTTTTGATACTCCTATGGAGTTGAACAGCAAGATCCGTAGGGATGATGGCCAGCCCCTAGATGATCCTTCTATTTTTCGGCGAATAGTAGGTAGTTTGCTCTACTTAACTATGACCCGACCAGATATTTCTCATGCCGTTCATACGGTTAGCCAGTTTGTGAGCAATCCTCACAAACCTCACCTTGCTGCTGCCTTGCGCATACTCCGCTATGTCAAAGGCACCCTTAACCATGGTCTCTTCTACTCTTCGGGCGCTTCTCTACACTTATCAGCTTATTCGGA
This sequence comes from Litsea cubeba, assembly GCA_012931725.1. NCBI lineage: Eukaryota > Viridiplantae > Streptophyta > Magnoliopsida > Laurales > Lauraceae > Litsea > Litsea cubeba. Next base: position 11,052,484 of record CM022955.1, on the reverse strand, counting down.
TGCTGACTGGGCTGGTTGCCCAGATTCTCGGCACTCTACCACTGGCTGGTGTATGTTTCTTGGGGACTCCTTGATTTCGTGGAAATGCAAGAAGCAAACCACCGTCTCTAAATCTTCTGCTGAGGCTGAATATCGGGCCATGTCATCTGCGAGTGCTGAAATCATCTGGCTACGTCGTCTTCTTTGTGAATTCGGTGTCATCATTGCTAGATCTACACCTCTTCATGGGGACAACACCAGTGCTACTAGAATTGCAAACAATCCGGTCTTTCATGAAAGAACGAAGCACATTGAGATTGATTGCCACTTCATCCGTCAGCATGTTGTTACGGAGAAGATAACTTTGCCTCATGTCTCTACTCTTAACCAGTTGGCGGATATCTTCACAAAAGCTCTCCCCAAAACGCGTCATCATGATCTCACTAGCAAATTGATGTTTTCTGCCTTACCACATCAATTTGAGGGGGAGTGTAGAAGATAATGGACTTATGCTAACAGGCCCTAGGCCCAGCCCAATCAGTTTTTAACCCATGTAAAATATCCCACGTGTGGGTCTAGGATAAGCCTTATACAGGCTGTTTCATTGATTTTCTTCTATGTATAGAGATAGGATATTCTTTAGATATTCTTTATTCTTCAATTCTTGATTGTAATTAGATTATAATTACTGCTGATTACTAGCATGTGATTAGGGTAAATTGATTATAAAATGGTTGGTCGATCCTCCTTTGAGGAATGAACTTTTCCTCCAAACTTCTCTCTCATTTTGCTCTTTACATCTTTACAATGCCGTGCTAGGGCTTTTTCCTAGTGGCACGGCCCGTTTGACCTGCCTAGGCAGGGCCTTAGCCGAACCTTCTCTAGCCCTTAAATTGTTTGTTTTATGGCGTTCCTTGTTTGTTTCCACAACATGTCAGTCTAATTGGTATTTATTGATGAATGAATGTTTAGATTCACACATAACAAAGACAGTGGTGCTGCTATAATGTATATCTGAATTTATGTTAAGTAGATGGAACCTTGGCCAACTCCCTGTTAAACAGGCCCAAGGCCCGGCTCATCTGTAGGCCCATACATCCTCATGTAGAATTACATTGGGTCAACTTGACAGTTGTACATATATCTTTCTCTGATTTCTTTCCTAACTTAAAGATACTAATTGATGTAATTAGTTTACTTTCTTAACTTAGATATTCTAATTGATGTAATTAGTTTACTTTCCTGTGTTAGGACCTTGATTAAAGGCATTGTAATCCTATATATATAATGGACGATCTCCAAAGGAGACTCATCAAGTTATTACATTCATAGTTTTGTCATGGTATCAGAGCGGTTCTAGTATAATCCTTATCAATCAATTAAGGAGTCCATCAGAGAGGAATCTCTCTTTCTTGTGAAGAAAAACAAACAGATAGAGAATCTGTTTCAAGGGATCGTCCATTCAGGATCTGCGATAAGCTCAGATCCACTGTGGCCCATCTGCGATCATCACAGCACCATCAAGGAACACTCCAGCCAAGGTCGCCCAGGTCTTCTGAGTTTTTTTGGTGATTTTTCCAAGATTTTTCGACACTGTCAGGTAAGGTTTGTGATCATTCTCGTGATTTGTCAAAATTTCCACAAGTTTTGATCAACACCGTACAGAATTTTGGATTTTCAACGGAATAAGTCCAAACTTGTTCCAGTAGGTGCGAATTTTGTCTACTATTATAGATCAGGAGTCTGATCTGTGTCCAGCATCATTTGTGGGGCCCACGTTGGGGATCTAGGCCTCAAATCAAGGACGTCTGGGGTCTTTTTTCTGTTTTTTTGATGTTCTGTTAGCCTCATAATTTCTCTGATTGATCTGATTGGTTGCCACTTGCCTCCTGCATTCACACATAATCCTTTATACACATTAGTATTGGATTTGATCTCTTCTCTTTCACAAAATCCAGTCGAGATGGAAAAATCTGAGGTCACTTTGATTAAATTTACGGGACAGAATTATCCTGCCTGGTCCTTCCAATTTCAAACATATCTCGAAGCTAAGGAATTGTGGGGATTTGTTTCTGGCACTGACCCTACACCCACTGAGGATGAGAAGAAGATCTCATCTTGGCATACTAAAGATGCCAAAATCAAATCCTGGATTTTGGGATCCGTCGAGCCTCATCTGATAATGAATCTCAAGCCTTACTCTACCTCTAAGGCCATGTGGGGGTACCTGAAGAAAGTATACCACCAAACCAACTCTGCACGTCAGTTTCATCTTGAATGTGCGATTGCTGAGTATGCTCAAGGGACAATGTCGGTACAAGACTATTATTCCGGCTTTCGTACACTGTGGTCGGAATATGATAGTATTAAGTATGCGGCTGTGGCTGACAATGTTTTAACAGTGATCCAAGACCTCCAGGCCTCTAGTCAGCGTGATCAGTTTTTGATGAAACTGCGGAACGAATATGAAAGTGTCCGATCTGCCCTGATGAATCGGACACCCTTACCTTCATTGGATGTGTGCTTGAATGAGCTCTTACGTGAAGAACAACGGCTTACGACCTCGGCTCATATTGCTCAACAAAAAACTGAGACCTATTCAGTCGCGTTCTCGGCAAATAAAGCTTCTCAGCCTCCAACTCATGACTTGAGCAAAACACAATGTTATAGCTGTCAAAAATTTGGGCATCTTGCATCTCAATGCAACCAGAAGGTCTGCCGTTACTGTAAAAGGTCGGGACATATCATCTCTGAATGTCGCCGCCGCCCACAACGTCCATCTCCGCAGTATCAGACTCCACAGTCTCAGACTCCACATGCCTATGTTGCGTCTTCGGTTATGCCTGCTCCTACATCTGCACCTTCACAGCCTGGGCCCTCATCGTCTCTCACTCCTGAATTGGTCCAACAAATGATTGTCAATGCCCTTTCTGCGGTTGGTCTATCAGGTATATCCCCTCCATCATCTACTTGGTTCCTTGATTCCGGAGCGTCTAATCATATGACGTCTTCCCGTGCCACATTCTCAAATGTGCAAAAATACAATGGCCATCTTCAAATACAAACTGCTAACGGGGGCCATGTTCCCATCACTGCTGTCGGTGACATCCCTGGTCCCATTCCGTTGACAAATGTTTATCTGTGTCCCAATTTAACTTCAAACCTTTTATCAGTCGGGCAGCTTGTTGAAAATAATTGTAACATCTCTTTTTCTTCTTCTGGTTGTGTTGTGCAGGACCAGATGACAGGGAAGGAGATCGCGAGGGGGCCTAAATGTGGACGCTTGTTTCCACTGGATTTTTCTAAATTTTCTAGGACTCAATTTGACAATAATGTGTTTTGTTTTTCTCTTAGAGATAATTGCCGCTTGTGGCATAATAGACTCGGACATCCTAATTCCAAGGCTTTATCCCTTATGTTAAATTCTGGTTTATTAAATAAATCTATTGGTTTATCTTCTTGTGTGCCTTTTGATTGTGCTACTTGTAAAATGGGAAAGAGCAAAACTCTTCCGTTTCCTCATTCCACTTCCCACACCACTCAGTGTTTTGATTTAGTTCATAGTGATGTATGGGGAATTGCTCCAGCTCTTTCCCATGCTCACTATAAATATTTTGTGACTTTCATTGATGATTTCAGTCGGTTCACATGGGTCTACTTTCTACATTCAAAATCTGATGTCTTTAATGTTTTTAAAATTTTTCTTGCCTATGTTGAGAATCAATTTTCCACTTGCATTAAAATCTTGCGATCTGATTCAGGCGGGGAATATGTATCCTCAGACTTTCAACGGTTTTTGCAAAACAAAGGCATTATTTCTCAAAAAACTTGTCCTTATACTCCCCAGCAAAATGGAATCGCTGAAAGGAAAAATAGACATCTCCTTGATGTCACTCGTTCCCTCCTTCTTGAATCATCGGTTCCCTCCCGCTTTTGGGTTGAGGCACTGGCTACGGCGGCTCATCTGATCAATCGTATGCCATCAACCTCCATTGAGAATCAAAGCCCATATTACCGATTGTACAAGACCTCTCCATCCTATGATGATCTTCATGTTTTTGGCTCCATTTGCTTTGTGCACTTACCTCCTTCTGAGAGAACAAAACTAACCGCACAATCAGCTCAGTGTGTGTTTTTAGGTTATGCACCCTTCCAGAAAGGGTTCCTTTGTTATGATCCTCACATTCGTCGTTTACGTACCTCTAGGAATGTCGTTTTCTTTGAAAAACAATATTTTTTTCAAAAACACATTGATCCTCCTGCCTCTCCCTCTTTCGTGTCTTTACCTGGTTTTTCTGACAAACCATCGGTTGTTCGATTTAATCAAGATTTTGTGTATCACAGACGGAACAGAGAAGCGCCTACCAGGGATCCCCCTCCTGATCTTCCTCCGGCATCTGGTCCACCCCCGGCACTTGATACATCTGGACATCCTTCATTGCGTCGCTCCACACGTCCTTCGGTACCACCAGCCCGTTATGGGTTCTCACATACTTCTTTAATGGCCACTTTGTCTTCCTCTTCCATTCCCCAATCCTATTCTCAGGCTGTGCAGGATAAATGTTGGAATAAGGCTATGCAAGATGAACTATATGCGTTAGAGCAAAATCATACGTGGGATGTTGTCCCGTCTCCTGTGGGTGTCAAACCTATTGGCTGTAAGTGGGTTTTTTCTCTCAAGCTAAAATCTGATGGTACTTTAGATCGATATAAGGCGCGTCTGGTCGCTCTTGGAAATCGGCAGGAATATGGCATTGATTATGATGAAACTTTTGCTCCGGTTGCCAAAATGACCACCGTACGCACAATTCTTGTTGTTGCTGCATCCCAGTCTTGGCCTCTATATCAAATGGATGTCAAGAATGCGTTTCTACATGGTGATCTCAAAGAAGATGTCTATATGCGACTGCCTCAGGGATGCTCATCCGGGAAGGGAATGATTGCCAAACTTCGTCGCTCCCTCTATGGTCTGAAACAAGCTCCTCGTGCATGGTTTGAGAAATTTCAAGCTGCTCTTCTACGCTTGGATTTTCATCCAAGCCCGTATGATCCTTCTATGTTTCTACATCATGCTCCATCCGGGATCACTATACTACTTGTATATGTTGATGATATCGTCATTACTGGTCCTAATGCCAAAATGATTCAGGAGCTCCAAGCTTCTCTTAGTGAGACATTTCACATGAAGGATCTCGGCCCCCTACACTATTTCCTTGGTCTTGAAGTTCATCAATCGACTACAGGTATAGTTCTCAATCAGCACAAATACACTGTTGATCTCATTGACTTGGCTGGCCTTACTGCTTCCGCTCCAGTAGATACACCGGTCGAACTGAATGTCAAACTCAGTCGAGAGGAGGGTGATCTTCTTCTCGATCCTACTGCATATCGCCAGTTAGTTGGTAGCTTGATCTACCTCACGATCACTCGTCCTGATATATCTTATGCGGTCAACCTGATGAGCCAGTTCATGACTGCTCCTCGTCACCTTCATCTGGCTGCTGTTCGCCGCATCATTCGGTACCTTATTCGCACACCAACTCGTGGGTTGTTTTTTCCATCCAACAATAATCTCTCTCTCAAAGCTTATTCAGATGCTGATTGGGCCGGTTGTCCGGATACTCGCAGATCGACGACAGGATGGTGCATGTTTTTGGGTGATAGTCTCATATCATGGAAATGCAAGAAACAGGGAACAGTTTCCAAATCCTCTACTGAGGCTGAGTACCGAGCCATGTCTGCTGCATGCTCTGAAATTCTTTGGCTCCGCGGTCTGCTCTCTAACATTGGTTTTCCCGCAAATGGCGCTACTCCCCTCTATGCAGATAATACAAGTGCAATTCGGATTACTGAAAATCCGGTTTTTCATGAACGCACTAAACACATCGAGGTTGATTGTCACTTCATACGTGATGAGTTTAAACGTGATGTCATCAGCCTTCCGCATGTCTCCACTGATCTTCAAATCGCTGATATTTTCACCAAAGGTCTTCCACGACCACGCCATCAGTTCTTGGTTAGCAAATTGATGCTTGTTGATTCTCCCGCATCAATTTGAGGGGGGGTGTTAAACAGGCCCAAGGCCCGGCTCATCTGTAGGCCCATACACCTCATGTAGAATTACATTGGGTCAACTTGACAGTTGTACATATATCTTTCTCTGATTTCTTTCCTAACTTAAAGATACTAATTGATGTAATTAGTTTACTTTCTTAACTTAGATATTCTAATTGATGTAATTAGTTTACTTTCCTGTGTTAGGACCTTGATTAAAGGCATTGTAATCCTATATATATAATGGACGATCTCCAAAGGAGACTCATCAAGTTATTACATTCATAGTTTTGTCACTCCCAATATATGAATTTCAGAATAGCTGAACCTACCTAGAGTCCTCTTAACTCTTTAGTAAGGATTTACATACTTCTATGCTTTTCTTGAAAGATTTGGATTATTTACAACTAGAGTAGACATTAGAAAATCTGAATTTTGTTAATGTGGTGAGTTTTAGGACATGCTGAATCATGTTTGGAAGATTAGAGTTGAGCCGACCTCCACGTATAAAGTATTAAGATGGCTGAACCCCCGTCGGGTTCAGGCCATGGTCGAAACCCATGATATGGGTTCTGGTTGCAACTTATTAATATGAAGGTTTGAACATTACGATTAATTGTTAACTAGTATGTATGTTACATCCATCCATGTCGTCAAATCATTATTGATGATTTCGTGAGGCCTGATTTCGTTTATGTGATATTTCCACCCCTTACGGGATAAGAAACCTATAGTGTGATATTCAATGAGATTGCCAAGTCATAGCTGGTTCTTATATGGCATATTGTCTATGTTGCTACAGTGTAGTTGATGCCATTAAGCTATATTATGTGACTGAATATGTGAGTTCTAGTGCTCCAGGTGTGAACCTCTTCGCTGGAAGCTGAGTTTTGTTTGAAAGTTGGGTACTGCTTGGTACTGTTTGGAAGAGGAATTCTTTTATGATTTTTAAAAATTACACAAAGACCCCTGCTAGTTTTGGAAAACATGACCGGAACCCCTTTTAACTTTTCCATTCAGAACATATTAAGGTAGAGCACACTGAATTGTCTAGAATTCGGTGGACAACTTGGGTTTTTTTTATGCAGCTCTATTATTTTCTCTTACACATGTAAATACTTTATTGATTATAGTGTGAGTTGAGGCTGGTATTTCCATCTTAATGTGATTATTAAATTATGTTATGTTATTCACTGTGTTGCTCCATAAGGTTAGATGAATGATGTTGATGAGGTGTCTCATTCTATCAGGATAATTTGGGATATTATTCTTACGAGGGGTACCACGATGGTAAGGGAATGGGGTTGACGAAACCCGGAAACATCAGTATGGACAAAATCTCAAATTATCACGATAACTATACTGGAAAATATTATTGAAAGCTGTTTTCGAAATAATGTTGACCAACCCATTGGACACCCCCTAGCACCAGCACATGAAGCTAAGAGATGAATTCCCGACATGGCTTTTAGGGCATCTGCATAATTTCTCTGACTTTTAGGTCAGTTGCACTTTATTTGGCTATAGATCAGCCATTCGCCTGACTATAGTTTGTCCCTTATGTTTCAAGAGGCTGCGTCATTTTTTTTACTTTTAGGATAGTTGCACTTTCTTTGGCTATATGATGCAGCAGCAATACCATATCATCGTGGGCCACATGTGAAACCCATGAAATTCTAATTTTATTTAGTTTTATTTTAGTAAGAGTATAATTAGGATTAGTTTCTAATTATTATTTGGTTTCCTAGTTTGGTTTAGATTGTTTTCTTAGTCCTTAAGTTTCTTTTCTTATAAATATGGCATTGTAGAGATTGGTAAAGATAGAGAGAATTGAATTAAGAGAAGATTTATCGTTGAAGACTGTTTCTTCCTCGTGTGATTGTTCCCTGGGAACCCTAATTGTGCCCTAGCACTTGCATCCTAACCCTAGGACTGCATCAATTGGTATCAGAGCCGAACGATCACTCCATCAATCGGCGTGTTACCCTTATCATCCATCTATCCATCCCCGACACGTCCAGTTATCACCACCTTCCCGCTACCATCATCACCACTCCCTGTCGAACCCCATCCACTACCAAAACCCCTTCGTCAGTCCCCTGTGACAAAAATTTCCAAACAGTCGAAGCCCATTCACAGCTAACCCTCTTGCCGCCTCAACCCAGCCCTTCACTGCACAGTCACAACCGAACCGAAATCCCTAATCACAATCGTCATCTCCCACGATCCATTGTTTCCCACCCAGAATCCCCAAACCGAAACCCAAGCCGCAAAAAACCTAATCGACAACCTCCCCGCAAGACCTTTCCGCCAGAAAACCCTCTGCCGAATCCCTCTCATCGAACCCACTGCGGGACCCAATTCCCTTTAGAGCCCGCCACCCCAGCCCTATCACAACCCCAGCCACATCGCCACCGTGAGGCCTTTCCAACCCCATCGTCGGCGGCTTCTAGTCCAAAACCCCCACCCGTAAATACAAAAAAAAAAAAAAAACAGAGAGCAGGAAGACGAAGAAGAAACAGCAGAAAAGAAGCAAAGAAGTGAGAAAAGACGATAAGAGAAAGAGAAGCATACCGTGCACCGAGATCTCCTTCTCCAGTCGAACCCTCAGCCACATCCTTGCCGTCGCGCCGCCCTCGCTGTCGTCGCGTCGTCCTCGCAGTCATCGTCGCCCGCCAGCACCGTGATCGCCAGACATCGCCATCGCCTCGAACTACCCTCCTTTCATCTTCGTCAGTTGAGAGAGAACGAGGAAGGGTTCTGAGATCCCTTCCTTCGTTTTTCTTTCTTCCCTACACATCCCGAGAAAATTCATACGTGTGCCAGCCAATTGGGCCTCATCTGAATTTGGGCCAAGCCCATCCCAGGCCTAGTTCCAGTTGATTTCTACCTCTGACCCATTCACACAAGAGACCCAGTACCATCTGCAGAACTCAGTAAACAACAAAATTTGCCCAAGCTCCACCGTTGGATCTTGTTTCTGCATTATCATAGCCATCTGCCGTCAGATTTTCAATCCGTTTTAACCAGCGTGCTCGTGGAAGGCAGATCTACACACCAGGTCAGTCAGATATTTTCAATTTGCATTAAACAATAATGCCTCCAAAGAAGCAGGTTGACGCGGAGTCTTCCTCTCACAATGATGATGATTTGAGGGGAACCGTTGCGCAATTGTCGGTAACTGTTAATCAACTATCTGCAACGATGGTTCAAATGCAAGTTCAAATGCAAGCGACTCTGGAAAGGATTGAAACCCGATTAACCAATTTGGAAACTAATCGGCGTGATGATAATCATCGCGATGATGGAGGACCTCATCGACATCAACGAGATCCACATGTAGTCAATGTTGATCGTGATTTGGGTATTAAACTTGTGATTCCCGAATATGATGGGAAATTGAACCCAGATGAATTCTTGGATTGGTTAGTGTGCGTTGAAAATATTTTTGCGCATAAACCAATGACGGATGGTCATAAGATTACACTGGTGGCAACTCGATTTCGCAATTATGCTGCGATATGGTGGGCCGAGTTGCAAAAGAAGAGAAGATACCAGCAAATTGACCCTGTTGACACGTGGGCCGAGATGAAGAATTTGTTAAAGCAAAAATTTTTGCCTGTCAATTACTCTAGAGATCTGCGTTCACGTTTTCAATACTTGAAACAAGGATCTAAGACAGTTGTTGAGTATTCTGAGGAATTTATGACCATGCAAGCTCGTTGTGGTTTGACTGAAGATGAGGATGTATTAGTTGACAGATACTTTAATGGGCTGACACTTGACATACAAGATATCCTCACATTTCAGCATTTTGAGACTGTTGATGAGATCGTTCAGCATGCTATCAAAGCCGAAGGAATTGCACATCATCAAGCCAGAAAACTTAATGCCTCTAAATGGGTTATGCAGAAGAATTCTTCACTTGCCGGTTCTAAACTGAGTGATTCATCGGCAAAAGAATTCACCAAGCCCGAAGGTCAAAATAGGATCACATGCTTTAATTGTCACCAACAAGGGCATCGTGCAAGGGAATGTCCCAAACGTATCCACTTGATTGAAAATGAAAGTGACGAAAAGGATGTCTCAGATGATCCTAAAGAAACAGAGGTTGCAGCTGAGACAGAAGAATTAGAGATTTACACTGCAGTTGACGGTGAATCTCTCATGGTCATCACCGATGCTCCATCAACTACTGCGACGAAGTGGTTGCGAGAAAATATTTTCCGCTCCAAAGGCACAGTCAATGCTCAGGAATGCACAATAGTAATTGATGGCGGCAGTTGTCAGAATCTTATATCCCAAGCTTTTGTGGATCGCTTACAGCTGAAAGTTCGGAAGCATCATCGTCCTTATTTTGCTAGATGGTTAATGACAGGTGATGAAGTGCAAGTCCGATATGCATGTCCGGTTACTTTTTCCATTGGTGCAGCTTATACAGATACAGTTTGGTGTAATGTGGTACCCATGGATAGTTGTGATATCTTATTGGGCCGTCCGTGGATGTATGACAAAAATGGAACTAATGGCATGCGCGACAACACATACACATTCATGCATGGTGAAACGCAAGTTACACTCCGTCCTATGAAGCCGACACCACCAAAGCAAGGGTCATGTTCTCGTCTCACCAAGGATGCGCTTCATGTGCACACTATCTACAGAAGTAACATCAAGAAGAAGAGCCGAGTTCGAGGTCGAACTCTTTTCCAACCTGGGGAGAATGATGCAGCAGCAATACCATATCATCGTGGGCCACATGTGAAACCCATGAAATTCTAATTTTATTTAGTTTTATTTTAGTAAGAGTATAATTAGGATTAGTTTCTAATTATTATTTGGTTTCCTAGTTTGGTTTAGATTGTTTTCTTAGTCCTTAAGTTTCTTTTCTTATAAATATGGCATTGTAGAGATTGGTAAAGATAGAGAGAATTGAATTAAGAGAAGATTTATCGTTGAAGACTGTTTCTTCCTCGTGTGATTGTTCCCTGGGAACCCTAATTGTGCCCTAGCACTTGCATCCTAACCCTAGGACTGCATCACTATAGGTCAGCCGTTTGACCGACTACAGCACGCCCCTTGTGTTTCGGAGGCACCCTTGAGGTGTATGTTATTTTTGGAAGCTTGTGCACATGGTGGTTAGGCAGTGGTCCCAAAGTTAGAGTTAGAAACCTTAACTAAATTAATGCATACACGTTTTTTTATTGTTTCATATTTGAATTAAGTGCTTCTTTTATTATAATGTTGCACACAAATCTTGTATATGTAGAAATCAATTCACTCGGTATGACTGATTGTGTTTCGCCCCAATCCCAGGTACGCTAAACATAGAAAGGCAAGAGGATCCCAATGGCAAAAAATTGGATTTGATACCTGCGGCTAAGTGGGACTCGAACAATTTATAACTAGATACATGCTTAGTTGATTCTTTTAAAATATAAGGACTATGTTTTTGGAATTATGTAGTTTATTTGGACATTATTATTGGATTTGGATATTCTTTTGATTAAAGGTTCAGATTTTAGGCAAAAGCCTGGTTATTATGCTTGAATGATTTTGATTTATGTTGTGGATATGCTACTGGCGAGTTATGATTCGGAATCCGAGAGGGCCTCGGACTCCGGGTCGTTACATTGGTCGAAGCTCATATCGCAAAAAAATTGGGGTTCCTAATCAGTTTTTGCAACTGATACTCTCAAAATATCAGTATCGGCCAATAAATATTTATTAGTAACAATCCTAAGGGCTATAAAAATAGAGAGGAAGAGAGAGGGAGACGGGGAGAGCTCTGGCTGATCTAATACATGTTGCAGTAAAAAAAGGAAGAAAAGAGAAATAACAAAGCATATCGAGTTCAGAGGGGTTGCTGGCTTGTATGAGCACGGTTTCTTTTACATGCATATAATTGGACCTTCACCCTGTTGACATGTACTTTTTTATTTAATAAATGACTTCAACGCCAAAAATCAAATAAAGATGCACAGCCAGTGTCTTGATGTACAATAAATCAAAAAACACATTGATGATTTTCAGAAAGGACAGTTGTCCATTCTGTACAGGACGGTTATCCATTCTGCTAGTGCTATGCATTTGCTCCAGCATGGATTTCAGGATCCACATTAGAAACAAAAAAGGAGTCTGCCTTTGCCCCAATTCCCAAACAATTCCAGTAGACCTCATGTATAGTTGTCTATGGAAAGTTGAAGAAAAAGGTGTAGCTGACCTAAGGAGGTTCCCTATTCCATGCCTACCTGGTCACTAAGCAGAGCACATGATTTGAGATATTTGAATCACTTGCGATTTGGATGCATCCAAGCATCCAAATAGAAAGCAAACCAAGAAACTGCTTATATAGAATATAAAAGTACATAAATGAAAACCATCATATTATTTAAAATATGAAAAGAACTTTATTAAGGGAAGTAGTGACTCACTTGCTTAATCCGCCTTGGCCCCCAACTCAAAGAAAACCATCTAGAACGTGAAAATGTTTCCGCATACAAGTAATCATTAAGCAGACCCCTATAAACAGTAACCTAGAAGGTCAAATTTCTTGAATATATATGCAATTATGCAATATGCACATGCAAGTCCCCTTTTTTTTTTAGTCAGCTACAGTCACCAAGAGATGAAGTGCATATGAACAACAGTTGAAGTAAATGATTGAAATTCATGAAGGAGAAAAAGAGTAGAAAATGCAGTGAAAGACTGAAAGTTCAAGAAAAGAGGCCACTTTTAGCTTTGCTTTGAAGAATGTCTCAAGAATGTTTAAGGAAGTCTGAGAAAGAGGGCCACTTTGCTGACATTGCATCCATTGATAAGGACTACGATGACTGGTTCGTGAATTATTTGATAATCGATCTTTAACCATAAAACTATAGCCTTATTCATAAAAGTAAAAAGATTACAATTTTCTTATTTTAGATCAATACAGTAGCAGTCTTGGGCAAGTAGTGTCGGCTGAATAATTAGAGGGTAGGACTATAGGCTGGGCTCAGTGTTCAAACTTAATAACCCTGCAGGTTTCCCTTGCTAACTAGTTATTGAGGCGAACAACAGGCCTCGCCCAAACAAGTGAAGTAGTACTTCATTAATGACACTATTAAAAAAACGTGCTTGATTAACAGACCGGGCCTGCATTTTAAACCAATAAATATTCAGACTGGACTGTATAAGCCAGGACCCAACCCAGTTGCAACATTAATGAGAACCATGAACAAGGAATTCTAGGAATAAAGACAGATTCTCCACTATTCTGATCTTGAAATATACATACCATCGTCATCGTCATCATCAAAGCCTTGTCCCAACTATGTTTAAATATATATATATATATATTTCATCAAATAAGTTTATTCTCTATTCTAATCTTTATATATGTTCAAATGTATGCATATCTCTATATCCATTTTAAATATAGAACCTTCTGCCAATAGATAGCTCTCACTGTTTTCATGAAAGGTAACTATTTCAGCCCCTTGTGCTGCTCACTTGAATATATGTTAATCATGGGCAAATGGGATGATGGAGAGGTCCCATTGTGGATTAAAGTTTTCCCAGGCCAGTTGGATCGTCCCAACCCATGAGGTGAGAACTATTTCATTTGGCACTGTGGGAGGTACCTCTCGACAGTATTCCTTGAGCTTAGGAGAGCTGCCCCCCATTTATATATTACATGTTCTCCATCCACAAATTAAATAAAAAGAAAAAGAAACTAGAAAGTGAATGGGAACAAAAATAGATTTTATTGCCAATAAAATAAGAGGTAGATTTTAACTTTTTATTTAATTTGATTGAAAATTGGGTATACTGGCACCGGACATGCAAAAGATTCCTAATTTAGGTTAGAGCTCTACTCATACAATTCCTTCAACTATAAAACGAACTTGGCCTTGAAGTCGGAACTCAAGTTTTCTAGTGCTTCAATGCTCACCAATCTCCATGTCATTAATTTAGAAACCTACTCACCTCATGTAGCTAATCGCTTAACGCTCAATGTGGGATCTCGAACATGTCATCCGCTACGCTCCACACGGTTGATCTTGTTTGTCTTCCTCGCGGATCTCCTTGCTCTCTACAAGTTCCCACGCAAAAGCTCAATTAGGCTCTCTCTCTCTCTCTCTCTCTCTCTCTCTCTCTCTCTCTCTCTCTCTCTCTCTCAACAATGAGATATGAGAGGAAAAATAAGAAGAATAAGGGTTATATCATGGTCAACAAGGGTTTGAAGTCTTATTAGGATCGTGTGCTCCTAAGGTTCCTTCATTGGGAAAGGAGCCTAGCCCTTTATGGGCTTGGGTCATGCGCCACATGTGGGTTTTAGGCCCATCATGATACTCTTATGATACCGCTAATAATACTACTATATATTTGGGGTCCCACAACTCAATCTAATATTTCCAACATACTCCGGGCCCACAATATAAATAATAATTAAATAAAATTAAGGGCCCATAAAAATAAATTACTGTTGGACAAATATGGGCCCTATCCATACATAGGGTATTACAAATGTGGGGCTCATTGCTCATGTCAATTCCAAACTATAATGTGGGCTCTGCATATTAATGGAATCCAAATATTTTGGTTAGTTATATTCTGATTTTTCTGGAGTAAATGGAGCTCACACAGCAACGCCTTTAGGTTGCAATTTTTTTTCTGTATGTTCTTGTTTCTCTCCATTTATTTCCTCTTTTTTCTCATCTATCTGGTTTACACTTTTCTTCTGCTGGTTTAGTCTAGTCTTCTTTTTGGCATGGACTATGTTGCTGGATGACGATGGCCTTGCTTGAATTAAGTGCCAAATATAATTTTTCCCTTTTAAACACTTGGACATTTTAATTCTACAACCTACATGCAGATTTTTAACTTTGATATGATAGATATCATATGTTAGTAGTATATAAAGATGCTAATATTTGTCAAGTATTGATGTTGATATGGATGGAAAATAGATAGATTGTAGACACTTATAATTTTCCTATTTTTTCTATATTTTTTTAGTATTTCTTTTATCTATATTAAGGAAAGTAGAAAATATCTTACAATTCGCAGTTCGATTCGATTCAACCACTTGAACGATTCACAATACAATTCGTGATTTGACAACTATGCTCACGATCACTACAAAGTGGCCTGATCAATGCGGACAATAGAAGATCCTGATGCATCAGATAGGTACAATGTCATACTGTTCCGTAGTTAATTTGTCCAACTGGGGCCCTTTGTTTGGTGAACCAGACACTAGTCTGATTGGACACATGCAGCATAGCAAAATGCCCAAAATTTCACAGATTGTAACTTCTTTTCAGAACCCATCATGGTAAGTTTTTCTTCAAGTTCTACTTTCACGCCAAAGATCTGAAGGATGGGATGCTCACATGAGAGTCCAATCAGATCAACTGATCGGTGGTCCTACCTAGTACAGAAAGAGACATCAAGTTACAATTGACATCCTAATGCATGAGGACCCAAGAATTTCTTGGTCGATAAGAAATAACATCATCAATATTGAAGTCTTATCCCATCTAAGGATAGGAAGGTGCTACTAAGTCCAAAAGAATCACCTAGAACACACAGCTACAGATTATAGTAGCAGCTGCAATTATATATAAAGCTGATGACAAATATAGACACATACCTTCCCTGAAAATCAGCTATTACTGCCTCAATTTCATGAAGAGGAAATTTCTTTCCACGCAGTTTCTTGTGCAGCTCGACCGTTGTAAGTGCTCTGCAGGAGGCCATGTTTCAAAATATTGATATAATATAAAGTGTGAACTGCAGGCAGCAAGGAGATCTAAAAAAAACTTCGCAAGGAAATATAACACTATAATTATAATAAAATGGTTGCTAGATATAAAGGGGGCGTCTGGACTTGAAGGCTCCCTTTGTTCATTAAAACTTGCGGATGCATGCTTTCTTTCCATTATAAAGAACTAAGTAAACTTCCATAATCATCTTATTCCAAACAAGTGAGAATTGGAGAAGTGAACCTCATCAAAAAGTGCAACCATGCATCTGTAACAAAATCCCTACTTTTCGAAAATTCTGAAAAACATGTAGCAAACACGCATACAAATCTAAATTATCCAAAATGTGAACCCACTATCAATGGATTACAGATAGAAAGTATATGGCTTACTGAAGTTGGAGATACAAACAATTCCCTTGAAAGATTTATGTGATGTCAACAAAAAGTAAAAATCCAATTATGCTGATTTTTGTTGTATTTCTTATCCATGCATAGCACTTTCCATCCCCAGTGCCCACTAAGTGTTGCTGACAAAGTGACAGGCATGACAATACATAGAAATATACTATCCAGATCTTCTGAGTGCCTGCTCACACTTAATGTGAGCACAGGCCCTCACCTTGTGGGCTGGGCTGGACCAGTCCCAACAGATTGGTGCAGGTTTAAATGGAGAAGAGGGGCAGATTTTCAAATCAGACAGATCTATCATGATCGAGATAAGATCAGAAACCCATTGATCTCAGATACAGTGGTGGGGCCAATTCATACAGGATCAACTGGACTGGTCCCAACAGATTGGTGCAGGTTTAAATGGAGCAGTGGGGCGGATTTTCAAATCAGATGGATCTATCATGATCGTGATATAATCAGAAACCCCTTGATCTTAGATACAGTGGTGGGGCCAATTCATACAGGATAAAAAAGGTCCCCTAGCCGTACAAGGGGAGATCTTTCATTTGAGAGGGGGCAGCATCAAAAGGGGCCACATGTGGCAGTACTCTCTACACAACATCACCTAGCAAATCAAAATGGTGCGTGCGGAGAGTGGACGTGACATGTGTCGCATCCCAAATCCGGGGCCCATTTGGATTCTGGACCATGACAAAGTGGTATCAGAGAATAGGGTTTTGGGCAAATTAAAAGAAATAGCAACCCTTGGGATCCGGGTGAGGACGATTAGAATAGTATGTGAGACTAATAAGTCTTGATTGATTTGTGAACTTATGGTCATGTGCTATTTTGCAAAGGTGATTGGAGGATGCAGAACCAAAACGGTAATGGGGGAGAAATCCCAACCCGAAGGTAGGACAAGGGGATATGCCAAAATATGCGCGGGCGATGTTCAAGAACTTTATGAAGGCTTATATGCAGGTACAAGAGCAACTCTCTGTCGTTATTAACTGCCAAAAAAGAGAAGGACACGGTGGTACTGGAGGCGATGAAGACGGCTCAGGTATAGGAAGAAACACTGGGGCAGAAATCGTGAGAGGGATTCACTCTAAAAACGGTTTAACAACTTTCACCCCAAGTGTTTTGAAGAAACCGTTGAACCGTGGGATACCAACGAATGGATAGAGCACATAGAGGGATCTTTGAGGTGATGGGTTGTGCGGACCAGCACAAGGTCTTGCAACTTTCTAATTGGAGGGTGAGGCCAAGTATTGGTGGAAGGCGGTCAAGAAGACCTTCGAAGGGCCAGTGACTGAGATAGCCTGGGATTTCTTCAAGAGGGATTTTATAGAGCAGTTTATACCTGATCAAATTAAGGACATGAAGAAGAATGAATTCCAATCGTTTACACAAGAAGGATTGACGGTGGCCAAGTATGCTAATAGATTCATAGAATAGTCACACTTTGCAATGGGCTTGGTGGCTATGGAAGACCTGAAGATGAAAAAGTTTGTTGATGGACTAAGCCTCGACATCAAGAAGGACATGAAGTTACATGAAGCTACGACCTATGCTGCTGCCATTAAAAAGGCATTTGTATCCAAAGCTGCTACCAATGAAATCAATGGTGACATTCAACCAAACCCACAGGTGATCGGCGGGATAATTTCAGGGAGCATATTCCACATAAGAAGCAAAAGGTAGTGAACAGCCGAGCTGTGAATATTGTGAGAAGGGGCATAATGTTAGCCAGTCTAGAAAGAAGTGGGGCAACTGTTTTGAGTGTGGTCAAGCAGGACATAAGATTAGAGACTGCCCGAATAAGAGTCATGGTGTACAATTTCAGAATCAATCGCAGCCATAAAGATTCCAGCAGCAAACGCAACCGCAGCGTCCAATGTAGCAACAGAGAAATCAACCAAATAAGCAGCCCAGGTACCCCCAAAACATGCAGAATCCTCCGCAGGCTCCACACCAAAATAGAGCAAGAGCTGGTGATTGCACTGGGGCTGATGTCAATTTATCCTTCAGCATCTGAAAGCTGCTTTCACACTTTTCATCCCATGACAAAGGCACGTCCTTCCTGGTGAGTCTAGTTAATGGCCCGGCAATAGAAGAAAACCCTTGTACAAACCTCATGTAATAACCTGCTAGGCCCGAGAAACTCCAGAAACTCCGCACTTTTGAAACGGTCTTGGGTCTCTTCCAATTCGTGATGGCCTCAACCTTAGCCGGGTTCACAGATAACCCTTCTCCCGAAATGATGTGGCCCAAAAAAGCCACTTGTTCTAACCGGAAGTCGCACTTCCTTTGCTTAGCATAAAGCTCATTATCCCTGAGCAATTGAAGGGAAGTGCACAAATGTTCTCCATGCTCTTCCTTAGCCTTAGAGTAAATGAGGATATCATCAATAAATACTACAACTAATCGACCCAGATAAGCCTTGAAGATCTGATTCATTGTGGCCATAAATGCCGCCAAAGCATTAGTGAGTCAGAATGGCATGACCAGGAGCTCATGTGGCCGTAACGAGTCCTAAAGGCTGTCTTGGGAATATCAGTTTCCCAGTTGATGATACCCTGTCTTAGGAATATCAGTTTCCCAGTTGATGATACCCGGACCTTAAGTTTATCTTAGAAAAATACTTTTCCCCTTAAAGCTGATTAAACAGTTTATCAATTCGTGGCAACGAATACTTGTTTTTTATAGTGACCTGGTTGAATTGTCGATAGTCAATGCACATACGCATCAACCCATCTTTCTTTTTCACAAACAGCACAGGTGGTCCCCACGGGGACACACTCAGTGTAATAAACCCCTTGTCTAGCATTTCTTGCAACAGCTCTTTGAGTTCCTTCAGTTCTGCAGGAGCCATCCTATAGGGTGCTTTAGATATAGGTGTTGTTCTAGGCACTAACTCCATGGTGAAATCCACTTCTCTAACTGGAGGTAACCCCTGAAAATCATCCTGAAAGACATCAGGAAACTCCCTGACTACCAGAATATCCTCTACTAAGATTTTTTCTTCTCTTCTGAAACAAAGGCTAAATACCCAGAACAATCATTTCTCAAAAAATTTCCTTCCTTCATAGCTGAAATAAAACTGGTCTTAACTGATTTCTTTTCCCCACCACAGACACACCAGTAAACCCCTCTAAGTTAAAGCGGATTGTTTTGTTAAAGCAGTCCACCATGGCTCTATACTTGGACAGCCAGTCCAACCCTAAGATAATATCAAAATCTCTCATGTGCAGTAAAACCAGATTACTTGGCATCCTAACTCCCCCAATCTCTAACATACAGTCAGAGAAAATAGTTGCAGTAGAAAGAAACTTGATCACCAGTGGGGGTAGAGACAGTTAGTATGCTATCAAGCGAAGAAGGAGACAATTTTAGCTTTGGTGCAAACACGTGTGATACGAAAGAATGGGTGGATCCAGAATCAAACAAAGTACTGGCTTCAACATTAGAGAAAGAGACCATACCCTCTGTCAACTAGGCCAATGGGCCTAGGTCAGTGGGCTCAGTCCATAAAGCTCACAAGTCAAATCAAATCTCGTTTGTAAATTTATGTAATTGATTATGTGCCTTATTAGGAGATCTGATTAGATGTTAATATGCCTCAGACCGACCGAACCTAGGTTCCATGCGTCTCGAAAAGCAAGTCCAACCATAAAATGGATTCCACCAAAAAAAAATCCAATTGATTGCCAAATGATATAATTTCATTCATTCATGAAATCTTTAACCCAATTTGCTCATCTCATCTTCTTATCTTGGTCCCATCTCATCATCAATGAAGTAGTGCTTTTAAAAAAAAAAAAAAATGAAGAAGGGATGGCAATACATGTAAATAACTCAAACTTGCTGACCTTTTTTGCTTTTAATGGGGATGGCAAAAACTTGTAAATCTATCCAACTTTTAGCCATTTTTCTTTTAAATGAAAAGGGGATGGCAATACCTGTAAATAATTCTAACTTGCTGCCCCCTTTTGTATTCCCTTCTTAAATCCAAGGGTTCAAAATATCCCTTGGATTTATATACATAGATCCAGGGCCTTAAAATGTCCCAGGATTCAAAACCTGAGCTGCCATATTATATAAATTTGCTTTAATTCAGTTGATTATCTCAATCAATGTAATCTTTTACGTTAACTTTATCTCTATATATTAAAAGATCATGACCCTCAAATGGGAGATCGAATCCACAAAGAGTTCTCTTCCTTCTTCCCTCTCTGGCTTTGACATGGTATTAGAGCCACACTTCTGAGTGAATCTCATCCATCTTCCAAGCATTGGAAGTTGTCATAGTCTCTGAGAGACTCTCTAGATATATTTCTTCATCTTCCAAGCACTGGAGGTCGCCAGATCAAGGTGTGATCAGACGTGGCCCACCCTAGATCAGCATCATGAGTCTGGATATTGAAACCAACCTGGTCGCCTACTTCTTCTAGTATTTGTGGACAAATTCTGAGGATTTTTTTGCACACAGATCACAGATCTGTGCTTTGGGATAGCATCTAGTGGTTGTTCCCTCGTCTGATCAATAGTGGCCCATCTCACAATCCTCCAGTTTCACTCCAGCCTTGGTCGTCCATATCTTCTTGTTATTTTGGAGATTTTTTCAGCATTTTTCAGAGATCAGAGGTAGGCGTTTTGCTCCATCTTGTGATTGTTCAATTTCTTTAAATAGTTTTCATCACAGCCGCACAAAATCCTCGATTCTGATCGGATCTGGATGAAACTTGTTCTGCTAGAAAGGGAATTGGATACTAGTATCTAGCATCTGTCCTGATCATCAATTAGATTCTTCTGTGGGCCCCACGAACTGATCCTTCTATTTTTCTGGTCGTCTGGGCCATTTTAGTGCAATTTGTGCACTATGTGTGATTCTGCTGCTGCTCGACAGTATCTGTTATTCATCCGATTCCTTCTGCTGCTGCTGTGTGCTGTTTTTTCACAAAACAGGCATTTTTTGTGCCATTTGTTGTTGAATAAATTCTGATTTAAGGGTTGTTTATCTTCTTTGATAGCTGATATGGACAAAAATGAAATTAAATTAATCAAATTTAATGGAAAGAATTATACTTCGTGGTCCTATCAATTTCAAGTCTATCTTGAAGGAAAGGAAATGGGGGACTTGTTTCAGGCTGGGATCCTCGACCCAAGGAAGATGAGAAAAAAATACTTTCTTGGAATACTAAGGATGCCAAGATAAAAACCTGGATTCTTGGTTCTGTTGAACCCCAATATATCCTGAACCTCAAACCGTACAAGACCTCCAAGGAGATGTGGGAATATCTGAAACAAGTGTATCACCAAGGGAACTCTGCCCGTCAATACCAACTTGAACTGGAGATTGCTCAGTATTCCCAAGGCACCTCTTCCATCCAGGACTATTATACAGGATTTCTCAATTTATGGGCGGAATATGATGAAATCAAATACCTCAATGTATCTGAGGCAGCCCTTTCTGAGATTCAAACATTACAGGCAACTTCTCATAGAGATCAATTCATCATGAAATTGAGATCTGAATATGAGATCGTTCATTCTAATTTGATAAGCAGAGTTCCATCTCCATTTCTAAATGAATGTCTCAATGAACTCTTGCGAGAGGAACAAAGCCAGCTCACTCAGCATGTTCTGAAGCAACAATCCTCCGAGAACTCTCCAGATGTTGCCTATGCTGCTGCTAGTTACACCCCTGGTGTTTCTCACGGTCCGGGAGGGATCGTCCATCATACTACTTCTGCTGCTAAAGGACAACCCCCTGCAAGAGATCTCAGCAAAATCCAATCCTTTGGCTGTAAGAGTTACGGACACTATGCTTCACAGTGTAAGACCAAGTTTTGTAATTACTGCAAATCAAATGGTCATGTCATTAATAATTACAAAAGGCGGCCACAAAATCACACTCCACGAGCATATCATGTTAGCACTGCAGATGCTACTACTTCAAGTGATAGTCCTTCAGCACCGGTCATACCTTCGCCACCTCTTGCCTCCACTACTTCTCCTCAGATCACCCCTGAGCTTATTCAACAAATGATCATCAATGCCTTCTTTGCACATGGCATTTCAGGTAACCACAAATCCTCTTCTTTCATATGGTTTATTGACTCTGGAGCTTCCAATCACATGACCTCCTCCACCACTCATCTCTCTAACTTGCAACCATACAATGGCAATTTGCAAGTCCATACTGCTGATGGTCAAAAACTTCCTATTACAGCTACTTGTGATATCATTCATTCATTACCTCTCACCAATGTCTTTCTATCTCCTCATCTATCTACAAATCTCCTGTCTGTTGGACAACTGATTGATGATAATTGTAATGTTTCCTTTTCTCGGTCTGGTTGTGTTGTGCAGGATCAAGTGTCGGGGACGATGATCGCGAAGGGGCCTGTGTTTCCTCTTATTATGCCTTTCTATCAGAATAAACAGCTTTCTGCCTTTTCTTGTCTTTCTTCTCAAGATGTTTAGAGGCTTTGGCATAATAGATTAGGCCATCCTCATTCAAAATTGTTATCTTTGATGTTGAACACTGATGGTATTAATAAAAATAAAACATCTTTTAGTCATATTTCTGATGAGCGTTCTATTTGTAAACTTGGAAAAATCAAAGTTCTTCCCTTTTCATCCACATCTACTATGGCTTCCAATTGCTTTGACATTATTCATAGTGACGTATGGGGGATTACTCCTGTAATCTCTCATACACATTTCAAATATTGTCACATTTATTGATGATCATAGTAGATTCACTTGGGTTTACCTTTTGCACAATAAATCTGAAGTCTTTGATGCTTTTCAAAAATTTATGGCATACATTACAAATCAGTTTTCTACTCGCATAAAAGTTCTCTGATCTGATTCCGGAGGGGAATATATGTCCCATCAGTTTCAAAATTATCTGCAAAAACACGGGATTTTATCGCAGCGATCATGCCCTTACACTCCTCAACAGAACGGAGTGGCAGAACGAAAAAACAGACATCTCCTCGATACTGTTCGTTCTCTTCTCTTAGAATCATCCGTTCCCACGAGATTTTGGCCCGAAGCCTTAGCCACTGCGGTTCACTTAATCAATCGCTTACCCTCCCATCGCCTCAACAATCAAACACCATACCTTCGTCTCTTTCATAAAGCTCCTACTTATACCCACATGCACATTTTTGGATGTGTTTGCTTTGTTCATCTTCCTCCTACTGAACATACCAAATTAAATGCTCAATCACCCAATGTGCCTTCCTTGGCTACGCACCTCAGCAAAAAGGGTATATATGCTATGATCCTGTAGTAAACCGCCTTCGCATTTCTCGAAATGTCACATTTTTTTGAAAATCAACGTTTTTTTCTCTACTCATTCCTCGGATTTACCTTCTTTTTCTCATCTACCAGGTTTTTTTGACACAATTTCTTCTCCACTCATTGTTTATGAACGTCGTCCTAAGGATGTTCCACTACTGCCTCCCCCTCCGGATCCATCACCGGCACTTGATCTTGCCCCCGCTTCATCACCCGCTGCTTCATCTTCGCTTCAACTTCGACGATCTACTCGTCTCTCTAAGCCTCCAGAAAAATATGGGTTCACTCGCACATCCTTGCTTGCTACTCTCTCCTCTATTGTTATTCCTGCTTCTTACTCACAGGCGGGGAAGCATGACTGTTGGCAAAAGGCTATGCACAAAGAATTAGTCGCACTGCAGGAAAATCATACTTGGGATATTGTTCCATGTCCCTCATCTGCGAAACTTATTGGCTGCAAATGGGTTTTTTAAGTCAAACTTAAGTCTGATGGCTTGTTGGATCGTTATAAAGCAAGATTAGTCGCACTGGGCAACCGACAGGAATATGGCATCGACTATGAAGAAACATTTGCTCCAGTTGCAAAAGTGACAACAATCCGTACTGTTCTTGCCATTGCTGCTTCTCACTCATGGCCTCTTTACCAATTTGACGTCAAGAATGCCTTCCTTCATGGTGATCTCAAGGAAGAAGTCTATATGCGACTTCCACAAGGCATTAAAGGTGTCTCGGCAGGAGACTGTGCGCGCTTAAGACGCTCTTTATATGGTCTTAAGCAAGACCCGCGCGCTTGGTTTAAAAATTTAGGGATGCTCTCCTTCATCTACAGTTCTCTCAAAGTGCATCTGATCCTTCTATATTCCTTCATCGCTCCTCAAATGGGATTACGGTCCTCTTGGTATACGTGGATGATATCATCATATCTGGGACAGATTCTGGCATGATCACCCATCTACAGGCATCTTTGCATGAATCTTTTCATATGAAAGACTTAGGCCCACTCACATATTTTTTAGGCCTCGAGGTTCATCAGTCAGAAAAAGGTCACATCCTCGATCAACATAAATATGCTATGGATCTTATTGAGACGGCTAGCCTTCAAAACTCCACTCCTGTAGATACACCTGTTGAGGCTAATCTACAACTCGCACACGATACGGGTGATCTTCTTCCTGATGCCACAATGTATCGCCGTTTAGTCAGCAGCTTGATCTACTTGACTATCACTCGGCCTGATATCTCATATGCGGTGAATCTAGTTAGTCAGTTCATGACACAACCACGCCATCTCCATCTTGTTGCTGTTCGGCGCATTCTTCGCTATGTTCTTCATACACCATCTCGTGGCCTTTTCTTTCATGTTGGCAATTCGACTTCTCTCATTGCTTACTCAGATTCTAACTGAGCTGGTTGTCCTGATAGTCGACGGTCTACCACGGGTTGGTGCATGTTCTTAGGGGACTCGTTGATCTCCTGGAAGTTTAAGAAACAAGATAAAGTCTCCAAATCATCCACAGAAGCAGAATATTGGGCTATGTCAGCTGCCACATCTGAAATTGTCTGGCTTCGGGGTCTTCTTTCTGAGCTTGGATTTCCACAATCTGGCCCGACACCTCTCTATGCGGACAATACCAGTGCCATACGGATTACTGAAAATCCTGTCTTCCATGAACGCACAAAGCATATTGAAGTGGCTTGTCATTACATACGTGATGAATTTGTGCGTGAAGCAATTACTCTTCCTCATGTTCCTACCGGACTTCAAATTGCAGATATATTTACCAAGGGACTTCCTCGGCCACGACACCAATTCTTAGTTGGCAAATTGATGCTCGTGGATTCACCCGCATCAATTTGAGGGGGGACTAGGCCAATGGGCCTAGGTGAGTGGGCTCATCCCATAAAGCTCACAAGTCAAATCAAATTTTGTTTGTAAATTTATGTAATTGATTATGTGCCTTATTAGGAGATCTGATTAGATGTTAATTAGATTAGATTTGCTTTAATTTAGTTGATTATCTCAATCAATGTAATCTTTTATGTAAACTTTATCTCTATATATTAAAAGATCGTGACCCTCGAATGGGAGATCGAATTCTCAAAGAGTTCTCTTCCTTCTTCCCTATCTGGCTTTGACACCCTCTACCACGGGGTCTGCCGTCGCTGCCTCCTATGGGTCATGGCAAATACCCTAGCATTGGCTTGAGGCCTTCTCTAATTTCCACCTTGGCCAGCTGTAATGACCCATAATTTTATGTATTTTATTTTATTTGAGGTTTATATGTTGGAGTAATTAATTATCTTATTTGGTATAATGGGACTCAAAATATTTTAAGTTTGGGTTGGGCCAGTGGGCCCTGAGTTTAATTAAAACTATGTTTGGTGAGATACCAAATAGGACTCATTAGATTAAGCCACGTGTCTGAACTTAAAGTATTGGACCCTTATAACATAATAGGTGTTATAACTTATAAGGAGGCGACCCACCCTTTGTAATTAAAGGGGAATTGGGATGTGTGCAAGTCTCGAATAAAGAGAGTTGCACACACTCCACGAGGCCAAGATGGATTTCGCATAGCATGGGGAGGAACCCACTAATATCACACGACATTTGCATAAGGGGTCTCTCGCTCAGAACCCATTATCCTTAGTCCTTCTCTTATGTCAACTTCTGCCTCTTGGAATACAAGCCCTAATCTGAGTTCTTTTGAAAATCAAGGGAGAAAAAAGGAGAATCGAGGAAACTCTTGGGATTTATGTCCTTCAGTCTGCCCCAAGTGATCAAGGCAACCAAGGTTTATACAAGGCGAGTGGAATTTCTAATATGGTTTGATTCTTTTATCAGATCTAAGCAATTTCTGTGTTGAGTCTCTTTTAGAAAAAGTAATTCAAGGAGAAAACCTTTCTGGTGGCTAATTTCCCCTTTGTTGAACCCTAGATCAAGAGATCTAGGGTCAGCCGAATCTGATTTAAGGGAAATTTGAGCTGGCCGAACCCTAGATCTTTTGATCTAGGGCTGGACGAACCCAAAATTGGGTATTTTGATGTTGGCTGAACCCTAGGTCATGAGATCTAGGGTTGACAAATTCCTTTTTAGATACCATGTTATATTATTTTGTAATTTCAGTCCTAAGAACAGATGTGCAACATCTGATTTCTGGTTTGGTACTCTTTTCTTGATATTCTTTAAGCTGGATTTTGACGTTATAGTTGTGCATCAGTCATGAACAATCTGAAATCGATTTTAATGAACGAAATACACTTTCATGTACCCCCCACAATGTTAATAGGGAAATATAGGATTGATACATCTTAAGTGATAGCCATCAGCCCAAATGGGTGCAAATCGGTGGGAACAGCTACCTAAAGATCCTACACTGTTTGGGGACTGAATGTAGTAATGTCACGCACCAATTAAATACATATTTTGAAATTGGTAAGGGCATTCATAACCAGGAAAGGTGTGTGGTGTGACTACTGAATTCCCCAGGCCGGTTGTGGTGAACTTTATAAGTCTTATGTTAGTGGCAGCCATGCAAGCAAGGTAATAATATATGAGTAATTATGTTGGTCATCACTGGTTGATATACTCTGTGGGACGCTCAATTGTGTATACGGAATGAAGAGGGTATTCCTCAATTCATTTGTGGGTATGTATGCTATGATGATTGTGTTAAGGGGATGCATGTGCTCTGTTGTGTGATGGAGGTTAGCGGTGGTTGTGTTGTGATATGGGTTGTTTGCGACTGATGGGTAGTAGATGATGGGGGAATGTTGTGTTGTGTTGAGGAAGTTCAGTTGTGATATGCAGGTGGAAATATTGGGTTGTGTTTGTTGGCTGGTGATTTGGTAAAAGCTTTGTTGTGGGCCAGGGTGGCCAATGGAGTGAAAGCGGTTTTGGAGAGAACATCCTAAGTTATTTGGTATCCCAAATGTCTGAATTCCACTTGCCCTTTTCAGTTGCTGAAAGTTTATTTTGCTTTATGTAAATCACAAGCTCAAACAAACAGCTAGATTAGAAATTTTTCACTCAGTTTGTACTGACCCCCTGGTTTGCCCTTGCCAGGTAACCAGACTGCAGAAGAATATGCAGCCTGCGATGATCAGGAGCTTGTCTTCGACATCTGCGGCTGAGAGACGATTCATCCATTATCTCTGAGGACTAGCCTCTCGTTTGTTTCCTTAATCGGTTGAATGATGATTAAATATTCGTTAGACCTGAAATTATGATATTGCTGGATATGTAGTTCGAATGACTTATTAATCATTTTGTGAACTTTTATAATGATTATCAGATAAATAAATAAATGCCCAGCTTTATGTAATAATTTTATTTGATCTTGTTGAATTATGATGTACATTGATCACGGTCCAGAATCCGAATGGTCCCGGATTCGGGACGTGACAACATGGCTACTTTTGGGATTTTCTCCGACAAAAATACTCTCCATTGACTTCTTGTAGCACAAAAATATCGCCCAGATACGGCAAGGACATGGATTTTATACATAAAAAGTGAAGTATCGGATACAATAAGGCACAATACATTGCCTATTTTGAAGTATCCATGCATCATAGCTCATACAAAAACCCTCTACACATTGCTTTTACGGAGGGAAAAAAAAAACAATTATGGAGGGTTCTATTGACCAAATAAACCCCCCCCCCCCCCACCCCCCCCCCCCCCCCCCCCCCCCCTCTTCAAAAATAACAGAGATGATTCACAATTTGACTGTCAAGATGACGAGGTTCAAGAGCTCAACCCCATACACCAGAATGAATGATTTTGAATGAATCTGAACTCTTGCTATACTAGAAGGATAGCTCATCTTATGATGCTTCAGAAACCCACGAATCTCACATTACAATCTCAAATCAGAATAGAATTTTCTATTAGGAAAAAGTAATATGAATAACCCGATCAAATATACCATAGATATATTCAATTATGTCTGTTGAAAAACATGGAACATAACAGATGAGGAGCTTCTTGAATCCAGAATGTACAACTCGTTCTCTTCATGACCTCCACCAATTGTCTTCTTCTACTCTATTGTCCTAAAAGACACATAAGATGGAACCAAAGCAACTCTACCAAAATGACAGAAGGGAAAGTTAAAAGAAGAAGATACTGGATAGCTGTCTTATCCAGAGGCCAGGACCCATCAGCAATTTTAACACTGAAGCTAATGTCGGAGAGAGACAAAGCCATTGCTATGACCAGTCGTATGGTCCATGGCACTTAAATCTATTATCCATAAATTGGATATAGGAGATTGAGAGGCAGGATTTGTTATTCCTGTAGCACGTAGAAGTTCTGAAGTGACATTGGTATTTAGAGATGCCCAAATACGGCATGGATACGATAGAGACACGCAATGAACATGGCAGGGACACAGATTTTACAAATAAAAGTGAAGTATCAGACACAATACGACACAATACTTTGTCTATTTTGAAGTATCCATGAGGGATTATTGGAAGAGATTACACTGGATGAAGACATCAAACTGCACCAATGAAGAAGATCCACAAATTACAGTACTCTAGTATCAGTTAGGGAAAAGAACAAAAAGCCAATGCATCCAGAATCAATGAAATAAAAAATTTGTTTCCACAAAAGCTTTATCATTGAATAACCATGTTACTGACATTGAATCACATCGAATCAGACCTGCAGATCTTGGCTGGATTAGGCCAAACAACCCACCTGTAAGACCATCGACCATAGCTGAGAATTTCTTTCTAGACCCCATTTCGGTTTGGCCGCCAAACCAAAATGTTTTGGCTGAGTCAGAAATTTCTACAAACATTTCGGAGATAAGTTTCAATAGAATATATATAAATGAATAAACATATATATATAGAAAATCTAAAATATAAAAATATGAAATAACATATAAATTATATAGATTTAATTTATTCTACCAAATCAATAATGCAATATATAATTCTACATGACAAATGAGTAATTTTTAGTGGTTTAAATTTTCCCAAAGTCGGCCTATTAGAGGGTACAACCGTATTTTGGACCGAAATTATGGATTTCAGCCAATATGGTTCAAAATCCAGACCGAGCTTTTTAAGGGAGCTATTTAGTTCGGACAAATTGTTCAAACCAAAATTATTTGGCCATTTCAGCTGAAACAAACAAACATTCATGCCTATGCCCTCAACGCCTGTCGAACTAAGAGGAAGGATGATGCAGCCAAATGAAACGAGATGCAGATAACAACAATGTCAACTACAATATGTGAAAATATTCAAGACTAACACACCATCCCTTTCGAAGCACATAAATATGACAAAACATCGTAGAAACCTAGATTTAAACATTACCAGTGATCTAATCCACAAGTAAAACCCTGATCTTATATAAGTCCTTAACTTACTTGAAAGATTCCATAACGACTCAAAAAGAAAAAAAAAAAAAAAAAGAAGAAGAAGAAGTTTGTTTGCTTGCTGATTATGTGCAAACTGTGGAAATCGTCCTTGAACTTTTTTTTTATCAATGGGCCATACATGATGACTGGTGGGGCAGCCACCAATCCCCAACTGGTCTGCCAAGCATGTGGCTTCCCTTGGTGGATAGGGTCTAGTTTGGGCCACATTTTGATGGCCCAAATCCAGCTTGGCAGCTATGGATGGATTTGGGCCTGATGTGCATATTTGGGCCTCAATGGTGTTGCTGGGCTGATCCAAATGGGCAATTATTGACCTCTTTTCAATCCCTTTTTAGTTCAACAATTTTTAAATTTGATTTTGATGCAATGCTAACGGGCCGTTGCAAGGAGACTCGTGGACCACATGTGGGACCCAAGAGAATTTAGAGATTTTTGTTTCTTATTTTATTTCTCTAATTATTTGTCATTACTTTCTAATTTTATTTAATGAGTTGCACTTAGTATAGTTTCTAATTTGCTTATTTTCCTGGTTTGATTAGAAATCCAAGTCCCTAAGGTTCTTTTTCTTATTTATATGGCATTGTAGAAGATCGAGACATTTCAGAAGTTAAATAATATTAGTTGAGGAATTTGTTTTCCTCTATGATAGTCTCTGCAGAGACCTGCTATTGTGCCTCGGCACTTTTCACGTTAACCTTGACCCTAGGTTCTGCATCAGCTCATATCCGAGGTTAAACGGTTCCCAAGATCAGGAGTCTTCTGTGCAAAGGGGAAGTGAGATCAAGGAATTGTTTTGCTTCAATTCAAACATTCAGTCTCTGTGGGCAATTTGGATAGTTGAGTTTGGATCACTAATCGCGGGGGACAATTGGAGTGATTGTTGTGCTCACGGAAGACAAGGATCTGAACTCAGTTTCTTCAGCAAACACAGGATTCAAACATCTATCTACGCCGGAAAAGAAGGCAATCGCCACCACCAACTGCTACTATTCTTGAAGGACGTGGATAGAAGGCAGTTGCCATCACTGACTGATAATCATTAACATCTCCAGCTGAGTCTGAACAACCATGCAGAGCAAATGAATTGTGTGATAGCATAAGTAGAGAATGATTGGTAGTGGGTTGTAAATAACACAAAATTTGAAGGACCGCAGCTAGAGGTGTCAAAGGGCTGGATTGGGCCGGGCTCAAGGTTGTCCAAGCCCTACCTTCAACTTATACGGGTCAGGCCTGAGGCAGGCCAAGGCCTGAGGCAGGCCAAGGCCTGAAAAGAAGAAGATCAATTTTTAATTTCTTTTTTTCTACATTGCCATTGGGCACCAAGTATAAACCTGAAGTTCACCGTCCTTTATCCGACCTTGGCCACCAGTATAATACAATAAGAGACATGGCAATAGATGGAAATTCACTTTACCACAATCTAATTTAGGGTGATGCTAGGCAATCATTTACTATCCATGCGAAGACTATTTTATGGCATTAGTTAATCTTATCTCTTTACTTATCAATTTTAGGCCCGTGATAGATGCATTTATTGAATCCTGATGATTTAAATTCCGGAAAAACAAATGAATCCTATAAAAGAAAAAAAGAAATAGAAATTATTTCATAATTGCATCTACAACAAGCCATTGTGATTTTGTAGTGCTTTCTTTCTAGGCTAGGCCCATCCAAGATGTGGGCCACTGGAGTTGAATCAGAATAAGAGGCTAAACATTAAACCTGATAACTAAAGAGAAGTGATCCCATGTTAATAAGAACCCAAGTACCAACAACATAAAGTGATCCCATGTTAATAAGAACCCAAGTACCAACAACATAAGAATCATGCGCAAATAAACACATGAATATGCTTAAACATATCCACATATATTTTTTGAATAGTAAATAGATCCACATACACAGCAAGTATATGTTAATAAACAATTGAAAAAAAAATCAAGTAAGAATCATGCATGGAATGTTGTCATCTCAAAATTCATGTTTGGGTTGTGGCAAAATTTTACGCTGGCTATGAACCTACCTAATACAACCCTTCTTTATCCAAGCTTGAGAAGGGATAGGCCGAAGAGGTTGCTAGTTGTGACAATTTTTCTATGCAGGTTGATGGCCCACCAAGGGGAAAGGGTATGCCAAAGAGGATGTGTATGGAAGTAGTAACAATAAATCTAAAGAAGTGCAACCCATGCTAGGATTTGGCTCAAGATAGATATAAATTGGAGAAACAGAATTCATGTAGTCGACCCCAACATAGGCTTTGATGATGATGAATTATGCATGACTTTTAAAAAAATCACATAAGAATCATATAAAAATTAAATAAAAGAATCACATAAGAATCATACTCAAATAAACCCACACATATGCTCAAATATATCCACAGATATATATATAAATAAGGAAAATAAGAAAGCTGAGTCGGGCCTAATATTGTCAAGCCCGACCCTCAAATTGGCAGGCCAACAAAAGTTTGCCTGGCCATCTGGCTTTCTAAGAAAACCAAAAGCCTTCATTTTGTGGGCTTCTAAGGGCCGAGCCAGGTACCCTCATAGGAGAGGCCCTATTGACAGCCTTAACTACAACCCCACGAATGGAAGTTGGGCAAGCAACAAATTGACTTGACACATGAATCCTTAAACAATATTTGATTGCGTAATGGCAAGATAAACAAGGCTTCCAACAACTGACAGTAACAAATAAGATCTGAAAGGACACCATTGGTAGTTTGAAGTTTTAAATGAGTCTCAATTGGAGTAGTAATCAGCTTTGTATCTTTCAAGCCAGCTTTCTGGATCACATCATTACAATACTTGGTCTAATAAAAGAGATATCCTTCGAACGAATAAGCCACTTCAATTCCCAAAAAATACCTAAGATAACCAAGATATTTCATTTCAAAATGTTGATGCAGAAAATTCTTAAGATTATGAATGCTTGTAGAATCATTACCACAAACATGAATTATGTGGAACCATTATCAGTGATAATAAAATCATCAACATATAATAATAATAATAATAAAAGAAAACATGCATTGGAATGCATGGTGAAGAGCAAGGATGAAAATAGCGGTAGCGGCGGGCGTAACGGTCCGCCGCCAAAACGCTACGGAGCAGGCAATACGTAGCGGCGTAGCGGTGCAATTTGAAAAAATCGCCCAAAAAATATGAAAAAGTTCCAGAAAATCCAAAAAATTGTAAAATGAAAGAATATGTGGTTCTTTTGCAAAAGTAAGAAAAGGGGGCGTAGCGGTGCCCTCAATATATGAAGTCCTATATCGTTGTATAAATAGAAAATAATAGTAATTATTAGTTTTTTCACATGTGTTCATGTTTCTTAGTCACACTAACTTAGAAAGTAATGGAAAGCTCATAAAGATTTTTCTATTAAAAATTAAATTTGATTAAAGCCTATTTACTATTAAAATGAAAAGGGCTCATTTTCTATTAAGGTGTACTTTGGTCAAGGCCTTATTTAAGTATTTCCTATTAGATTGAAATTTGGCTAAAACCTATTTCCAATTAATGTGAAAGGCTCATAACAAAAAAGAACCATGTCATGAAGTTAAAACTTAAGACTTAAGAATTAGGATATATGACATCACTATCCTCATCCCATCAGTGTTATCATTTGTAGTGCCACTAGTAATATTTTCAGTTAGTGTGACTGTGTGAAAGTTGGATATGCCCCTATTTCCAATTAGAGTGAATTTTGACATAGGCATTAATTTCAATTAAGTAATATTTGGCTAAGGCATGACTTTTTTTTTTTTTAATCCTGGCCTCATGATGGAGCCCACCAGTGGTTAAAAAGACCACAAAGTTCTTCTGCTTTTCTTTTTTTGGATGGGCACAGTTAATATTTTTGAATGTCTTTTTTAGTGGTTCTTAAAAAAAATTTGGATGAATTTTTTGAATAATTTTTTAATGACTTAATGGTTTTTATTTTAATGGATTGATTTTTCAATGATTTTTAAGTCATGTTCTTAATGGTCTTTTAAATGTTATTTTAATGGCCCATTTAGCCCATTTAGTTTAAATATATTCCTTTCATCAGGTGGGCCCATCGTGGGGCCCATAGCTGACCTTTAAATAAAATGAAAAAGGGCCATCGTGTTGCCCTAGATTCCGCCCAAAACAGAAGTAGGAGAATGAGAAGAGGCAAAGGAGGAGGAGTAGTAGAAGTAGAAGAAGAAGAAGAGCGAAAGGAAGAGGAAGAGGAGCGTCAGCCTGGAGCGATGAAGCCTGCTGCCGACGCCGTTCCTGCTACGGTGCTCCCACATCCAGGTATGTCTTCTGCATATCTCTCTCTTCCTTTTCTTCCATTTTTTGTTGTCTTTTGCATCTCTCTCTCCCTTCCTTTCTTTTCCATTTTTTGTTGTTCCTGAAAAATAACAGAAAAACAGTGAAGAGGAAAGGGGGGGGGGGGGGGGGGGGTTGATTTCGACTGTGTAGCGGTCGTAGCGGCCGCTACAGTTGCGAGCGCCGATAATTTGTAAGAAGCGTAGCGGTGTCCACCGCTACACCCGATTTTGCAGCCGATATCCATGGTGAAAAGTGTTGAATCATGAACACTTTGATTGAACCCCAAGCTGAGAACACAAGTGCTGAAACAGCAAACCATGCACAAGCAGCTTGTTTGAGGCCATTAAGACACTTTTGAGTTTGCACTTTGCACATATGATGTGCCGGAGAAATTTTAGTACTAAATCATGAAAGGTATAAGCTATCCTTCAAACTTTCAAGTTAAAAAATCAAGGGCTAGGATAATTTGATGTGTGTCATGTTTGGCCACACCTAATAGACAACTAATCCTTCCCATTTATAATGATATTTACACTAAGATCGGCAATCCAAGAGGACCCATTAGAAGGGTTTTTTTGTCATACTTTGTATTTCTCATTTCATTCTTCTGCTACAAAAACACAAAGATAACATTGAAATATGTGTATAGCAGAAACTAGCAAATGAATACGATCAAGCCTCAAACCTCTTTGCAAGAACTTCTATCGCCATAGTCCTTGCATCTTGCTTAGCCATACTCATGGATGGTGCATCCATCTCAGAAGCATCATTGTCGTTGAATATTTTGAATTCAGCATTAGGCCTTTCAAACACTTCACTGAAACCTTGATCCTCGACTCCCAGATGGGCAAGATCATGACCAATGTCATCTTCTGAAAGCTCTGCGATATGTCCCAAATATCACTTGAGTTTGTGGGGAGGAAAATCATAAGATCCATAAGATAAAGAAACAAATTAAGATGAAATTATAAGTGGAAAATTAAAAACGGAAGTCTTAAACAAATAAATGTAAAAAAGCCACACTTTGTTACATTGCTTCCATAAGAAACCCTGTAAAAGTAGATTGAATAGCTCATGGTTCCACAAATCCATGGCATGTGTTCCATTAACAAGGATGAGTAGTCACTTGTCACCTAACAAACAACAACGGACAAAAGAAGAAACAATAATTAAAAACCAACTGCTCCTACACAACAGGAAGCCCATTAAATTATTAATCTACATTTTACCATTTTGTAGAATCTCTTTAATGTGAATCCAGTTAACTCATTTCCATCATGCCCATATAGCCACAACAGTCAATGCAATCAATGTTTGCAAATGAAGAAAAAGTATCAATTGATATTCTGCCATTTCTCTTCCAAGTGAACTTTTTTTCCCCAAAGGGTAACAAAGCAGTAGTAGTAGAGTAAAACAAGCAAACCATGTTCCAGGCACAAAAGTCATATAACTAGTAAAGTTGGAAATCTCTTGCATCGCTCTCTTGATAATAAACTTGATGCTAACTCTGGTAGTTGCACACGATTGCATAGTAAGGGGCAATAATGGGTTCAACAGAGCTGAGTATATGACCAATAACTTGATCAATTTGGCCGCTTATTCAGATTCTTTAAGGTCTGGTAAGTAATACTTAAAAATATCACAAACACCCTTCATTGGAATTTGCAAGAAAATAATGATGTCCTTTGAATCTTATAGGAAGTATTTCTGTTCAGTCCACCATTCAAATTTTCAGGAGATTCAACACTGCAGACAGAATAGCTCAGAATGGGATGGATCTTCCCAAGATCGACTGATGTCAATTTATAATAATGTACAAGCCCTGATTTGGGCTACAAATTAGTAATTGCCCAGTCATACTACAGTCAGAACTATCCAAATATAGTATGTAGTATCTATACAGGATATTAAAGTTTGACTATACAAATGGCTTGGGCTTTATTATACAAGTGGGTTTGGCCCGATGGCTCCAGAATCATTAACACCCCACCTCAAATTGATGTTGGTGAGGTTTGGTAAAAATGTCAACAATTTGGAGGTCGGAGGAGATGAACGAAAGAGAGATAACATCGCGTAGATATTCATCACTGATAAAGTGGCAATCAACCTCGATGTGTTTTGTTCTTTCATAAAACACTGGATTTTCTGTAATCCGAATGGAGCTGGTGTTATCCACGTGTAGAGGGGTGGGTATTTTTGTCTGAAGCCAAGTTCTGTGAGTAGACCACGAAGCCATAGAATTTTTTAACATGCCCAGTATTCTACCTCATTTGATAATTTTGAAATTGTCTTGTTTTTCCACTTTCCATGAAATGAGAGCATCACCCAGGTACATGCACCAGCCTGCTGTGGAACAGCAGGTATCGGGGCAACCTGCCCTATCAGCATCAAAATAGACAGTCAATGTCATTGGAGAGCCAACATGAAAAAATAAGCCTCTGTGGGGGCTGGGGAGTGCCAATACGATAACGGATAATTCGTCGACAACCACTAAATGAAGATGATGAGGCTTGGTCATATACTGGCTTATCAAGTTTACTGCATAACTGATGTCTAGCCGAGTAATAGTCAAACATATGAGACTACTGACAAGTTGTCGATAATATGTCAGAACAAGAAGACGATCGCCACTTTCACTATCGAGTTTAAGATTTATCTCAAGAGGAGTATCCAAGGGTGTGGAGTTTGACAGGCCTGGTGATTCAATTAAATCCATAGTATACTTATGTTGATGAAGAATCAACCCTTTCTCAGATTGATGAACCTCTAATCCTTAAAAAATATGTCAAAGGCCCCAGGTCCTTCATGTGAAAAGATTGATGAAGTGAAGAGAAAGCTAGAATGAATCTGTGAAAAGAAGATAACAGCAATGACTAAAGGGTCGTTTGTCTTTTACGCGTGGGATATGTAAATACAATTTACACATGTAAATGATGAATATTCAAATTTTAAGTATGTAATGTTTACACAAGCATTTCTTTTTACAACGTTTGTCTAATAACACTATTTGCATTATTTACACATGTGATTCATTTTTCTATGTTTGTTTCAATGATATGTGGATATGTATTAAACGATTTTATAACTGATACTTATTAATCATTAAATTATATTATACTATAATTATATGAAAAGGAGGAAAAAAAAAGGTCTAATTTATATCAAAGTTTTCATTTGCATTTTAAATTCTTAAAAAAGAACATATCTTTCAACATGAAATATACTTTTAAAAAACTATACAATTCTATCATTGATCCCCTTAAAAAAATGCATTCCGACATGTTTGGTTCAGGAGATATGAGTTTATAGTCTGATGGATAAGAAAATAGGATTATTATTTATATTTTTATTAATTAATATTTAGTTCAATATTATCTTAATTCATTATTCAATTTGTATAAAACTTAACCCATGCATCTCACCGGCTTTATGCTAACATTAATCAATTATAGAAATAGATTTTATATATATATATTTTGTATAACAAGGCAAGAGAGAGAAATAGAGAGGTTACCTTCATAAAAGGGGATGAGATGCAGGGAGGGTTTTCATTCATAGGTTTCATCGGTCTTGACGCATCTTTTATTATTATTTTGTAAATGCGTTGGAGGGGGTTTCGAACCCAAAACCTCTTTGATGGAATTGCCTCTTTTATTATTATTTGCCTCTTTGACGAAAATTGCCCCAAAACCAAACCAGCAGCCTCCAACGGGTATTCTTTGAAATCACATGTGGCTTGGTATTCTCTTTGCCCTCCTGAACAGGTGTTCAAATCTTGGTGTGAAAATTGGCTCATTTTCACACCATTTTCACATCTGATTTACACACAAGATGCGTAAATACTTGTAGACAAACATGACTAATGCGAAAATATTACGCATATTCACCATTTACATACGTAAATTGGTGTAGACAAACGACCCCTAAGCAATGAGGAGAACACCACTCAATTATTGATAGATGGGGAACTTCTTCAACCAGAAGAAAATTTTCAACTTGGGGTCTTCCAACGGTGCTCTGATAGTGATACCATGTTAGGAGTAGGAGACTCAACACTGTAGACATAATAGCTTCGAATGAGATGGATCTTCCCGACTGATGTCAATTTATACTAATGTACAAGCTTGACTGTAAAAATGGGTTGAGCTTTATTATACAAGTGGGTTTGGCCCATGGATCCAGAATCATCAACACAAATAACTTAAATATGCTCATAAATCAGTTATATCACAATCTCAAGAAGACTATATAGGAAGCAAATTGTGTGCCAATGAACAAGAAATGGGATGCCCAGAATAATCAATCAAGAATACAACCAAAACAGTGATGCAGATGACCTCAAGTCACATGTGTAAGGCCCAAGTTAATTTAGGATTTTTATTTCACTAATTATCTGCATTAGTTTTTTTAATTTTATTTAAAGAGTTGTTTAATTTTACTTAAAGAGTTGTAATTAGGATTAGTGATGCTAACCAAACAATAGGTCAGCCAACCCAGTGGGTCCGGTCTACAGGCCCAACTGGACATCCATTTAGTTAGGAGTATTATTAAGTAGTTTGATTTTAATAGGATTAATATTAGTATGTTTCCTAGTTTAGGCATTATTCAAATATTAGAAAATGTTGTTGCTTAGGGATTAAGCCAACTCCTCTATATTAGGATGTTAGGCCTCATTGAAATAGAATGCTTAGTTTCAATCAATTAATGCTTCTTCGAGATTTATCTCTGATGGTGTTTTCTCCTCTTGTGAGGGTGCCCTATTATAGCTGAAGCCATTGTTGGATTCGATCAATCCTTCGGAAGATTGATCTATTATCGAATCGCGGATCCGGGCTGCGCCAATTTTGGTATCAGAGCCAAAGTCCTGCGATCGGCGGGAAGATAATCTTCTTTCTCGGATTTTATCTATCATCATCATCCTTCCATCATCAAATTCACTGTTCCAAACCAGCAACCTTCAAGTCAACTAAACTCCATCACATCCAAAGTCCAGTCCTTTCTCTCACCGAAACCATTCAACCAATGAAGCCCTGCCACTGCCATGCCTCATCACCGAACCAACACTCCCTAAAACTTGTCCCATAATCCCCTTTAGCCACATCACCTCTACCTTCCTGAATCCGGTCCCCACCATTCCAGAAACCTTGAATCACTTACCCTTTTTGTATCCCAATTTTTCCACCGATCCCAATTCCCAAATTCCTTTCATTCCGTCCATGCCAAGTGCCAAATCGACTTTCCAATTCTTCCAGAGCGTAAACCCGATCTACTAGGCCCGTCAAAATCCAAAACCCTAAATCCGAGCCACCGAGATCCACTGCAAGGCCACCAAAACCAACCCATCCAAAAAAAAAATACTAGCCGAGTCCCACTTCTTCTCTCCCTATCCCACACCCAACTCCCCGATTTCCCTAATCCCACCATCTAAAACCCATTCTCGATCCAAACCCAAATTTCCCGCCATCCGACCCCCCCCCCCCCCCCCCCACCAAGATCTCAACCCCTAACCGAACCCATTCCAGTCGACCCCGAAACCAATTAAAAAAAATCCAACATACGACCCGTGCGCGCACCCCACACACACACACACACACACACACACACACACACACATCCTTCATCTCCCAGTACCACCGAACCCCCACAATCCCATCTCGTTCAAACCTCACTCCCACAGTCCCTTCGTTGAAACCCCAGAAGAGGTAGAAGGAGATCCGAGTTGGGATAGCATACCTGGCAGCCACGACAAGTTGTCGCATTATCGTCGCACAACTCCATGGCCTCATCCACTCTCATCAAGACTGCGATCGTCCCACCATCGACATCATCCCACCATCGCCAGAGCCCTCTCCTTTACTTTCTCTTCGTTGTAGTTCATAGCAGCACAACCCAGTCCCAGCTTCTGACTTTGGCCTGACGTGCAGTTCGGGCCTGATCTGAGTCCGGACCCAAGTCCAGCAGCAGCCCACTAGCAAAAAAAATAGAAAAAAAAAAAAAAAAACTACAAGTGGGACTAGTTTTCAAGGAACCAACCCTATCCAAAGCACAAATTTTTCTTGTTGATCAACGATCAGTCTTCACGTGCATACGTCGGGTCAGTTCGTCTTTGAAACAAAAAATGTCTTATTTCTATTTTGCATCCAATATGAGAAGCATTGAAGATCCAATTGAGCAACAAAGAAAACTTTATCAAAAGAGAT
The DNA here is from genome assembly GCA_012931725.1 of Litsea cubeba. Taxonomy (NCBI): domain Eukaryota; kingdom Viridiplantae; phylum Streptophyta; class Magnoliopsida; order Laurales; family Lauraceae; genus Litsea; species Litsea cubeba. The sequence continues at coordinate 11,012,088 of CM022955.1, read as the reverse complement.
ATGCGGATCGATATTATAAGAAATCAGTCTACTTCATGGTTTAAAAAATCGGACTCGGGACCCGACTCGTTCATGGCCGAGTCCAAGTCGACTCGTAGGGGATCGATACTATAAGAAATTAGTCTACTTCATGGTTTAAAAAATCGGACTTGGGACCCGACTCGTTCATGGCCAAGTCCAAGTCAACTCGCCGAGTCGCATGAGGACTAATGCGACTCGGCTGAGTCACATGATTCGAGTCCGAGTCCGAGTCCCATGCGACCCGGCTCGGTATGTGCCGAGTCCGAGTCGACTCGGACTTGGCTGATTTTTTAAACCAAGGTCTACTTTGAGCAGTTCCTCCATTTGAAGCAAGGAGATCTGACAATTAATGAGTACACGCACCACTATCAAAATCTGGAATTTGATTGTAATTTAAAGGGTATAGATAAAGATGATAAAAAGCGATATATGAGAGGTTTGCGATCAGAAATACGAGATAAGATGTATTTTTTGCATGACCATTCAAGACGCATATGTTGAAAGCACTTCGGGCTGAAAATGAAATTTGGCATTCTGAAGAAGAAAAACTTCAACAAAGATCAAGAGCCCATTTTATGGAAATACTTTTTGCAGGAGAAGATAATCCCACTCTTATCATTCGTCGACTCCTTAATACAAATGAGAAGGAAGAAGAAGAATGGAAACAGGCTAAGAAATTCCACATGCGGGTAACAGTCGAAGACAAATATGCTAATTTGATTATTGACAATGGCAGTGCGATAAATTTTGTCGCGCACGAGGCCATTGACAAACTTCATTGGCCAACTGAGAAGTTTTCTAAGCCCCCTACCAAGTCACATGGTCTAATGGTCATGTTATCCCCGTGACTCATAGATGTTTGGTATTATTCAAGATGGTCTATTATGAGGACAAAATTTGGCGTGATGTGATCCATATGTATATTTCTCCATGGATTTTTTATCAAAAAGTTCGACATGTTAAAGAGGCGAACACGTATACCCTTCTGTGGCATGGAAAAAGGGTTATGCTCATTCAAATGGCATCGACAGCCTCATCATCGTCTACATCATCACCTTCAATAAAAGAGCCACGAAAAGAGCAAAAAGTTGAAAGAGAAGTCATGATTGCACCAAAAGAGACAACAGAAGACATCAAGGATGACATTGAAGAGCAAGTTCATAGCCAAGATGATTTCGTGAGTTCAAGCAATATTGATCAAGGCAATGCCAATCCAGAGCTGCAAAGGGTTGAGGAAGTACAAGGTCTAGCACACATTGAAGACTCTGACCAAGTTAGCAAAAAGATAAAACATCCGGTAGATCTGATTATCATGCCTCTTCCAAAAAATCCAATTGCGTCATCGGAACTCAAAATCAATATTCCCAGTGGTTTCACAAGAAGATCAAGTTATTGAAGTTCCTCACATTGACTTCATTTTCGTGGAGTCACAATGGATAGTCAATGTTCATGATTTGTTGGTACAAAAGCAACACCTGAAGCATCTAATGGTCAGATCACACATCCGAGCTCAATGCAAACATCAAAAGAAGCGACATCTCCCATCTACTTCTAAATGGAGAATAAGACTACATGAAGCTTGCAAGATACACAAAGCAAATGAAGATCGAAAGACCATTCTGAAGTTTGTGCGATTGATTTTCTACCCAGGAGGACATTTCCAGCACTTGCGGTCGAATTCTCTCCCGTATTATCAACTTGTCAACTCACCAGAGTTGAGTTTTTTCAAGCGAGGGAGAATTGATGCAGGCCAGACAATAGGTCAGCCAACCCATTGGGTCCAGTCTATAGGCCCAACGGGACATCCATTTAGTTAGGAGTATTATTAAATAGTTTGATTTGTTTAGGATTAATACTAGTATGTTTCCTATTTTAGGCATTATTCAAATATTAGGAAATATCGTGGCTTAGAGATTAAGCCAACTCCTCTATATAAGGATGTTAGGCCTCATTACAATAGAATGCTTATTTTCAATCAATTAAAGTTTCTTTGACATTTATCTCTCATGGTGTTTTCTCCGCTTGTGAGGGTTCCCTAGTAGTTGAATCCATTGTTGGATTCGATCAATCCTTCGGGAGATTGATCTATTATCGAATCACGGATCCGGGCTGCGCCAATTCGGTTTCCAATTTCATTAGAATTCTTATTATAACTCTTAAGTTAGATTATTAGGTTTCTTAGCCAACAAGTATTCTCTTCTTATTTATATGGCATTGTAGAGAAGAAATATTTAGCGAGAGTTGATTAATAGAATTGGGTTTTCCTATTGAGATGCGTCCTCGTTATAGTCTCTGTGGAGATATGTAATGTCTACAGACACGTGCTTCAAGACTGGTATTGTGCTTCGGCACTTCCCCACAAGCCCTAACCCTAGGGCCTGCATTAGTTTGGTATCAGATTGGACAATCCTCTTCGGATCACCTTCGTCAGGTACGTTATCCTTCCCATCGATTCCATTCCATCATCACTGCACTCAAGCCACCTATCCAAGCCTCTGAAGTCTCTGCTACCCGAGACCATACCCACTAAGCCCATTCGGAGGAAAAAAACCTAATGCCAAATAATTAGTTAACTCCTAAATTAACTTGGGCCATACACGTGGCCAGAGGTCTATTTGCATCACTAACCTTAGGGCCTGCATCAAACAGTCTTGAGAATCTTTCAACTTGAAAGTGACAAAACAAAAGGAAAGTTATTGTTGTCTCATTTAGCACTGTTTATCAAATCATACCAAAAGGAATGCCAACAACAATTCTTAAAAAGAATATCAATCCAATTAAATATCCAAATCAAGAAATGACAGCCGAAAAGGTGAGCCCAACTGAATGGAAACCCCAATTCCAATCCCTTACCGAATTTAACAAAAACTCAAGCAATCATAAGGAGACAACAATCCACCACTTAAAACAATCTTCAATCTTTAGGAGAAATTATTTCTCAAACCAATAGGAGAAGAAAATAATAATTGCAATAATGCAATTTTATTGATAAAAGATTAATAAACCAGCTAGGGTTGGGCGTTCCATAGCTATGCTTTCATGATTATCATACTAAAATCATCTTAAGATTATTTCTAATCCCAGCCTTTAATCATGTCTAAACAATATAGAAAAACCTATCAAAATAATGTCCTTATTACAATGCATTACTTAAACTCAAATAAAAGGAACTTAAATAGAAAGTCTAGCTAGCAAATCCTCCAGCACTTGGACATCCCCTTCCTTGCATGGATCAACTTGCCTTCTTGCATGATCTTTCCTCTTGCTACTTCAATAACTCCTCCAACTCGGCCACTATCTTAGAAATTTCTTGAGTAAATGATTCCTTCATGGATGATGAACCTGTTATGGGAAAGTTTCCATTCATGATATTGCTTGCATTGGAATAAATTGGATGTCCCCCACTAAGGGGGCTGTGGTCCCCACTTTTTGGATCGATGGGACCAGTCAAAGGAGCATGAGAATGCACCAGGTCTGATGGGCCTGATTTGGAGTGTGTTGGGCCAGATTTGGGTCATGATCCATGGACCCCAAATTAGACAATGTACAACAATTGTTCGTCATATTTGGCCTTGATTGGACCTGATTAGATGGTCCAAATGATCATTAAAGTGCTGTTTTGATTTAATTAATTTTGAACATTCGACAACTGATTTGGATCCATCTCTACGGCGCCCAAATGCTGATGGATACAGCAGGACATGCCGTGGAGATCATAGAGACAGATTTTACATATAGAACATGAAGTATCATATATAATATATGTCACAATACATGGCCTATTTTTAAGTATCCAGGTACCTAGCTTCGACCACCTGAACTCGTCATAGAAAAGCTATTTATGGTCCTTTATGTACGTGTCCAGACCATTTCAAATAATATTCCTTGATTGTCTTTTTCTTTCATTGTGTCATCAATGTATGAATTCCCAATGCCATCCTCTACAATAACTCAAAACATCAGTATTAGCAACTACGTCACAAGTACTTTTAACTCTTACTCCTTTTCCATTGTCCAACATTCTGATTCATGTAACTAAATAGATCTAATGGTTCTACACATTTATAGTTCATAAATGCATAAAACAGCGGGAGGAGAGAGAGGAAGAGAAGGGGTTTACACCATAAAAAAACATTAGAGCAATATTATCATTATATATAATTATGGATCCATCTACGTAAAAAAGGATAAAGATTTATCATCATCATCAAAGCCTTGTCCCAACTATGTTGGGGTCGGCTACATGAATTCTTTCTCTCCATTCCGATCTATCTTGGGCCAAATCCTTAAATAAGTTGTACTTTTTCAGGTCCATTTGTACTACCTCCATACACATTCTCTTCAACCTACCCCTTTCTTTTGGTGGGCCATCAACCTACATAGCCAAACTTTTCCTTACTAGCATCATTGTCAGCCTACGTTGGACATGCCCAAACCATCTCAAATGGGGACATGCCCAAACCATCTCAAATGGGTTTCTCTAATTTTATCCGCTATTGATGTTGCCCCTAAGTGCTCTCAAAATCGCTCATTTCTAATTTTATCTTTCCTACTTTTACCACACATCTACCTCAACATTCTCATGTTTGTTGCATCTATTTTGTGCACATGTTGCTTCTTAATTGGCCAACATTCTACTCCATAGGCCATAACTGGTCTAATCACAGTCCTGTAAAAAGTTTCCTTCATCTTGTTGGCATTCGTCGGTCACAAAACACTCCAGAAGCAAGTCTCCACTATAACCATCCCGCGTTTATCGTATGTTCAACATCTTCATCAATCTCCCCATCCTTACTAATTATCGAGCCAAGGAAACAGAAAGAATCTCTTTGTGGCATCTCGTGGGCTTCAATTCTCACAGTACTTTCAACTATTTATATATGTTCACTAAAGTTGCAATCCATATGTTTTGTATTTGTACGACTTATTTTTAAAGCCTTTGGATTCTATAGCCTCCCACCATCTCTTGAGTTTTGCATTCACATCATCTCTTGATTCATCGACCAACACTATATCATCTGTAAACAACATATACCAAGGTACCTGCTCTTGAATATGAGCAGTTAACTCACTCATAATCAATGCAAAAAGATAAGGGCTTAGAGTTAACCCCTAATGCAAACCTATCCTCACTGGAAACTCATCCGTCTCTCCACAGGTGGTTCCCACACTCGATATTGTTCATTCGTACATGTCTTTAATAATTTCAATATAACATCTTGGAACATTCCTTCTATTTAAAACCCACCAAATTAAATCTCTAGGTACTCGGTCATACGCCTTTTCTAGATCTATGAAGACCATAAGCAGATTCTGTAGAAGATAATAGGCCTTAAACAAGCTCAACCCATCAAGGGCCCATGGTCAACAAACTCAGCCCATCAAGGGCCCATGTTCTAGAAGATTGTGTAGCTGTATAGTCAACATTGTGTAGCTAAATAGTTCAACATTGTGTAGCTAAATAGTCTCATTTTTAGTTTCCTTATTTGACTAGGTTACATCTTTTCTATTCTTTTAATTGTATTCTTAACACAATTAGGGCCTTGATTGAGGCACAACATCATTATAAATAGACTGTCGATACTCTAAGAGAGGATGACCTTCTCTCATTCTTCTTCTTTGATTATTTCTCTCTTTCTCACATTATTACATGGTATCAGAGCCATAGTTACCTTCTCAAATTGATTCAGTCATTCTCCCTGACCTGGATCTTCTTCCTGATTGTGTCTGATCATCCCTGATAGTGTCTGATCATCCCTGATCAAGACGTGGCCCACTTCAGATCAACTTCAACCTCTCTCAAAACCACCTCCATCATGGTCGACCAGCATTGCTGGTATTTATGAGCATTTTTCTGGATTTTTTCTTCCATCAGAGGTGAGGTTTCCAGCAACATTTGTGATATTTCTATTTCTTGCCTCTGTTTTCATCAAAACCGTCCAAACTTGTGGATTTTGATCCGATTTGAGTGAAACTTTGGCCTGGTGTTACGAAAATATCTTGTCCTTCCATCCCCTACCTCTGATCTTGCTGTTGATCCGCTCATGGAGTTCATGTTCAAATCGACACACTGACGAGCTTCACGGTTTTTACCGTTTGTGCTTTCTGGTTCACTACTGGCCCAACGTGGCCCACCTGTGATCATCATCATCAAAGTAGCAAAAGTAGCCCATAGTGTTCGTCAATTTCTTCTCTTATTTATGAACATTTTTTCAAGATTTATGGGTCATCAGAGGTAGGATATCCACCTTGTTTTGTGTTATTTCAGTTTTGTGCAACAATTTCCATCTCAGCCGTCCAAATTTGTGGATTTTGATCCGTTCTGAGTGAAACTTTGGCCTGGAGTTGCGAAAATAGCTTGCCCTTCTATCCTCCACCTCTGATCTGCTCACTGATCCTCCAATAGGATCTCTGTTCAAATCGACCCACTGACGAAGCTGGACGTGTCGTGCGGTATTCAGTAAACTGCTTCACTGCTTCAGTGCTGCCCACAGACGATGATCTAGACAGCACCAACAGTCCACCTAGTGTTGGTCGACTCATTTTTCTGGGAATTATGGTGATTTTTCAGGAATTTTTCCATCACCTTTGAGGTAGTTTCCAACCTCTTCTTCATCTGACGGTTTCCTCAGACAAAGTTCATCATCATCGTCCAGATTTGTGGATCTTTCTCCAAATCTCATCAGATTTGGAACTACAGGAAGTACATTTGATCCACTTTAGAGAGATTATACTCTGATCAGTGATTGGATCAAGTTGTGGGGCCCAGACACAGCTTCTGCCCAGAAATTCCAGTTCGTCTGGCTCTATTGATTTTCTGTTCTTTACTATTTTCTGCTGAATGCATCTATCAGTCATTCCAACAGCATGGTTCATGCTTAGTTAGTGAAATCATAGCAGATTACATCTTTCTCTACATTGAGAGTTGTTTTTCTTCTCTGCTGCTGCTGGATTTTTCACTCTGCTGCTGTTCTTCTCACTATTTGTATGCTCTATCTTCCATCCTGCTGCAATTGCTAATAATGGAGAAATATGATGTTATTCCAATTAAGTTTAATGGGCAAAATTATATGGCCTGGTCCTTCCATCTGAAGAATTTCGTAGAAGGACAGGGGCTATTTGGTTATCTCGATGGAACAGTTACAAGCCCTTCTACTACAAGTACCACAGACTCCAAAGTCATAGCCACCTGGTCCAAGGAAAATGCCAAAGTTATTACTTGGATTCTGAACTCCATTGATTCTTCCCTTGCTGTGGCTCTTCAAGCTTATACTACAGCTGCAGCTATGTGGGCTCATCTCAAGAAAATCTACCATCAAACCAACAAAGCCCGTAAATTTCACTTGGATAGTGAAATTGCTAAATTTACTCAAGGGGATAGATCTGTGCAGGAATACTATAATGGCTTCCTAACTTTATGGACTGAACGGGATTCCATGTTGATTCAGACAGTCTCCTCTGGCTTTCTCTCCGAGGCTCTTAAACTCCAAGAAGAAACTCACATTAGCCAGTTCCTTATGAATCTACGGCCAGAATTTGAATCGGTTCGGTCTGCCCTAATGAACCGAGAACAGTCAGCTAATCTTGATACATGCTTTCAAGAAGTACTTCGCGAAGAACTTCGTCTCACCTCCCAGCGGGCTATTCTTGACGAACCAAAGGCATTCCTTACACCTCTTCCGGCTGACTCTGCTCTTCTAGCAACCCCCAATCCGAAGCCCACTCAATGCTATGAATGCAAAGGATTTGGTCATATTACCAAGAATTGCCGCAAGAAGTTGATCTGTCGCTACTGCAAGAGGTCTGGTCATCTTATAGATGACTGCCGCAGCCTCCAGCGTAAGAATGCGTGGCTGCCTAAGAAGCCTCCCTCACATCTACCACGACAGACTAATCCTTCCGCCTTCCAGGCTCAAGATACAGGAAGCACTTCATCTGGGGCTGTATCCATGACTCCTGCTCAGATCCAAGAACTAATCCAGAGCACGGTTACTTCTACATATGCGTCTATGGGAATATCTGGTGGTCGGTATCAAACTCAATCTCCTCTAGCATCTCCTGTTTTTCATTCCTCTGCCTCTCTTTCTTCTCCTATTACCTCTTCCACTTGGTTTTTAGATTCAGGAGCTTCAAATCACATGACATCTGTGGAACATGGCTTCACAGATTCCCACCCTTATCTTGGAAAAGAGAAAATAACCACTGCTAATGGTGATCAACTACTCATTTCAGGAGTTGGTACCATTATTTTATCTAGTATTTCTGGCCAGTCCATCACTCTTCCCAATGTTTACTTTGTTCCCAAATTATCAACCAATCTTCTTTCTGTAGGACAACTTATTGATGATGGTTATCTTGTTCACTTTTCTTCCTCTGGTTGTGTTATACAGCGGCAACAAACTGGGAAGGTGATCGCGACGGGGAGTAAACATGGGCGCCTGTTCTTGCTGGACTTTGGACATCATTCTTTGTTTGTTTCTTCTTCTCGCTTCAATAAATTGTGGACTGTTTGGCATAAACGTCTTGGTCATTTGAACAATACAAATTTAATTTCCTTGTTTAAAATTGGTTCTTTGGATTCTACTATTGATAATAAAATGGTGTCTTCTTTATCTCAATCAAAGTGTGAAACTTGTTGCCTTAGTAAGAGTCATATTTTGCCCTTTCCTGTTCATAATACTCGTGCTTTGGCATCATTTGACATCATTCATTCAGACGTTTGGGGAATTGCTCCTACCTTGAGTAGAACGGGATTTAAATACTATGTGACCTTTATTGATGACCATTCTCGTTATACATGGATTTACTTTATGCGTCTGAAATCTGAAGTATTCTCCATTTTTCAAAAATTTTATAACATGGTCCAGACCCAATTTCAGAAAGCTATCAAAATTCTTCGATCAGATTCCGGTGGAGAATACATGTCTCATAATTTCTCTGCCTTCCTTTCTGATAAAGGAATTCTTCACCAAAAATCTTGTCCGCATACTCCTCAGCAAAATGGGATTGCGGAAAGAAAGAACAGACATATTCTTGAAACTGTTCGGGCTCTGCTGATTGCATCATTAGTCCCTCCCAAATTTTGGTGTGATGCTGCACATACCGCTGTGTATCTTATCAACCGTCTTCCTAGCACTGTTCTAGGAAAGACTACTCCTTACGGAGTTCTCTTTGGTCACACCCCTTCATACTCTCACTTACGTGTTTTTGGTTGCCTGTGTTTTGTTCATCTTCCACCTACTGAGCGCACAAAGTTATCTCCACAAGCTGCTAAATGCATTTTTTTGGGTTACAGTCATGAACACAAAGGTTTTTTGTGTTATGATCATTTGGACAAACGCATGCGTATCTCTCGTAATGTTATTTTCTTGGAACATATTCCCTTCTTTTCTTTACATTTGGATAGTCATCCTATTGCTGTCTCCTATCTACCACAATTCTCAGAGTCTACTTCTCCATCACCTCCTCTCAAAGTCTATGTCCGGCGGAACAAGGTCTCTCCTCTGGCGACTTCCTCTCCTGATCCTCTCCCAGCGCCGCCTCTTGAGTCTTCAGGTAATGATACTTCTTCTAGCACTATTTCTCTTCGACGCTCTAGTCGTCTTTCTGTTGCCCCTAACCGCTATGGATTTCCTGCTCTTCTTACTTCCTTGGATAGTACTCCTATACCCACCTCATATTCACAGGCCTCAAAGATTGCTTATTGGCAGGATGCTATGACTGAGGAATTGGTCGCTCTTGAAGCAAACCAAACATGGAATTGGTACCGGCCCCGGATAAAACATCTGTGATTGGTAGCAAATGGATATACTCCATCAAAGTACATCCTGATGGGACTCTTGATCGCTACAAAGCCAGGTTGGTTGCACAGGGTTAAAAGCAGGAATACGGAATTGACTATGAGGAAACTTTTGCACCAGTGGCAAAAATGACCACCGTTCGTACTCTTCTGTGTGTCGCGGCTGCCCGCAATTGGCCTCTTTGGCAAATGGATGTCAAGAACGCTTTTTTACATGGGGACTTGAGAGAGACTGTTTATTTAAAACCTCCTCCTGGCTATGCCCATCCTCCGAAACATGTGTGCAAATTGAAGAAAGCTCTTTATGGACTTAAACAAGCTCCTAGGGCTTGGTTCGATAAATTCCGGACAGCAATTCTTCAGGCTGGATTTCGTCAAAGTCAATCTGATAGTTCTCTTTCTGCGATGGACATCGAAGGGCTGCACATTCCTCTTAGTCTATGTTGATGATATGATTATCAGTGGTAATGATTATGCAAGCATTACGGATCTCAAACACCACCTTACTCGCCACTTCAGAATGAAGGATCTTGGTCCTCTCACCTACTTTTTTGGGACTTGAGTTTGTCCGTAACAAATCAGGCATTAGGGTAAGTCAGCGCAAATATGCGACAGAATTGATCACATCGGCCAGGCTTGACGATGCTCTCCCGTTTGATACGCCTCTGGAATTGAACAGCAAAATTAGTTCAGATGATGGCACTCCACTGGATGATCCATCTGTTTTCCGGCGAATAGTTGGTAGTTTACTCTATCTAACTATGACTAGGCCGGATATCTCTCATGCCGTTCATATGGTTAGCCAGTTTGTTAGCAACCCCCACAAACCGCACATTGCTGCTGCCTTACGCATCCTCCGCTATGTTAAAGGAACTCTTCAGCATGGACTCTTCTTCTCTTCTGATACTTCTCTGCACTTAACAGCTTATGCGGATGCTGACTGGGCTGGTTGTCCGGACTCTCGGAGGTCTACCACTGGCTGGTGTATGTTTCTTGGGAAATCTCTGATTTCATGGAAGTGCAAGAAACAAACCACCGTATCTAAGTCTTCGGCTGAGGCAGAATATCGGGCGATGTCATCCGCCAGTGCTGAAATTATCTAGCTCCGCCGCCTTCTCTATGAATTCGGTGTTCTTGTTAGTCGTTCCACCCCTCTCTATGGGGACAACACCAGTGCTACAAGAATTGCCAACAATCCGGTTTTTCATGAAAGAACAAAGCACATAGAAATTGACTGTCACTTCATCCGTCAACATATTGTTACTGAGAAGATTATTCTGCCTCATGTTTCTTCATTTAACCAGTTGGCGGATATATTCACCAAAGCTCTTCCCAAACCGCGTCATCATGATCTAACTAGCAAATTGATGTTTTCAGCCTTACCACATCAATTTGAGGGGGAGTGTAGAAGATAATAGGCCTTAAACAAGCTCAGCCCATCAAGGGCCCATGGTCAACAAACTCAGCCCATCAAGGGCCCATGTTCTAGAAGATTGTGTAGCTGTATAGTCAACATTGTGTAGCTAAATAGTTTCAACATTGTGTAGCTAAATAGTCTCATTTTTAGTTTCCTTATTTGACTAGGTTACATCTTTTCTATTCTTTTAATTGTATTCTTAACACAATTAGGGCCTTGATTGAGGCACAACATCATTATAAATAGACTGTCGATACTCTAAGAGAGGAAGACCTTCTCCCATTCTTCTTCTTTGATTATTTCTCTCTTTCTCACATTATTACATATTCTTCCTCTTCGCTCGATATTTTTTCTTTAATTGCCTAAGTGAGAAGATAGCTTCCATAGTTGACCTCCCTGGCATGAAACCAAATTGATTTTCAGATATATTGTCTTCTGTCTAAGTCTTTGCTCCATTACTCTCTCTCAAAGCTTCATAATATGACTCATAAGTTTAATCCCGCATTAGTTGGTACAATTTTGTATATCTCCCTTATTCTTATATATAGGTACTACAACACTTCTTCTCCATTCATCCGGCAACTTCTTTTTCATTAATATTTTATTGAAGAGCCTAGTTAACCAAATCAACCCAACTTCTCCTAAGCATTTCCAAGCCTCTATCGGAATGTCCTCTGAACCTGTAGTCTTTCCTATCTTTATTTGTTTTAATGCTTTCCTCAATTCCACCACCCTAATTTTGCGAAAAAAAGTATGCATAGTTAAAAAAGTATCCTCTCTTTTGTTCTTATGTGATGTCTCTTACAAGGTCTTCATTTAAAAGTTTGCTAAAATATTCCCTCCACATTTCTTAGATATCATTGTCATTCAATAGGACATTTTGGTCATTGCTCTTAATACATTTGACATAATCTGAGTCCCTACTTTTGTTTTCCCTTAGTTTTGCAAGTTCCCAACCTATATAATATAGACCATCATATGCTTTGAAATTTGCATCACTTACAACCTTCTTAGCTTCTTTCTTTGCCTTCTTATACATCTCATAGTTTTCCATATTCCTAGTCCCCCGCCAAACTTTGTAAACGTCGTTTTTTCTCTCGAACAGCTTCCTGACCCACTACACTCCACGACCAGATTTCTTTATTATTGTCTCTTCCCTTTCAACTCTCCAAGCACCTCTTTAGCAACCTTCCTAATGCAGTAAACCATTTGATTCCACATCAATGTAGTTTCTCCTTCAAAATTTTATTCTCCCTCCTCAATCAGTTTATCCTTAAATATTGTCGCTCTTTCTCCTTTTAAATCCCTCCACCTTGTTATAGGGCATATTTCATTTACAACCCTTCTCTTTCTACTTCTAATCCAAATATCTAAAACTACTAGCCAATGTTGCATGGTTAAACTCTCTCCTGGAATAACCTTATAATCTTTACTATCCAATCTGTCATGTTTTCTAACTAGAAAAAAGTCTCTCGCTCATGTTAGTTCCACTTTTATATGTAATTAAACGCTCCTCTCTCTTTTTAAAGCATATGTTTGCTATTACAAGGTCAAATACTAATGCAAAATCCAAGATAGTGTCTTCTGACTCATTCTTTTCGCCAAATCCTTGTCCTCCCTCCATGCACTCGCTCATACCCTGTTATCCTTTCCTACATGCCAATTTAAGTTCCCTCCTAGGAAAATCTTTTCACTAGTTGGGATTTCTCATAGTAAACCATACATCTCCTCCCAAAATTGCCAAATGACACTTTCATCAAATTCTGCTTGGGAAGCATATGCACTAATGATATGAATTATGTGTTGCTTTAACACAAGTTTAATTGTTATAATTCTATCACCCAATGTAACAACTCGGGCCCATTGTCCACATGATATTGTCTGCTTTGGCTCATGGGATTCCAACCCAATCTTGCCGCACGGTTTTAAAAGGCCTCATTTGGAGTTAAGGCCAGGTCACACGCATATATACCAAAGATCAAGACTAGCATGTTTCCGATGTGGGACGTATTCACCACTGCATACCCAAACCTTTAAAGTTTCCCCCGCCATCTCTCTCTAAGCAAATACTTGCCGGACCCAACGCCCTTCTACAGGGGGGCCATAGGAGTGACATACTCCCCCACCAAAGAGCCGTCATCGGCTCTGATACCATCTGTAACGACCCGGGCCCATTGTCCACATGATATTGTCCGCTTTAACTCATGGGGTTCCAACCCAATCTTGCCGCATGGTTTTAAAAGGCCTAATGTGGGGCGTGACATAGGTATCAACAGAATCAAAGGAATAGGAATCAGCAGAATCTGCCCCCCATATCAGAATCGAGGGAGGAATAGACAAGGTGGGAATCACGGGAGACCACAAGGGAATGCACGGGTGTTCGCCATCACTCAACGGGACACAGTAGCAAGAGACAATGGAATAGCAAGAGACAATGGAATAGCAAGAGACAATGGAATACAGGGTACATTTCTTACCTCTTATATGTATTTAAATTTCGAGGAGCAAATTTCCTAAAGAGGGGAGTATGTAATATCCTTTAAGGGGTTAGATTTTTAAACTAATTTTCCTCTTGGCTTATCCTTTGTTGCTTATTCATAATTATTTAATTGATTCTATACATGAATTTATGATTAGTGATTGATCATAATTATTTTAAGGTGGGCCCCTTATTACTAAGACCCCTTATATATACATATATATATAGGCCAAGGCTCCCCTAAGCTCGAGCTTAGGAAGAAAATTTCGTAAGCTCGTGCTTGGTGGGCCCACTTTTGGTCCATCCAAATGGACCAAACACATGACCCCCTTAAATTGCACATGTCCACCAACTTTCGGTAAGATCCGAATTTACTGGACCGTTGGATTGACTATATATCAATCCGAATGGATTGTTGACCATTAAACTCTTGGGCCCATATAGAGATGATAGAAATTACGGTTGACGCTGATTTTTTTTTGCAGGGAGGAAGATCCTAGGGAGTCCTTGAAATTCCCCCTACCCCCATCTCCATGTGGGTCCCCAAGTGGGCCCCGCCACACACTTGAGCTTACCTTATCCTAAGCTTGAGCTTAGGGGAGCTAGCCTCATATATATATTTATGTTATTAATGATTTATAATTACTATAAGGTAGGCCCCTTGACTCTAAGACTTCTTATATATATAGAGGATGGACGGACCCAACTTCTTGTCCTTAAAGGAGGTCAACACTTACCTTAGGGGTATTATGCTAGGAATAGGACTCCAAATTCTGGTAGAACCTTGCACGACAATGTTCATAGGAGACTTGGCTCAAAGCTTAAAACAACTATTTATAAGGCCTTTCCCCTCCCATTCTTCTCACATACAAAACAACCAAGCCTTCCTCAAATCATAGGATTAGAGATCAGCTGTAGAAGGGGTGGAGACTGGCAAATCGAGACCTCTAGTGGATCCACCGGGTGAGTAGAATTCTACATCTTGGAATTGATATTATGATTGATATTCTTGGCTTCAAATCCCTAATTTCTATTGTAATGATTGTTTCAGTTCCAAACTATGTATTAGATGACTGCTAAATCTAAGTTTACCAACTAATATGTGATGTTTTAATACATGTCCACATTCCCTGAAATGTTCGAGTGAAAGGAAATTCTATTTTGGGTCAAGGAACCAATGTATTCTGGTCGGCAGAGGTTGTGGGACCCCATGGCCCATCTGATCGGAAATCAGATCCGACCATCTGAAAGGGGACTGCCATGCGACCGAGGTGGTGCTGGACCCTTGTGGAGTGGGCCCCGATTGGCCCACCATCCTATCACTTCATATACATGAGGCCTTTTAAAATCGTGCGGCAAGATTGGGTTGGAATCCCATGAGCCAAAGCAAATAATATCATGTGAACAGTGGGCCCAGGTCGTTACACCCAACCTCTTTGTCAACAATAACAGCTGCACAATGTCAACAATAACAGCCATGGGCTGTTGTCAAAGATCACAGCTGAAAATCAATGTCAACAATAACAGCCATGAGCTGTTGTCAAAGATCACAGCTGAAAATGGGTTGTTGAGATTAGGATGGGTTGTTGAGATTAGGATTTAGTCAATTCTTTCACCATTGATTATTGTAATTAATCCTTAACTTTGTCTATAAATACTAAGCAATCAATGATCCCAAATCATTGAGTTTTCTTGCCATTATTGGCTTCTTCATCTCATCACAAACTCTTACATGGTATCAGAGCCAAGTTACCTTCTCAAATTGATTCAGTCATTCTCCCTGGCTTGGATCTTCTTCCTAATTGTGTCTGATCATCCCTGATAGTGTCTGATCATCCCTGATCAAGACGTGGCCCACTTCAGATCATCTTCAACATCTCTCAAAAACACCTCCATCCTGGTAGACCAGCATTGCTGGTATTTATGAGCATTTTTCTGGATTTTTTCTCCCATCAGAGGTGAGGTTTCCAGCAACATTTGTGATATTTCCATTTCTTGCCTCTGTTTTCATCAAAACCGTCCAAATCTGTGGATTTTGATCCGATTTGAGTGAAACTTTGGCCTGGACTTGCGAAAATAACTTGTCCTTCCATCCCCTACCTTTGATCTTGCTGTTGATCCTCTCATGGAGTTCATGATCAAATCGATGCACTGACGGACTGAACGGTTTTTACCGTTTTTGCTCACTGTTTCACGCTTTGGCTCTCTGTTTCACTACTGGCCCACCAGCGACCATCACAACAGCACCAACTGTCCACCTAGTGTTGGTCGACTCACTTTTCTGGGAATTATAATGATTTTTCAGGAATTTTTCCATCACCTTTGAGGTAGTTTCCAACCTCTTCTTCATCTGACGGTTTTCTCAGACAGATTTCATCATCATCGTCCAGATTTGTGGATCTTTTTCCAAATCTCATCAGATTTGGACCTGAAGGAAGTGCATTTGATCCACTTTACAGCGATCAAATCTGATCTGTGATTTGATCACCCTGTGGGGCCCACGTGTGGATTCAATCACTACCGACAAGGACGTCCATCTTCCTTTGCTGCTACTGTGCACAGCTTTTTGACAGGTATTATCTCTAATTGGTCCAAAGATCTTCTGGCCTAGGAGTTTTGGACCTGCTACTGCTGTTTAATCTTTGATCACACCTGATCTGTGATCAACAACTCTGTGGGGCCCACGCACAGATCCAGATTAAAATTTACAGCTTCTCAAGGTGCTTTATTTGCGCTGTTTGTACTATCTGCTGCTGGATTTTTCACTCTGCTGGTTCTTCCTTGCTCCTATCTGGCTCACTGTTTTTTTGTGCATTCTCTTCCATCCTGCTGAAAGTGCTAACAATGGAGAAATATGATGTTATTCCAGTTAAATTTAATGGGCAAAATTATATGGCCTGGTCCTTCCATATGAAGAATTTCGTAGAAGGACAAGGGCTATTGGTTATCTCGATGGAACAGTTACAAGCCCTTCTACTACAAGTACCACAGACTCCAAAGTCATAGCCACCTGGTCCAAGGAAAATGCCAAAGTTATTACTTGGATTCTGAACTCCATTGATTCTTCCCTTGCTGTGGCTCTTCAAGCTTATACTACAGCTGCAGCTATGTGGGCTCATCTCAAGAAAATCTACCATCAAACCAACAAAGCCCGTAAATTTCACTTGGATAGTGAAATTGCTAAATTTACCCAAGGGGATAGATCTGTGCAGGAATACTATAATGGCTTCCTCACTTTATGGACTGAACGGGATTCCATGTTGATTCAGACAGTCTCTCCTGGCTTTCTCTCCAAAGCTCTCAAACTCCAAGAAGAAACTCAAATCAGCCAGTTCCTTATGAATCTACGGTCAGAATTTGAATCGGTTCGGTCTGCCCTCATGAACCGAGAACAATCAGCTAATCTTGATACCTGCTTTCAAGAAGTACTCCGCGAAGAACTTCGTCTCACCTCCCAGCGGGCTATTCTTGACGAACCAAAGGCATTCCTTGCACCCCTTCCGGATGACTCTGCTCTTCTGGCGACCCCCAATCAAAGACCTATTCAATGCTTTGAGTGCAAAAGCTTTGGTCATCTGGCCAAGAACTGTCGAAAGAAATTAGTCTGCCGATATTACAAAACGCTCTGGTCATCTTATTGATGACTGTCGCAGCCTACAAAGGAAGAATGGACCTCAGCAGAAGCAAAATCCTTCCACCATGCCCAGACAAAATAATCCTACTGCATTCCAAGTTCAACCATCTCTTCCTGACACAGGAAGCACTTCTTCCAGGACTGTATCCATGACTCCAACACAGATTCAAGAACTGATCCAGAGCACGGTTACTTCTACATATGCGTCTATGGGCATATCTGGTGGTCGGTATCAAACTCATTCTCATATAGCATCTACTGCTTTTCATTCCTCTCTTTCTTCTCCTATTACCTCTTCCACTTGGTTTTTAGATTCAGGAGCCTCCAATCACATGACATCTGTCGAACATGGCTTCACAGATTCCCACCCTTATCTTGGAAAAGAGAAAATAATCACTGCTAATGGTGATCAACTACTCATTTCGGGCGTTGGTACCATTACTTTATCTAGTATTTCTGGCCAGTCCATCACTCTTCCCAATGTTTACTTTGTTCCCAAATTATCAGCCAATCTTTTTTCTGTAGGACAACTCATTGATGATGGCTATCTTGTTCACTTTTCTTCCTCTGGTTGTGTTATACAGGGGCGACAAACTGGGGAGGTGATCGCGACAGGAAGTAAACATGGGCGCCTGTTCTTGCTGGACATTGGACATCATTCTTTGTTTGCTTCTTCTTCTAACTTCCATAAATTGTGGACTGTTTGGCATAAACGTCTGGGTCATTTGAACAATGCAAATTTAATTTCCTTGTTTAAATTTGGTTCTTTGGATTCTACTCTTGATAATAAAATGATGTCTTCTTTATCTCAATCAAAGTGTGAAACTTGTTGCCTTAGTAAAAGTCATATTTTGCCTTTTCCTGTTCATAATGCTCGTGCTTTGGCATCATTGGACATCATTCATTCAGACGTTTAGGGAATTGCTCCTACCTTGAGTAGGACGGGATTTAAATACTATGTGACCTTTATTGATGACCATTCTCGTTATACTTGGATTTACTTTCTGCATATGAAATCTGAAGTATTCTCCATTTTTCAAAAATTTTATAACATGGTCCAAACCCAATTTCAGAAATCTATAAAATTCTTCGCTCAGATTCCGGTGGAGAATACATGTCTCATACTTTCTCTGCCTTCCTTTCTGATAAAGGAATTCTTCACCAAAAATCTTGTCCGCATACTCCTCAGCAAAATGGGATTGCGGAAAGGAAAAACAGACATATTCTTGAAACTATTCGGACTTTGTTGATTGCTTCCTTAGTCCCTCCCAAATTTTGGTGTGATGCTGCACATACCGCTGTGTATCTTATCAACCGTCTTCCTAGCACTGTTCTAGGAAAGACTACTCCTTACGAAGTTCTCTTTGGTCACACCCCTTCATACTCTCACTTACGTGTTTTTGGTTGCCTGTGTTTTGTTCATCTTCCTCCTACTGAGCGCACAAAGTTATCTCCACAAGCTGCTAAATGCATTTTTTTGGGTTACAGTAATGAACACAAGGGATTTTTGTGTTATGATCAATTGGATAAACGCATGCTTATCTCTCGAAATGTTATTTTCTTGGAACATATTCCATTCTTTTCTTTACATTTGGATAGTCATCCTATTGTTGTCTCTTATATGCCACAATTCTCAGAGTCTACTTCTCCATCACCTCCTCTCAAAGTCCATGTCCGGCGGAATAAGATCTCTCCTCTGGCGACTTCCTCTCCTGATCCTCTCCCAGCGCCGCCTACTGAGTCTTCAGGTAATGATAACTCTTCTAGCACCGTTTCTCTACGACGCTCTAGTCGTCTTTCTGTTGCCCCTAACCGCTTTGGATTTCCTGCTCTTCTTACTTCCTTGGATAGTACTCCTATACCCACCTTATATTCACAGGCCTCGAAGATTGCTTACTGGCAAGATGCTATGAATGAGGAATTGATTGCTCTCGAAGCGAATCAGACATGGGACTTGGTACCGGCTCCTGAAGGAGCCTCTGTGATTGGCAGTAAATGGATCTACTCCATAAAAGTTCACTCAGATGGAAGTCTTGATCGCTACAAAAGCCCGATTGGTAGCACAGGGATATAAACAGGAGTATGGGATCGACTATGATGAGACATTTGCACCAGTAGCTAAAATGACCACCGTTCGTACTCTCCTCTGTATCGCTGCCGCTCGCAACTGGCCTCTGTGGCAAATGGATGTCAAAAATGCATTTCTTCATGGGGATTTGCAGGAGACTGTTTACTTAAAGCCTCCTCCAGGATATGCCTGTCCTCCTAAGCATGTTTGTAAACTACGGAAATCTTTATATGGACTTAAGCAGGCTCCCAGGGCTTGGTTCGAAAAATTCCGGACTGCTATTCTTGAAGCTGGTTTTCGTCGGAGTCATTCAGATAGCTCTCTATTTCTCCGATGGACATCAAAGGGCTACACCTTTCTTTTGGTCTATGTTGATGATATGATCATCAGTGGCAATCATGGTTTAAAATCTCGGTATCGGTCGCGGTATCGGCCGGGCCGAAAAACCGATACGTCGCAGATATCGTCGCGGATATCGGTCCGTCGCGGTCGTCGCGGTGTGAATTTTTTTTTTAATCCAAAAAAATCTGCAAAAAATATTCAAAAAATCCAGAATATTAGAAAATGTTGGAAAACAATATTTTTTTCCATTAGTAACAATAATAAATCAAAATCTCGGTCACCTTAAGTTATGAGTCCTGTCTGTATCGCTGTTCGCTTTATTCTCCAGTATTTTATATAATGCAACCATTATCGATGCTCATGATCAATAAGATGAAATATCATAAATCTGACATAATGCAACCACAATTTTTGGCAAAAACTCATACTTTTTTGTCCCAAAAGTATAGATCTATTTTAAACTAATACATTATCAATGCATTTGAACACTAATGTGAAAAAATGTAATTGATTTCAAGAAAAGCCCCAAATTTTGGAAATAAAAAAATTTAGATCTACACTTTAAAATACTAGATCTAGGGGAAAATAAGTGAGTAACATCGAATCTAACTCAATATAAAGCCTTTTGGTTCATGAATTAGCATATTACACAATCTTTACTACTATATCATTCCAAACATAATTAAATAGGTTTAATATCATATCTAGTAGTTTATGATAATAATAGACATCCAAGCACAAAAAAAAAGAAAGACAATTAGCAAAAGAGTCCTACCTATCATGGTCAAGTAGATCATTTTGTTTTCTTGAATTTTGATTGTCATTTATCTAAAACATGCGCTTCGCAGAGGGGGTCCGGGGGTATCCCCCGGCGGGGGAAAAAAAAAAAAAAAAAAAAAAGGAGATCGGCCGATATTTTCAAAATATCGGCCGAGATATCGCCTCGGCCGATATTTTCAAAATATCGGCCGAGATATCGCCTCGGCCGATATTTTGAAAATATCGGCCGATATATGGCGATATTTTAGCCGTATCGCCGCGACCGATATCTCGCTGAGATATCGGTGCGGTACCGGCCGGTACCGGTACGTATCGGCCGGTACGTACCGGTACGTATCAGCCGGTACGTACCGGTACCGGCCGATATTTTAAACCACTGGCAATGATACTGCCAGCATTCTGGATCTCAAACATCATCTCACTCGTCACTTCAGAATGAAGGATCTTGGTCCTCTCACCTACTTTCTGGGATTGGAGTTCTTGCGTACCAAATCTGGCATTCGAGTTCATCAGCGGAAATATGCTACAGATTTGATCACTTCGGCACGCCTTGATGATGCCCACACTTTTTGATACACCTATGGAGTTAAACAGCAAGATTAGTAAGGATGATGGACAGCCCCTGGATGATCCCTCTGTTTTTCGGAGGATAGTTGGCAGTTTGCTCTACTTAACTATGACAAGGCCGGATATTTCTCATGCTGTTCATACGGTTAGTCAGTTTGTGAGCAATCCTCATAAACCACACCTTGCTGCTGCCTTGCGCATACTCCGCTATGTTAAAGGCACTCTTAACCATGGTCTCTTCTACCCTTCGGGCGCTTCTCTACGCTTATCCGCTTATGCGGATGCTGACTGGGCTGGTTGCCCGGATTCTCGGCGATCTACTACTGGATGGTGTATGTTTCTTGGGGAATCTTTAATTTCATGGAAGTGCAAGAAGCAAACCACAGTTTCAAAATCTTCTGCTGAGGCTGAATATCAGGCCATGTCATCCGCAAGTGCTGAAATCATCTGGCTCCGCCGTCTTCTCTGTGAATTCGGGGTCTATGTTGGTAAATCAACACCTCTTCATGGGGACAACACCAATGCTACCCGCATTGCAAAACAATCCAGTCTTTCATGAAAGAACGAAGCATATTGAGATTGATTGCCACTTCATTCGTCAGCATATTGTTACTGACAAAATCACTCTGCCTCATGTCTCTACTCTTGACCAGTTGGCGGACATCTTCACAAAAGCTCTTCCCAAACCACGTCATCATGATCTCACTCGCAAATTGATGTTTTCTCACTTACCACATCAATTTGAGGGGGAGTGTCAACAATAACAGCTGCACAATGTCAACAATAACAGCCATGGGCTGTTGTCAAAGATCACAGCTGAAAAATCAATGTCAACAATAACAGCCATGGGCTGTTGTCAAAGATCACAGCTGAAAATGGGTTGTTGAGATTAGGATGGGTTGTTGAGATTAGGATTTAGTCAATTCTTTCACCATTGATTATTGTAATTAATCCTTAACTTTGTCCATAAATACTAAGCAATCAATGATCCCAAATCATTGAGTTTTCTTGCCATTATTGGCTTCTTCATCTCATCACAAACTCTTACACTCTTTACCCCCCATAAAATTTTCTCTTTCAAATCCTTATCCACAACTATACCTACTCCATTTCTTGTATTGTTCTTTCCCGCATAAACAAGTTTATAACCATCAGTGAGCTCCTTAGCTTTATCCCCTTTCCACTATCTCGTATAGACAGGCTACACTAACTCTTCTTCTTTTCATCACCTCGGCCAACTCCATGCTCTTGCCTATCAAGGTTCCTATATTCCAAGTAGTAAGTCGGGTCTTCCTCTTCTTCTGGACTGACTTCGTTAGCCACACTTGTCCAGAGAGGTGTGGTACCCCTTGCCTACTTTCCACTGCAATCGGGCGGCACTACGGTACATCACTTAAAGCAGGGAATGCCCTAGCATGATCTCGAATTGTTCTGATCTCAAAATTCATGCTTGGGTTGTGACAAAATTTTAAACTGGCTGTCAACCTACCTAACTCAACCCTCCTTTACCCGGGCTTGGGACCGACAATAAAAACCGGCGGAGTTTTTCATTATTATTCACCATCAACTGTTCAAAACTAGAGAAAGCTATCATCTCATGCAGATCCTTACCTATGACTAGCAGTAGCCTTGTTATTTTGAGAGGTCCCAGCATGTTAGGTGACAGAGAAAATTGCCAAAAATGGTATGCCCATGTTATGTACGTTGTAAGAACCCAACCTATACAGCTGCATTTATGAAATTAATGCAGTCAACAGTCTGACACACCAACTCATTTACGAAAATAAAAAGAACTGCAGTAGGGCTGTGTATTCTACAGAATCATACCATTTTCAGCATCAAATATTCTCTTGGTGTAGGAACATTGATATCGAGCCCCATCATGCAAAATCCATGATCCTTGGGTAGTTACATCTTTTAAGAAAGTTGAATATGAAGAATGATGAGGAGAACTTCCACCTTTGCACTGGGAGTAATTTCTACAAATGCATCCCACGAAATATGACTGGGAAGCTTTAGAGCAGCTAATGGCACTTACCTTCTTCAACCTAAAAGTGGAGGAAAATAGATAAATGCCACCAAAAAGATAGGGTTATAAATTATAACCTCCACAAACTTAAAAGACAAAAAAAATGCTGCATAGAAGCTTACAGAGAACAAATTATATTAATGAATATTCCATTGATAAAGTTTGCTAATACCACATGCATATGTCGCACATTCATGACACAAAAGCCTGAATCAAGGGAGAGTGGGATACAATGTATCTCAACTGATCCAAAATAGGCGCTCTTCAAATAAGTAAATGTGAACATATGGAATTTTCTTAAATTCATCATTCCTTATACACGTTAGAAAACCAGGTAAGGAGAGGATACCATTTTTCAGAATGGTAATACACTCAGCGCACCTCTCAAACCTGATTTTTACTTTATGAAAACGAATGGAAAGGGAAAGGTTTGGTAGCTATTCTTGATTTTTTTTTTCTACTTTAGTGGAAATAAAACTTGTATTATGGAAAGGGAAAAGGGTTAATGTCATCCTCATCATCATAAATAACATTGTCACCAACATCAAACTCCTCTGCGCCCTCATGATTTGGTTCCACCTTCTTGGCTTCTAGCCTTCTACACTTCTTTGCGAAAATACTATGTCACTTGTGACACTTCGACAAAACATGGCCAATTTTGTTGCATTTGAAACCCACTCTATTGCCTGCCTCTTCAACGTGGGCCCTAGTTCCAGGTGCTTGTGTAGCGCTTCGTGACCAAATGGGCTCCACCTTAGAGCAACTACTGCTGCCTTTTTGGTGGCTTGCATGGTTTGAAAATAGCTTAGTGTGTTGTGGTTGCTTCTTCATGCGTTTCTCCGCAAGGTTTGCCTTCTACAGAAAGATTGGATCAAAACCCATCTAATCAAATATGGATTGCCTTCTAGCAGGAGCTGTCAGTCTGTTAAAAGAACTGTTTGTATTACAAGATCAGGATCTGACACTACATAGCATACAAGAGTCAAGTGCCAAGGATGACTCCACAAGGACCACAACAATAAACATGATATCTAATGGAGGCAGCCTGATGAATAATGTTTTGCAAGGAGTTATTGACAAGATGAACTTTCCAACTGCAAAACATTTGCACCTATGTAGTGTTCAATGGATTAATGATGAAGCCATACCCATGAACAAAAGGTGTCTATTTACATTCAGAATCAGAATTTATGAAAACTAGCTATTGTGATGTTAATCCTATGAATGTCACGTGCATTCTCTAAAAACTACTTGGCTGTTTGATCATAAGATGCATAATATTGACATTTCCACAGATCTACGGCTGAAGAAGAAATCATCAAATATTTTCAATTGATTTCATCGGTGATGGCTCCATTGGATCGCTAAAGAGCTTACGCTTCAGTTGCACAATCAACCGTTGCCCCATCTCCCTCCCCTCTAGGGGCGGACCTAGGTGTTGGAACGCGGGTGCGACCACACCCGCGAGATTCGGAAATTTCCTTAAATAATACCTTAAAAAATTTTACTTTCTTATTTAACTTCTTAACTTGACCGTTGCCCGCACCACCCAAATGAAAATCCTGGGTGGTCCGCCATTGCAATCCCCTCCTCCAGACAACCCCACCCCCTAAATTCCCCATTCTCCTCATCGATATTGTACAATATGTTTTAGCTACCACTAATCATTCTAAACATGACTTCCATTAAATAAGTATTAATGACACAATAATTTAAATGCAATGACACCATATGAAATTGTATAAAATACTAGAGTATATTTAAATTATTTGCACAAATGTTTTTCTATTTTTCTAAATTTATATGTTCCATTTTTTAGTATTTGATTAAAAAAACTGGTAAGGGGTATTACGCTTATGCCCTACCTCTCAAGATATCTTAATGCCTCATGACAGACATTTCTCCCTAATGAACTAATGAAGTGAAGCGAAATCCAGATAAATCCATTAAGCGTGTTTGTGGATGTCCACAATGTCATTCTTTTGCCCATAATCATATCCCCGTGTTGATGCAAGCTCTAGACTTAGGGCTCGCGAGAAATGCCGAAACACAATATTGGTGCCAAAGCACGTGTCCACAGACACTTCAACAAGTCTCCACAGACCAGATAACGAGGATGCACCTCAATGGGAAACCCCAAATTCAATTAATCAATTCTAAAAATCCATTTTCTACAATGCCATATAAATAGGAAACATAACTTAGGTCCTAAGAAAACTAAGCAACCCTGCCCCAATTACAACTCTTTAAATAAAATTAGGAAACTAATGACATATAATAAAAAGTCGTAAATTAACTTGGGCCCTACACATGTGGCCTTTGAGGTCTATCATGCATCACATATCACGTGTACTCTTGTCTACTTTTTGTCTACCTAACTCTTCTCCAACTAGTATACTTTCTCCATTAGGTATATCTTGTACTACTTCATCCATCAAGTCTCAAAAAGTTCGTTTTATTGTTTTCACTTAAACTTGTCTGGGTGCATAAGCACGTATAACATTTTAAATTAGAACTCAGAATTTATAGCTTTCATTTTAGACCTTAAATCTAATTATGCCCACACATATTTTTTAGACAATTTTTTTATGATGAGTGGTCGGACATCCCCACTAGGCACTACACTTTTTTTTTCTCTTTGTTTTGGTAGAAGGGTGAGTAACACACAACATGTGCGACAACCATCGCTGGGCAGGTGTGTGAGATCAGACACCCTTGCCACTGGAGTCTCCCGTGTTTCTCCCCACTACGCACGTCATCTTAGACGATACGTTTGGTGATGGAAGGTGGAACCTCCTTCGAACTCCACCGCCAGGTTCTAACATCAAAGATATCTTGTTTTAATACACAAGCAGGAAGAAGACTTGTTTCCCTGACCAAATCCAATTTCAGTGCCAATCACCCACATCACATTATGTAATTGGCAATCTTGGTGTATGAGAAACAAATGACCGCCAATTGGCTAAGTGAAATCCTCTAATTGTCACAATTTCAATTGTAGTGTGTGTGGAATGGAAATGAAAAGAAAGAGGAGTAGAAAAGAGACACATATGTATGTATGTATGTATGTTTGTTACCATGGAATAAGGAGATTGCGAGATCGAAGGTCGACCGAGAATTGAATGGTGAGATTCCCTGCAAAAAACGCCATCTTCCCCATTTCAAAGCAAAGGCTACGGAGACAGGGAATGGACGGAGCGGAGCCGGAGCCCTAGTGGCTAGTAATAGAGCGGGAGATTTGAGATTAGGGTACCAGCGAGACGTTATTAAAAAAGATTATTTCTAAATGAGGCTGATAAAGATTATGCGGTCAAATTTAACCGTGAAAACCGAAACACCCGGCTTTGGCCGGTTTATAAATTTTTTTTAAAATAAAACCGACAAAATAGTTTTTTGTAAAAAAAAAAAAAATTCAAACGGTCGATTTTTATAATTACGTGGAAACTGTTCGATTAAAACCGAACCGACCGAACAAATTACTACTTGATGGCCCGCCCACTTTTTTTTTCTAGAAAATAGCTTTTGGCTATTTGTCTTAGTATCTAATTGTATGTAATGGCGGTTTTTTATTGTTATTTTTTATGGTGAGGGCTTGGGTGTTCTCTCTTTTAGAGTGCTATTATTGGAATACAAAATTTTTCTGTTCAAACACAATGATTTTTTTTATTTTTTTATTACATTTTTACCCCTTTATAAAATGACCAAAATATCCAAAATACAAGGAAGAGCTGGAGCTTCTTGTGGTGAGCAAAGTGGATGAAGAAGAAAGGGCCGTTGCTGCTTGTTGCAGCTCAATGCACTGTGGAAACGAGAGGATAAGGAAACTGACCCTGTTTCATTGATGGGTTTTCGAGCAATGTCACTGGATTGCGACATTTTTATTAGAACAAGAACACCCAACATAAAAGTTTGGATCTTTCCCCCTTTTCCTTTCTCTTGCTGCAATCAGCGACTCCCCCTTCAAATCAATAGCTGCAAGAACAATGGCAATGCACCAAGAACTGAAGAAGTATATAAGTAAGAGAAATGCATAGCACACAAGAACAAAACTAGAACATAAATAGAGGGAGATCTTGTGATTGGTAAGAAGAAAGCAAGAAATGACCGGCCTGTGGTTGTGTGATGGAGATTTGTTATTTTTTTCTCGCCTAGAACGAGTTGCAGGTTCTCGATATGTACGGACTTTCAGGTCCAAACATATGCCAAATGTTTGGATGTATAGTTCCGAACATAATACATATGTTCGGAAGTATAGTTCCGAACATAATGCATCTGTTCGGACCTATACTTCCGAACACCTGTGTGTGGGAAGAAAGAAGGAAATGAAGGGATGGGTAGTTTAGGAAAATTTGTTGTGTGTGGAAAGAACTAATTAACATTTTAAATTTTAGTAATGTGTGTAGAGAGAAATTGTGTGGGAAAAGAAAAAAAAATTGTGTGCGAGTAGAATTTCCCCTCTTTTATTTTACTTCTTTGGAAGATTTTTGTATTTTTCTATATAATAGTATCTCTTGTAATCAGTAAAATTTTCTGTGGATAATACCATGTAGTCAGTTTCATTCTTTTTCTCATTTTTCTTTTAAGGTTGTGGCAGGGTGAAGCAAGGGCGAAGGGATGTCGCACAGGAAGTTTGAACACCCCAGGCATGGGTCTCTTGGGTTTCTTCCCAGTAAGGGGGCTTCTCGTCACAGAGGAAAAGGTGATTTAAAAGGTTTTTGAGCTTTCTAAGGGTGCATTTGTAGTAAGTGGATTCTATGATAGAGAGGAAAGCTACTCCATTGAAACTGTAAATTGACAGTTAAGCATTATTTCTTAATGTGCATTTTTTATGTTCCCCTGATATACATTATTTGCAGTAATTTCCTAATGGCTGTACTGTAAATTGACAGTTAAGCATTTTCAATTACTTAGTGGATTAATATATCATTGAGACTGATCAGACCATTTCAAACGATCATATCTTATCACTTTTGATGTTCCCCTGATATGCATGTCACGGTAGTTATAGTATTTTATGTCCATGCTTCATTAGTCAGGCACTAGTATTTGGTAACATTGTGGTCTCTTATGCCTTTGAGACATAGCTATGAGATTTTTGAAAATCTTATTGTTGAAACCCAACAAAATTGGGCCCAGCCCATTAACTGAAAACCGACCGAACCGAAATTTCGGTTTTCAATGTCCAGTATATATACTTTGGTTGGTTTTGGTTATTGTAAAATTGTAAAACCGAAAGTTTCGGCTCGGGTGTCATATGTCGTAAAACCGACCGAAAATCGACCGCTTACAGTCCTAATAAAGATGACAAGCGGTCGAGTTATCGGAACCTGCCCGACCTTCTTTGCTCCCGGAGCCTGCTACTTTACATGACAGAGACACTCGCTGAGAGGGGAAGTAAAAGGAAAGTAGGGTTAGTCAAATTATACTATATTTAGCCAAGGGTATTTGGATTGGATTTTGACCCATAGTTTTGATTTTGAAACTACCATTATTCCAATTTTGTTCAAACTTTGCACGTCCTTTTTTCACCTATCCACCTCCCTTATCTTTATCTCATATAACCACCTATGCAACTCCCTTCTTCTCTTTATCTCATATAACCTCTCCTATCCTGCTTTTCCACTTTTCAAGTTCTCCTTTTTGTCCTTTCTACAACAATTTGTCCTGAATTGATTGTTGAAAATTGACTCTACACCAAAACGTACATATCAATTTCTATCATGGACATTTGAAAGACTACTTTTCTATTAGACTGCTCCATTTTACGTACCCCCAGGGGCGAACCTAGGAATTCTTTCTTGTGAGGGCCACTATGAAGATAAAAAATTATTTGCAGTCCCACATATGAAAAACTTATGTAGTTTTCAAAATATATAATAGCTTTTTTGAAAATTTCAGGGGTCCATATGTAAAAAATTATAAAATCTTTTAAAGAAAAACTGGGTTTTCAGAAATTGTGGAGGGGCCATATATAAAAATTCATAAAACTTTGTAAATAATAAGGGGTTCTCAGAAATCTTTGAGGGGTCATAGGTTAAAATCCATTAAATTCAATTAAGAAAGAAGGAGGTTTTAAAAATTATGGGGGGGCCATGGCCCCTGCCAGCCCCCCTCTAGGTCCGTCCCTGCGTACCCCCCATGTGAGTCAAAAGCTTGGTATGTCATTCATATGTTACTCTATCTTGAGTCAAGTTTTTAATTTACACGGGATATTTTTTTTATATTTGTTTCTACGAATATTGCATGAAGGCGTGCCCATGCAGCATGGGTTATTGTACTAGTCATTATTAATAAACGAAAGAAAAGCTGTTTAAAGTAAAAGGCTACTCAATTTAAACAATAAGGTAGGACTATCATTAAGCTGTTACGATGAGATAGGGCTAAGATAATGATGAGTTTTATATATATACTAGAAATATCCCGTGCCTGAAGGCACGACGCACCACCGGACCTGGATATGCCTCAGACCGACCGAACCTAGGTTCCATGCGTCTCGAAAGCAAATCCAACCATAAAATGGATTCCACCAAAAAAAAATCTAATTGATTGCCAAATGATATAATTCCATTCATTCATGAAATCTTTAACCCAATTTGCTCATCTATCTGGTCCCATCTCATCATCAATGAAGTAGTGCTTTTTAAAAAAAAAAAATGAAGAAGGGATGGCAATACATGTAAATAACTCAAACTTGCTGACCTTTTTGCTTTTGATGGGGATGGCAAGAACTTGTAAATTTATCCAACTTTTAGCCTCTTTTCTTTTAAATGAAAAGGGAATGGCAATACCTGTAAATAATTCTAACTTGCTGCCCTCTTTTGTATTCCCTTCTTAAATCCAAGGGTTCAAAATATCCCTTGGATTTATATACATAGATCCAAGGGCTTAAAATGTCTTAGGATTCAAAACCTGAGCTACCATATTATATAGATATAGATATATATATAAATACTAATTGGATACTTAACCCAACTGTCTGACCTATAATTAGGGCTGTCAAAGGGCCGAGCCCGGGCCGAGCCGGGGTAAGCCCTTACCCTACCCTCATATATGCGGGCCGGGCTTAGGTCAAGTCAAAGCCCTCGGAGCCCACGGCGAGCCTACAATACCGAAGCCCTTATCCTATCAAGGGTCAGGGCCAGGCTAGGGTCGGGCCGGGGCCGAAAGAAATAGTTATTTTTTTAATATTATCATATATAATAATTCTTCTATACCATAATGCTAACCCACCTTTATTCGATGGACAGTGTAAAAGTCAATCTTTTTGTAACACTTCTAAAAGAATGCACAAAACAAGTTACTTCATCATTTTATAAAGGTATTAGTTAGGATTAAATGAAATAAGGTAATGTGATAGTATTGTGACATGAAACTGAGAAATAAACATTTAAATACCTTAACACACTAGCAGTAGTTACATAGTTTAAATAATATGCTCGGTTTTGTTTGTTTTTAAGTTATTATTAAGATTGTCGCAACTGAAGTTTTGCTAGTTGTTACCTTTTTTACTAGTTCATGTTCTATATACTTTTATAAAGCAATAACGTGAACCATGAGAACATGTTTGGCAAGTCGTGTATGATTCAATTAGATTTATTTCAAATAGGCATTAGACTTATTCCAAATAAATTATTTGTATATGTAGTTCAAATAAACATTAGACCACTCTTGAGTTAGCATTAACCGTAACTTGTAATTCTTTGAAAAATTACCATTGGATTTTATAACAAAACAATTAAACTTTGAATGCCGAAGATTAATGACAAAGATGATTTGATTCATGACTTACAAACTTTTAACTCCGGATGTAGGGTCCATATGAGTGAAACAACAACAGTCATAAAAGTAAGGGTATAGAAAGAAACTGGCATCGATCAATAGCTAGTGGTTGAAACTCAACCTCACTTAATGATAATATTAATGATCATCTATCTAAACTCCCAACCTTCAATAGTTTACATTGGTTAAAATCAATATGATGAATGACAACTTGAATTCCCTTTTCATTGAAGAATATGTCCGTGTTGGGTAAACATAGAATCAAATATATCATTCAAATGATAACATAGAATTAAATATAGGTGGCAATATTGGGATCTATGGGGATATCCATTAAAATTCTTTCTAAGCCTTGGTTATTATTGTTTGATAAATATTAAGTCTCTATCATTAATTGCTAATTAAAGGAGTTCTTTATATTCTTTTGTAAAAATATCTCTCTATATATATATTCTATATTATATATTATTTATTTTATATAGTAATAGACAAAGGACCGGGCCGGGCCCCCTCGGGCTGGCTAAGTCAAGCCCTAGCTCGGCCCTCAAGGTTGCGGGCTTTTCAAAATTGGGCCCTACCCTACCCTTGGGCTTTAGGACAAAAAGAAAAGCCCTCGTTTTGAGGGCTTTTGCGGGCTGAGCCGGGCCAGGCCAGGCCGGGCCCCCTCGTCAAAGGGCCGGATTGACAGCCCTACCTATAATACATATTAAAGGAAAATTTTTAAATAAAGTCTTAAGTTTTGGCCTTATTTCAAAAGAGGACACAAGTTTCTAAATTTTTCAAATTGGGATCTAAGTTTTCAATTAAGTACAGCCAGCCATTTTAAGGGATTGTCCGGCAACATTTTCCCCTCTTTTATGTAAATGACAAAGAGGGGAGAATGTTGTCAGAAAATCCCTCAAAATGACCGGCTGTCCTTAACTGAAAACTTAATGGAAAATTCAGACCCCAATTTGAAAAGTTTTGAAATTTGTGTCCTTTTTTAAAATAAGGCCAAAACTTAAGGCCTTGTTTGAAAATTCTCCTACATAAAATCTACTCTATGTTAATATGGAGCACATAATCATTGTAATCATCATATTTAATACATGAGGATGCTTCAATATCTTCAACAGCTCTACCACAATGGTGTGGAGAACCTTGAAAGTTGAAACTCCTCTTGAACTCTGGAATCATTTTGTAGCACCTGGTGAACAGTCCAAGTTTTCAGCAAGGAATTTCACCAAACATCTAGGGCACGTTTGTGCACACAACCTTTCCACGGAAAGGGAAAATTGTCACGTCAGCAAATTCCACAGAAATAGAAACTCGAAAAAGGATTTCAGTAGAATTTAGAAATTCATGTTTGGTGTGAAAAAAAACTCTCGCTGAATTAGTGCTATTTTTGTTTGGTGTGGTTATAGATTCCTTATTGAAAATCAAACTTCCCTGTTTGGCAATAATTTTCCGCATAAAAATCACAAAAACCTATATATAATTAAATTATCCATTCAAATAAATTCCAAATCACTACCAACAAAGAAAGATACATTCTAATATAATTCTCATCAGACCATTACAAAACATCCACCTGACATATCCAACGGTTCCATTGCACGATAATATCAATCTCATGTATCAAATGCCCTCATGAACCTGACATATCCAATGGTTATATTACAAAACATCCACATGTCCGAAGGAAATGAGGGCGAGAGAGTGGGGTGGGGGGTGGGGGGGGAGCTGTAGGATTGTAAATGGGTCCCCGATTCTCCGATTACCCGAAGGTTCCGACCCGTTAGGTTCTGGGTCTGGGTCCTTATTTTGGTCCCGATAAGTAAATGGTTCCGATTCCGGATCCTTTTTTTTGGAACCGTTACCTAAACGGGTTCGGTTCCGGATCCACAGTGGCTCTGACCTGTGGACCCGGGACCCGACCCAATACTCTAACCTAAATATTTTATTATCTATATGTTACATGGGAACCCCTCATTCTAAGTTTCTAACTTAATCTTCCGTACCCAAACCACATGTTATTGATAGACAAAAGGTTATATTTGCTTTGTAGGTGATCCAATTGAATTACGAAAAAACATGATTGTTTTTGATTTTTTAAAGGAAAAAAACAGGTATTAGGGTCCAGACCAAGAACCATACCCGGAACTGGATCAAGGCCTGCCTCACATACGGTTCCAGTTCTAGTTCCGGTTCCCATTAATATTATCGGGTTCGGTTCCGAAACCAGTTTTCTGATTCCAAATCGGGTCCGGGTCCGGTTCCCCCCCCCTTAGAAAACTGTTCCGGTTCCACTCTGGATCCGGACCAGAATCGACCCGTTTACAATCCTAGGTAGCTGGGGTTGGGACCTGGCCGCAGGGAATGAGAGTGAGAGAGCGAGGGTAGCTCGGGTTGGATGTTGGACGCATGGGAGGTGAGAGAGAGATAGGGAGGGGGAGAGGGCGAGGGAGGAGCAAACTTGCTGATGGTTGACGACGAATGGGTCTAGTTCTTGCTACTGATCGACAAAGGTAGGGTTTTGGGTTGAGCTGGAGAAAAGAGTGAGGAAATGAGATTATATAAGAGGGAGGAGTTTTTTAAGGAAACGGAATTCCCATACCCGCCTATGGAAATCCATTTCCAGCGCGCATTTTGCAGGGAGAATTTGACTAGGCAGAAAACTATTTTCGTGGAATTGCTCCACTCCAAACGCATGGAAATGGGTTTTTCATGGAAAACCGTCAACTTTTTTACAAAAAAAAAAAGTGTTACACAAACATGCCAAAGTGTATCACTTTACCTAGTTTTGGCAGCGTCCTCTTTTCTTTGCTAATAGAAAACAGGGTACTCTTTAACATGATTTAAAATCATGGAATCGGTTGTAGTATTGGCCGCCCCCAAAAACTGGTGCGGTGTTAGTATTGGTCGTGGTTCACAATTTGTTGCGGTCATTACGTCATGAACTTTTGTTTAGTCTAAACAAACTTGAAAAAGATATCCAAACATACCCAGAATAAATATTGGAAAATAATGTTTTTTTTTTACTAGTAACTAGTATAAATCAAATTATCGCTCCCGCCCCCCATGTCATGAGATCTTATATCATTGTCTTGTATGAAATTGTACAAATTTTGTTTACAATTATCTTAATTTAGATGTATATACTAGAATAAGTTGGAATATCAAAAAATTTATAAAATACAACCATAATAATAACTTATGAGCTATCTATTAGTGTGAAATTTAAGAAAATAAAACTTGTTTGTATATAGTATACCCATCAGTTATCACAAAATTATCAAGAAAGCTGTGAACCTCAAGGACGTGCAATCAACTTTTCTAAGCTATTTCTAAACAAATCTTTAAAAAAAAAATGGAAAAAAAAACACAAAATACTAACCCTGGCAAAGTTGTATGTGATTTTTTGGACCAAATCTAAAAAAAAATGGAAAGAAAGAAAGTGTTTTTGATGGCCTGAAAGGTGTTGGAATTGAAATAGGAAGAAGAACTGCCAGAAGCCTAAAAATGTATTTGGAAGTGGGTGAAATGGAATAGAAAATGAGAAAAAAGGGTTTTATCAATTGGCCGAGAATCTCAATATATCGGATAAGACTGATGTTTACCGATAATTTGGGGGTATTTTGGCGTTTTAGTAGTGAGACCGAGACACACCTATTTATGATTTCGGTAATGCCCTTACCGGTTCATATCGGCCCATACAAATCGGTATTGGTTTGTAAGCCCGTGCATTGGCCAGTTTGACAACTCTACTAATAGAGTCAAGTGAAGTAAAATTGATTTTGAAAAAAGAATAAAATATGAGTGGGTTATGAAGATATTTTATTTTTAGTTGTTTATATGGAATCGTTTTGATCTTTTACATGGAAAAGTGGAGTTTTTTTTTGAATTTTAGTAGATAAAGGTGGTTGCTTTTTTACTTTTTTTTTTTAAAAAAAGAAGGAAGGAGTTTTGAATTAAAGTGCTTTTGATATGATATCTTGTCTGAAAAATAAAGGCTTTACTTGACTTTTACTATGTTAGTAAAGTGCCAAACTAGCAGTCATGACTTTGAGGACATGGTAGTGTAGGGTAGGGCTGCAGCTTAGCCGAATTGGATTGGGTATTAGGTCAACCGAGGCCCTATTGAGGTAACCCAACCAGAACCGACCCAAAGGAAACCCAAACAAATCCTCCGAAAACTGAACCGAATTGTATATTCTAGTATCCGAATGCGATTTGAGTTCAATTCAAACAGGTTGACTTGGGTCATTTCGGGTACCTAAGTTTTTTTGGGTTTGGTTTGCATCTTGAAGGTAATAAAATTGGAGTAAATAATGAATATGCATCATAAAAATTTGAGTATATATGCTATTTATTTACAATAAACATTCGTGTTTATATGGATATCGGGCACCCGATCTAGATTGAAATGGAGAAACTGAATTCGTGTAGCTGAATCCAACATAGTTGGGAAAAGACTTTAATAATGATGATGATGATGATACATGTTTAGATGAAAATTGGGCACCCAACTTGAAATTGGGTTCCTCAAGCCTGAACTTGAACCCAACCTGAATTCAAGGTTTTTAAATTCAGGTACAGTCCCAACCTGAACCCGAACAATCCCAACCCAATTTTCACCTGCGATCGGGTCAGGATACAGATTTGGTTTGGCCTGACCTGACCCAACTTGCAACTCTAGTGCAGGATTGACATGGTGCAGCTCCCCCCTTGTGCAAAGTTTCCTCATGAGACAGGGTTTTACTCTTTTTGTTATTCTTATTCATTCAGTCGAATTAAATCTGGAAATGCTTGGATTTCCTTGGGTGAAGTGAATTAGCAAATGAGATCATGAATTTCCTACCTCTTAAGTTTTTAAGTTCGAAACTGCACTACCACACTGGGGCTACAGGGGAGTTTACCCGGCTTCCCTCTGGGCCCAAAGGGATTAGTCCAGCCCAAAGGATTAGTAAAAAAAAAAAGGCACTTCCAAGTCCCAATAATTAAGTCAGATTCCCCTTGGAAACATTTATTAGAAGTTCGAATCACCCCTTAAATATTAAAAACTCCAATTTTCTCATGCTTTCTTTCTTTTCCCTTTTCACTATGATTCATCTATGGTATATTTCTTGTGTTTCAGATATTGTCTGCTCGAGACTTCAGGCCAATTAAAACTCTGCAAGACATGAAGCTAATTATATAAAACTAAACGCTATTCAATAAAATCAAACTATTTTTTTAACACACAATCTCAAAGTTGCAATAGCAAGCACTTT
Organism: Litsea cubeba; assembly: GCA_012931725.1. NCBI lineage: Eukaryota > Viridiplantae > Streptophyta > Magnoliopsida > Laurales > Lauraceae > Litsea > Litsea cubeba. Next base: position 10,975,921 of record CM022955.1, on the reverse strand, counting down.
CCATTGTTCCACGAGCTTTTGTCATTAAATCAAACTATGTCCAACTAAAAATGAATGAAAATGGAACAATCTCTCCAATGATCACTCTAGGAGTTCATCATTATACAAATGTTCTTCCAGGCTACTTTTTTTTTAAATACATATAACTCCAATGATTTCTTTGTTAGCTTCCCTCTTTTTCTCTTTGCAATTGGTGTTCCCCACTGTGGTTTTCCCATCATCATAATAGGATAGAGGTGGGCCCATCATCATCTCTTCATTTGAAATTCAAGATGAAACATTATCCCCTTTTTAGTAATAGTCAAAAGCTGGCTTTTTTAATCAGAAAATGAATTTGCCATATTTCGTTATAATATCACATGATTGGTAATTTGATTAGCATAATTTTATACATTATTAATCTTTTGCAATAATTTCATTATCAGTCACTGTGGGACCACAAATACTATAGAATTAAAATTTGAGGATGTGCTACTGGCTTGAATTCCAATCATCAGTAGGTGGGCCCCGTGGTGTGTGCACTGGGAGTTCTATTTCCTCAAAAACCTCTCATTCAACCGTTGGCAAAGCTCCAAGAATTTAAAACGATAACGGTTTGGAATTATTAGAGATTTCAGTGTTCATCAGCTTAACCAGTTATTCTTTACCGTCTCCTTGTCGGGGAAAAGGTCTTTGCATTTTATTTTTGGGTTTAACCTACATCTTTGTATAGAATCTAACTTACTATTAAAAAAAAAATTCAATTCGGTGGACAATCCCGAAATTCATGTCATTATCCTGTGTAAGGGTCATAATTTGGTGACAGTTGCATGTCATGGCCAAAAACCCGAGAGAGGTCTCGCTATTGCGAGCGTGGCGGACGAAGCCCAATTCGATCCGAACTCTAAGCAGTATCCTAAGTGGATTATTCTTAGAAGTCTCTTGGACAAACTTAGGACTATTAATTGGGTGATTCTCTCAATCCTAATAGAGACCACCTCTCTTATTAATCTGAGTAAGAGATATCTTAGAGAGAGAATTATTCTCTAGAGCCATTGAGATATTGAGAAAATGATTTCCATGTTAAATATTATGTCTGCCTTCTTGTGATGTGTGATTGATTTTTTTGCTAGTTTTATCTTGTTTGATTGGTCGATTTATTTGTTAGTTCTATCTTGTTTGATTGGTTACATCCGCTATATTGCTTTAAATAATTACACTAGAATGAATTCTAGCGGATTCTGCAGAACTTTCATTCTGCATGTCTTTATTGTGCTTCAGGTTATATTTTGCCCCAGAAAAACTTAGTTGTGCCAGATAGTCAAACCCTAGGCCTAAACCCCAAACACAACTCTTAAGTCATTAATATAACCCTAATCCCTATACCTTAGCATAAAACCTAAAAAAAAAACACATGGATGGAAAAAAAAAAAAACATAAGAGAGTATACAACATATGAAAGGAGCTAGAAAGTTTTAGCACACAAAAATAGGGTGTCATCAATATCAGCATGATCAATGATCCAAGCACTTGATTTTAGCTTTTAAAAGTTTAAAAGGCTACATATCTTGCAAATTTATTGTCCTGAATCCAACAGTGGATAATTTAAAGACTAGTGCCCAACCCAATTCAACGGGGGAGCAGGCATGTGTGAAGGGATTGGGCCATAGATAGGCCCATGTGGGAGGGTGGGGGGAAGGGGGTGCCCGTTGTCCCCATTTGTCATATAAATATCAAATGCCCATTTATACATGAGGTAGCCTGTGAATTAGTGTTAAGTGCTTTGTTATCTTGGAGGAGTTGGAGGTTCATGCCACTTGAGAGTGCATTTTTAGATTTTTTAGAAGTGCAAATAGGGGCGGCAAATGGGTCGGGTTTGGTTGACCTGGGTTGTCTATGAGTTGAATGTCGACTCACATGTGACCCATTTTAAAATCAGGCCACAAAACCTCAACCCGAACCCGATGCAGGTCAACCTGAATTAACCAGCATCAAACACAGGTCAACCTGTTTACACGACACAACCTGTACAAGCTTGAGCCAAGCCCAATCCAATTCAACAATATAGCTGTATTTGAGTTTGGTTGCAAGCAAATGATTTCAAAAAAACCAAGAGAAGCTTGGCTTATTTGATATAAAATTAACTATAATAAGTACCAATATATTAAAACCACCGAACCATTTAAATGCATTTAGATATACCGGTTGATCCTTACCCGGCCCACTTAAATGGGTTATAGGGATTTTGCAGGTTATATGGGTTGAAAACCAAACTTGACTAGTTTAAATGAGGATCAGGTTTCACTGACCCATCACCAACCTGTATGTACTGCCTGTCAGGTTATGCAAGTCAGGTCAAAATTTTCCACCTGTACAGCCATTATATGCCCCATAAGTCAACCAATGCCCTTGCATCACTGAGGTGTATATCAATTCGATTCTAGTGCCTCTCCATGGGTGGGTTGTGAAGTGAGAAGGAATTCAGCATGGGACTGCCTTTGCAATGCATTTGGGACCGTGCATGGGTGGGTTGTGATGTGAGAAGGAATTCAGCATGGGACTGCCTTTGCAATGCATTTGGGACCGTGGTTGAGAGAGAGAGTGAGTCATAAAACATATTACAAGTACAAATGCATATACCTCCGCAGCGTGGCATGGCAATGTCTAGCATTTGCCATGGTAACTGCACACCCAACATTGTTACAGCAATCAGTGTTCATCAGCATTATCACATCTATACTCAACAGGAAACTAAACGGGGAAGTCTCCATGTACACATATCCATGAGATCATCCAATGATACTGATTACAAACTGCCTGAGCGATGCAGATTCATCTTTAGAAGACCTTGGAACCAGGAAGGTTGATCCACTGCAGCTGCAATTCAACTTCACCACATTCAACATTCCTGAGTCGCAAGGTCATGTTTTGAACAACCTTTGCATCGCACCAGACGATGCGGCTCTCCTCAGACAGGCAGTTTTGCCTGTTTGGCTCAAGTTTCCTTATTATGGTGCCATCTGGGATTCCTTCAGAAGGCATCCTCACAGCCTCCACAAAAGGTTTGATGTCAAACTCCGCATCTCCCATGCTGTCATCTGGGGTGAAGGTGTCGTGGTCGAACACACTCTGCATATACATTAGATGAGTAAGGTAGAAGGGATAAAGCAGAGAATATTACATTAATCTTTTCCTACCGTTTGGTAATTTTACATGTAAAATAAAGTGTAGTACTAAAGCATCAAATCAAGAGAGAATAAAATATAATGGGGTTATGATAATCTTTTATTTTTAGTTGTTTGATATGAAATATTTTTGACTTTTTGTATAGAAAAGTGGAGTTTTTTTTTGTCTTTTAGTGGAGAAAGGAGGTTGCTTTTTTATTTTTTATTTTTAAAATATGGAGGGCATTTTGAATTAAAGTGCTATTGATGTGACCCCTTGTCTGAAAAATGAAGGCTTTACTTGACTTTTATTAATCTAGTAAAGTGCCAAACGGAGGTGAAACTAAAAATATGGGTGCGGAAGACTTGAATCAGCTCAATCATATGTGAGCATGCAGTCTAAGGCTTGGTCTATACATGCAATCAAAAGCGTAAGAAGTAAAATAACTCACTTTTGGATCCTAGTCATTAAATCATCAACCGGTGTCAGATTTTGAAATCCTGTCTAACCAGCAGAGCGCACTAGCATATAACACTTCAATATGGTGTCATTCTCATGTTTAGACTGCTGGTTTGGTCTATATGATGCTCGAATATTTCAAAATGGGCAACGTATCGTGTCGTATTGTATCCGATACTTCACTTTTTATGTGTAAAATCCGTGTCCCTGCCGTGTCTATGGCGTGTCCTTTCCGTATCCATGTCGTATCCATGCATCATAGGTTTGGTCAGTGTTTCACAACCTAAGCTGGGCTTATCAGTGGTTCAATCCATCAAGAAGGTTAAAGCAGTTCAACCAGTCGATATCAATATTTGTTATGCAGGAGACCGCTGGTTGAAACCTCACCCCTCTACTGCGATAATAGAAGTTCTGTCCACATTGTTTATAATGACTTCCTTCATGAACATATATATGTGTGAAATTCTAAAAAACGCCCCTTTTCCACCCCTCTTTTTTTTTTTCTCATGGGGCTCATGTTGAATCAATCCGGTCTTTTCACACATACTACCCCACAGTGAATAGTCAATAGTCCAAGTTTGACACTCATCTAACTTTTTCGCACCATTGGATTGAAATCATAATAAAATGATGCCTCTAAACCATTAAATTTTAGGGCCATGGATCAAAATGGTAGGATGATCTTATGGACTTAAGATTTTGCACATAGATAAGCCTCATATGAATCTTTCCATTAAATGGACTTCCATGATCATCATGTATCTCAGTGGGCCCAACTGAGAGGGGTGTCTTCTCCTAGAAAAATGCTTAGGCACTTTGTAGCGCTATATATATATATTTATATATATATGGGAGATGCTCCTATAAGAGATATCTCTCACCTTATATGAGAGATAGAGGTGGGGGCCCTCACATTAAAGTTGTTGGCATTGGATATGGATGTGAGGGCCCCCACCTCTATCTCTCATAGTAAGGTGAGAGATGCTCTCAAATGAGCATCTCCCTATATATATATATTCAGGTGAGACTGTGCTTCCATGAGAACTATTGGTGGGGCCCACCTAACAACCCATCCAAACCATGCACAAATAGGGACCCCCCTGATAGTCATTGATCCCAAGGATTGGCACACATCTGAATGGATTGAACAGTTGGATCGAGGGTTGAATCTTTTTTTAATATGAAGCCATTAAACTTGTGGGCCACGGATGAAGGGGTAAGGGGCATGGGTTTGGGACCAAACTTGATACTTGGGGGTGCTCTCACATAGATCTTTCCATCCCCCCATGGTCCCATCCTCAAATGGGACCCACAATTGGGCCCCACTAAAAGTTCTCATATATGTGAAAACTAGTTCTCACCTGAATAAATATGATATATATAGAGAGATCGTTGGATCGTTGGATATATATGTGAAAACTAGTTCTCACCTGAATATATATGATATATGTGAAAACTAGTTCTCACCTGAATAAAACTAGTTTCACATGGTCCCCAGGTTTTGCACCCATCCGAATGGATTAGATCGTTGATCGACTGCACACCAATCCGAATGAACTGTACACCATTAAACTTGTGGGGCCCGGATGGAGATGATAGGGAGTGGGGCTGATTTTTTGCAAAGATGGGCCCAAGGAGATCTTTCGATCCCCCTAGGTCGGGCCCCATGTGGGCCCCACGTTGAGGCGCGCATACTGATATAGTGTGCGAGTCACGCACTGGATCAGTACTCATATATATATATGTGTATATGAGTAATTCTCCAAAATGCCCCTTTTTTTCCGCCCCTCTTTTATTTTTATTTTGGTCATAAGGCCCACCTTGAGTCAATCTAATCTTTTCACACACTACACCCCCATGAATAATCACAAGTCTAAATTTGAGACTCATCCAACTTTTCGTCACCATTGGATTGAAGTCATAAGAAAATGATGCCTCTAAAACCATTAAATTCTTGGGCCATGAATAAAAGGGTTAGGATGATCTCCTGGAGTTCAAATTTTACATATAGGTAGGGCTCATATTTATCTTTCCATCCAATGGACTTTCACGATCATCATGCATCCTAGTTGGCCCAAATAGGAGGGGCGTTTTTCTCCTAAAAAACGCTGGAGCGCTGTCTAGCGCTACCCTATATATGTATATGTATGCATGTATGTATATATCCTACAAGACAATCCGTATGGAGATATCCACGTGGACAGCCATGTGAGGCCCACATGGGCACTAATCCGAATGGACCGTCAAAACCCCCACCCCCTATATCACCAGATCCATTGGATTTGCAACAATCCGAATGGATTGCACTGTTGGATCAATGGTCAGATTTTTTCTTTATATAAAGCCATTAAACTTGCAGGCAATGAATCAAGGGGTTAGGATGATCTGATGGAATTGCAATTTTGCACGTAAGTAGGTCACATCAAGATCTTTCAACCCCCCACTTCCGCCGAGATTGATGGGGGTAGTTGGGCCCACAAGGCCGTCCACATGGAGGTCCATGGGAACCACCCGTAGCATAGCACGACACACACAAACCGTTAAACTTGAGGACCACAGATCAAGGAGTTAGAGTGATTGAATGGACTTGAAATTTTGCACATAAGTGGGTCGCATGAGCATCCAGGTCTTTCAATCCCACAAATCTCACATGATTGGTGGGGCCACAGGTGGGCCCCATAAACCAGTCGGCATGGTATTCTGTAAAGGACATCTGCAGCTGAGCAGATTGAGATAGGCAACCATTTTGTATGGCAACATCTTTGTCACAACACTACTGTTCTCCTCTCTGCTTCCTCGGCAACTCAACTTGCCAAACTTATTTCACAAAGTCGCAACTACAAGATCTCACCATGTAGTCAACAATTTCACACAGTGAGCCTTGAGGTGGGGGGTCTGTGTGGGTATGCACGTGCGCAGAATGGGGCAAGTTGTGGGAGGTTTTTGATGAGTTTTTTTTTCATACCTGCTGTGTGCCATATTCACCACAGATTAGTGACTTCTGTAATCACTGCCAGACACAGACACTCCATCTTTCATGTCTTTTTTCACCTATAAAAGGCGATTCATGGCTATCGTAATGACACAGATCTTATTCATTCCAAAATCTCTGTAAAGTTTCAAGATTGAGGTTTCTTCTGAAACTACTACTGCAACTTGTCCACTGCAGTCTTAATCATAAGGTAATGGGGACTTGTGTAATCAGTTATCTTCCAAAACACACTTTATCTTCAACAGTACAGGTTATAAAAATATTATTCTAAAGCCATTCTGACCATCAAACTTTTGCTGATTGTCCTTGTCAGCACTTGTTGATTCACAAGTATGTGACCAACTTGCTTAGATATACTAACCATCCATGACCAAATGCTTAGGCTTGAAATTCTCGCATTCTCCACAACCAACTATCTAGCTTAGGGTTACGGTATCTCCACATTCATCTCCAAATGAACTTCAGTCTTTCTTAACCCTTCTTTTGAAATCTTAGGACCCAAATAAATCAGTCAACACCCAAATCCACACGCAATACATAATGAGTAGTAGCTAAAGTACACGCGGCGAGATGTACAAGTCAAGGTAGATGTAATGGATTTACAATAAATGGTGTAATTAGGAACAAATAGGAAGCTCCTAGAGAAGAAAAAATAACCAACGAATGTCATTTGAAATGATTCATGGATGTACACAAGGCCTGGAATAACCCCTATACAACAAATTAGGAACGTTACAAGTTCATGGAACTAGAAGGGGAAGACCAGTGAAGATCTGGAATGTAGCAGTGCAGAAAGATATGTTAAGACTGTGGAATCTGGAGTTCTCAACAGGTCGGTGATGAATTCCTTCATGATTTTGAAAAGGTTCGGCTGGTCCTATTCAAACTGCTAGTTGTTTTGAGCCCTAACCCAGCCCATTGACAGCATAGTGGAATTACAAAGAGAATCGGCCAAGTAGAGAAGCAGAACACTTAATAGATTAGGTAAGGTTATATTGGCAATGAAGTTGATGATCGCTTTACAAAGAAACGACTAGCTTTAGGGTAGCATAACCAGCACTAAATGAACCTTAGAAAGATTAATAATATCAAAGGAGAATATCAAGATATCTTTCTTAGGGTATGCATGTTGTGGGATTTTAGTATTTCTTCATTGTTTTCTTTATATCTTCCTAGAGAACTGGCATTCCTTTTCACACAACCACGAATAACTCTCGTGCACAAGCACACATGCAAATGGAAAAAAAGCAAGTGTAAAATCCCACCTTCTTGTACCTTATTCAAAAAGTTAGGACATAAGCTGGAATACTCTTTCTAGCTATAGAACAAACTCTTTAAGATGATCCTAGATTGATGAGATAAGGTTAAGATGATTGTGATGATGATGATGATTTTCCTTCAACGATGCAAGGTACGCTAAAGATATTATTTTATAACCATTTCTAGGCTCTCAGTTCTAACCATCAGCTAGTGCTTGATTTTGTCTTAACCATCATTCATTGATTCATAAGTATTTTGACTGCCAACTTGCTTAGAGATAAGTGATTGCGTCCTTATGGTTGACATTCGACATAACCCAGGTTGAAAAATCCACTATCTAAGAACTCCCAAAGCCCCAAAATCCAACACAATAGAAAAGAGAAAGGGGGAACTCAATGTAAATCAACAAACGCTAACCTATTGAGCTTCAAACTAAACATCTTGTTGTGACTTTCTATTCATTCCCTTTCTTAAACCAACATAGACTGTATGGGGATGTATATCTCTTGTAAGAAAACTTCAATTTATCCACCACACGACTAGTCCCTACGTTCTCACAACTTCAACAATCAATAATAAGATGGCACCTGCGATTTTTAACAGTGCAAGTGGTGTGAACAATGCTATTACGTTGCAAATCATCACTTGATGACCGTGGTGTCAAAAGTTTCTCACCAATGACTAAGAAAAGCCCCTCATCACATCGATCGCATCCTCATCATCTCCTACATGTTCTTCATCAAATATGAGACCACCACCATCATCATGATAATCATCTGCCCCAGCATCGTCGCCATCATTAACAGATTTAATCTTAGCAACATTCACAATCCGTTCACAACAATCTGCTTCCACATGTCTCAATTCTCCACATTTAAAACAATTAATAACCAATTTCCCTTTATCATTAGACTATCTTTAACTGTTGATTGTCCAAGTCCCAATTGACTCAAATAATTGAGAGCCCGATCAATCACAAGGTTCATGAAATCTTAAACATCAGCTCCTGTGTCACCCTTAAATCAAGAGTCAAGAGGATCTTATCAAACTGGTTTTTTGCCATAAATGTAGTCCACAATGAGACTTTTCCATCACCCAGTCCCCATGTGGTTGGCATGCATCCAAGTGGTCCCCAGAAAAGCTAAGATTATAGCCCCTCAAAGGTAGAAAGATTTCCACTTGAGTGAAAATGGACATGTATGTATATACATATATATGTGTGTGCGTGCGCATGCATGGCTGGGTGGGTGGGTGTGCATGTGGAGGATGTGGGTTTGGGGAAGGGACAGTCGTTCACCCTCACTTGAGCACCATCCTTGACCACCTATTGTGAGCACCGCCTTGTGGGGCTCACCTGGGGCCATGCGAATCATGGGGGAGGTGGTGGATTGAAGCTCTAAATGAAAACTAGGGAACACAAAATATCAACCCCAGTAGATCATCCTATCCCTTTGATCTATGACCAGCAAGTTTAATGGTTTTAGAAGGCATCATTATTTGGGATTTGAATCCAAGGGTGAGTAATAGTTGGATGGGTGTGAAATTTGGGCTTTGGGAATTCGTGGTGAGTTAGTGAGTGTGAAGGAGTTGGATTGATCATAGGGGGTCCCACGTACTAGTAATCTTGCAGGTGGTCCACATCGACGGTACTGTGAGGTCCACATGCAACCACAACAATCATGGGGGAGGTGGGGAATCGAAAGATCCAAATGGAGCCTACTTGTTTGCAAAATCTCAAGATTGTTAGATCATTAAATCCACTAGTGATTTATGGCCCTCGACTTTAACAATTTCAGAAGGCATCGTTTTTATAGAATTTCAATCCAATGGTGAGTAAGATTTGGATGAGTGTCAAACCCCAGGCTTGTACCAACTCGGTGGGTGGGGGGTAGTGGGTGTGAGGTTTGAGGTTTGAGATTTGATCATAGGAGGTCCCACATGCCTAAAAGAAGGGGATCCGCACGGTTTCTCCAAGGGTGATCGGTCCCATGGATATATATATATATATATATATATATCGTAAGGCCAATTGCTAGTAACACAGTAAAATATTTGGCTTCCAAATATTATCAACAATAACGTCAAATGGCCAACACTATTTCAGCTGTTGCTGGATCTTCTGAACAGGCAAACTGTTGAATCAACTTTAACCGACATTATATTAAAATAAGAAACTAGAAGATAAATTGCTGATTCAATTTAAAAAAAAAACATTATATAAAAATAAGAAACTAGTGGGAACTAACATACGAGTTTGATTGGCAAAGTAGGATCATCAACAGAAAATGTCAAATCCTCGTGCCACTCGGGATTCAAATTTTTTCTTATAATACGAGTCTTCAGTTTCTGCACAAAAAATCATATTCATATAAGATGAGGAAATAAGTCAGAAGAACAGGCACCAAAAGAGCTAATGTAAACATATACATAAAATTGAAGTTGAATTATAAACAACAAATTGGCATTGTATCTAAACAATAAAAATGAAGAACAGTGACTGGTAAAAGTAATTGCAGATGGACAACTAGAATGTAAGACAAGAACACTTCCTACTAAATGAAAGCACTACAAATAATTTTTTGGCCATAAATCACCACTGTCTAACCATAAGATTTAGAGAAAAAATGACAATATTGAACCCTTCCCCCAGTAACAGACTCGACAATGGGTGAATTCTGAAGGCAATACCCGTGGCATGAACTACTTCCACGATATATAATATATTAAATATCTCAAATTACACCACCAACATTCTCTAAAGAAATGGTGTTAACTTTGAAAAGCAAACGTGTTCAATTCTACATGAAAGAATTAGTCTTGAAGATTCAACTTACTCCAATCATGTGATGCAGTCCCAATTGGAATTAAAGGACTGCAATCCACGTTACAGTTGTTGTTGCTGTCCTTGTTAAGTTGATGGGTTTTCTGCTTCCCAAATCTATCAAATAAATTAGGACATGATTTATTGCTTAATGAGTAGTTTGGGCTTCCTGCTATACCAGCTAGGCCTGTTAGGCCAATCATGGGCCTTGGGCTTAGGCTCAAAGGACTGGGCTGGATCTAACCTGTTAACCGAAGTTCATTCAGTTGCAGCCCCATTTTCCCTTGTATCGCCCTTCGGCGCATGTAAGGGTCCCACATACTCTATCATACGCTTGCAAAAATTGAAAAGCTTCTTGCATGCGCCAAATAATTTTCGAGTCAAATGATCCACGTCACATTTTGCTCTAACTCCACTTCATAACCAGTTGTAAGCTGGATTTCAAGAACTGGACTGGACGAGACAATCTAGCCAGGTTCAACCAGAACAAGCAACCATACGTCCATACCAATTATGAGATTGAAGCCTTATGTCCTCTATAATCTCAATCTACTTCCTATCCAGAGAATCTATTGATATCCATACAAAAAGCAATGACACTGATGCCCAGGTTATGACCCACCTGATAAGCTAGATATCCATTTGTTTGTTGTCAAAACATTTGTTGTTCCTCTCCTTCCAAAGGAACCATATATTTGCCATAAACGAGAAGGTCCAAAGGAGCTTGCCTCTCTAGACGAGAAACCTATATTGCCATTTACTAAAATGAGTGGCAGTGTCATTGGGAAGTACCCAGAAAACAAAAAAGCAAAACATCACTGCATACAAGACTGCCTTGTCCATGAGGCAACTGAGGAGGAGATGATTCAGACTTTTTTTCTCATTTCTTAAGCAACAAATACAACCATTAATGACTATCCTCTTTGGAAGGCTACCCTGCCTACCCAAGTAAAAGCAATGACTTTGGGTGGGGCATTCCTATCCACAATCTCGGAATAGAAAGATCTGACAATGAAATTACCTAACATCATCTTTATCCACACTCACTGCTTCCCAAACTGAGGCACATAAACTTCCTGGAGCAACTGGGGATGATAAACGGTTTGATGCATCTCCTGATTTTTTTAGATTTCTTCAAAATACTGGCCACCGCACTGTATGAAACCATAGACCTTCCACATAATCTGAACTTTTGGTTATCAAGTTAGGAGCAATGCTAACAGAACTTAGGGACCTGTAAACAAGGAACTAAGCTCCAACCTATCATCAATCTGAAAGAGAAGTCTAACCGCTTACCCAATTTGAAGCAGATTAAGTGGTCAAACTCAAAAATCTCTTCGCCCTTCACGATGCCTCGCCAAAATGGTCAAGTCTGCTTCAGATCCTTGAAAGATTCGCAGTCCACATCCCCCTATATTGTACTTGGAGAAGATCACCCTTTCCTAAAATCCATATGAATCATCACCCAAATGCCATACCTATTTCTTCAACAATGCTTCATTGACCTTTTGTAGAGATTTGTTACCTACCACCTTGTTTGCACAGTCTGCAAACGACCTTCCAAGAAAACACATGGTACTTTTTTCTTCTCTTCCATATGCTGCCATAGTAAGTCTCTTCAGAGTTCGGAGCCTTTCAATTCTCTCCAAAATTGCAACCACACCTTAAAATAGGGACAAAGTATACTGAAAGTTCATTAGAGTTGCTTTCAAGAGTGTGATTCGCCCTCCAAACAATAGATACCTTAATTCCGTACAGATAGATGACACAAACTCTACTACTGGGTCCCCATAAGGATTTGGAGGCTAAGCCATAACACTGAGACATGCCAGGGTATGACGACAGTAAGAACCCCCTCTTTTACACCCCATACTACTAGCAAGCTCCATCAATTGATCATTACTGACTTTGAAACCAATCACTTTAGCTTTTAGTGATATGATGTCTGCTATCTGCCCACTTGTCAAAACATTGCCTGTATTTCTGCTTTTGAAGTGAAATCCAAGTGATTGACACCAAATATTGTGATTTTTAGCCTTTTAATGCGATCCATGCATTTTTGTTTTCCCCCATACCTCCGCAAGTTTCTAACTGTCATCACCTACCAAACCCCTTGCTTGCACATAGCAAGGTACCCTCTTTGAATTTGTATTTGGAATCCTCTCTACTATCCATTTTGTTCCAAATCAAATGAATTCTTAAGTTCCGTATTTCACAAACAATACTGGAAGCATTAGCTAGTGACTAGATAGGGATAATATTCTGTATCCACTAGTAAGATCCCAAGGAGAAAAGGGCTAAACTAGATTCCTAGCTCAAAGAATGTGAAAGGCTTGAGTAGATCAAAGAAGGAGGCTTGGGACTTTGAAAAGTATAGAAGCAGAAGTTACAATTCTTTTAAGAATTGAAATTGAAAAGCATGTTGATCAGATAAATAAGATTGATTTTGGGAGAAAGTTAGATGGCGAAAGGATCAACAATTTCCCCATTCATTCATTCTAGTAGAATCCAGAAGCTTTGTGGGCCTTCTACATCCTTCAAGTTGGCTTTGGGAATCAGTATTCTTCATGTTCCAACCAATCCCTTATTCTATCCTTTAAACAAGATACGACTCACAATGCTTTAGTGAGATCTAAAGCATGTCTTGCTAATAACTTGGATTTGTGATAATTTGTAGAGGACATGTGCTTAGGACAAGGCATATAGGTCAAAACAAATTGTAAAATGGCATTCTGATGTTCAAGAATATTCTAGCCAAATGAAGGGATTCTTTGGGGGTCGTTCATTTGCAACCATTTACATATGTAATCAGTACACATGTATTAGCGAATAAATTGGTTTATAGCAGTGTATCAGCCAATTCACATGTATCAGCCAATATTATTAGTTGCATCTTCCAACATGTATCGATACAGACCAATAAGCCAACTTGAGAGTGAAGATTTCATATGTGAAATAGGATTTGAGCACTCAAAACATGATTACACATAATTCCTTACTAGCACAAAAACCCGTGCTAATCACGGGTATACATGAAGAGGTAGGATTCTATCTATGTTAGAAACAAGGGCGATGGGAGTCCATAAGTGGGGGAAGTATATTAGTGGAAAATGGAGAGAGAGTATGGTAGGAGTTGTAAAAACTGACAGTAACTTCCTGTCAAAATAGAAAGCACAATCAAAACTGGACCCAAACCTTCTAGCTTAATATATTATAATTGGTTTTTACAGTAAAGAGTAACCTTACAATCAAAATTGGACCCAAACCTTCTAGCTTAATATATTATAATTGGTTTTTACAGTAAAGAGTAACCTTGATGGATTAGGAAACTCTTTGAAGTTTCTTACACATAATGACAGGTCCTCTTCTCTAGCTCTTACTGCTTGCAACAGGGAGTCTGCTATTCGAGTCCTAAGGATCTCAGAGGAGAAGTTCAATTGACTACGGGTTTTGGATGTGCAGAGTGTTATAGATCAATCTATATGTTCTCTCCTAAACATGGATACAGGTAAGTTGTAAAGAATAGGACTAGTTTTCATTGAGATTATATGGTTCTAAGATCATAATACAGAATATATATATATATATATGTGTGTGTGTGTGTGTGTGCATCTCCTTCAAGAAGTGAAAATCAAAATAAGCAAAAATAGACTTTAGATTTGGATTTCATTTCATTCATTAAAAAAGTTATTTACTTGGATTCAAATTGAACAGAGAAGTTCCAAATTTCCAACCATATAGAGCTTGTTTAGTCGGATAGAATCCATTTCATATGATTTGGCTCAAACCATTTTTTTAAATAATAAAACAACCATCTTTCCTATTTCGAAATTTGACAAAAGTATCAGGAAAAACATATCTAAATCAGTTTTGCAATCTTCTCATTTTTCTTGAATATTTACGGGACATAATACCCAGAGGGCAATCTGGTCATGCTGCAATTCAAATTTTTATTTTTCTGGAAGCATTCTCAATTCTGCATGCCATGTCCACAAAATCAGAGAAAAACCAACTTTCCATGCTATCCCTTCAAGCATCCATCAAATACAACATTTTCAGAGCAACCCAACAGATTTTCATGGATTTTTTCCCTTCAAACTATTTCAACATAACCAAACACCAAATCAACAATTTTCCAAGAAACTATTACAAGATTAATCAAGTTAATTCTAGGAAATAAAAAAATTTGGGCTTCATACCTTATTTGAAGCAAGTATCTTCCACAAAAACAAAAAAAAAAAAATATATATATATATATATATAAAACAAAAACTTGGGAACAAGGCTTTAGGAAATTTCCAGGCTCCAGTTTCCCTCAGAGCTTTTCAGGTATCCATCTAAACTGACACCCATGAGGGAGATGGATGGATGACTGGACCTTGACCATCTATAGACACGTGTATGTGTGCAAAAGAGCTCTGACATAGAGGTTTGTGTTGCTTTTTTTTTTTTTTTCCAGTTTTTATTTGTGCAGCACCAAATCCCCATGAAAGTAGCAGCATATTCTAGACTGATTCTTTTAGCCTACTTTTTCTCCTCCTTTTTTCAACTGTAATTTCATGTCAGCTCTTTTTTTTTTTTTTAATTTCGTAGAAAAGCAAACGCCCGAAGTTTTTCGATAAATTTTAAATTTTTACTAGGACACGCTCAGATTTCAGAAAAAACCAAAAACAAAGAAAGGTTTTTTTTTTTTTTTTTTTGAAATTGGAGTACCACTACCACTAGCACTACCAAATACCTGTCTGCCCATCTTGAGGACGACATAGGGGTCGCTGCTGCGGACGTCCCGGACGGCAAGGTTCACTCCACGAACCACGCGGACACGAAGAAGACCAAGGAGATGATCCAGCGAAGAAGACGCCATCGACCATCCCCCACCTAAAAACTTGCCTCTACTTGCTCTTTTTATACCCTTTTTCACGTTCTATTCTTAACTCGTCTTCATGCCTTTGTCAGTGCCACCAAATCCGGCTTACTTGGCCAGGTTTTTTCTTTTACTCATGAACGAGGATTTTTTTTCAAAATAACTTATAATATTGGGGAACGTTGAATGTTGTTTTTCTCCTACGAATACCAGCATACACACCGATGAAATGTTGAGTTTTTGAAGAATAGATTCTTTCTTGTGACTCTGTCTGACTTGTCCTTTGTATCACCCCCATATAGTATTACGAAAATAACTTAACAAAAAGTCCTCTTCCCATCCCACCACATGAATTTATAAAAATCATTAAAAATATCTCGAATATAACTTTCTAGTAGGTCGTTTTTATTGACTTGTTCTAATATCCATCATTATAAATGGTTCACAAGGGATTGGTGTGGACGTCAAGACTCAAGAGAACAATTAAACAAACGCGTTGGTAGTACTAATTTGGATTTGATGGATTTGTGCCCCTTTTATCCTGATCTAAATAAACCCTAATTACTTACAATCTAACCATTCATTTTACATTAAATAGGCTCCATCAGCACCTCCAAATCCATCATGGCCCATCTTCACATCAGATCTACCAATACCATGCATATTCACCCACATTTTAATGAAAATTGAAATACTTTTAAAATAAGATTTTTATTTTATTTTTTTTGGTAATTTAAAGCCCAGGTTAATCCATCATTTTGTAGTCAAAGAAGCCTGCTAGCTCTTATACATGGGACCAACTCTACCGATTCTCTCAATCAAATAATTGAAAGAGCAAAGGCCCATGGGTGGTTGGTTGACTTGTGACTCTCTGTATTTTCAATTCAACCCTTGTTAATAAGATTTTTTTTTTTTTTCGTCAAATGATGTTAGAATGACACGAGAATGTTGGAATCCTTTATACAACCCAAATTTAATTAATGCGACACTGGGGCAACACTGGGGCAAGCGGGATTGGCACAGTAACTCACTTAAGGGCAGTATCGGGCAAAACAGACAAAACAGGGCTAAGATGGAGACCGGATAAAGACGGAGACTAAACAATTAGATGACATTTTGGCATGAAATGGTCAAATCCCAAAGGGTAGAAAAGGTATAGAGGAATTTACCTGGTAGAGTCCGGTACAATCCTATTCTTGCTACGAGGACTCCGTTTCACGTTGGATACGAGAGGGGTCCTCAATGTCCAATTTGTTTTTTTTTTTTTATCGTTTAGCGAATGATCGATATCGACCATTTTGCAGGAACCCAAAAGGAAAATGGTTTTTTCAGGAGGAAGAAGATGGGAGGGGGGAGGAGGGAGAAGAGTGATCGATATCGACCATAAACTGTGCTCTTTAATTATCGATATTGACAACATAACTGAAACACAAAAAATACAGTCATTGTCAGTATCGACCACTTTTATTATCGATATCGACCACTTTAAAACAAAAGCAAACAAAAGGATGATGGCACAGATCAGTGCTCGGGGAGGGGGGGTAGCAGTCATTGTCAGTATCGACCTCTTCAATATCCGCCCACTTCACCAAATACTCCTTCTTCTTCTTCTCCTCACCACCCTCTCCTCCTTCTCCTTCTTCTTCTGTACCATCTCTCACTCCCAAAATCCCTTCTGCAATTCCATACTCTAAACCTTCCTCAAAATCCCTCACCAGATCCTCAGCAACCCAATTCTTCCTCACCCACTCCCTCCCTCCATCTCTCTACTCCACCAGATATTCCTCCCTCTCCCCTTTCCCTCTCTTCTCCATCACCCTCTCCACCTCCCCATACTCATACAACGCCGCCTCCAGCTCCCTCACCACCCCCTCCAGCGCCACCCTCCTCCCAAACGTCATCGGATTCCCCTCCGGCGTCTCCGCAAGGACCTCCCTCGCCAGCGCCAGCGCCGTCCTCCCTTTTTCATCCTCCACCTCCGAGTCCGCCCCCCAGCTCCAGCAGCCGCTTCACCGCTCCCAACCTCGTGTACCCCGCCGCCATGTGCAGCACCGTTAGCCCGCCCTGCGAGTCCCTCCGGTCGAGGTATGCGCCGGCTTCAGCCAGCACTTCGATGCAGGGCTCGGAGCCCAGGCCGGCGGCGAAAGGGAGGGCGGTGCGGCTGTCTTCGTCGACAGCATCCACATCGCTCCATCTAAGTAGATGGCCTTTTCTCCACCCTTCCCCTCTCCTCCCTCCTCCCTCCTCCTCCTCCCCTCTTGAAAAACCTAATTTTTATTTGGGTTCCCGCAGAATGGTCGATATCGACCATTCGCTAAACGACAAAAAAAAAAAAAAAAAAACGCACATGTAGAGCCTTATCCGTGTCCATGGTAAATACGACACCTCCGAAGTGGTATAGTATCCTACGAGGCTCTATCAGGTAAATTCCTCAAAGGTATAAGTCGGATCTAGGTGACCATGAAGGTACCATGACAATGAATGTGCGCATACCGCTGCAACTATGGATCTTGTCACCCGGGCACGTTTGGTAATTTTATGAGTAAAGTAAAGTCAAGTTAAGTCATCTTACACATCAAATCAAAAGTACTTTTTACAAAAATTCCCTCCAACTTTTCCAACAAAAAATCAAAAAGCAACTATATTTATTAACTAAAAGACAAAAAAACTCCATTTCTCATACCAAAAGTCAACAATATTCCATCCCAAACAACTAAAAATAAAATACCATCATAACCCACTACATATTTTATTTATACCTTTTATTTCACTTCACTCCACTTTATTTTAAAAGTAAAATGCCAAACGTGCCCTGAAAAGCATGGTAATAACTTTAAGTTCTGTATATATGCATTACCCTTGGGTTGTCAATTCCGTGTCAATAGTCCAAGACTTTGCCTCTAGAGTCTCTTCAAGGAAGATAAAGTTTGAAGGCAATATTCAAGTCTTGGAAGACCCGAATTTTATCAAGGAAGAATCTCTAATTGGTGTCAACCTATTTAAGTAAAATGGACGCTAACCAAATCAAGAAAAGGCCTCTAGGACCCCTAGATCAAATGGTTAATTCAATAGTGCTAAATCAGCCTAATTGAACAATGTTATGGCTCAATTTTGGATCAAGGGTACAGCTAACCGAAAGTTCCCACGGTCAGCACACGATTACAATTCTGTTAAAAATCTCAAATTATGTGACTTATGGTTAGCTTACTGTTGGCTTCACGGCTAGTCGTAAGTCCCCTACAGCTCGCCGTAAAGCTAGTCATAAAGCAAATCCCTATTTTTTACTCCAGTCAAACTAGTCGTTGGGGGTTTGTTGGTTAACCGTAAATGGTAGAAGGCTAATCGTGGACTAATCGTTGGAGAGAGTTCTACATATACATGAGCTCATTCCAATGGCCACGACTTTTGGGATTTTGAGAGTCTTCTTCCCTCACACTCTATACATTAAGTAAAATTATTTAGAGCCTCAAAACGCATTCCAATCACACTTAATCCTCCATAGGCAAATCATAGAACTTGCTTAGCTCAAAGAATAGTGTGACTTTGTGGAAATCTCATCCAGGGAAACTTTGAGTTCTCAAAGTAAAACCTCCACATCCCTAGATATAGACCTCATCCTCACTTGGTTTTGCACTCATTGGGAGATCTACTCCACCAAGGAGCATTGCAAGAGGTCAAAGCTTGGAGCTAAGGTTCAAGCGTCAAAGAGCACTCTCAAGACTAGTTTGAGAGGCAAGTGTTCTTAGGTTATTTTCAATTCCGTATATTTTGTAAAGTGGATTAGACCTTCGTGATTGAACCACTATAAAAAATAGGCATTGGTGGATTAGATCTTTGTGGTCGAACCACCGTATAAAAAAAAATTGGTTGTGTATGTGACTAGAGTTGTACCTGTGTGGAGCCCCCAAATAGTGGAACCAAGAGTGTTGAAGCTCTTGAGAGTGGATTTAGGTCAAGGGACCAAACCACTATAAAGTCTTTGTGTCTCTATCTCTCTATGCTTCATTGTCATATACTTAAACTTAAGATACATGTGTTAGATTTTCACATATTTATAAAATTAACACACACTCCGCTTGTGCTTGATTTCATTGAATTAATTGGAATATCATTATTTGATTAGCACACACAACTTTCATAGCACTTCACATTTGATTACTTGATAGTCATTCTTAATAGTCATACATTGTTGTGTATTTCAAGTATGTTTGGTTATTCTAAGTGGGATTAATCGAGTTAATTAAGGAAAAAATTTTAGTTAGTCCTATTCACCCCCTCTAGGACTTGCATAGGTCTAGCTGACACTTTAAATAACAGCACGATAAATCCCCAAGCATGACTCACGAAGTAAAGGTTTTTTGGGGGTTACCAGAATGGATCACTAATTCTATTTACCCAATCAATGCATAGCGAAAATAACCAATCAGACAAAATCTAGAACTAGCTATCTACCAATCACACACCACAAGAAAGTACACACAATATTTAGCGTGGAAACCCTATTCAGGGAGAAAAACAACGAACCAGAAATCAAGAGTTCACGAACAATTACAAGATATACTCACAAGCTCATTTACCTCAGTCTGTACCTCGACCTAAGGATTGTAGTTGTGTAAGACCCCGTCCCGAGAAAATTGGGATTAACTCTACTTAATTGGAATTAAGGCTAATTAACTATGTTTAATTAGGCTAATGACGGTTTATGACCAAATTGAGTTGCATTAGCCTAAAACGAATGGTTTAGGCTTAATAAAATGATAAGGGAAGTGCTTAAATAATTTGAATGGAGTTTTGAACTCAATTAAGGAAATGTGGGACTTTTATGTAAATACGAACTTCCGTGTATTTCGTCGGACGTAGAAACTCTCGATACCAACACGCGTATCTCAAGGAGTTCGTTTACTTTCGTCAAAGACTCGAACTTATTCGACGAATATTGGATCAAATGACCTTTCATTTGACTTAATTTGAAATGAATTAAGGAGGTGGAGGACTCATTTGCAAAATGGACTTATATATATGTTAAGAGATGAATTTCAAACTCAATTCCAAAACCCTAGCCTCCTTTCTTTCTCATTTTTCTCTTCTTGTCTTCCATCCTTTCTATCAAGCACCAATAGTGAAGATTAGAGTGTGGCTTTTGAAGAGGAATCATCCACTTCATCATCTTCTTCATCTTCCTCAAATTTATTTTCACTTGTGAAGTCACAAAGTTTTTGGATTAAAGGAGTAATTATCTCAAAACTCAAGCTAAACAAGGGATTTTCATCAATCAACCTTCAAGAAATTCAAGTATATACTCTTCTTATGATTTATGGTGCTTTTAGAACTTTTTAGAACTCAAGGAAGCCAAAACCAGATTTTTAGCTTCAGAAAATCCGAACTCAAAACTCTGTGTGAACTGCCTTGTGCGGTCTACTTGAGCCAGGACAATCATGGGAGAGGTGGGGGCTTGAAAGATCTAAATATGACCTATCTACCTGCAAAATCTCAAGACTATTCAATCATCGTAATCCCTTGATCAATCGCTCTCAAGTTTAACTACTTTATAAGGCATTATTTTATTTTATTTTCATTCCAACCATCAGTCCCATTCCGATGGGTGTATGAAAAACCCGGGGCCTTTAATATTTGAAGGAGTAGTGGTGTGTATGAGGGGTTGGATGGATCACAAGGTAGTCCACATCAACATGGTGCGAGCCATCTGCACCTGAGCAATATCTATGAATTTTCAGGCGAGCACGTGTGCAATTACCTTAAATGTATAAGGGTTCTGAGCTGTCAAACCTAGCACTAGCACTTCCATGATTTGGGACCTCTTGCAATAAATCCATACGGGACACACAACCATCCACCTGGATGTGGCTGATCCCATGTGTCCTTACTCTAATCCAAAACTGCTAAAACTCGAAGGCCACACAGATCAATGGGTTAGGATGATCTAATGGACTTAAAGATCATACACACTAGTGGATCGCATCCAAATCTTTTGATACCACCTTCCCATCAATTGACGTGGACTCACCGTAAAGCGCTATAAATATATGTGGAGAGAGAGATAGAGAGCACCTAGCTCATCAGGCTAAACCAAGCACCCAGAAAGCAGGGCTCAAACCAGCTGAAACAGTCTTAGCCATAGGATACCACTGCGGGGTGAATCTGCGCCATTGGTTGAGGGAACCCTACAACCATGAGGGGGTGAGACACCTGAATATCATATTGACAAGGGCATGTCATCCTGATTATCCATGAATCAAACTCGCTGCCTGTGTGGGGAGATTCCCGAACTCATCAGAATCTCGGCCAAGATGCTCCATCCCAGGCCCCCGCACCAGCAAGTCCATCCCGACAAGCTCGGTCTCGTGCTCCACGCTTCCTGTACACAACTCCCCTCACTTCGGCAATACACGCCTTAGCAATGCCCGACTACTTCACCTCGGCATAATCTACTTCGGCCAAAGCACCCCATTTCGGCCTAGTGCTCCATCTCGGCACCTCGGCTGCCCAGCTCGGCGATAGTGCCAGCCCCATCCACCTCGGCAACAGTGCCAGGGTCATCCATCTCCGCCAGGTCCTCACCTCGGCGAGACTCCATCTCGACCGAGCGCCTCATATCGGTGAAAGCACTGAGCACTGACAGCTGTCCTCCCATGGACATTCAAGCACGCTACGGCCCGTGCGACAAGATAAGGGGACAGTCCATATCTCCTGACAGATCGCCGTCCATTGCTCCCAAAGCGCCATGATAAGGCTCAATGGGACTGCAATTAAAGAAAAGTAGGCTACGATGGGACTGCGCCTCCCTAGTACCTGAGAGAGTGGGCTATGACAAGACAGTCAACCACCCCTTTGCCTCCCCTCTTCCTCTATATAAGCACAAGAATAGTTCACAAGCAAGAGAGGCCAACGAATACAATACACGCTGGTACGCCACCTTCTTCCCCAAAAATCTTCATTCTCTGTCCAGTTCATATACTGACTTAGGCATCGGAGAGCCTTACGCCGCCCAAGCCAGGGTCCTTTGACCTGTTTCTTCTCCTTCTTCCTTTTCTCAGGCTTTAGGCTCAGGCATCGGTGTGGAGCTTCAGCCTTCATTCTCCCCAGTGAGTCTCAAGAATACTACCCCCGGGTATGTGAATTTTTATAGTACTTACAATTGGCGCCGTCTATGGGAAACGGCTACAAAAAGTCATCTTCCCCAAACACCATGCCTCGAAAAACCAGAAAGGGAAAAGAACCACTGATACTATCGGCGCAGCTGCCGACGGTCCCCCGCCGGGGAAGGTCGGGAGCAAGATCTGGTCCAGCAAGCGTCCCACAGCAGGATACTCGATCGAGTTCATCCTCTAAGGATTCGACCTCGACTCTACCTTCCAAAAGGTGCATCCTGAAGGACAACAAAAGCAACCGGGCCCATGGCGAAAGCTCGGGTAACAACCGCGACTCCAGAGAGTGGCTTGATCGACGCATAGAGCGAGCAGTACGACAGCATATGGAGATGGCCGGCTTCTCTCAAGTTCAGACGAACCCTAACATTTTCGGCGCATCTCCCTTCTCTCTAGAGATCAGAAGCTTCCCATTTCCTGAAGATTTCAAAGTCCCGAGGTTCGTCGTTTACGATGGGACCTCGGACCCAGCAGCACACCTCCGGCACTTCACTTAGAGGATGTTGGTATGGGGCGGTGCAGGCCACCTGAACTGCAGAATCTTCTCTTCCAGCCTCGAGGACCTCCCCCTAAAATGGTTCTGCGCACTCCCCCCAGGATCAATCAAAAGTTGGCAGCAGCTCCGAAGTTCCTTCATGGCGAAGTTCCAAGTTCACAGGGTCACCCCAAGGACAGCCGCCGACCTTATGGCCCTCAGAATGAAGCATACTGAGAGCATCTCGCAGTTCGCCAAAAGGTTCTGGGCCGTCTACAGCCAGATCGAGAATGTCTCAGATGCAATAGCAATCCTGTCTTTCCAACAAGTCCTCCTATCAGGCAACGAGCTTCGGGGAGACTTGGCCATGCATCTCGTGGACACTATGACAGTGCTGATAACCAGGATAAACCGATTCGTCAGGCAAGAAGCAGACGAAGCCCGAGCCCGGGAGCGGTTCAACCTTTACGAAAACGACCAGTTAGCTTCCAGCTCAGCGGACGTCTCCAGCTCGGCGGACGTCTCCAGCTCGCTAGCGCCCCCCCAGCTCTGTAGAAGTCTCTTCTAGCTCGGGTGGCAGCTAGATGTCTCCCGTCATCACTTAGCTTCGACCACCCGTCAGCTTCGATCGCACGACCCTCTACCGTCATTTCGGCGGCACGGTCCTCTACTGTCAGCTTCGATGACACCGGCACGACCCTCTACTGTCGGCTTCGATCGTACGACCCTCTACCGTTGTTTCGACGGCACGGTCCTCTGCTGTCAGCCTTGATCGCATGGTCCTCTACCGCCATCAGTCATCCAAAGCCACTGAGCTCACACTGGGGTCGTTTTATACACTCAGGCGTGACTCGCGTTCGGCATCAGGGCCACCAAGTCCTCGGGTAGATACACCCAGGCTTCTTGGCCTCCAAACGACCTCATGCTGGTCTGTCCACGTGTTGGTTTCCGCGTCACGCTGGTTTCGGCCTCATGCTGGTCTCGACCGCATTTAACGACCTCATGCTAGTCCGTCCACGTGTTGGTTTCCGCCTCACGCTGGTTTCGGCCTCATGCTGGTCTCGACCGCATTTAACGACCTCATGCTTGTCCGCCCACGTGTTGGTTTCCGCCTCATGCTGGTTTCGGCCTCATGCTGGTCTCGACCGCATTTAACGACCTCATGCTGGTCCGTCCACGTGTTGGTTTCCGCCTCACGCTGATTTTGGCCTTATGCTGGTCTCGACCGCATTTAACGACCTCATGCTTGTCCGCCCACATGTTGGTTTCCGCCTCACGCTGATTTCGGCCTCATGCTGGTCTCGACCGCATTTAACGACCTCATGCTGGTATCGCCCTCATGCTAGCTACGCGCTTCACGCAGGTTCGGCCTCATGTTGGTCTAGGCCAGCACTAGAGAGACTGCCCTCGGGTTCATACACCCAGGCTTCTCCATCTCGGTGAGACTGGCCTTGGGTCCATGACCCTGGAAAAGGCTTCGGATTCATACATCCGGTCGTTTCCTAAAGTTTGGGTCCATGACCCTGGAAAAGGCTTCGGATTCATACATCTGGTCGTTTCCTAAATTTTGGGTTCATACACCCCTCAAGATCGTTCCCGAACTCTGGCTCGCACAGCCAAGATCCTCGAGATTCTGGGTCCGTCACGGCAAATGACAGCTCGTCTCGGCCAATGTCGGTCCATTTCGGCCAGTGACAAGTCTTTAGAAGAAAAGAGCAATGCAAGCACTGAAGTGCAGAGAAGCAGCACAAAAATACAAGTACCGAAGTACAAAGAAATAGAGGAAGGAATGCAAAATTGCAGAATAACTGTACACAGTTCATCTGAATCAGAAACTTTATTTTTTCCTCTGGCATACCGTCCAGGCTTCTCCATCACCACCAGCGCCGAATAGACTGTTCCACGTCACCTGCTCGGCCTCATGCCGGTCTCAGGCAACGAGCATATCTCGGTTCTCAGCTACACCCAGCTCGGCAATGGTTCCAGTCCTCAGCTCGGCAGCAGTGTCAGTTTCCAGGTTGGCAGTAATACTAGCCCCCTCGGCAGCATCACCAGAATACTTCCAACGAGACTGCACCTCTGGCGACAGGACGGCTGGTCACGATCTCTCCAGTTGGTGGCAAACCAGACACTGAAGAAAATCTCTTCTTAGCTTCCGACCCCTAAGAGTATTCTCAGAGCTCAGAAGCTGGGGGGCTTTGTGTGGGGAAATTCCCGAACTCATCAGAATCTCGGCCAAGATGCTCCATCCCAGGCCCCCACACCAGCAAGTCCATCCCGGCAAGCTCGGTCTCGTGCTCCACGCTTCCTGTACACAACTCCCCTCACTTCGGCAATGCACGCCTTAACAATGCCCGACTACTTCACCTCGGCAGAATCTACTTCGGCCAAAGCACCCCATTTCGGCCTAGTGCTCCATCTCGGCACCTCGGCTGCCCAGCTCGGCGACAGTGCCAGCCCCATCCACCTCGGCAACAGTGCCAGGGTCATCCATCTCCGCCAGGTCCTCACCTCGGCGAGACTCCATCTCGACCGAGCGCCTCATATCGGTGAAAGCACTGAGCATTGACAGCTGTCCTCCCATGGACATTCAAGCACGCTACGGCCCGTGCGACAAGACAAGGGGACATTCCATATCTCCTGACAGATCGCCGTCCACTGCTCCCAAAGCGCCATGATAAGGCTCGATGGGACTGCAATTAAATAAAAGTAGGCTACGATGGGACTGCGCCTCCCTAGTACCTGAGAGAGTGGGCTATGACAAGACAGTCAACCACCCTTTTGCCTCCCCTCTTCCTCTATATAAGCACAAGAACAATTCACAAGCAAGAGAGGCCAACGAATACAATACAAGCTGGTACGCCACCTTCTTCCCCAAAAATCTCCATTCTCTGTCCAGTTCATATACTGACTTAGGCATCGGAGAGCCTTGCGCCGCCCAGGCCAGGGTCCTCTAACCTGTTTCTTCTCCTTCTTCATTTTCTCAGGCTTCAGGCTCAGGCATCGGTGTGGAGCTTCAGCCTTCGTTCTCCCCAGTGAGTCTCAAGAATACTACCCCCGGGTCTGTGAATTTTTGTGCACTTACACTGCCTATCCTGATTAGCTCTCTCAAAGAGATGGATTCATTATATCCTGATTCAAACCCACTTGTTACGAATGTCAGCCAGCATGCGGAACTTGGGCGAATATGTGTGTGTTTACTGGATTCGGATCCTACACTAAACTTATCTGTTATATCTGAATCAGACGTCAACTAAAATGTGGATCATTAAGTGCTACATAATAAAAGCTAAACAGGCTCCTCAAATATAAATATAACTCAAGTAACTTAGGCCCTTAAAGCCTATATATAAAGTGTAATATCCAGGTGAGAACCAGTTCTTATATATTACATGAGAACTTTTTTTGTGGGGCCCAATTATAGGCCTCATTTGGGGATGGGACTAGGGGGATGGAAAGATCTATGTGAGACCACCCTAAGTATCAAGTTTGATCCCACACCCATGCCTCTAACCCTTTCATCCGTGGCCCACAAGTTTAATAGCTTCATATTGAAAAAATATTCAACCCTCGATCCAATGGTTCAGTCTATTCGGATGTGTGCCAATCCTTGGGATTAGTGACTATCAGGGGATTCCCTATTAGTTGCTAGGTTTAGATGAGTTGTTAGTTGTGCCCCGTAAAAAAATTCTTGAGAACTAATTCACACTTGAATTTTTTTCATATAGGGTAATATTTCTCATATATAAATTTGATATACGAATCTAATCACCTTGGATCATGATCTTTGTGTTGGATTATATAGGACTTGGTCCTAAATCCAAATCTTTCATATCTTATATCAATGGTTTTGGATTTAGATCCGAATTTAAATCTGAATGTTTGACAAATGTAAAAGTAGGTTCCATATCAGCTTTATTTGGATTTTGAAAAATTTGGATGCTCTTCTACCCATTCAAAGCGATAGCTACAGTGTCTTTTTTAAATTAATTTTTTAAATATATAATGGGTATTGTAGTCTTGTTATGATGGTTGCTTTTACCGTGCAAAGCACGGGGTAGACAAAGTTGGCTAGCAAATAGCATATATATTATATATCATTTTCAAAGGGATGATGATCAGTCTAAACAAAACCCACGACTGGTCGTCTTCCCAAACCGTTGAAGTTGAAGTATCTCTCTCACTTGTTGTGCGTTTAAAAAGTTAAAAAACTGGTCCAATATACATTTGTGGTTTGGGGTTTAGTCGGCAGTGACCCGATCTCTGCACTCTTTAAATACTCCTTCGCTCGCCACGCTCGATTGGACGGACCGGCGCGGCCGATGACGATCCTTTTTCCCATAGAGGAAAAACACACAAACACTGACTACTTCAGAGCCTCCTGAAAAAAAAAAAAAAAAACATGAGAGATTCTCGAAGCGCTTCTTCTGACAGCGATCTCGCTTCAAACGCCACCAGAGATGAGGTTCTTTTTAATACTATATCTTCTGATAGCCTTTGAGTTGCTTGAATTACTACTACCTACTACCTACTAGTACTATTTTTTTTTTTTTTTTTTTTTTTTTGGAGGTTCTGTGACTTGGGTTTTGTCATTTAGGGTGGAGCAAAGTGATTGAGTGTTGGGTTCCAACATTCCATCTTTTGTTCTTTTTGAAGTTGTTGATTGTGTTTGATTGGGAATTAGGGTAGAGAGATTACTTTATTTGTTTCTTTTTTAATATAAGAAAATTGAATGGGTATCTCATATATAGGAACCAAATACCACCATTCACCATTGATGTTTAAATAACCATTCCACCTCTCTTTTTCGCCCTTTTGGAATTCTATTGTCTTTTGATAGTAATTAGATTATACACCTATGAAATGAGGAGGGATCGTCGTCGTCGTCGTTGTTGTTTTCATTATCATTAGCATTAACAACAGTCAGTAGACTAGTATTGCTGCTACTACTACCATTGGAACTACTTCAGGAAGGACTTTCTATGACTGAAAGGATGCATGTGATAGAGGTAAGTGAGGGAAAGGGAAAATAGGAGAATCCCTACAAGATGGAGATAGCTAGAGTAAGTGGGTGAAGAAAAAAATTTATACTTTCTTTTGGGTGTTCATGAGGGAAAATTGGATATATATTTTTTTTTAATCATTCAGGAGGGAAATGATGGTTGCTTTCTCGGTATTTTGGATTTGAATTCTTTTTCCCCATAAAATTGGACCAAGATTGAAGAAAGACGCTCAGTTTTTCCTTCCCTAATCTACCTTGCAGAATGCTTGTTGAACACTAACATGGGGTTGAGTCCCCCCCACTTTTTCACAATCCAAACATCTCTGATGAACTATGAGCTATCACTTTTCTTGCGAAGGAATCCACATCAGTGTAAAATTTGTATAGGGAGAACAAATGTGATAAGCAAATGTCAACACCCTGTTGATGCATTTAAATCATATGTTGATAAAACTACTGTTTGTAATTTTCTTTTTTAAGTTATCTTGCAATTTCTAGGAACCAATGAACTCTGTTAGGTATTTTTGTATTGGCTAATTCATGTTGGACAAAACTTTAGGAGTCTTTGTGTTGTATGTTTTATTTAGAAAAGTACTCCGAAGATAGAACAGGGAAGGACTCTAAGAAGAAGAAAGCTGGAAGAAAAAGAGTGCTGAATTTTCGTTTCTTCAATCACGGTAGAGTCCGCTCGAGCGCTCTCACCTTCGCTCGAGCGACCGCGAGACAGAGCCTCATCCGCTCGAGCGGTTGAAGAGTTCGCTCGAGCGAACAGTGCACAGAATTTTGGGAAAGTCTCCTTTTTGCACGAAACTGTTTCCTTTTGAGACTCTGTTTTCCCAGTTTGAGTCCTACTTGTGTTCTAAGTATTAGGCACGAATTTGGGGCTATATATAGGGTGTTACTCTCAACCCTATAGAGATCACCACCACTCTCATTAATCTAAATCAGAGAGATCATAAGAGAGAGTTTATTCTCTAGAGCCATTGAGAGATCGTTCTGAAGGCTGCTCTAGAAGGTTTTGTTGCTTCTACTATCTTGTAGAAGATTGATCATCTTGGTGGACAAGGTGCGAGGAGATCAAGTAAGGAGAACGGTGCACGGTGGAAGTCGTGTACGCTATATTTTGTGTCTACCTTTTTGTGGTGTGTGATTGGTAGATAGCTAGTTCTATTGTCTGATTGTTTTATTTCCGCTGTGCATTGCCTGATTAATTTGAGAACTAGTAATTCATTCTAGTGGGTCCTAAAAAACCTTCAATTGGTATCAGAGCGGGTTACACTATTTTATTGTGTTGATCCATAATTGCTAGAATGGATATCTACCGCGAAGGCACTTCAACCAATAAGCCTCCTCTGTTGGATGGTAGCAATTATGCTTATTGGAAAGCCAGGATGGTTGCCTTCTTAAAAGCCATAGATCTGAAAGTTTAGAAATCTGCTGTGAATGGCTATTCCTTGCCCACTATTACTGTTGATGGGTTAACTGATCTTAAACCTGAAGATAAGTGGACTAAGGAAGAAGAGTTGGCTGCCACTTATAACTCTAAAGCATTGAATGCTATTTATAATGGAGTTAATATGTCTGAGTTTCGTAGAATTTCTACATGCACTACTGCGAAAGAAGCTTGGGATATTCTGCAGACTGTGCATGAAGGCACTGAAACTGTTAAACAGTCGAAACTTTAGAAATTGTATACAGCATTCGAAACCATAAAGATGGAAGAAGATGAAACTTTTGATGATTTTAATTCGAAGCTGAATGCAATTGTGAATGATACCTTTACTCTGGGAGAGCCAATTCCTGAAAATAGGATTGTGAAAAAGATTCTGCGGTCTCTTCCTGAAAGGTTTGATGCAAAGGTTGTGGCTATTGAGGAGAATAAAAATTTGAATATTCTCAAGGCTGAAGAATTAGTTGGCAACCTTCAAACTTTTGAAGCAAACCTAAGGACTAATGTGAAGACAAAATCTCAAGGTATTGCTTTGAAAGCGTTCAAGGAACCATTCAAGAAAGCGTCCAATGAATCGTATAAGAAAGCTGCAAGTGATTCAGATTCCGATTCAGAGGAAATTGATCCCCAAGTTGCTGTACAATTCATGAAGCAATTCAAGCTTTTTATGAAGGGGCAGAAAACCAATGTGAAGAACCCTAAAAATTCTGGAAAGAAGAAATCTTTTAAAGGGATTCAATGTTATGAGTGTCAAGGCTATGGACATATTGCTAATGATTGTGGAAACAAAAAATCTCAAAAGAAGGCCTTGAATACTACTTGGGAAGATGACACTTCTGATGAGAATGATGAAAATCCTGAGTCTGACAAGTCTGATACTGGCAAGGGGAAGTTTATTGCTTTTTTGGCAACTTCTAGTTCTGTTGCTTCCCATGTTTCTTCTGAAGCTGAGACTGATCAAAATACTGATTCAGAGGAAGAACCAGATTGGAAAGCTGAATATGAAACACTTTTCAAGAAAACCATGAAGATGGTTAAAGTGAATGAAAAAGTTGCTCTTAATTGGCAAATGTCTGAAGAGCAGAATTCCTCCTTGAAAGCTGAACTTGCAGATTCTCTTGCAAAAGTACAAAAATTGGAGGATGAAAATAACAAGTTGGCTGACAAACTGACTGCAGAATCACAAAAGTCTGTCTTACTTGATTCTGATATGAAGACTTTGAAAGCAGAGAATTCTGATCTGAATGGAAGACTCAAGATGGTTTTATCTGAGTTAGACACTGCAAAAGCTTCATTGAACAAGATGAATATCGGGTCTAAAAAATTAGATGACATCTTGTGCAGTCAAAAGGCAAACACTGACAAGCATGGCATTGGCTACGCTAACGAGGCATCTACATCTAAAGCCAAAGGTATAAACTGTTTTATTCCAAATTCAGTTGTTACTAATCCTGTTGTTTATATTGCAAATACAGCCACTAAGAAGAAACATGTGCCACGTTCTGAAAGAATTCCCACTTGTCATCATTGCGGAATTAAAGGGCACATTAGACCTCATTGCAATAAGCTGCGAAAGTCACCAAATCGAATGCAATGGAAAACACAGAAGACTGCTCTGAAAAAGGAGACCAAAGCTGTTTGGGTCAAGAAAGAAGACTTATCTTCTGTGTTGATACACACTTTGCTGAAATGTCTGAATATGCAAGTGTGTGTGCCAAAGCT
Organism: Litsea cubeba; assembly: GCA_012931725.1. Lineage (NCBI taxonomy): Eukaryota > Viridiplantae > Streptophyta > Magnoliopsida > Laurales > Lauraceae > Litsea > Litsea cubeba. Next base: position 10,944,566 of record CM022955.1, on the reverse strand, counting down.
TCATCACCCCTGATCTACAGGATCAAGCCCCCACCCCCAGTGCTGATATGAAGATCTAATTGAGGGGGAATCAAAAATTGAGGGGGAGCTACAGACTCAAATTAATAGAAGCTGCTTGAAGATAATTGTTTGTCAATTATGGACAAAAAGGGGGAGAATACTGAAGCTAGGAGATAACAGGCAAAGATCTACAGGAGCTGATAAATTTTTTTTGTGCTGGAAATTCAATGTATTTTGTTTTTTCTTTTGGGTAGATCTTTTGTAAAAGTTTTGTCCATGAATTGCCAAAGGGGGAGATTGTTAGGTATTTTTGTATTGGCTAATTCATGTTGGACAAAACTTTAGGAGTCTTTGTGTTGTATGTTTTATTTAGAAAAGTACTCCGAAGATAGAAGAGGGAAGGACTCTAAGAAGAAGAAAGCTGGAAGAAAAAGAGTGCTGAATTTTCGTTTCTTCAATCACGGCAGAGTCCGCTCGAGCGCTCTCACCTTCGCTCGAGCGACCGCGAGACAGAGCCTCATCCGCTCGAGCGGTTGAAGAGTTCGCTCGAGCGAACAGTGCGCAGAATTTTGGGAAAGTCTCCTTTTTGCACGAAACTGTTTCCTTTTGAGACTCTGTTTTCCCAGTTTGAGTCCTACTTGTGTTCTAAGTATTAGGCACGAATTTGGGGCTATATATAGGGTGTTACTCTCAACCCTATAGAGATCACCACCACTCTCATTAATCTAAATCAGAGAGATCATAAGAGAGAGTTTATTCTCTAGAGCCATTGAGAGATCGTTCTGAAGGCTGCTCTAGAAGGTTGTTGCTGCTTCTGCTTTTCGAAGGAGAAGATTGTTCATCTTGTGCTTGCAAGGTGTGAAGTAAGGAGAACGGGGCACGTGGAGTTCGTGTCAGTGGATTCTTTGCAAGAATAACTATAGTCCTGAGGTCGAGGTACAGACTGAGGTACAGGAGCTAGTGAGTATATCTTGTAACTGTTCATGAACTCTTGATTTCTGATTCGTGGTTTTTCTCCCTGGATAGGGTTTCCACGCTATATTTTGTGTCTGCCTTCTTGTGGTGTGTGATTGGTAGATAGCTAGTTCTATTGTCTGATTGTTTTATTTCCGCTGTGCATTGCCTGATTAATTTGAGAACTAGTAATTCATTCTAGTGGGTCCTAAAAAACCTTCAAACTTTGCTGGTAGTAGTTCTTAGTTTTCAGGGTTTTTTTTTTTTTTGATAATGGCATTGAAAGGTGCTGCCCTTTCTTTCTTGCTTTTCCTTTTCCTGGTATGTTATAAACGGACTTGCTAATTTTCCATTGTAGAGAGCTGTGCCTTACACCATCATTTTCTGGTTACAATTGATGATCTGTGGTAATGTACACTGCATTTTGGATGATTTACTTGTCCAAGCATTGAACATTTCCCACTAAAGTGTGGCTGAATGGCTAGATGTCTTTGACCCCACTAAAATGCGGATGAATGGCTAGATGTCTTTGACCAGCCCACTTTCATGTAATTGTGACCTTTCTGCCTGTCAATGTTGGGGCCCACCAGATTTGGTCTCTGCTATTTTCTTCTGTATATCTGCATGCATAATTTGACCTAAAAAATGTTGGGACCTACATTTACAGTCTGCAGTTGAACTGTTTTTTAGCAGCCAGATATTTTGGCCAGAGAGGATTACTTGTTTTAGAATACTTTTGCACATAATAGAATATTTATAGTTCAAAAACTAGACTAGGACCCAAACCTGGTCAGTCATTGGATGGGGTCAAACTGGACTCTACAGATGGATGAAGCAGGCGGCCAAGAAAATGTTTTCTTAATTTCCTTTATTACTGTAATGGTAAAACAATTGATCTTTACACCTCTGATTTCTCTCAGGATGGTCGCATGAGTCAAAGCAATGATGGAAGCAATACGACTTCGACAGGAATAGTTGCAGAGCCCTCCAGACATTGGAGAGATGTCTTTTGGCTTTGTTTATTTTCCATACACTTGGTTGGCTTAGGATTTGTTCTTGCTGTGCTTGGAATTAATAGATTTAAGCAAGCAGATAGGCTCAAGATTGATAAGTACACAAATAGGATTATGGAGAATCAAGATGGCCTGACAGAGACTTATTGGCCCTTGTATGGTTTAGCGGCTGGTGTTGGTACACTCTTAGGGTGGGCCTGGTTGTCACTTCTTGGTTCTCGAGCGAGTTTAATGATGAAAATCTCTGTTCATAGTCTGACTACTTATCTCGCAGTTATAAGCACCTTATGCTTTTGGGGTGGACAGATACTTTGGGGCATTGCTTTTGCAGTTGGTGCATTTCTACAGTTTTTGTATGTGATGTCAGTCATGGATAGGTATGCCTTCTTCCTAATCTCTTCAACATATATAAATTGTATATGATATATTAGAAATCAATTTCTGATTACTAATGCCTTTTACTATTCTTCTTCTCTCAACAATGTATCTAAGTTGTTGCAGTCAAAGTTGATTTTGTGGTCTGCACTAATAATCCTTCTTGGATTTTAACTATTTAGGAACTTATATGTTGTGGAACAATTTGTTATATGCGACTAAAATGGTAAGCCTAATCTTGCTTTGCTCCAACCTCAAAAGATATTTGAGTTTCTTTACCTTGTTCCCGTCATAATAGGGCTTAAGTTCTGATTGATAGATGCGTATAGAACCTTAGGACTTGTTTGTGCGTTGCCGAGGATTCCTAAATAGCACATAAAAGCCTTGGATTTTCCGCGCTTGCCATTTTTCCGCGGTTTGATGCAGTAATTTTCTACGCATAAAGAACAAGTTTTCCTCAGCTACGCAAAAACCATTTCCAATAATAGTGGGTAGGAATTGCTTACTCGTACCATAGAATTCCAGTGTCACACAAACACTTCCTTTTTAAATGCACGTAAGAGTTACGTTACTAAAAATTCCAAACAAAATCACATAGGATAGGAATTCAAAATAAAGACAGATTACAAATAATCAATAGTTTCATATGATCAACCAAAGTCAATTGAAACATATATAGCAAATACTTGCATAACTGGGTTTGTCTCTAGGATTATCTAAGTTAAATACTGTATTCTTTGGCTTCTCAGGCTAGATAAGTTTTTTTTTTGGTAAACAGGATAGATAAGTTATAAATATTAATTTCACTCATTCCATTTTAATGTAACAAAGCTGCTAGATTTTGTTTTATTTGACCACCGTATACTTAGTCACAACTAGCAGGGCAGGGCCTAGAGGCTTACCTCTAGGTCGTGGTACAGGGATTGCACCATCTAGTATGAGGATTTGAGGATATTTTTGGGTGTTAATATGTGCAAGGGTTTGGTGCATTGTGCTATCCTTTACGTTCTTGTTTGCTAGGGTTGGCCTCATCTGCGATAGTGAATCATTGTTTATCCTTCTCTGGTTCGGCCAGGTTCTGCTTGTCAATCAGGCGGAAATGTTAGCTTGACAATGGGCATTCAGGAAGTCCTTGTTCTGAACCTACAATAAGTTCTAAAAATACAATGAGTAGGAAAAAAAAAGTTACTGAACAATTTAGAATCTTAGTTAAGTGACTAATAGATAATAGATTAATAAACATTTTGGGAACATTCAAAGTAATTAAAATGAGATAGCAGGAGCAGTGAGGGTAAGACCCTCTCCCTTAACGGGAAGATTTGATCCATCTAGTATTCTTACTGAGTTGATAAGACTTTGGTTTAGAATATGAAGAAAATGGATGGTTTTTACCAAGTCGTGTTCAGTGTCACTTGAGTCAATTACCCAAGGTAATGAATTGGAAGAGATACTGGCCGATGTGCACCGATGTGCGTGTACCTGATTGAACTGCGTGAAGTTTGGCAGAAGATGATGGTTCCTCATTGTAAGAAGAGCAATGTCGATGATCTTCTAGCTCCTTTTTAGGGGCACTGACCACCTCTTGCAGATAAGTAAGAGAATGCTCATTTTTACTTTCCTTGTTGGTTGTAAATGTATTGTATAATTTTCGAGGTTGCTGCTGTTTTTGTCAATTCTAAAATTTTGTGGGTGAACAATCAAGGCTTCAAGTCTCCTTGGTGTGTCTTGTTTTACCACAGCAAGCACAGGCTAACTTGTCCTTTTCTTTTGACTTGCCAATTTGGAAAATATGAATGGTTTTGAAATAGATGGTTCCATAGATTGAAGAAGCCAAGACATAACCACACTGTTTTTGGCTTCTCAATCTCTATATTCTGGATCATTTTCTTGGGGATTATTAATTTTCCCATTGATCTACTCAAGTTTTCTTCCATTAGCAGTGATAATTTTAGCAGTCTGGGACCATTCAGGATAATTTGTCCCACTAAAGTCTACCATTGTTAATTTAAAAGAGTTTCCTCATGTTTCTAGCCCTCCCATTAGTTTGAGGGTCGTGGACAACACCGCCATTCTTACCCTATTATTGGTTTTACTGTCTCCAGCCATCAACAAACAGGTATAGTCAAGCTACTTGAATTAATTCAAAACTTGTTGGATAGCCGATCATCAATAGAGTTCGTCGAACTCAGATAGCGCAACAGCTTGAGAACCCGAACCAAGTCAAACTAAGACGAGAGCCTCCTTTCCTCCTGATCACACATTGCGATCAATTCGTTTCATTTCCACAGTTTAGTGTTCCGATTGTACGACATGCCACCTTAAGTGGGCAAATGTCGGGAGGGAGAGAATTGAGGATAAATTGAATCAGATATCTATCTGACACACTCAAATTGACATTCTCAACCTGTGCAATAAAATTTGTCATTATTAATATATGTTCCCTCACACCTTTAGATTCATCATACCTTATGTTAGTCAAACGGTTCATTAGTGAGGCTAGAGTGCCTTATAAGTTGCCTTGTGTTGTTTCTTTACAACATTTAGGTAGTATTTCACATGTTCTTTTATTTCGATTGATTCCCTAATGCTCTTTTGATATTGAGCTGGTAACTAATTTAATGCTTACATTATTGGATCTCACTCATTTGTCAAAATCCTCTCTTTCAGTGGTAGAACTAGTTTTAGTGGGCAAAGGAGACATAAGTTCTTCAAGGCAATGTCCAATTCTAGATAACTAAGGGTTAAAGAAAAAAAATATTTCCAGTAAGTGTAATTGGATCTATTTAGTATTTGGAATGGACCACCCTAGACAATAGGGCAATGCATGTAAGAAACCATGTGAAAACCCAAAAGCTTAAGCTCATAGGTGGAAGGCCCAAACAGGTATATATGAAGCCTTGACAAAGGCATTACTTAGGTGATGTGGGATGTGGGGCTTTACTTTACCAACAATGCAATGTAGTTGGCATTGGCAATTGAATAGAAAATAAACAGTCGCATTAAAAATAATGCTTTGAAACTCATACACGCAGTCTCAGCAATCTATATTTAATTTAAAGCACAATAAATGAAATTGGTGAGTAATTGGTGCATTGTCACAATTCTCCCATGTTTTCATTACTCACTGATTATGTAATAAAACCATATTAATAACACGTGACATGAACAAGTTGATTCCACCTTTGGGCATAAATCAAGACTTGCTTGAAGATGTTCTATTCTGATTTTCAAGTGTTAGAAGATGATTGATCCTTTGGGCTGATCCTTGATATCCTAAATGAAAATCGCCAATGTGATGATATTATTTATTCTATTATTTGTCATAGAAATGATCTTTGATTCAATTCAAAATTCACAATTTATCATAACTGAGCGACTTTGATGGCTACCAAGTTAATCAAGATTGTGGATTTTAATTGAATTACATAATAGCATCAAGTCTGACCAAAATAGGTTACTAATGGTTATCATCTCATCTTGAGTTAATGGATCCAAGAATTCAATGGTTAATGGCCCATAATGATAATCCTTGATCGGGCTTGCTTATGTTTCAAAATCGACAACCAATGATTTGTTATCTAAACTAGATCACACCATAATTGTTCAAAATTCCTTTTACGACTTACAAAAAAACCCATGTGACTTAGATCGGGTTAAGTAATCTGTATCCTAATCTTCTTTAATTAGTTCACTACGACAATGAATCTACTTAATCCAACTATATGGTCAATCGAAATTGAGTATATACATGAATAGATATTCACATACACACTTAACCTAATTCAAATCATGAATAAAATATCAATTTTAAATGCAGAAGGGTCCTTAATTTGTTAAACATAAACTTATTCTAATTTTGCCCTAATTACAAACCACTAGATTAGTGATCAAACCCTGCCATTAGATAGATTCAGTTGTAGGGAGCGCACAATCAAAAATGAATTGAAAATTTAAGTATTTTTCCGCAAACATCAAAATACTCTTAATGGTTAATTCTGTCTGATTTGATCAAACTGGTGTTTTTGCATCACTTTATCCCTCACAGATCAGGTGTGGGTCGTGTTGTATCAGATTTGGAGTGACCCAAACAACAAGCCTGCTACAACTTTTATATAAACATGCTTGGGTTTGGCCTTGAGTCCAATGAGTCCAAACATAGTTTGGGTTAGAACTAACCAGACCCAACCTAGAGCTGAATGGCATATGGACAATGAAGAATACAGGCAAGTTGATCAGGTCATTGACAGGCTGGTTAGACCAAACTCCTTTTGGTTTGGCCCAACCCGGATTAGAAAAGGGAGATGGGTGGAAGGTTGTGTGTTTGGGTTGGCCTGAACTAAGATTGGCCCAGCCCAGTCGTCCCAGGTAGTAGTAGCAGACTTGGATAAGAATGACCAAACAGGTGGTTCGCAATAGGTCCTCAACGAAAAGCCCCACTGTGATCTTTGAAATTACCCATGGATGTCGATCAGAAAACTTTTGGGATCCTTGTCGATCATCCAAACAATAATACCTATTTTGATTTTGGGTATTTCGATAGGCCTTATCTATCCAATCATCCAAACATATGAGAAGATAAACCCTAGATTTTTATCCATTGTGCAAAAATTAACCAAAATCATGTGATCAAAGCGAAATCAATATATCATTCATCAGTTATTCTGATCAATCCCTAATTAGCTTGATTGTTCTGATGCCGTTTTTTCCCATTTCTACTACCCTAATTTTGTGGTAAAAGATATATCCTATTAATGTAGTATCCTCACTTGTTCCTAAGCCTCTTATAGAATCTTCGTGTCAAAGTTTGTTGAAATATTCCTTCCACCTTTCTTTAATATCATTGTCTTTCACTAAAACCTTCTGGTCATCGCTCTTTCTACATCTAGGAGGATCTAAGTCCCTACCATTCCTTTCCCTTATTCTTGTAAGCTTGATCATTTCCTTCTCTTGTTCCCAACTTATGATATAGTTAATTGCCACCAACTAAAGTACAATGGCCATTTAGTTGATCAAAGACTTATCCAATCTTTTCTTGTAACTCCACATATCCATCTTAGCCACATGTACTTATAGCTTCTTGTTGTTTCTTGCATGTTGACATTTAGCTTGACTTTGACAAAACAGCCCTAACCGTCATCTTATAGAATCACTCTTCTTGCCTCTTGGCATGCTTGCCTAAAAATATATGATGGCATGAATTTGGAAATTTTGATCCACCATCTTTTTTCTCTTTTTCTTTTTTCCCAATATCACTGGGGTCGTTCGTTTGCAATCATTTATGTATGTAAATGATTTACATGCATAATGGTTACACTTACACATCATTATGTTTGTTTGCATTGATTTACCCATGAGATGCATAAATTAGTTGTGAAAATGGACTGATTTTGACTCAATTTATGCGTCTCATACCCTATTAAATCATTATGGATGCAAATGTTAATGGGTGGAGCTACAGTGAAAAGGATGTGACTTTAGAGCAGTCCTTTTTTCTTTTTTGAATTTTTTTCGTATCTGTGGGCCCCTAAATCACGATCTAAACCATATCCTCTTCCAAGGATTTTGAGATATTTACAATCTGCCTTTCTGGACTTCTGGGAGCTCTATTTTCATGATCCTAACTATTCATCCTCTTTACAATGTCAAAAGCGTCTAGGGGGTGTCAAATTCCATGTCTTGATTTATCATGGATTTTGAAAAATTTGTGAAAAGCGGTGAACCGTTGGTTGTACTTAGATTCACATGTGAAGAGATATGAAAATGAAAAACAATGGAATGTATTTCACATGTGACTCACTTGCATATTTAAATGAATCACGCGTAATGATTATGATGATTCCCATTTACAGATCACATGTGTAAAAGATGAACGACTTATGGAACCAATGTTCAATGTTTCAAGTAGATTTATTCATATTATGCAATTCTCGCTTTCAGTGGATATTTGTTTATCCTTAAACTTCTCCATACCACGTGGTTTAGAATAGGAATTATTTTGTCATTACAAAATACTTTTCTGATTTATTTACTAGAAACTTGTTAACATATTAGAAAGCGCAAGTACATCTTATGATGCCTGGATACAAATATGGATATAGGGTCGGGGATGTGACTTCCATTTTATAATTCCCGAAAATGAAAATGAATATAGAGATTCTAGTTTTTTCTTTAGAACATTTCTAAATTAATGAGATTAACATAGTTTACTTTCTAACATTCTTTCATGCTGAAAAGGTAAGAAAATTAACAGAACTATATGAAATAATAGATTTATTTTAGTAGCATATACTAAATTTGTACCCTAGAAGGATCAGTGCAGTATCAAGTACTATTACGAGTGTTGTATCAGTCCGATTTGGATATGCTGATGTCGCGACCCCGGACCGGGTCCCCGACCTAATCCAGGATCGGCGAACTAATGATGTGATGATGGTGATGCCATGCCAAGTGCATTTATTTATTTGGCCACTGCGTACACGGATTAAAGAAAACTTTACATCCGTGCGCGTGATTTCCCACAGGTTTCCGCGGTGAGGATTTCACACACACACACACAAGTCATTCACATTCAGGATGCGGAAGCGTGTAGCAAACCAAGTATAACAATTAATTCCATAAAGCAAGACTGATAACACAAGTATACAAATCATGATGTCAGAGTGAGCAATGATTCATTTGGCATTCCCAAAATGTAAAGTTAATTGTTTATACAAAATATCAGTTAATTAATCACTCACCAAAAAAAAAAAGGCCAACAAAGACCAGTACAACCCAAAAGAATATTTCCCCCAAAAATGTGTTAAGTCACAATCCTAAAAGATGTTCGCAACTCGCGGCTTGACCCAATGTCTAAACGACATCGTCAGCCTGCCATTCGCCTACGCGTTGCGGCTCGCCGGACGCCTCCTCAGGCTCCTCCTCATAGGCAATGGGGTCTAGACCTGAGTACCAAAGAGTGGGTCAGACATGACAGTCTGGCAGGTGGGTGAAAAGATATAAACAATATAGTAAAATACAAGTTACCTTGGAAAACATTAAAATCTGTTGAGACAATGAGAAGATGCATAATTTGACCGAAGTCACATGATCAATATAAAACATGTAAATGTACCAATGAACAGGAAACTGACAAGATGGCAACCACACTGAGCTAAATCCTCTATCACTAATGTGATGAGAGCACTCTAAAGGCGTTGGTCTCAGACACGTGAAGTGATGAGAACCAACTATATACATATACATGTAGCTTTACAAAACCACGGCCGCGGAACCGGGTAACAGAACAGAATAGAATCCAGACTGCAACTGGCAGAGCAGAAAAGGGGGATCTCAAGTTGGTGGATCAGGCCGACGAGGTTGTCCAAGCTTAGTGGTGCCGACATATAGGTTACATGAAGAAATCATGGCTTATACATACATATATAGGTGTGAAACACCTAAACAGACTGAACGGGGTGCTCATAGGCACAAGGGTCACATCAGTATCCGGTCATGCATATACGGGCTGGCAGAACACTTAAAGTGCATAATTCAGTATTTCTGAGACAGGACTAGTAATAACATATGGAAACTGAATAGTACGTATGAAATCCGAGTAAAATGAAACATAATTGGATTTCCGCACAATATCGGACTATACATTGAGGGTTCAAGATTTAAATCAAGGTGTATAAGGGTTTCGTATGTTAGTTTTATTATTGGATTGGTACTCCATGAAATTTAGGACATACCAAGCTCCCTATACAAATTGACAAGTCTAAAAATCCTCAATAAATCTCTGTGATGAGGTTCTTCTCGATCAAGCTCCACACATCACTTTCTCGGTCTTACCATCGCATTGGGGCTCCAAACCATACCTCCCCAAGCCTTAGAATAACATTTCAAGCCTTCCTGCATTGACCCAGGCTTACTCTAGTCCGCTCGAGCCAATGGCTCTCTGGGAGGGGTTCGCTAGGTTTGCTCGAGCGGACTCCTTCATATCAGGTTGGCTCGAGCCAACCAGCCTCTGGTTGGGGTTCGCTCGAGTGAACTGCACAGAAGTGTAGTTCGGGCTCTTCCTTCCTTCCCTTTTGCAAATCTCCTTGAGCCTCCATTCTTCCACATAAATGAGGGCTTATAACCACCTCAAAATCATATTCATTCCTCTATTAAAACATTCCACCAAAAATAACAAATCATCCCCTTTTTCGTCCACATTCATCATGAGAGAAACCCCTCATCTATGGAATCCATGATAACATATAAGGCAAGCTTTAACACAATCAAATGCATACATTTTCCAAGAGATTAAACAAGGGAAATCATAGCAAGAAGCAAGTAAGAAATTATCAAAACCATAAATGAAAATCAAGTTTTCTCACAAAACATGTTCATAAATCAAAACAATCCATTCATCCACTTGCCTTGGTCTCCAAGGTGGCTAAACAAGCTCTAATCACACTCTCCAAGCCAACCTACAAGAATACCATAAAAAAAAAACCAAAACAAACCTATTTAGAACCCTAAAAAGCCAATACCATGAATGTGGAAGAGAGAGCTTCCAATAAGGAAGATGGAGATTTTCTAGGGCTAGGCAAACACAAATCGAGAAGATTGGAAAGGTTGCTTAATTGTAGGGTCTCCAAATGCACAAGACTAGCTCAAAGGGAGCCCTAGGATGCTTGGTTTTCCTTCTCAATGCTATCAATGGGGAGCTTGCAAGGTGAGGAAGAAGAAGATGGAACCCATTTCTTGATTGGTGCAAGATTGGAGTGGAAGAGAGATGAAGAAGCAAGAAGGAGAAGAAGGGAAAAACCCTAGAGTGCTAGAGCCAAAGCCTCTTCCACAATGAAAAAGGAGCAAGAAAGAGTAAAGTGAAGATGAGTTAACTATATATACAAAGTGGAGGTGGTCCCACACTTACAAGGCTTGTTGGGCTAAAAACATGGTTTTCCGGGCCTCAGATGAGTTCGACGAAGAAGGAAGAAATGTTCGTCGAAAAATCTAGTTTCTGAAAAGTATATATTTCAAGGGTTTTGGAGATATTGAAAATAGTGTCTAGATTTTGAGTGAAAAGACCGTTTTGCCCTCAAAGTGAGAAAAGTCGGGTTTCGGGGTCTCGAACGGGAACGGAGTCAACATGAAAGTTGTAGAGATTAACGAGATAAGTCAAACGGAGCTAACATACGAATTTTTGGAATCTCGAATAATCCCCCATGTTCACGCAAAGTCACTAAAAGAACCCCCAAAGGGTTCAACTAAATCAAGAAGGCTCTCAAAATTTCCAAAGCTATATAAAAGCTATTCTAATCCCAACTTAACCAAAATCCACTAATCTCGCTTAGAGCTAACTCACGGCTTAATTAGTACTAATCGCGGTCACTCGGGTCGGGGTCTTACAACTGACATGGAAGTTTTTCCACACATAAAGACTAAATTAGTTTGACAAAGATTTTTGCTTACTGTATTAATACCAGCTGGGGCTAATTTTGTGCCTTATCCTGGAGATGCTCTAAAAACCATGGCCTCTTTACTAAATATTTTTGTTGATTGACACATTCAAGTTATTTTACGGCCTGGTTTCTTTCATGTCGAATTTTATAGATACAAAATTGTCTGGATACACGAATTGTCAGGTTTTTTTTTTTTTTTTTCTGATTATGTGCATTTCCCCTTGTAGATTTCCTTTTACGATGTTGGTGTTACAAAAGGCTGTGAATATGGTATGGAACCTTCCTGAGGTTATGAGAATAGCCTATGTGTTCATCATAATTATGCTTGTTTGGATGGTGATCTGGTCATTTGGAGCCGCTGGTGTTGTCGCATCAAGCATTGGTGATGGTGGACGTTGGTGGCTTCTTGTGGTGAGCTGGCAAGTTTTGCTCCAGTCCATCTATCATTTTGAGTGATACCATCCCTGTCGCGTTTGTAAAGAAATAACCACCTTTTTTTAGTAAAAAACAAGGAAATATCCACCTAATGACCCCTATATGCACTTTTGTACTGGCAGGTACTTTCCATGAGTTTATTTTGGACAGGTGCAGTTCTGTGTAATACAGTTCATGTTATAGTGTCTGGCATGGTGTTTCTTGTTCTTATCCATGGTGGCAGAGGAGCAGTATCAATGCCTCCAAAACCATTGCTGAAGTCACTAAGACATGCTGTGACAACCTCTTTTGGCAGCATCTGCTATGGATCCCTGTTTACAGCTGTCATCAGAACATTGCGGTGGGAGGTATTTGCATAACTATGAGATTCTTGTTTTTTTCTTATATATATATTCAGTTCATTTTTGCTGATAAATTTTTCTTCATTATGTTTGTAGTTATTCATCTCATTTTAATGCCTTTATTATTATTAAACTGTTCTAGATCAGGGGGCTTCGTTCGAAGATTGGCAACAATGAATGCTTGCTTTGCTGTGTTGATTTTTTCTTTAATCTTGTTGAGACTCTTGTTCGCTTCTTCAATAAGTATGCATATGTCCAGGTAGTTGTTCCACTTCCTACCGTTAAATTTTCATCATGCCTTCTTCAGTGTAGTAAGATGGTATAAAGAATCATTGCTTTTTGGGCTTGTTTTGATACATCATTCCTTGTCTCTTATTATGAGAACTCATTCAGCTGAACCCAGATGGATGGGATTGTTATACTTTTTGTTACACTCCTTGGTAGTAGTCGATTGCTAATATGCTAATGAACTATTAACCTTGGTGGTTGTTTGGATGTGGAGAATTGGGGGAAGAAAGATGCCTTCTCTAGGGAAAAAGCAATACTCATTTGAATCTTCTTTTAGGCAATAAAAGTGAGCCCTTCTTGAGGAATATTTCTCCTTGAGGGCTTGTTTGCTATCATTTACATATTTAAATGATTTCCATGCATAACGGAGAAGTCATCACATTTGTGTAAACGATGTGTGAAAATGGGGTGCAAATGAGGCATTTTGGCGCAGCCCGGATTCACAATCGGGTCAATAGATCAATCTCCCGAAGGATTGATCGAATCCAATGATGGATTCCATCCCTAAGGCACACTCACGATGAAGAGAAACCTCATAACGGAAGAGAAAACTCTCAATAACTCAAGATTAATTGAAAATAAGCACTTTATTACAACTGAGGCATGTCCTCTATATATTGGACTGAACATCTTTCTTATGCACTAAGACTTTACTAAATTAAAGAAGCCTGATTAAAAGAGGAAACTACTTGCATAACAATCCAAATCAAATAAACTCCTAATAAATAAATCAAACTCTAAATATAATTCCTAATTAATCCATAAATTAGAAACAATCCCTAATTGAATAAACTTAAGATAAAAATAGCATCCACAGTAGTTTCTCAGCCAATTTGGGCTGTGGACCGAACCCCAAAGGACTGCGTTGGATGGTTGGGTCCATCATGTGGGCCTAGGGACTCTTTTGGACTGCCGTACTACATCACATTTACACACCAAGATTTACTCACCTAAAAGGTGGTAAAATGATTTACACACCTCTCTTGTAAAAAGCGCCGGTACAGTCTCCACAAGGTGACTTTCACTTTTGGGGCCCATCAAAGAGCTTTATCTTTTTTTTCATTCCCGTGGTCTCCATATTTGTAATCCAAATCTTCAATTTGTTTATTTGAGTTAATAAGCCCCACGATCTTGAAGCTGATGATGTTAAATTTTCATAGATTTTGAGTAATTTGTGAAAAAAAAATCCCAATTTATAGATCTAGTTGTTTGGACTTGCGCCGCCACCCCCCCCCCCCATCATGATCTGAACCATTCAATATTTTTGTATTAATGGTAAACATTAAGATCTTGGAATGTTGTTATCTCTGAATTCATGTTTGTTGATGGCCCACCAAGGGGAAGGGGTAGGCCAAAGAGGATGTGGATGAAAGTAGTAAAAATAGATTTTAAGTAGGGCAACTTATCTGAGGATCTGTTCAAGATAGATCGGAATGGAGAAACAAAATTTGTGTAGCCAACCCCAACATAGTTGGGACAAGGCTTTGATGATGGTGGTGGTGGTAAACATTAAGATAGTTTCATATCTTAATTATTCATGAATTTTGAGAAATTTGTGAAAAACTCCAAAAAGTCCAAATAAATCTAAAATTGTTGGATATACTCATTTACTCATGTGAAAATGATGATTTTGTGTTTAGCTATTCAAGATCTCAATATATTTGTGAAAAACGTGGACCCTGAAATCCTCATTTCTGGACTTCTGTTGGCTCCTGAATTACAATCGGAACCGTCCAACCTCTATAGAAGGCTGAGAATGGTAATGGGATCAAATTTCATGTCTTGATTCATCGTGGAGCTCGAGAAATTTGTGAAAAACCGTGAACCGTTCCTAAAACATCTATTTCAAACAGTGTTTTTTTACCAAATGGTCTATGTGAAAAACATCCACTCTACACAAATCTATTCTATACAGATCTATTTCATATAGATAAGATTTGCCAAACAGGGCCTTATTCTCCTGCGATAGTGTTCATCCACTGATTGCACTGAATCAGAGAGAAAGAAAAGGGACATAGGGATCAAGCTGCTAAATATGCGGTGGACAAAACTGCCCCTTTGTGTGTATTTCTCAAACTTCCAATTATGCATTCGGAGGGGTTTGGCGTGGGGTGGTATGTTGTGGTTCTGTTTTTATCAGTCATTGATGCTTTCATCCTTCTTAAACTAGTGCATGTGCAATGGTTCCAGCCTGAAAATAAAATAGATAAACATATAAATAAAAAACATGCCAATTTCTCATTCTAGACTCTGATTAGTTATTTAACATGTGGAAATGTGTTACCTTTAATGCAACTTTCACCTAAAGGAGACTTATAGCACATTCATCATCAATCATGATAAAATCATTAGAAACAAATTTGGTATTTAGGTTCTCATGAAATTTTCACCAAAGGAGTCAAATTCATTTACTTTTCCTTCTCAACTAGTTTGGATCTCTGTGCTTCCTTTTTTTTCCCTTTGAAATTTACTAGCCATTGTCTGTTTGGGCAGTCAAAAACTTCTAACCTGCAAAGTTATGTTTTTATCTGTGGTGGCATGAGCTGAAGCTTTGATTATTTGGTTTTCTTTCCAGATTGCCGTTTATGGTAAAAGTTTTAATCATTCAGCAAGGGATGCATGGGAATTATTCCAGTCAACTGGTATAGAAGCACTAGTGGCGTATGATTGTTCAGGTGCAGTTCTATTAATGGGCACCGTCTTAGGCGGGCTTATTACTGGAACTTGCACGGGAGTATGGACATGGTTGAGAACAAGCGATAGAGTTGTGATGGTTGGCTTTACTTCTATGTTAATGGGAATGATCTTGGTATGTTATATCTTATTTGGATAAATTCTTTATTATCTCTCAACTAAATCACATAATTTCTCAATTTTGTTTTCAAAGTTTACAATTATGGTGACTTATAATCAACTTTTGTCGGCTTCATTCAAAATGAAATTACTCACCCAATGATTTGATTTGATGAGAATCATTAGTGCACATGATCTTAGTAGTGGTTCTGAATAACATTTTTCTTCCATGTTTGATGTTTATCTTTGAATTTTTCTATGCATATTATTTATCTTATAACATAGTGGATTACTCTGTCACGTGTTGGTACTCATCATTTTGTGGTCTCAAGTCTATGTAAGGGAGAGATGTGTTAGACTGGTTGATGGATTTAAAAAAATTTCTTATCTTTGTTGGTAGGCCAATTAAAACTTGAAATGAAGAAGCTATGGGCAACATGTTAGGTTGTGGAATGACAGGACATGGTCTAATTAAGGATGAGTTAAGTAAAGGTTACAAAGTTGACCTTAGATAAATAGAATAAAATGATGATGAGATCATTGATGATAAGATGATCACATTGGTTAACGAATTGGGAAATTGTGCCTAACTATATTTTCTTCACCTCCCACATCCTTTTTCCTTTCCTTTTTTTTTTTTCTTTTTTCCTCCTTTGGATTTTGAATCACATCTTGGTATTAGAGGAATTACTTTTTGAAGACGAAGATGGATTGAAATCAACATCGATCTTGTCCTTAAATATTTCAAAAGTCAACAATTGTATTATTCCTTAATCATGTCAAGTCATGAACCATCTAAAAAATCTCCTACTGCGTTTTTGCCATTATTTTTGTTTAAGATTTTTAAATGATGATAAAGAGTTGATTGCAGACATCTTGATGGCAGATATCGAAGATGAAATTCTTTGGTGTATGATGTGTTCATAGATGATGTGGTGTCATCATCGGTCAGACAGGCAATCACATGAATGATAAACTAGAAATTTAGAGAGAGACTTTTTGAATGGTTGAAAATTAAGAGATTAAAGATAAAAACATATATAGTGCAATTACACTGGATAAGAAGTAGGGAAGATGAATAGTTATAAGTAATAAGGACTTAGGGTGTGTTTGGTTCGGCTGGTTAGTAGGGCTTTTTGAGCTTTTTTCCTTATGAAAAGTCTGAAAGCTTTAAGAAGTATGTTTGGTTATTTCATTTTCAAAATAACTTCTAAAAAGAAAAAGTAAAAAATTAACTTTTTAACGAAGCATCTCTTGACCCACTTTGCTTTTCTGAATGGACTTTTTTACTTTTGCGGCAAGTCGAGCGGAAAGCCTTGAGGGATTCACTTAACCGAATACGTGTTTTTCCCATTTTCCTTTTTCACTCTCTTCTTACCTTACCAGTCTTCCCATCCTTCCTTTAAACCCAATATGGATAATAGGAAACAAAATCTGTTTTGAGTCCTGCAAGGATGACTGACCCTTACCACCTTTGCAATTAGGAAATAGGATGGAATCTGGGGTCGTCTCTTTTGGTGTGAGTCGCCTTTGCTCTCCCTCAGCAACCACCACTAAGCGGACTCTCTCTCTCTCTAAAATTACAATCTTTTGAGTTGGGCTTTTCTAGTTTCAGTAGATGAATGAATTGATGCTGAAACTAAGAGGTTGTAATTGGCAATTCTAGAGAAAAAATTGCTTTGTATTCTGTTGGTTTCATGTTTTGAAGTGAAATGGGTGTGGCGTGTTTCATTGGTAAGGTTTGATATGGGAGGCTCATAGGATTCGATATTTGGTTAGAGTGGGCACTTTCTAGAGTTGAACATGATGATGGAGACGAGACAGAGTTGCTAATCTACTACAACAGTTTGCACATGAGCTGTTAGGTGTTTAGTTTGATGGTCTGCGTGATGGAAGTCTGATATCTAGTATTGTGGTTTTGGGTACGATGGATTTTAATGCAAATGATCATACGTGGGAAATGAGAGATGCCATTACTGATGTGGGGTTGTAGAGTTCGTGTTATTTTAATTAAAAAATATTCACTTAATATAGATTGTTTTGGCTAAAGAATTGATGTATATTGTTGAACTTATGGAAGTGCATGTGTATAACATATAGTGTGTGTTCTCTTGTGAGCAACAAACTGTGGAGTCCAACTCCATAGGGCCCATTGTTCCCACCTTTCATCAGTCTAGGCCCTTCAACACTATCATCCCCTCATGAAGTTATACTTGGCCCAATTTTACTCTCATCAAATCTTTACCCACTGTTGGATTAAATCTTGAAAGAAATCTGGTGGGGCTGATTTTTTGGATCCCCCTTTCCATTTGCACTCCTCTCATTGATAAACTTCTGTTTAAGTGGGACCCATGAGCTAGACATTGTCTTAGCCAAAAAGGCCTAGAAAGGTATAGACATTGTCTATATGTATTATATTATATATAGTCTTAGAGAACATTGTCTATATTATATTATATTATATATTCACATTGTTGTATGATATGTGGCATTATTGATAGTAGGACCAACCCAAATATATTAATTGATATTAAGAATTTTGAAAGGGAGCGACTATATGCACATCCAGAGTTGCTTGGTGCACATCCGTCCGTGGGACCCTTTATGGACCCCTCTGAAAAAAGAGGAAAACGCCCTCCCTTTCTTCTCTTCCCTCTCCCTGCTCGGCAGCCCACCTCCGCCCACCTCCCTCCTCTCCCTCTCCCTCCTTCTCTCTGCCTCTCCTTATCCCTCCCTGTCTCCCTCTCCTTCTCCATCCTCACTCTCCTTCTCCCTCCATCCTCCCTCCCTCTCCTTCTCCCTCCTTTGTCGTCGCCCAACCCCACCCCCCTCCATCTCTCCCTCTCCTCCCTATCCCTCCCTCTCCCAGCGCCCACCTCCGCCCTCTCTCTCTCTCTCTCTCTCTCTCTCTCTCTCTCTCTCTCTCTCTCTCCAGTTGGAACTACTTTATCACAATGGAGAAAGAGAATGGTGATTCAAGAGAAGAAACTTGTTCTTTTGATCTCCAACAATAAGGAAAGGAGGCTAATAGGTAGTACAACTATGGAATTTTCATTAAAACAACTTGATTTGGGAGGAAATAAATACATAGCTTAATTTATAGGGGTACTTGCAAATCCGGGATTAATCATCATTAATTCCCTTGGACTTCCCTAAGCAACTATACAATGAACAAAACTAGAAAACCCAAAATTCACATAGGAAACTTAACCGGCATTGCAAAAAAACATTGAACAATACTAGAAACAATGCATAATAATAAATGGTTGCTTGTACTTCAGGAATGCTAGAATGCCAAGAATCTAGCTTACTTCAAACATGTACTCAGCGTCAGCGGAAGATTTAGATATAGTGGGATGCTATTTACATTTCCAAGCTATAAGAGATGTGCCAAGGAACATGCTCCAACCAGTGGTAAATCTGTGGGCATTAAGGCAGAGTCAGCATCGGTATTTTAATGGATAGGCTGAGTAGTAAACGAGACCATAAGCAAGGGTTCCTCGAATGTAGCAAAGTATACAATGTACTGCTGAAAGGTGAGGTTTATGAGGATTGCAAATTGGTTCACAATTTGTACAACAGAAGCTACATCGGGACAAGTCATCATGAGATAGAGCCGACTGCCTACTGGGCAACAATATAGAGTAGTATCAGACAGGGGGCTCCCTTCTTTTTTATGAAAATTAGCATTTAGCTCTAGAGGAGTATCTGAAATCTTGAAATCTGTAAGGTGTGCTAGAGAGAGTAAGTCTTCTGCATATTTCTGTAGATGGACATGAATGCCATTCAAGTTGCAAGAGGTTTCAAGCCCAAGGAAGTACGTTGAATGACATGATCTTTCGTCTTGAATGTACGAAATAAATAGCCCTTGAGTTCTCTAATGCACGTGGTATCATTGCCACTGTTAAATGATTTCACCAATGGAGGAGCAAGAGAGTACGTCTCCGGAGAGTCCACCTAATGAAAAGAGAATTATCATTTGGAATTTGATAGAAGCGAGCTCGAAGAATGGCATTGCAAAATTTATCAAACCAGGCGTGTGGGGCCTACTTGAGCCCACAGTGATCTCTTTAAGAAGCACACATAATTCGGTGGAAATGCCTATCCAGGAGGATGCATGCAAATTGTTTCTTGCAAATCACAATGAAGAAAGGCATTTTTTACGTCCATCTGCTAGAGAGGCCAGTTGTGGACAGCTACAACACCTAGTAGGGTTCTGAGTGACCATAGTCATCTTTGCAATTGGAGCAGAAGTCTCCTTGCAGTCAATATCATACTCTTGCTTATAACCTTGAGCATGTTTGGTAACAAGCAAGGAATCCATAGATTTGATGATTTTTTACTACCACTGGAACAAGGATTTTTCACTGGGGATTTGTATAATTGATGATATCACATTGATATTGGTTTGTATTGACGCATATAGCTTAGAAAAATAGGGTTTTGTGTGCAAATCTACTTAAGTGGGGATTTTCAAATCTTACGGGGGGTGGTCGGATATGAAAATCCTAACAAATGAAGATTTTCATTCGTCCGAATCCTTAGGAATTTACAATTGCCGAACATGGATTTATATCAACTTTAGGGAAACCGAAAATCTTTTCCCTGCCTGTTTGGCATTTTACTATTAAAGTCAAGTGGAGTGAAGTGAAATGAAAAGTATGAATAAAATATGTAGTGGGTTATGATGGTATTTTATTTTTAGTTGTTTGGAATGGAATATTGTTGACTTTTGGTATGGGAAATGGAGTTTTTTTTTTGTCTTTTAGTTAATAAATATGGTTACTTTTTGACTTTTTGTTGAAAAAGTTGGAGGGAGTTTTGAGAAAAAGTGCTTTTGATGTGATGTTTAGGATGATTTAACTTTACTTGACTTTACTAGTCAAGTTACCAAACGGGCCCAAGAGTGACCAAGTGGGCTTATAACGATCCAAACTCCCATCAAGTTTGACTTCGATGGAGTAAATGCACTTACTGTCAATGATGGATGTAGATTTGGACACAAAATCAATACCCAGGTGCAGTTTAGCTTTTGGAAGTAGTAGTTCTGCTGGAGCGTTTTGCCAACAGGGTTCTTTGATGGCCTGTGAGGAGGAAGAAGAGATGGAGACAGATTTTAAAGAGGTAAAAAGTGCAAGAAAGCCAT
The DNA here is from genome assembly GCA_012931725.1 of Litsea cubeba. Taxonomy (NCBI): domain Eukaryota; kingdom Viridiplantae; phylum Streptophyta; class Magnoliopsida; order Laurales; family Lauraceae; genus Litsea; species Litsea cubeba. Next base: position 10,923,790 of record CM022955.1, on the reverse strand, counting down.
AACAGTTTGGAGTTTGGAAATACAAGTAGAACACAAACTTAGGTGGTGGTGGAGGGATGGTACCTGGAAGAGAGGATCTGGCAGTGGAGAGTGATCAGGATCAGGTTCAACAGTGGGTGGCACCTTCTGATATTGAATTTAGACTTTAGTAGTGGCTAGAGGGGCTGATTGAGTTGGGAATTATGGAAGGTAACATATTTGTGTGATATAATAATCTGATGGAAGGGAACAAACTTGATATGTGAACAAAACAACAATTGGATGTTGTTTCGTAAAAATCCAAGCTTCAGCATACCTAAGCTAGCAAAGTAGCACTGATATTCATACTTACTTGGACCACCTATATACTACTATAACTCAATCTCACATTTTGGCCTACCATCAAACCAATAGTGATATATTCAGGTTTTTCTGAACCATTAAAATGCTTGTGTGTGTGTAGGAAATGACCATTTGCTTACTCCATACACAATGATGAAATTTGAACTTCAGCTTTTCATTCTCACAGTACAAACTCTTTAACATTTATTTTCAGGTTGGTCTGGCAATGGTGGTGGTGGAAAGCGCTGTTACATCCATTTACATATGTTATGCAGAAGACCCATCACTAATTCAAAGATGGGATGCCGAATTCTTCAACCAGATGTCAGAAGCACTCCACCAGCGGTTGCAACATAGGAGCGCGCGAGCTAGAGAAGTGATGGGCCGCACGCACAATGCAATACAGGAAACTTTTTGAGTACATACAGCCCAAAATGCATTGATGATGTTTTCATGTAATTGAATTTAATTTATCACCTTTTCTCCCATTTAAACACAGATATCTTAACTGGTCACAAGAATTAACAGGCTAAGGTTGAGGAATGCAGCCTTTTAATGAATGGAAGACCTAATCATTTATGAAAAAAAGAAAAAAGAAAACTGTCCTGATTTTTATTTTGTTTTTCTAACTGTAGGATGATTCCCAGGTCAGGACTCTTAGTATTGTATTTACATCTTTGTCGCTGTGGAATATTCATTACTATATTTTGTTCATCGGGGCCTGCTTGTTTGCATGGAATTGAGTTCCAAGGAATTCTAAAATGTATTCCAATCACAATGGTTAAAACTTAAAATTAAAGAAACATAAGTGAAGATTCACGATAGCCCCCAAATAAATCTCTCTTTCGTGGAAAGTGATTACTCAGCCTTCACCCTAGTGGGAGGATTTTCTCTAAGTAGAGATCCACATGGCTGTTGTGCGAGATTTTCAGTCTCAGCCTTTAATGCAAGTGGACTTCTGAAGGCGAAAATCCTGCCACCCTAGTAAATCAAATCCTAGGAAAGTAAGGTTGCACCTACATCTTTAACTTAATCTTACCTCCTGGGAATCCAATTCCATGAAAACAAACGGGCCCATATTTCAGGCAAAGCAGAACCAGTTACACACTCTAGGATGTATCTTGGGTTCGCTTAGCTACTGGGAAGCAATGCAATACCAACAAGCTTTTTCTTGGGATTTTATCATCTCAGAATGACAAAAGGACATTTTTCATGTTTTTATCTTTTTCTATTTTGTGCATAATATGGTAAATCTCAGTTAAAGTGAAATAATTACTATAAAGAAATAGAAGAATATGTTAAAAATAGACACCCATTACAAAGAATAACGCTTAAATGATGGTGATGGTGGTGGTGGTGAGAAAATAAACTAAAAATTAAAAAAAAAAGAATGCTGAAAAAAAAAACTATAATTTACAAGATTCAGACATTTTGGTAAATATGGAAAATAGTATCACAAGATTTTTAAAAAGTGGTTTTCGAAAATATTGTCATGAAATCAGTTTATATCAGTTCTTCATTGCCCTTATCTGTGACATTGGTGGCCATGGGAGTTGCTGGTACTCAGCATAAAATATGCCTTTTGAACTTAGATCATAAATTGTGACTACTTTTTTTTTTTTTTTAAAATGACGAGCAACCCGCCGACCCTATTGCGGTTGATCATCGGTAAAACCATGGATTCACAATCTCTGGACTTTCTAACCACTCGGGTAAATTGCGACAACTTTGTTAACTTATTGACTGGAACTCTGCCATGAAATCCCAACCTTGAACTTAAATTTTACTCAGAGACGCAATAATCTGAGCTAAGGACTATAACTTGGATAACTTCTTCGTCTGATTATGATAGTATCACAATCCAATTTAGCCAATGCTCTAAATTTATTTTTGAGGAGGAAGATTACAAGCTCCAGATGCAGGTTTGTTGACATGCATTCTTTTTTTCTCATTTTGGTCAGTTGCTTGAGTTCTTTCTCCTTCCTTCAAGGCCTTCTAGGCTATCTTTATCCAAGTGGTTAAGGCCTCAGAGTACATAGTTGCAGGATTGCTGAGTGATGGGTTGCTCAGGATAATTGTGAACTGGGAGGACGGATTGACTTGCCTTTCACTATTTGAGATTCCATACCTGTTTAAGAGCACAGTTTGCATTTGGGTGTTGAAAAATCTTGCTTCTGTGCTTCACCCTGGTCCCTGATGATCTTAGGTAGGAGAAGCAGCTCCTACTTCAACGCAAGACCTTAACCAAGGCTAATATTTTGCTCTCCAGAGTGTCCTTTTCCATATACAAGCTTGCGACTAGCAACTTTACTCAAGCAGTCATGGCATCTAAAATGGGAATTGAGGTTGCGAAGGTGATGTTTGGCAACCAAATTCTTAGGCAAAAAAACTTCCACTTCCCATAAATCATAGAAAATCCACATTTGGCAATTTTAAATTTCCAAGTATTTGAACCAATGGAGATCCTCATTTTTTTGAGGATTTTCAGCTGCAATCTCCCACCATCGCCCCCGTCGTGGAAATCCACACTTTTGCAGGTTTACCCACCGAAATCAATTCTTTCTCGGCCATGAGGAAACCCCATTCGAGAGATAACGAGGAATCCTTAGATCTGTAGATTCCTTACCTATTACTTCTAAATGAGGATTGCTGAGTACAGATAAATACACAATTTCTGATCAATGTTATTAAATTTATATTTGTTAGATCAAGTCACGTGGTTTGTTGCAGCAGTACCCTCTGAGATCTCCACATCAAAACCATCTTTATCTGTAGTAGGGTCTTGGGGGGAAGTAGAAAAGGTCTATGATGGGCCCCACCTTAGTGGCGAACAAAGGTGACTGGGAGTTGGCACCCACTGAACAGGGAAAAGGTCCTCCGATATCATCTTGGATGTTTTTTTCTGGGGTGTTTGAATGTAGCTCAACTATTGTAACGGTCAAAAAAAGGCTCTTCAAGGGGGACAGAATAGAAATTTAAATTGACTATCCCGCCCAGAGATTGCTGGAATTCCCAACATGTTCTCTTTGGAGGATGTTGCCACTGAAGTACTAGAAGTAGGGTATGTATTCCTTATTAAGCATGGAATTGAACTTCTTTTACTTGAGGGCACATTTTTGCAGCCACATTTACTTGGAAAAGACTGAAAATTTTCCACAGCGGAAATTTTCTGCATTTGGGCTGCTTCTTTGAGAAGTGCAAAAATAGCTAAATTTTCCGTGATCTTGCAGGAAAGCATTTTTGATGGGGTCAGTTTTTTTTTTTTTTGAAAGATTAAAATTCATTAGAACAATTTAACACCAGAAAAACAAAGCAAAGGAGGGGCAGCAATACCCAAAACACAAAAAAGCTAAATCCCAGGTCATGAACTGGCTATCCTAAGGAGTTATTACTACTGTGCTCATGACCTGGGATGGATTTGGGTTTAGGAGGGGGACAAATTCAAAGCCCCCATGATGTAATGTGATGTGATCCATGGGGAAGAACTATGGGTAGAGTGAAGCTGCAATGGGTGGTAAAAGGCTTCAGGAAGAATGGAATATCAATGTGCTTCAATAGTCAAAGATGCCATGCAACATGCTAAAGGGTCATTTACCTTTTACATATGTAAATGGCCTATATGTGTATGTTACATATGCAAGTGTTAAACATGTAAAACACATTACATTACATGTTTGTTAAAATCATCATTTTTACATCAGTAAATGAGCACATCCAATAATTTAAAATTATTTGGATTTTTCCTCAAATCTCTCAAAATCCATGAAGAATTAAGATAAGAGATTTTATTCAAAATCTAAAAAGACTTAAGATAATAAACTTCAAGGTTTTGGGGTCATTTAGTTCAATAAACAAATTGAATAGTTTGGATTTGGATTGTTGAGCCCATTTTTAAAAAAAAAACAAAGGTCTTTAGTGGGCCCCTCTTTAGAAAAAATCACTGTATCAACCTTTACCAACACCTTTCGCAAAGAGGAATATGAATCATTTCACATCTAGGGCTATGGAGGTGTGAAAATGGTGGTGTATAAATGACCTTAATTTACATCATTTATGGACCATAAATCTGCGTAAACAAACATAACACATTTGTAATAGTTATGAATGTGAATTATTTATTGGGGGATATTCATGTGCATCATTCCCTTACTTGTCTCTCACCATAAGATGGTGAGGGATGAATGCGCATGAATATTTTACTTATTTATATACTTAAATGAGGGCAAACGAACAACTCCTAAAAAGGCCTGGTCCTCTTAGTCTATGCCTTAAGAGAAATACTGAGTTGAAGAAGTGAAATCCCATTATGAGGCCAAACTTTTGAAAATTCAGGCTACTCAAAATAAATGCCTTCACTGTGTGGGATGTTCCCATAGTTTATTACAATAAGAGTTGACCCTACTATAAAATTGACCATTTATGATCAATCACATGAAAGTGATTAAAACTTTATAAGATTGTGTTATCACATCATATTCAGGCCAACACTCACTTAAGTAAAATGTGACATCCCATTTAAAATAAAATTATTTATTTTGAACTACTCAGATTTTCAGGAAATGTCATTGGGTGAGTTTACACTGCAACTTAGAAATTCTCTGTCATAGACTTAAAAAATAATCAGACTAGCTAAAAGAAAGGGAGGCCTTTTTTCGTTTCTTACTTATTATATACATGAGGCTCTTGTCTTAGGTCAATAGATCTGTCTATTTCCTGATGGGCAATTAAGCGTGGGTACATCATTAACCTATCACTGTGCCCCCAAGCCAGAGGCATTCCTCTTACCAATGTAAAGACAACAAGCATATTGAATTCTTGAAGGCTCATATTTTACATATTTTCTTGGAGTGTCTAGAAAGTTCACCTATGATAATGTGCCTCAGATTAAAGACTAATATTTACCCACTTCTATGAGGAGTATAAAATTGTCAATGATGTATGACCTGCTTATAAATCAGTAACAAATGGCCTTGTGAAAACCTTTCACAAGACCCTTTTTTAATGGTTAAAAACATGGGTGTCATGATGTGATTAGAGTCATCACTCGTCACTTTCCTGGCTCACTCTAGTCATATTTGGCAACGCACAATCATATATGACCTGCTCCAAACACTCCATTCTCCCTAGTTTGCGGGAGTGACACTGTTATTTCGTTGGAAATTGAAATTAAAGGGAAGATTTTAAAATAGGGTTCAAATTTTGCCCAAACTTCAAATCAAGAAAGATAAATGTTAGATTATATAATTCAATTTAGTGGATGATGTAAATAAATTTATTTATTATCTTAATTAATTTATAATTTCATGCTTTATTCATGTGATGAATGGTATTTTTTTTTCATATGATTGCACATAATCAATAAAAAATGACATAATGATTCATGAGATGAATCGGAGCCCATAAATATATTAAATATAATCCATGTGTGTGGATGATATTTACATACAGGAGACATGTATCACAACTCTTATACTTAAAGTATTTTCATAACCAGTGATGAGATTGGGCATCTAATCTGAAAAAAGATTGTAGCACCATAGTCACTATGAGATATTGTGGTTTGTCTCAACCATCACAGTATAAGACTCTGGATTGTTGTGTTAGTATATTGGATGTACTGAAGGACCATGATTAGCACCTTATGCAAATATGTCTTTGATTAAGGAAATTTCTCATAATTTTCAGGAAATAGACTCTCAATCCTGAGAGATTAATGAACTCAAATTTCTACTGTACATTTACTTTGAGTTATTAATGAGTGAGGCCAATTGTAGGTCAACACCTCGGCATCTTGGGTACGTGGTAGTGGAACTATGAGAATATATAATACTCAAAATGGAATCTATCATCTAAAAGAGAAATATCCACTTGTGTCAATTAATGAATTTTTATCATTGGTAAGTGCGCACCCATCTCAATTGAGAGTTAATTGGATGGTACTGATAATCACTGTGATTAATTGGATCACAAGGATAATAAGATGTGGATCTAATTTTGGTTAGACATATTTATTCTAATAGATCTATGGATGTAATTGATGGAGGAGCCTACTGTAGACACCTCATTTGGCCCCTATGATAGCCTTAAACACCTGTCATATATAGTGATGCCCCCATTTCACCCATAATTGAATGATTAATGGCATAATTGAGATTAATTAATGACAATGAAGATGCTTTTTGATAGTCTCAGACTTAGTTCAACGACTTCTAGAAACTCGTGAGAAGAAAGCCGAATCGCATTGAGATCTCGAGTCCAACTCACCTTTCACACAAGAAGCGGACCACTACACTAATCAAACATATTCCAGACCACTTAAGGCATGCTTAGGCCAGCTCTTACAAAGATTACACCAAGTTTACCCAAATGCCATCCGATTACCCTAAGTTAGGAAGCCGGATCCATTGATCCAGAGGTCCCCATCTTTTCTCAGCCCATAATCATTAGGACAGTTAGACCATTGGATTCTTCACTTCAAGAGCTTTCCGACGGTATGTAGAACGTCCAAATCCGATAAGCGGATCAAAAGTTATGAGTTTTCGAAGTTTGCCTTAGAAAGAGTAACAGAAATTCATCTAGGCACCACCCAAGGGGCGCCCACCCTACTCAAATTCACCTAGGCGCCCCATGTGTGGCGCCCCTCACTAGTCATGGTCACCTAGGCGCCCCATGTGTGGCGCCCACCCTCCGAAATCACTAGTTTGACCTAAAATGGACCGGAACTAGGGTTGTAAATGGGTCGGTTCCGGTCCGGGTCCAGGGTGGAACCGGAACCGGAACCGTTTTCTAAGAAGGGGAACCGGAACCGGAACCGGAACCATTAAGAATAATGGGAACCAGAACCGGAACCGGAACCGTTTGTGAGGCGGGTCTGGTTCCGGTTCCGGGTCTAGACCAATACCTGTATTTTTCTTTAAAAAATTTATGCTTTTTTCACATTTCAATTGGATCACGTACCTACAAACACTAATGTGACATTTTGTCTATCAATAACAGACACTTTTAACTAAAAACTCAGAAATCACATCCAAACAGGTAATGAGATGTAGAAAAGTAGAAAACCCTAATGTAGAAAAGTAGAAAAGTAAAAAGGGTTCTGTTCTCACATAATAAAGTTACCTTATGTTAGTATATATTGGGTCGGGTCTCGGGTCCACGGGTCTGAGCCACTTTGGATCCGGAACCGGAACCATTTAGGTATCGGTTCCAAAAAAAGGATCCGGAACCGGAACCATTTTCTTATCGGGACCAAAATAAGGACCCAGACCCGGATCCTAACGGGTCGGAACCTTCGGGTAATCGGAGAATCGGGTACCCATTTACAACCCTAACCGGAACCACTCAACATAGGGACCAAACTCCGAAAATGAATTGACTCCACCTAGGCACCCCATGTGTGGCGCCCACCCCACTCTTTATTCATCTAGGCGCCCCATGTGTGGCGCCCATACTCTTCAGCCCACCTAGGCACCACATGTGTGGCGCCCACCCTATTATTCCACAAACTTAACTTAAGGCAGCCCATAACCACTCCAAGCAAAGACCCAAACAACTTTCCATCTAGGCACCACCCTTGTGGCGCCCACACTCTCCAGTCCACATAGGCACCCTGTGGTGGGCGCCCACACTGTCCAGTCCACCTGGGCACCACCCTTGTGGCGCCCAGTCAATTAAGTGCTAGTGTAGGTCCCCTCAATTGAACATCTATCCATTCTATTCCGACTTCAGATGGGACCAAACTTTGAGAATGATCCGAACCACGTAGGCTCCACCCCATGGGCGCCTACCATGAACCAGTCCACATAGGCGCCAGCCCTGTGGCGCCCACCCTATGAAGTCACCTGGGCACCACCCCATGGGCGCCCAGCCTCTTTTCCAAACCCTAATTTATCCCAAAACACTTAAGCCGCCTTGGGATGCGTGAAACCTTCTAGAAACACGAACTAATGAAGCCCTAGCCCTCCTAAACTCATCCCAAACCTCTATTTAAGGATCTCTTAACCTCATTTACAAGGGAGCTACCCTAAAAGAGAGAAAAGTATAGAGAATAAGCAAAAAGGAGAAAGGTAGCCACCATTAGAGAGAAAGCTTCAGATCTAGAGGAGAAGAAGGGGAAATAGAGGAGAAGACTTCCATTTCTTCAACTAGAGCTATGGTTCTTCGCGTAAGCCTCGTTCTAGGAACTTGAAAAGTGTGATTCAAACCGGTATTCCTAGATCTTTCTATTCTTCTGCTGCATTTTATCATCATCTTTGTTTAGAAACATGCTTAGGATCATTCATGCATCATAGATCTATATTAGTTCTTGATAAAAATGGTATCAGCATCTCATCATATTAATAACATGTTTAGATTCATACTAGTGGTGTAGATCTGCATTGATTTCGTAGTTCTAAGTGCTTAACTAGGTTAGATCTCGCATTTATAGCATCATCATCATCATTTAGATCGAGGAGGTCGTGAAAAGCCTATCTCAGAAGGCTGGGCGCCACCCACTGGGCGCCTACCATCTCTGGTTTGGCTAGGCGCCACCCTCTGGGCGCCTACCCTTCCGAGAAAGGGTTTGGGTTTTAGATCTCTACTTGTTACATCATTTTCTCGTAGATTTGTTAGTTGCATCATTAGTAGTTCGCATTAGGACATCCGCATCAGTTACTAAATATCGGAAATTGTGTTGAAAATCTTAAGACTATTGTGCATTCATTGCGAATCTTTGAAAACCCTGACTGAGCAGGATAGGCACCACAGGTGTGGCGCCTAGGTGGACTGTTCCACCTTTGTGCACAAGTTTCGATCTCTCGCATTTAGTTCATTTAGAAATCGCATAACAATGATATGTTTGCTTGTTTGATATGTTCTGAACTTCAAATTACCATTTTTATCACACACCACCATATCATCTGAAACATAAAGTCATAAAAAACCCAAAAAAAAAAATCATAAAACATAAAACTATTTCTTCTCTTCCCTTACTCTCTAGTAAATTAGAGGAGAAACCAAAAACAAATCAAAAAATACAAAGAAAACCCAAAAATAGTAGGTAGATAGCCTAGATTATCAAATCTCGTGCCTAAGTAGGATAACCCTAAAATATCATAGTTAATTAACTTAAGAATTGCCAAATCATTAAGAACCCTAGAACAAACAATCTAATTGATTTGGACTGAAATTGGACTAAGGAATCACTAAGATTGTTTAGGGAACCGCTTCTCCTCTCTTGAGCTTAACTTGCTTATTCACTAAAGGTCCCTAATTAAGGATTAAACATAATTAGTTAAGGCTCTGATCTCACATCAATTAATACAATAAATACCTTTAATCCAAAAGATCTTGAGACCTTAATTAATTCGGATTAAAAATAACCAAGAACTTAATTAAAACCCTAAAACAGATCCATCTGGGCGCCAATCCCTGGGTGCCCTGCTGACAAGATCCACCTGGGCACCACTCCCTGGGAGCCCAGCCTATTCATTCCCTAAGAGGCTCTATTTAAAATTTAATCTAATTAATTAAGACTTTAACCAACCCTAATTAACACACTAAAATACTTTTAACTTGAAAGACCTGAAATCTTAATCAACTTAAACTCGAATCTACCTAAAAGATACAAAACTAACAAACCCTAAAAAGATCCACCTGGGCACCACTCTCTGGGCGCCCATACTCTCCAATCCACCTGGGCACCACTCCCCTGGCGCCCTGCCTTCCAATCCACCTGGGCACCACTCCCCTGGCGCCTAGCCTTCCAATTCATCTGGGCACCACTCCCCTGGCGCCCATCCTATCCCTTTACTAAGAAATTTCTAATTGAAACTTCTAATTAAACCAACCCGAATTAGCGCATTAAAACACTTTAGGACTTAAGAAACCTAAGACTCTAATCAATTCACCCTCGGATTAACTAAAAATCCATCGAACCAAATCAAACCACAAGGCAGTCACCTGGGCACCACCCTCTGGGCGCCCAGCCTGTGAGCTCCACCTACACTACTCGTTTCTTGGAAACCAATCAATTAAAAACTAAACCTAATTAACTTAAATCTAATTCTTTCTCAACTGAATACTAAAAGATACTTTTCATCCAAACGCGTTAAACCACAAAACCCAACTTCGAATCAACCTAGAACGTCAAAACCAAGCCGAACCTCAAGACAGCCACCTGGGCACCACTCCTTGGGCGCCCAGCCTGTCAATCCACTTAGGCACCACCCCCTTGGCGCCTAATCTGTCAATCCACCTGGGCACCACCCTCTGGGCGCCCAGCCTGTGAATTCCACCTACCCCGTCCATTCTTTAGGAAACCATTAAACCCAATTAATTAGAACCCGATTCATCCCTAACTGAACACGAATAAACACTTTCCATCAAATCCTAGACCCTTAAATCAATTCAAACCTGAGATTGACCAAAGAATCACAAAACCCAACCGAACCATAAAACACATCCATCTGGGCACCACACCCTGGGCGCCCAGTCTACTCCTTTTCATAAAAAGCCCTAAATTCACAACTTAACCTAATTAATTAAAACCTCAAACCAATCCCAATCAACATAACATAATACCTTTAACCTTAAAACACTTGGAACCTTAATCGATTCGGACTTAATACCCAAAACCCTTTGGAACCGACCAAACCATAAAGATTCCACCTAGGCACCAATCCCTTGGCGCCTATCCTATCAATCCATCTGGGCGCCACCCCCTGGGTGCCCATCCTGCCAGTTTCACCTAGGCACCACCCCCTGGGCGCCTAGCCTACATTTCAACCCTACCCAACCAATTCAACTAAAAATTAATAATTAAACACCTTACAACTTAAACTAACTAAGACCAGAACCTAAGTTAATCTCCGGACCCACAGACCAATAATTAAATCTTATCCGGCACAACACAAAATCACAGGCAAACCACCTGGGCACCACTCCCTGGGCGCCCATCCTGCCAATCCACCTGGGCGCCACCCCTTTGGTGCCTATCCTTCCACTTGCACTAAAACACGAATCCTCGTTTTATTTCAAAATCCGGACCCGCATCACTTTGACATTAGAACAGCAGAGACATTAAAACATTCCTCAGAGTGAAACATAGCCCTTAAAACCCCCAGAATTCTGAAAAGAGATCGAAAAGTCTGAAAAGCATAAACTGTTAGGATAGGCTCCGCCCCCCTGGGCGCCTACCCTGTTTTTAATCTTGAATTGTGATTTTCGACTACTTTTTAGAATTCTGATAACATAAGTTTAAAATATAGAAGAACACATTAACCAGATCCTTAAAACATCTCTAAACCACTCTCAATCAAAACCACAACTCACAACAAATCGAATCAATTAAGATCTTACTCAACAAACTGCTTAGGCGCAGGAACTATCAAACTTAGGCTATTTACACCCTAGGATCAAATTGGATTACCTTGTTAGGTAGTTTAGAGCATTAGGCTTCACCCCATCACTCTTCCTGTTCCGTTAGGGAATTGGGAAAGCTGATGTGGGCGGTCTAGGACCTTAGGTTAAGGTTAATCCGATGATCAGTAATAAAGCATTAATTACGTAAATCCAAGTAAATCCCCTAGTTAGGCCCTTCTAGCCCCATATCAAAAATCCATAAAAACTATAAAACCAACAAAATAAACCCAAAAAGATTTTCCCTTTATTTCTTCCTCCACCTCAAGTGCCAGATATTTAATCGAACTTAATGATAAAAGGAAATGAAGAACTGACTTCTAAAATTGAATAAATGAGAATGACGAGACGAGATGAGTGATTTTACACACACTTTTTACTTCGGCCCATCGGCCACCCTTAAACAATCACGGCCCATCGGCCGCCCTAAAACAAACACTGGCCCATCGGCCACCTCCAATCAATTACGGCCCATCGGCCTTTCATTTTTATCACTCGTGTATCGCACACGAAAAACACAGAAATCACAAGTCAAAATCTCATTTGCATCATCATTTTGATTTGAAAAGTCAGCCTTTAAACCTTATTTTGCCAAGGGATCTGAAGGGGGTACCCAGGAACGGGGCCAATCCTCTTCTTAAATATTTGGCACCTCCCCCCATTTATTTTCTTTATTTTAGTTACTTTATTTTACTTGGATTTATTATGATTATGCTGTGTGAGGATTAACCTTTATTTGGACTTTAACTCATGACCCTAATTTGACCCTACATTAAAAAGACCCAAAGAGACCCAAATTAATGTGACAGGACAACCGTCGTGTGTTGCCGGCAGCACATTAGACGAGAGGAAGAACCCACCCACTTATTTTCTCCCCACATTTCTTCGGCTTTAGTCGAAGAACGGTGTTACGGCCGTATCCGTAGCTGGCGATCGTGATCCATTGATTTTGAGGATAGTCGGAATCCTCATTTTCGATGTAAAATTTAAATAGCATATATAGATGAATAGAGATTTCCCCACGCAAAATGCAAAATTCCCCTTTCTTTCCTTTTTTTTTGGGGGGGTCGAAATTCACATCCGACAGCCTGGCGATCGTGATGGGACCTCTTTTGTTTTCCTGTCATTTATTTGGGTCTTTCTGGGGTTTTATTCTCGGACACGAACATCCAATCAATGATCAGATGTCCGTGTCCCATTCAGTTTAGGGTTGTTATGAGTGCAGTCCGAAAATTAAAACCTAAGGTCCGATTAGACCACCCACTAAGCCTTCTCTAATTATAACATAAGAAATAAACCATCATTAAAACTTTCCCTTTCATCACTAAAACAAAATTCAAAAAAAAAAAAAAAAAAACCTCTCTCCTCTTCCCTCCCTTCTATTTTGAACAAAAAAAAATTATTTCTCTTGGTGCTACATGATATTGTTTGATAATTGCTTTGGAAATCGAATATAAGATGGCCTATCAAAATCCACATCGAACAATTGCATCCCAAAGATCATACATGCTCGACTCAAATTACCAATCTCACACGAACAACATGACTCAAGATTTTGAAAACTTAAATAACTCATACACGAATATAAACCAACACCACCACAACGAAACACAAAATTATCGATACCTTTCCAACCAAACTGTAACGACTCAAAACTCTTCCCTCAGATCTATGCAACACTTTTATGCAAACGAAGACTTAAACAATCATGCCTCTTACGAACACACAAGACCAAACCATGGCTTGATCCATCATCCCCAATCATATCAAACTACTTCCCAACCGACTCAACAATATTACACTCAATCTAATCAAAACACAATGCATACAAATTTAAACAATCAAAACACTAAATATGACATAATCATAATTTACAACTTAATGATCAACGAATCTACATCCAAAACACACAATATATAACGACAAACCAAGTCCTAATCCATCCCGATCAAACCATACCATCCAACTCAATCCATCCACTAACCCAATCTCCAACAATCATATATCAACAATCCACTCACGCTCCGACCGACCAACTTAGTCAAACATCCGATCAAAACCAAGACAAAAATTCACCCACAAATGCTAGAACCCAAAATCCATTTTTACCACGCAAAACCAAAGTATCTCGAAAACAGATCCAGGAAGAGTTTGCTAAAATGGTGGACATAAGCGAGCTAGAGTTGCCCAATCCAGACTGGTTTAAGAGTATCACTCCGAAAAATGATCCATATGCAAACACAGGGAAGCCCTTGAAGAACAATTGATAGGTGGTGAATACCTAGAATGGGAACTTGGATTAATCTCAGAAACTCTAAGGAGACTTATGACCAAAGAGATCAAGATCCCGACATTATGGAAAGGCTATGAGGTAGAAGAGGGGATACGTATCCTTAGAACATACTTTGCTCCCTTCCATCAACTCAAAGGTGAAGAAATCATAGACACACCGTATCCCATAACTGATAGCTCACCAGATCATGTTATCAAGAATTGGACCTATGATCCTCCATATTTGACAACTTTAGCCCCTGAAGTAACCTATTATCCACCATATGACCAAACTTCTGAATCTTCCGACGAGATCTACGATCCCATCTTCAAAGACATGCCCCCTGAGAAGTTTTTTGATATGCTTAATGAAAATTATGAGCAATATGAAACACCTGGGGATAGTAAAACTCAGATCAACACACAACCAATGAACGAACTAGATCAATCACAAGCAATCATCAAAACAGAAATATCAAAACCACAAATGCCACCCCAAACACAACCAAACAAAGACCATTCGACACAACAAATAAAAGACATAACGATTCAACCTAGGATGCACGAGACAGTTCAACCTAATGTCCCGCTTGAGGAATCTAAATTCATGACGAGAATGAAGATACTTGACCATCAAATGGAACAAGTGGATGAATTAATTAAGGATTTTGATGTCATAAGATCTGAAACACACGAACCAGTCAGGTTTAAACCGAATGACCCTAAATCAAGTGTGGAAACTCATAGACTGGTTAAACCATCTTCATTTGAAATAAAATACCAAACCCAAATGAACAAAATCAGACAAGATCCAAAACCTCAATCTAAGACCAATACCACAAAACAAAAAATACCACAATGCAAATGAAAGAACTTAGATCCTACGCCATCAAGCAAAACCCAAATCATGATCCAAAGACAAATAAACATTCAACCAAATGATGAACAAAATTTCCCTAGACCAAAACAAATGCATCTTAAAACTATCCCAACACCAGCCAAGCCAAGAAAGAATGAAAAAGAATCTGGAGTTGAATATCTTGGTCCCAATATGTTTAGTGAATTGCAAATAGACATAGAAAAACTCAAATCTGAGGTTAGGAAGAAGTCGATCTTATCGAGCATGCCGCTAGAACGAGCAAATCCATCTGAACCTATCATAGAAACCAAAGCATTACCTGAGAACCAACACCAGGAGATTGTTAGGCCTTGCACCGAAATTCAACAAGGAAGCTCTCACATAGGTCACACCATCTCATTAGAAAAGACCCTAGAGGAGGAACCACAATCAAATGATGTCTTGACTAGTGAGCCTCATAGGTCAAACCCTCTTAGAAGATCAAAGGATAACGATGTAATTGAACCAACCTTAGAGGACAAGCATGACTTCTACAATGAGATAGAGCCTAATCCTGTATTAACCCTGATTACGGCTCATTTAAATGCGAGACTAAGACTTCAGAGTATTATAAAAGGTTTACCATGCCCGCTCTTGACCAACCCAATAATCATGAGCCAAGATTACATAGAATACTTTGAAAAGAGACAACTACCAAGAGTTGATCCAACTCCGACCCTTCACCTAGAATGGTACCCTGCCCATAAAGTGCAAAATCCAAGCACAACAATAGAGATCATTCCTGAACTAGAAAGCCAAATAGAGTTTGGTCCTTTTAGTTTCCACGAAAGGAGTGAGACCACTCCCGAAGCTTTAGGAAAGACTTTTGGAGACTTGACCATAGAAGAACTTTCGGGTATTTACCCAAATGTGCCACCTATGATTCCAATTGTCCCAAAGAATAACATAGAAATCCTCACGACTGAAGAAAATCTTGTCCCACATGACCACCCAGTAGTGGCACAACCAAAATTTAAAGGTTACACCCTTGCTCAAAGACTCTCACGATCTAAGTCTGCTAGGTTACAAAGAAAATTTAGAGCATGCCTAACAAAACATGGACGAACTACATTTAAGGAAGCTAGACGCACTACAACAAAACCTAGAGCTAGAAGAAAAAGGAAAAATCACACGTTTCACACAAAAGATGAGGGTCAAACAATTAAGAAAACAAAAGACCAAAGATCATCAAAGAAAAATAGAAAATCATCTTTTAAAGATCCCAAATCCACTAATTGTTTAAACTCTTTAAGGCCGAAGCCCAAATGGCGGAAGTCTAAAACATTTCAACGCTCTCGTTTTCGGCGAGGGCAAACTAAACATCCCCGATATAAGAGCCTTATCTTAATGCATCAACGAGTGAAATCATATCCATATTATCAAAGAAAGAAACATAATGAGACACATATAAAACCTTTTAACATGAGACCAAGGCCCAAGTGGCGGAGGTCTAAAATATTTCAACGGTCTCGTTTCCGGATGGACCAAAATAAAAACTCATGGCCTAAATGCATTATTCCAACATCTCAAAAACAAAGAATATGTCCAATCTATCAAAGAAAATACCAAAATAAAATAAAATGTGTTATCATCAGACCAAGGCCTAAATGGCGAAGGTCGAAGGTGTTTCAACGCTCTCGTTTCCGAAGACAGCAAAATGGTAAGACCCAGACTAGACACCCACTGATAAAAACACGTAGGTCGAGAGGTCTTAAACGCGCACGTTTTCGAATAGTCAAAATATTCAAAGTGCGCAACACATCACTAGCACACACAATGGAAAAAACATAATCATGCTAGGCAGACCCTGAGCTTCAAGTCAATGAAGGGCTGCAAGTTCAAACAAGCCCAAATAAATTAGTTATTACTTAGGATTATTACAAAAAAAAAACATAAAAATCACAAAACCCTAAAAACACAAAAAAAAATTTCAAAAATTACCAACCCAAAAAAAAAAGTATAAACAATATAAAAACACAATTGTCTGATCATCACAAAAGGCATAGGCGAGCCAGACTGGTGGAAAATCCCTCTAGTAGAACAATCATGACTAGAAAATGTCATGAGTGGGACTAACAAGACAAGCACCGAAACTTTGCACATTGCTTCATAACCGATACTTCCAAAAAGAAAACCAATTGTTGGTGATGGATGGATGTTTCTAAATTAATGGGTACTAAAGATGGTGACTTGATTGACCGCATTACAGATTCAAGAACTAATCAAGGCATTCATATTAACAACAACAACTAAGGCATTTGTCAACATTAAGGCTACCTCTGTAGTCAAATTCATAAAAAAAAACGTAATAGCCCGGTTTGGCATCCCTAAAGCATTCATAACAGACAATGGCCCACAATTTATATCCCAACAAATGAACGAGTTGTGCACAAAATATGATATTGAACTGCATCATTCAACCCCATATCCTCAAGCGAATGGTCAAGCCGAAGCAACCAACAAGACCTTACTGAAGATCATCAAGAAGACTGTGCAAACCGCCAAAGGTAGTGATTGGCCAGACCGTTTGGTCGAAGCGTTGTGGGCGTACCGGACTTCCATAAGAACTCCTACAGGAGAAACCCCATACTCTTTGACTTATGGAATGGAAGCAGTCCTTCCTCTCGAAGTTCTTCATCCATCACTGCGCATCCAGCTAAATGAAGATATGATAGAATACCAGAGGAGAGAAGCATTGCTAATTCAGCTAGACGTACTCGATGAAAAAGAATGAAAGCAGCAGAGCATGCACAGGTATACCGGAAGCGAATTGCCAGAGCCTACGACAAACATGTCAAACAAAGAAAATTCAAGATTGGCGACTTTGTGCTAAAGCGCATCACTCCATCCCAGCTTCCGCATCCTAGAGGTAAGTTACGACCCAATTGGGAAGGCCCTTATGTAATTAAGGAAGTATATCTTGGAAATGCATATAGACTAGTGAATGCAGAAGGGGAAGAGCTCCCCGATCCATGGAACGCTATGTACCTGAAAAGGTACACGATATGACCCCTCCCTATTTCTTGCGGAGTATGACCCTCCTTGCTCCTTGGCGTAGTTGTAAAAATCCTGTAGGAGGACCGAAGAGATGCACTCTGATCAAGCTTGGAACTCGAACACACACCAACACTTAAGAATACACAAAATGGTGAGTCTGCCCCCACACAAATTTCTCACGGTCGAGGCCATCCAATGTGAAGGTTTGTAGGTAAGTTGCCCATGTCATGAAAGATTTTTGATCGTATGTCAAAAAAAAAAAAAAAGAGAAGGTGTTTAGTTAGAATTTGTCTTGGAAAGAATAAAAAAGCTTCATGACTAGTTTGGGTTCGTAGCCTTTTTAACCCGAGCCAATAAGCCCGTAGGGGTATTTACATGCCTAGTGCCCTAAAACCATCTGGTTTGGGAGTCATTGGCCTAATGCTCATTACATGGGTTAATTAGAAAGCTTAAGGGGCCTAGACATTGCACAGTCTGATGCATAAAAAAAAAAAAGGGTGTTTAGTTAGGAGTCCTGAAAAGAAATAAAGTTTTGTGACTAGTTTGGGTTCATAGCCTTTTTAACCCGAGTTAGTAAGCTCGTAGGGGTATTTTCGTACCTAGTGCCCTAAAGCCGTCTGGTTTGGGAGTCATTGGCCTAATGCTCGTTACATGGGTTAATTAGAAAGCTTAAAGGACCCAGGCATTGCACAGTCGCATGTCCCAAAAAAAAAATCTATTAGAATTAGACTCGCTAGAATGACATGGGTGCTTATCAGGCGAACTAAGCAGAAGGTGGTCTAAAACCACAACACTAAGGAAACACGGTGACTCACCACCCCCACACATGAACACAACTCACAAGTGAGCCCCCAAAGGCGGTCAAGTACTTTCTAAAGTTCAGCCGAGAAGACTAAGCAGCTACAAGAGGGGGCCTGTGAGGGCTCGACCTCCAAAGTATAGTTAGGGAAGATTACTTTGCCACCAAGGTGACAATCATGGATCGAGAGGCTAGTCCACTTTCACGCTCTCGCCCACGGCCAGAATGAACACTAGTCTTATGCTGGGGCATTTTATATATATATACATACAAATATATGTTTATTTCACATGGCTTCCCAATCTGGGTCCTCATCGCATACACGATTGCCACGAGCACTCACTAGCCTTCACACACTTACCTCATGCATGTCTTTACTACTAATAACTTTTAGTTGGATGCAGGAAAACAGATTCCCTAAGGTACCAATTCTATCTTGTTATTCTCTAAGCTTGAGTGCCAAAATGGCCCCCTGACATTTTTACCGAGAAAGAAAAATGCTACCTTAGCCAAACTATGCAGGGGGCCTAAAAATATTAAACTAACAAGTTTGTTTTGAGACCTTGCAGGGAACCCAACCCCGATCACATCCAAAACATCCCACAAGCTGGGGCATTTTTTTTACGGGTATTGTTTTGTGCACAACCCCTCATGACTTGAAAAGATTAAAGTGATGGTAACCAAATTTGGGATATATAAATTATGTCTGTTATGACATCCTACAATGAATTTGATTATAGATGTATGCTATGCACATCCTTTTATGATATCATATATTGTGCGATTCAAAAATGCAATTTGAAAATGCATTTATCTTGAACCTCTACCTTTATACTTATAACTGACAATGTGAATGCCTTAAAACATAGAATTGCTTAGGCCACAAGCATCACACACCCAGGCACTACCCATTGTTTGAAAACCCTGAATATCTATATTGCTTCTCCAAGTCAAAGTCGATATGATATTTTATTCGCTTGGTCTATTATATGGATTTCATTTTGTCTATCTTAGGTTCTAATGTTCTTTTTTCATGAGAACTGTTCTAGAGCATGAATTTTAAGAAATTTTAGAAAAATTTCGACAGTACTTCCCCTTGTTTTAGACCCCGGAAAATCTCCAGATACAAAAAAACCTCTTACCTGTGAAAGAAGTACACTTCATATATTCCTGACACCTCACAAAACTCCTCATCAATCAACCACACACGCCTAGTACACACTATCTCAATTACACATACATAATACACATGTGCACAACATATACATCAGATCAAGTACACACCGTGAGCTAAGACAAGATGGAATGACATAGATACATGACCAACACATATATGGATACAACATGGAACACATGGAGACGGATCCTGGACAGATCAATCAAACAATGATAACCCTATGGAGCAGCTCCCTCATGACGAGCTGATGAAGCAAAGGAAGATGGACCAGGAGCACGCTGGGAAGGGGCGCGGGTCGAGCTCGAAAATGCATAACCTCTCTCCTCCGCCCTCTGGCGATACCGATCAAGGCGCCTCCGCAAGTCGGCAACCACCTCATCGTGACTTAGCTGCATGCGGTCCATGCGCTGAGCGTATTGATCATGAATGAGAGCCCTCTCCTCGCTCAAGCTAAGGGGTGGAGGAACGGAAGCAACAATAGCACCGCTCTGCAAGACGACATACAAGGAAGCATTACATTCAAAAACTCGAAAGCAGGAAACATGGAATTTAAAAGGAAGGATGCTCACCTGCGCAGAGGTCTCAAAACTCCTGAGCTTGGCACGTAAGTCCTCAATCTGCACCCAACAAGATTACGAAGCATGTCAATGTTAGAAGAATCAAATCAAATCATTCCAAGAGTAAGGTTCATACCTGCGCCGCTGAAGCAATTCTTTCCGCAAATGCCTTGTCACGCTCGCTATGAAGCTCTGCCTGAAGGTCACAAAGAAAGATGGTTAAGAATTACTCATTATACGCCTTGAATACAAGGGCAACAAACTGAGACCCAAACTTCGTTAACCTGTAATCGATCCACCTCAGCCCGCAGAGTGAGGAGATCACTCTCCACTTGGATCCTCATGGCCTCAGGCATGTCTCGCTCCTTGTTACCCTGCATAGTGGCAAAGGTCATGAACATCAATTCAAAATGGACAACTAACCCCATGACCTCGTACCTCATAAGTATCTGCCAATGCGTCGATAATTGCTTCATTTTCCTGGCGGCGCTCCTGTTATCAAAGCATTGTGAGTAAAGAAGGTATAAAAGAGATAGCATGTGGCCAATTAAGGTTGACAAATCTCGTACCCTCTCGGCCGACAATGAGGCCCTTAGTCTCATGACCTCTGCGTCCTATAATGTACCAACCATGCCAATACACCAAGAATGATAAGGATTACTATAGAAGATGAACACTGTTTGACTCAAGCACTAAATCAAGTAGTCATACCTTTTTCTCTAATAGTTGGGACAATCGAAGTACCTCCCCTCTGAGGATGGACTCCGCATCGGGTACTACTCCCCCAGATGTCCCCTGTCACACATGAGAGTTACGATTAGAGAAATAGAAGAGGCCTATATTTTTGAGATTACAAAGCTTATAACCAAGATTGGAAGTCCCATGAACCCTCACCTCACATTGTCTTTCAGATGACGGATGTGCCTGCCGATGCCCTGCTCCAGCCGGTATCTCCCCCTGAAAAGTAAAGGAAGAAACAATGTGATTCACAATGGAAAGAATACAACATTAAAGCAAGCAAACTTCAAGGGTTACCCGAAGAGATGACGAAGCCTCAGCCGCTTCCGCGCAATTACTAATGGAATATGAAGCCCCGCAAGAGTACGACTCCGGGAGTATATACCGATGCAAAGCTGTCTTCCAATATGCCTCATAATCACTCCAGGCACTAGCATCCACGCCAAAAATGGCCTTCCTCCCCTTTGATCTCCAATTTTTTATTTCTCTCCGGCAAGGATGGCGGCGCTTGAATGTTTTCAGACCCCACCATGGGTATGACCGACGCATGACAGACTTTTCCGAGGGAACAACTTGATGGTGTCCTAATTGGCGCGCGACTTGGCTGACGACCAATCTAACTGCTACCTGAGGGGCGTGGAGCCATATGTCCCTCTCAAATAAGGCACGCCCCTCCTGGACTACAGCCATCTCATCATCCGGTCCACCCTGATACGGCTGCCAAATCACCTGACAAACCGAGATATATGCAGCAAATGAGAGCTAAGGGCGGTAAGTGTTTAATGTAGCAAGTGGATAAGGGACAATACATACCTCATGATTTTTCAGTTCATTCAAGATGAACCGGTAACCTTGCTCACCTGGCCTCATCTTGAGGGCTTTAATACGCTCGGCCATTTCCGGAGGCAAGATGTCAGCAAAGCCTCGTAAGTTTGCATTAGGGTACCACTGCGAAGCCCGGGGAACACAACTCAGCCTCGCGGGCAAGCGCTCGGGCCGACACTGGACGATGTGCTCCCAGAGCCATACCTGCTCAAAGTTAAAGCTCGATTATTACAAAAGATGAAGCATGAGACATGATAAGAAAAGAAGACTACTGGAGGTCACAACACATGGGAATAAGGATTTAACCTGCAAGATCGGCACAAACCCTCGAAGGCTCTTGCATCCAGGCTGAACGCGGCACCTCGAATCTAGACTGTGGACAAGAAAGGCAAGGGTGGCCGCACCCCAAGCGTAATCGCCAACCTTATCCAAGTCTTGCACAAATCGGATGAGGGTACCGGACGCTCTATTGCCAGTTGCATTGGCAAAGAGGCATCTCCCCAAAAAGAATAATAGAAAAGCCCTGAGATGCTCATCGTCACCCAACCGTGCTGAAATCAGCCTGGGTCTCCTTAAGCGGACCTCAGACTGTCTCCCCTGTTTTTGCTCTGCACAATGCCAAATGGACATAAGGAATTCACTTAGTGATGGAAATAAGGAGCAAAATAGTTACCAAACATTTCAGTACTCACTCGCGACTTGGAACACCTCACATGGTATCCCTACCCTCTTTCGACGGGTATATCCATCGACTGGTACCTCCCGCCAATCGTACCCTGAAACCAAAAGAGAAAGTATATGAAGAACAAGGTTGAAAAATACAAGGCATTCGAGATCGGTTGAAGAAAGCCAGATCGAGCATTTACCCCTGGAAGGCCCGGCATCATCCCCCCTGTCACCTTCACCAACACCTTCATCACCTCCCTCATCAATATCGATAGCAGCGACCCGGCGAGGCCTCACCCCCTCATCCTCACTATCCCCGTCATCAACCTCGTCATCTCCATCGTCAGACGCGACAACCTCGCCCTCTGACTCGTGGAAGTCAGCATCATCATCACTCCCGCCCATCTCCTCATCACTATCAATGGCCTCCACCACTGCTACATCATCATCAGCGGGGCCGCCTGCATATCGGGATCCGCCTGAAGAAGGGCCCTCACCTGTCAGAGAAGTTGTGGATACTATCAACAAATGGTAAATACAAAATGTGCTAGTCTCGTGGGAATTTCCAACTCAAGATCCAATTCAAAAAGGATTAAGGAACTGAATTTTACCAGCGTCAACCCTAGCCTCGGCCGCTGCGGGAAATGGACCTCCCTCATGACCTCCGACCGGCGGATCTCCCAAAGCTGGTATCCTCGCCCTTAACTTGGCAAAGAAGTCCGCCTGGTTCCGAGCCCATTCTGAAATGAAGCAAGGGGAAGTGATTAGCAAAAACAATGGAATACAAAGGATACAATGCTACAAGGGCGATAGTAGAATACTTACTATTCAGAATCCTCCTCCTCTCTGGGCTATAAGCCTCTCTCAGCCACTCGGCATCAATCTGACCCACACCAGATTGGGGGCGTGCCCCGAACATCCTATGCAGACGTGACCGAATAATCGAGGCCTTGGCATCACTCGCCTTTGAGAAAACGGGGAGGCCCGTCACCCTCAAACCCCAGCACCGCGCGATGTCCTCCAATGTGATCGTCATCTCCCCCGGCGGGAAATGGAATGTGTGTGTCTCATCTCTCCATCTCTCGGAGAGAGCACAAATGAGAGCACGATCGGTGCGGAAGGCGACGATAGACATGAAGTCTCCAAACCCCATCGCTCGCACTCGATCCTTCAGGCGATCGGGGAGCTCGATCCACCAATCCCTCATTTGTATCCAACTCACCCTAGCCCGAGCAAAAGGGACGGGCTGCAATCCAAACAATAGAGGAAAGGATGTCAATGATAGTGGAGACCAACAAAGCGTAAGATTTATAGAGGCAGCTAAAAATTTACCCAGCCAGCTCTTATCTCATCTGTGAGATGAGGCTTCTTCTCCAACTTATCCTCACCCCTTTGTTTCTTTCTCGGGGGAGCAATGACTGGCTCCGCCCCAACCCCTTCTGGAGTGTCCACCGGCGTAGGACCACGCTTAATAGCCTTCTTAGTCCTATCCATCTGACAACCCATGCCTAAAGTTAAAATGAGAGAGTGAAGCATGAGAATACATCAGTCTACATCAGCATCAGAGACAAACTGATCCCGAGATGGTAATTTGTGTTTCTTGATTTAGAGGTAATGAACCTCATTGGCTAAGTGATAAATAGAAAGGAAGCCAAAAGACCATGACCCTTTA
The DNA here is from genome assembly GCA_012931725.1 of Litsea cubeba. Classification (NCBI taxonomy): domain Eukaryota; kingdom Viridiplantae; phylum Streptophyta; class Magnoliopsida; order Laurales; family Lauraceae; genus Litsea; species Litsea cubeba. Next base: position 10,899,469 of record CM022955.1, on the reverse strand, counting down.
TCCAACCTGAAGACTAAAACAAAACAGATCCCACTTGCCAAACTAGCCTCATTAAGACACATGCTACAGACCTACAACGAAATGAAAACACATTCAATCCGGCCCTGTTTCTTTCACCCAACAGATTAAAAAAAAATGGAGAGATGGTCTTTGATGATGATAGAAACAAGTGTTGAACTGAATTAGGATAATGAACAGCACAAATGAGAGGTAGAAAGGTCCCACAAGCTGAGACCTGAGATTATCCAAACATCAATGGAGACAGAGGACCAGCCTTTGGCTTTGGCAGAATTTCAGCACGGTAATCGGCAACATAGTGATGATCCATTCCAACTTACTAAGGAAAGGCGTCACCAACAAGACAGACAGGTCAGTTCATCCAATTCAAGAAAACATACCATTGATTCATAAATACATATGTATCATGCATCAATTGTTCATGCATCATTCCAAAATCCAAATCCATGCATTTAGCTTGCATACCCCACCTCATTATATGCTAAGTAGGGTACACAAATAGATTTAAAAAAAAAAAAACACAAAAAAAAACAACAAAAAGAAAAAGCAAAAAGGGGAAGCAAAATAGGCACACACACAAAGGCGCAGCGCACATCGTCGAACTGAAACATTGTCCCATCACATGAGGTCCCATTGCACGCACATTAGTCCCATCACGCATACATCTAACATTGTGCACTGCATCTCATGCCATCTTCATCAATAAAATTAGAACGGTTACCTCTGCAAATTGTAAAACTGAGTACTAACGAAGAAAAATGCAGAATCTTTTAGTGTTTGTTCAATGCAGGATCCGAAATCGAAAGCAAAAACACCAAGGTGAAGGACCTTCAAACACACTGATGGAGATTGATGACAAGTTCACAAGCTTCGGTAAACAAATGACGAAAGAAAGCAGCAACGATCCATAACATTAGATTTATGGAAAACTCTTGAAGTAAGTATCCCAAACTATGTTTTTCATGATTTTACCTCACGTCTGGAAATTGAGTCGCCGTAGGCCTCCCTTAAGTGCTTAAAATCGGTATGGCAACCATAATACCGTGTCCTCACGAATTATGTGTTCGCTGACTCAAATCTTGATGTTGGAGGACGAAAACCGTGTAATTCGAAGCTCTCCATGATAAGCACAAAAAAAAAAGATGATCGAATATACCCCGGGTTCTCATCTAAGCTTGGGTGAAGACCAAGATCCCTAGAGAGTGACGGTTATTCCGGTGACCGTCTTCCATTGATTTAGCTTTTTCGATGCATACCCGAGTTTCAAAATCAAACATCTCTTTAAAAAAAAATGCATCTCATTCTCACATGCACTCACACTATTGCTTGAACTATGTTTATGATTTCCACTAAGATCCCCATTATTGCTAGTTAGTTTCAATTATGCTTTAAACATTTAACTATGGATGAAAGTTAAAAGACGTTATATATGACCATTTGAAATCAATTCTATTGCAAGAACAAATGAAATTCTGATAGTGATTTAGCTAATCGAAAGATCGACTTCTGATTCAGACCACTGGGGCACAGTTCCCACCACCTTTTTAAATTCAGCAACTGGGGCACAGTTCCCAACCCGCCACGTGGCAATACCACGGGCACCGAGCCACAGATCTCGGGTTTCCAATCAAATCAATAGGCACGTAACTTCTTCTTTTTTCCTTTTTCCCCCTGAATCAGAACCGATCCTAGAGAAGTAAACCTCACCTTTAAAATGAGTTTGCAATTGCATACATCCATAGGTAGCCACTCCCGCGAGCTCAAAAGCTCCCGTGAGTCATGAGTGGTGTGTCTACTTTCTTTGGAGCACAACTCTCCACGTGCTGTTCTCCAAAGAGGGGCATACTGTAGACACCTCATTTGGCCCCTATGATAGCCTTAAACACATGTCATATATAGTGATGCCCCCATTTCACCCATAATTGAATGATTAATGGCATAATTGAGATTAATTAATGACAATGAAGATGCTTTTTGATAGTCTCAGACTTAGTTCAACGACTTCTAGAAATTCGTGAGAAGAAAGCCGAATCGCATTGAGATCTCGAGTCCAACTCACCTTTCACACAAGAAGCGGACCACTACACTAATCAAACATATTCCAGACCACTTAAGGCATGCTTAGGCCAGCTCTTACAAAGATTACACCAAGTTTACCCAAATGCCATCCGATTACCCTAAGTTAGGAAGCCGGATCCATTGATCCAGAGGTCCCCATCTTTTCTCAGCCCATAATCATTAGGACAGTTAGACCATTGGATTCTTCACTTCAAGAGCTTTCCGACGGTATGTAGAACGTCCAAATCCGATAAGCGGATCAAAAGTTATGAGTTTTCGAAGTTTGCCTTAGAAAGAGTAACAGAAATTCATCTAGGCACCACCCAAGGGGCGCCCACCCTACTCAAATTCACCTAGGCGCCCCATGTGTGGCGCCCACCCTCCGAAATCACTAGTTTGACCTAAAATGGACCGGAACCACTCAACATAGGGACCAAACTCCGAAAATGAATTGACTCCACCTAGGCACCCCATGTGTGGCGCCCACCCCACTCTTTATTCATCTAGGCGCCCCATGTGTGGCGCCCATACTCTTCAGCCCACCTAGGCACCACATGTGTGGCGCCCACCCTATTATTCCACAAACTTAACTTAAGGCAGCCCATAACCACTCCAAGCAAAGACCCAAACAACTTTCCATCTAGGCACCACCCTTGTGGCGCCCACACTCTCCAGTCCACATAGGCACCCTGTGGTGGGCGCCCACACTGTCCAGTCCACCTGGGCACCACCCTTGTGGCGCCCAGTCAATTAAGTGCTAGTGTAGGTCCCCTCAATTGAACATCTATCCATTCTATTCCGACTTCAGATGGGACCAAACTTTGAGAATGATCCGAACCACGTAGGCTCCACCCCATGGGCGCCTACCATGAACCAGTCCACATAGGCGCCAGCCCTGTGGCGCCCACCCTATGAAGTCACCTGGGCACCACCCCATGGGCGCCCAGCCTCTTTTCCAAACCCTAATTTATCCCAAAACACTTAAGCCGCCTTGGGATGCGTGAAACCTTCTAGAAACACGAACTAATGAAGCCCTAGCCCTCCTAAACTCATCCCAAACCTCTATTTAAGGATCTCTTAACCTCATTTACAAGGGAGCTACCCTAAAAGAGAGAAAAGTATAAAGAATAAGCAAAAAGGAGAAAGGTAGCCACCATTAGAGAGAAAGCTTCAGATCTAGAGGAGAAGAAGGGGAAATAGAGGAGAAGACTTCCATTTCTTCAACTAGAGCTATGGTTCTTCGCGTAAGCCTCGTTCTAGGAACTTGAAAAGTGTGATTCAAACCGGTATTCCTAGATCTTTCTATTCTTCTGCTGCATTTTATCATCATCTTTGTTTAGAAACATGCTTAGGATCATTCATGCATCATAGATCTATATTAGTTCTTGATAAAAATGGTATCAGCATCTCATCATATTAATAACATGTTTAGATTCATACTAGTGGTGTAGATCTGCATTGATTTCGTAGTTCTAAGTGCTTAACTAGGTTAGATCTCGCATTTATAGCATCATCATCATCATTTAGATCGAGGAGGTCGTGAAAAGCCTATCTCAGAAGGCTGGGCGCCACCCACTGGGCGCCTACCATCTCTGGTTTGGCTAGGCGCCACCCTCTGGGCGCCTACCCTTCCGAGAAAGGGTTTGGGTTTTAGATCTCTACTTGTTACATCATTTTCTCGTAGATTTGTTAGTTGCATCATTAGTAGTTCGCATTAGGACATCCGCATCAGTTACTAAATATCGGAAATTGTGTTGAAAATCTTAAGACTATTGTGCATTCATTGCGAATCTTTGAAAACCCTGACTGAGCAGGATAGGCACCACAGGTGTGGCGCCTAGGTGGACTGTTCCACCTTTGTGCACAAGTTTCGATCTCTCGCATTTAGTTCATTTAGAAATCGCATAACAATGATATGTTTGCTTGTTTGATATGTTCTGAACTTCAAATTACCATTTTTATCACACACCACCATATCATCTGAAACATAAAGTCATAAAAAACCCAAAAAAAAAATCATAAAACATAAAACTATTTCTTCTCTTCCCTTACTCTCTAGTAAATTAGAGGAGAAACCAAAAACAAATCAAAAAATACAAAGAAAACCCAAAAATAGTAGGTAGATAGCCTAGATTATCAAATCTCGTGCCTAAGTAGGATAACCCTAAAATATCATAGTTAATTAACTTAAGAATTGCCAAATCATTAAGAACCCTAGAACAAACAATCTAATTGATTTGGACTGAAATTGGACTAAGGAATCACTAAGATTGTTTAGGGAACCGCTTCTCCTCTCTTGAGCTTAACTTGCTTATTCACTAAAGGTCCCTAATTAAGGATTAAACATAATTAGTTAAGGCTCTGATCTCACATCAATTAATACAATAAATACCTTTAATCCAAAAGATCTTGAGACCTTAATTAATTCGGATTAAAAATAACCAAGAACTTAATTAAAACCCTAAAACAGATCCATCTGGGCGCCAATCCCTGGGTGCCCTGCTGACAAGATCCACCTGGGCACCACTCCCTGGGAGCCCAGCCTATTCATTCCCTAAGAGGCTCTATTTAAAATTTAATCTAATTAATTAAGACTTTAACCAACCCTAATTAACACACTAAAATACTTTTAACTTGAAAGACCTGAAATCTTAATCAACTTAAACTCGAATCTACCTAAAAGATACAAAACTAACAAACCCTAAAAAGATCCACCTGGGCACCACTCTCTGGGCGCCCATACTCTCCAATCCACCTGGGCACCACTCCCCTGGCGCCCTGCCTTCCAACCCACCTGGGCACCACTCCCCTGGCGCCTAGCCTTCCAATTCATCTGGGCACCACTCCCCTGGCGCCCATCCTATCCCTTTACTAAGAAATTTCTAATTGAAACTTCTAATTAAACCAACCCGAATTAGCGCATTAAAACACTTTAGGACTTAAGAAACCTAAGACTCTAATCAATTCACCCTCGGATTAACTTAAAATCCATCGAACCAAATCAAACCACAAGGCAGTCACCTGGGCATCACCCTCTGGGCGCCCAGCCTGTGAGCTCCACCTACACTACTCGTTTCTTGGAAACCAATCAATTAAAAACTAAACCTAATTAACTTAAATCTAATTCTTTCTCAACTGAATATTAAAAGATACTTTTCATCCAAACGCATTAAACCACAAAACCCAACTTCGAATCAACCTAGAACGTCAAAACCAAGCCGAACCTCAAGACAGCCACCTGGGCACCACTCCTTGGGCGCCCAGCCTGTCAATCCACTTAGGCACCACCCCCTTGGCGCCTAATCTGTCAATCCACCTGGGCACCACCCTCTGGGCGCCCAGCCTGTGAATTCCACCTACCCCGTCCATTCCTTAGGAAACCATTAAACCCAATTAATTAGAACCCGATTCATCCCTAACTGAACACGAATAAACACTTTCCATCAAATCCTAGACCCTTAAATCAATTCAAACCTGAGATTGACCAAAGAATCACAAAACCCAACCGAACCATAAAACACATCCATCTGGGCACCACACCCTGGGCGCCCAGTCTACTCCTTTTCATAAAAAGCCCTAAATTCACAACTTAACCTAATTAATTAAAACCTCAAACCAATCCCAATCAACATAACATAATACCTTTAACCTTAAAACACTTGGAACCTTAATCGATTCGGACTTAATACCCAAAACCCTTTGGAACCGACCAAACCATAAAGATTCCACCTAGGCACCAATCCCTTGGCGCCTATCCTATCAATCCATCTGGGCGCCACCCCCTGGGTGCCCATCCTGCCAGTTTCACCTAGGCACCACCCCCTGGGCGCCTAGCCTACATTTCAACCCTACCCAACCAATTCAACTAAAAATTAATAATTAAACACCTTACAACTTAAACTAACTAAGACCAGAACCTAAATTAATCTCCGAACCCACAGACCAATAATTAAATCTTATCCGGCACAACACAAAATCACAGGCAAACCACCTGGGCACCACTCCCTGGGCGCCCATCCTGCCAATCCACCTGGGCGCCACCCCTTTGGTGCCTATCCTTCCACTTGCACTAAAACACGAATCCTCGTTTTATTTCAAAATCCGGACCCGCATCACTTTGACATTAGAACAGCAGAGACATTAAAACATTCCTCAGAGTGAAACATAGCCCTTAAAACCCCCAGAATTCTGAAAAGAGATCGAAAAGTCTGAAAAGCATAAACTGTTAGGATAGGCTCCGCCCCCCTGGGCGCCTACCCTGTTTTTAATCTTGAATTGTGATTTTCGACTACTTTTTAGAATTCTGATAACATAAGTTTAAAATATAGAAGAACACATTAACCAGATCCTTAAAACATCTCTAAACCACTCTCAATCAAAACCACAACTCACAACAAATCGAATCAATTAAGATCTTACTCAACAAACTGCTTAGGCGCAGGAACTATCAAACTTAGGCTATTTACACCCTAGGATCAAATTGGATTACCTTGTTAGGTAGTTTAGAGCATTAGGCTTCACCCCATCACTCTTCCTGTTCCGTTAGGGAATTGGGAAAGCTGATGTGGGCGGTCTAGGACCTTAGGTTAAGGTTAATCCGATGATCAGTAATAAAGCATTAATTACGTAAATCCAAGTAAATCCCCTAGTTAGGCCCTTCTAGCCCCATATCAAAAATCCATAAAAACTATAAAACCAACAAAATAAACCCAAAAAGATTTTCCCTTTATTTCTTCCTCCACCTCAGGTGCCAGATATTTAATCGAACTGAATGATAAAAGGAAATGAAGAACTGACTTCTAAAATTGAATAAATGAGAATGACGAGACGAGATGAGTGATTTTACACACACTTTTTACTTCGGCCCATCGGCCACCCTTAAACAATCACGGCCCATCGGCCGCCCTAAAACAAACACTGGCCCATCGGCCACCTCCAATCAATTACGGCCCATCGGCCTTTCATTTTTATCACTCGTGTATCGCACACGAAAAACACAGAAATCACAAGTCAAAATCTCACTTGCATCATCATTTTGATTTGAAAAGTCAGCCTTTAAACCTTATTTTGCTAAGGGATCTGAAGGGGGTACCCAGGAACGGGGCCAATCCTCTTCTTAAATATTTGGCACCTCCCCCCATTTATTTTCTTTATTTTAGTTACTTTATTTTACTTGGATTTATTATGATTATGCTGTGTGAGGATTAACCTTTATTTGGACTTTAACTCATGACCCTAATTTGACCCTACATTAAAAAGACCCAAAGAGACCCAAATTAATGTGACAGGACAACCGTCGTGTGTTGCCGGCAGCACATTAGACGAGAGGAAGAACCCACCCACTTATTTTCTCCCCACATTTCTTCGGCTTTAGTTGAAGAACGGTGTTACGGCCGTATCCGTAGCTGGCGATCGTGATCCATTGATTTTGAGGATAGTCAGAATCCTCATTTTCGATGTAAAATTTAAATAGCATATATAGATGAATAGAGATTTCCCCACGCAAAATGCAAAATTCCCCTTTCTTTCCTTTTTTTTTGGGGGGGTCGAAATTCACATCCGACACCTACTTGCAGTAATTGAAAAGTTTAGGGTCTTTTTGTAAATATTTCTACGACTGGAGTGCAATTACATTTATTTAGTCGAGTTATTTGCAATTAACTATAGGTCCGGATTTCAATTGTAGCCAGATTATAAGAAATCCCTAGTAGTCCCCATGCTAGCCCTGAGAAGAGAATGTTTTTATTTCAATTGAAACTCTTAAGGAAAGGAGGAGCATGACAAAGAATAGAAATATATATAAGTGACTTCTAATTTTGGACAAATAAGAGGTGCTCCATAAACTATTTATATGAGGAGAGGGGACTGTGTGTATCATTCTCTCACACGCCCAAACCCCCTCTCTCATCTTTTCTCTCCTTTGGTTTCCTTCTTGGGTGCCTAGGATTTCTTTTCCTTAGAGATCCCACCATTCTCTTTGAGAAGTTATCTACAAGAGGGTTATATCGTGGAAGAACACAAAGGCTAAGGAAATCAAATATGTGAAAAAGATTTCGTAGAACTAAATAATCAAAATCTCAATTTGAGCGCAACCAAGCTCCTAAGGTATAAATCTACAACTTATTTATTTTAGTAGATCTTTTAAATTATGATTGATTGCTTTTCTTGATCTGTGTTTTTTTTTTATAGATCTTCGATCTTTATGCATGATATTAGAGTTTTAGATCTTGTGATTGGGTTCTTGGGGGCGTTTGATCCATGTGTTAAGTGAGTCAAAAGTTTTTGAAAACCCATCTAGAAGGCCCACCTACTTCCAACAAAAAAAAACTTACATTTCAAAACAGAGCTTAAGTTTTCCATTAATGTTTCAAATCAGGACATTCGATGAGAACATGAATTTTTCAGTGAGAATATGGATTTTCCGGCGACTTCTCTCATAGCATCCCATCTTCTTCTTCCCTTCCGGCCTACATCTCTCAACCCTAGTTCTCTCAGTAAAAGAAAACCACAAAGTTCAATTCATCTTCATCTCTTCCTCTCCCAGCCTACCTACTCCTCCATCCTAACAACTCTTTTCCACCAAAAACATAAGTTGCAGCCTCTTGGACCAACCTACATGATTACAACATTTAAAACCATATATGTATATTGTAAGTGCCTAAATCGATACGGACTTAATAAGATGGATGAAGATCTCTGTAGAGTTCTTTAGGGAAGATTGAATGCCTGAGACCTGAAAGGGAAGGAGAGAAAAGCAGTCAAAGACCCTGGCTGCTATCAGCACAAGGCTTTCTGATGCCTAAGTTAGTTCAGCAACTAGCCAAAGGATGAAGAAGAAGGGACAACTTAGAGAGACAGATTTTTTGGGTATTATGCATGTGCATACCTATTATGGATTGGCTCTCGTATATATATAGGCAAGGAGTCCTTTGACTATTGGAAGGGACTATTGGAAGGGAGTCCCATGACTCTTGGTAGGGTACTTGAGAAGTACAGTCCCATCGGACCTCACCCTTCATTAAATGATAGTCCCATTGGACCATACCCTGGTTGACTTTAGAAGTAGAGTCCCATCAGACCCTACCTTGATGTAGATGCAGCCGCCGGATAATAATAACCTTTTTTGTCTTACCCGATGCATGTCATCATTACTCAACACATTCTGTAACGTGGTTGAGTCTCCATAGAGGTACAGTTGTCAGTACTCGTCTCGGTTAACATTCTGGCACTATTGCCTAGATGCGTGAGATCGAGACCGAGACATGGTACCGAGGTCAGGAATAACTAAGGTCAGGAATGACCTTAATGTGAAAGCGTTCTGGCACTATTGCCGAGATGCATAAGATCGAGACCGAGACATGCTTAGCCAGTACTTTTACTGAAACTAGGATAATCTTGATATCTTGGAAATACCCCACACAATTGCCCCCTAGCTTCTGACTTCTTAGAGTTTCCCAACTCGTTGAGGTCAGAAGCTAAGCATTATAGTGGGAGAGGACAGCCGTCGTCTGATCTCTATCATGATGTCACTTCTCTTGCCCGAGATAATAAATGGCGCACATCGGTCGATGTGAAAGACGTATTGGTGGCACCACGCGTCACTGTCTGGTTGGTCGTCCAATCGTTTCGAAGAGGCATACGCCGCTTTGAAAAGACGTGCACAATACTCGAAGCGACGCCTGGCACGTGCGTCTTCAGAATTCGAAAAGAGCGCCTCTTTTCCTTTATAAATATAGGTTCCCCTCTCTCATTTTCCATTTTCACATTCAGAGAGAAGAAAGGGGGTTTGCAGAAGAGAGATACCCCGTCGAGGTCGAGTCCGAGTTCAATGTCTCTGTGACCGATTTCGTTCGTCCTATTCTTGTAAGTCCTTCTTTCCAATCTTGTTCTTTCTTGCTTTAGAGTTTCTTTGGCCTTTCCCCTTTTTGTCTTCTTGTTTTGTCTAGGGTTTCCTCCTCATCTTTCCCTTTTGTTCTTCCAGTTTCTTCAAACATAGAAATGGGCATCTATAGGCACTGGTTGGAAACCCCACAGGCAGTGGCTGAGTTTAGGGCCAAGTATGAGATACCCGATGACGTCCTGGTTAGGCTAGATAACCCTGAAACCCCTTTTGATGGCTATACCTTCATTAACGGCTGGATGTCGTTCCCTCTAGTCACAATAATCGAAGGTTCGATTCCCCATTAATCCACTTCTTAGAACTTGTCTTAGGAAATGGCATCTCTGCCCTTGTCAGTTGATGCCGAATAGCTTCAAAATAATCATGGGTGTAGCCGAACTCAATAGGATCCTAGACATTGACCTCGGTGTCCACAATATCGAGGATGTTTGATCCGTCGCAATCGTCGCGGTGTGAGTTTTTTTTAATATCCAAAATATTAGAAAATACTGGAAAACAATATATATTTTTTCATTAGTAACAACAATAAATCAAAATCTCGGTTACCTTAAGTTATGAGTCATGTCTGTGTCGCTGTTCGCTTTCTTCTCCAGTATTTCATATAATGCAACCATTATTGATGCTCATGATCAATTTATTAGTATAAAATGTAAGAAAATAAAGATAACATATCAATCATCATTTAATACTAACTCAATCATCAAATAAGTTGTGATATTCATGACCATGAAGATAACATATTAAAATCTGAAACATGATAGTGAGATAGATAAATCATAAAGCACTTGGGCATCAAAAGGTTCATGGTTTACCTGAAATTAGAGGGGACTACAGAGTAGAAATTAGAGAGAGATTGATGAGTATGAGTGTATGACAGATTGACAGCCTAATACCAAGTGGAGTGTCGCCCAGGCTCAATATCATCATCATCATCATCATTTCTTTGGTATTGGTTAAAAAGATATGATCCATACTGTTGTGCATCACTATTATACCCATGACCATATTCAGATTGTTCTTGATAAGATGATGAACTATCTTGATCCCCTGTAGATTACCCTTGGTAATTGTGCAGAAATGGCATGAAATAGCCATGAGGGGCATATAAAGGCTCGTTAGGGATCATGTGGTGGTGGGGGAAGCTTCCCTTGCTCAATTAATATCTGTTCGATAGACATTATCAGGTGTTGGTGAAGGGGGTACCTAATTAGGGTCATATGAATAATTCATATACTGTCCATACATGGCACCTTGTTGGCCAACATAACCCCCATGATGACCATGAGTACCTTCCCCCACTCCTTGCCCAGCAACGTCACTACTACTCCCTGTCTGTCCAACATGTTTGACATAGCCACGGCGAGGATCTAACTCGGTAGCAGTAGAAAAATGCTCAACTGTCTCATAAGTGACAGGCTCATCATCTCTATAATGACCCTTATCCCCGGAAGAGTCAGGTGGAATTCCTGCTGATGATGAAGAAGTAGAAATACTTGACTCACTCTCCTCGTCCACGTCCTGTCCCCTTGGCTCACTTATATCAGGCGTGCGCCCCTATTGCATTGTCAAGTTTATTTCTTCCAACCTTTCTGAGGCCCTCACTGGCTCAGGCCTATCCCCAGTTAAGTCCTCCATCAACCCCTCTAACTTTGGGTCTTGGTCTAATACTGGTTCTTCTTGTTCCTCCAGCCATTGACCTAACACAGTATCCTCTACTGAAAAGATATAGTCCAAATTAATTGAACAAAAATAATCTCGGTGATCCTCAAATTGTCTTCTCCTTCTATTTCTACTGCGAGGCTTGAGGTTATAGTGGATGTAGACCAATTTATTTAGCTTTTACATTATTAATCTATTTCTTGGTCTTGTGTGGATAACGGAGAAGGTGCTCCAGTTTCTTTCACAATTGAAACACGAAGTTATTTGACTAAGGACTTTAATAGCAATCATCCTTAGTGCAGGAGCACTCTCTCCATAATTCAACCACCATTCAGCTGAAAAAAAAATAGAAATGATATTAGAGTCAATAAAATAATAATAAGTCCTTGAATAATATAGAAATGACATTACAAATTTACAATTAATACCGGATTGGTCTGTGTGATAGCTCTCCGCGCAGTCGTCGTTCCAAAGCTTCCAGCACGTACATTGTGTATATCAATCTGAAGACATTAACATATTAAAATAAATTGAAGAAATTGCAATGTTATACATTTTTCCTTAATTAGCCTACCTGATTAGTAGCCCAAATTGCTTCATTTGTATTCGCTGCTAGTCTTTCAATTATATTTTTTAATTCCAAACGGATTTCATCAGATATACGTCCATCCAAAAATTATGGATTAAAAAAGTATCATGTAAAATAACCAATGAATTTTAGTCAATGATAAATTAATATAGTGAGGCCAAATTAAATACAACAATTCAAATAATAAAGGAAATAGCATTTACTTACCAGCAATGTGTAAATCATGTTTCAAATGTCGTCCCCATCGATCGTCGATGATCTTCCAATACTTTTTGTAATATCTACAATCTGCTTGAATAGCCAGCTTTAATCTCACCATGGCCTCATGTAAGAAGCTCATTGTTGGCTTATCATCGCCGTCAACCAATCGAAGAACCTTTATTAAGGGATCAAAAACATTCAAAACACCCTTCACATGAGGCCAAAATTTGTTGAACTCAATTGTTTTACATACTTCTATTGTAATGGGACTTGGCCTCTTTCCCCATTTTGAATTCATGAACTCTTGTGATTTTATTAATTGCAGAAGTCCTTCTCTATACTTGTAAACACTTTCAATGGCAATAAAATGGGTGGCAATCTAGTGATGTCAGGCCGTAGTAGTTCATGGTTGTCTGTATGTGTTTTCATCATGGAAATGAGTCTATATGACTGATAAAAAAATTGGTGATCTGTTTTATCTTACCAATCACTTGCTTCATGACTTTTCCTTTTGCAATATCTTCAAGTATTAAATCCAGGAAATGTGCTGCACATGGAGACCAGAAAATCCTTGGCCTTTTTTTCATAAGCATCATTCCCGCAGTCTTCATGTTTGTAGCATTGTCGGTAACCACCTGAACTATACAATCTGCCCCAATTTCTTCAATCACCTCATTTAATAATCTATTAATATATTTTGCATCTTGGATGTAATTAGTTGCATCAACTGATTTGATAAACACTGTGCCCACAGACGAGTAGACTAGAAAATTCAAGAGATGACGATGTGTGATGGTCGTCCACCCATTGCACATTAGTGTGCAACCTCTTTCCTTCCATGCCCATTTGAAAGTTTCCACCCAAGCCTGCAACTCATCATACTCTTTCTCAACACAGACATGCCTAATCTCATAAGGGGTGGGTGCCTTTATACCTGCACCATGTTCTGCAGCTACATCTAATATGGTGGTGAAATAAGGAGAAAATGCCTTGTTGGGTGGAATGCCTCCATCCAAAAAAAACTTTCCAATAACTCTCACTAGATTATCTCTTGCTTCACCAAACTTGTCATTTGGTGCTTTTATGATGCCTGGTTGCTTTGATGTTGGTTTTCTATAAGCAAATGGGTCAGTTGGCCCCACCACATCTGGCCTACGAGGTGCCTGTGCAGGAGGTCTTTCAACCTCCTTAATGTCTGGATCTTGACGGGGTTGTTTATAATTAAATGCCCCAACGCAAACTCGCTCCCCCCGATTCGGATGAACCCTGCTCATATTGGCTACCTCTAGCTGCTGCTTCATATTGCATTCTTCTCATTTCTTCCTCCTCCTGAAGTGACCTTACACTTTCTCTCCTAGCCCTTGTCATTTTCGGGTCTTCATCGTCATCATCAGAGGAACCAAATACCTCTTCTCTGCATGCTTCAAGTTTCTCGGTTCTTCTTCTTTCTTGTACTACTTTTTTTTATGCAATTGCCTTAAGGAGCCCCTGCATTTCATCTCTCACATTTTGTGGCACTTTTAGACATTTTATCACCTGTCCTGATACATGTGCCAAATGTTGTTTTAATCGGGTAATCCCCCCATTGAGAACATTTTCGCAATAATTACATTTTATTTTGCTTTTACTTCCTACTGCTTCACCGTGACTCCATGCCGGATCTATGTCACGCACCATTGTTCCTATAAAATAAAAAATTCATATAATAGTAATACTCTAACAACAATTATAGATTTAATAATATCATTTTCACAGTCCTAAGCCTTTGGTAGTTAACGTATCATAAATATTAAATACACTTGAACAATTATTTTTAGAAAAAACTAAAGATTTAATAAAATCATTTTCAAAGTCCTAAATATATAGTTCTAGCATAAAAGTATGTAAATCAGTCATTTACACACCATACAATGATCATGAATCATTAAAAGAACATATTTATGATGAAATCCCCAAGAAATGATATATTATAATTCAAATATTAGAAAATCCAAAAATATAATAATTAAAATAAAAATCTAAATGATATTTATGACAATGAGTACATGTAGATCTATCATCTACACACTATTATAAGCATTTGGTATCATAAATACTCTAACAATTAACAATAATTATTTTTTTAAAAAATAAATATTTACTAAAATAATTTTCAAAGTCCTAAATATATAGATCTAGCATAAAAGTATGTAAATCAATCATTTACACACCATACAATGATCATGAATCATTAAAAGAACATATTTATGATGAAATCCCCAAAAAATGATATATCATAATTCAAATATTAGAAAATCTAAAAATAAAATAATTAAAATAAAGATCTAAATCATGTTTATGACTATGAGTAGATGTAGATCTATCATCTACACACTATTAATAAGCATTTGGTATCATAAATACCCAAACAAGTAACAATAATTATTTTAAAAAAAAATAAAGATTTAATAAAATGATTTTCAAAATCCTAAATATATATATATATATATCTAGCATAAAAGTATGTAGATCAATCATTTACATACCATACAATGATCATGAATCATTAAAAGAACATATTTGTGATGAAATTTCAAAAAAAAAATGATATATTTTTATTCAAATATTAAAAAATTCAAAAATTAAAAAATTAAAAAAAAATACAAAATCATGTGTATGAGTAGATCTAGCATAAAAGTATATAGATCTAACTTAGTTCTAAGTGAAGAACACAATACAAGTGACATTCTCATGATTTCCATGCTTCATCTAAAACAAAACACATAAATACGTCATAATATGCTTTAAGTTGATTTTCTCTTACCTTAAATAATATTTTCTTGAAGAAAATATGCAAGAGGGATGTGTGAATATGTGGCTGCTGCTCTAAGGAGTATGGATATGAGAGGAGAGCGGAAGAAGATGAAGAATGGGAAAAAATAGGGTTTTGGGCTTTTTAAGGGATCTCGGCCGATATGAACACCATATCGGCCGATATCTCGCGATATTTTCACGATATGAATCCCGATATCGCCGATATCGATATCTCAGCGAGATATCGGCTCGGACCCGGCCGATACCGGTTTTTAAAACCATGGTTAGAATAGCTTGGACCACGGTTTGGAGAAAGGAGGGACTGAAACAGCTTCAGAAACCTGCTCTCGCAGCAAGGTCGGTCAGCTGACGGCCGACAGCCAACCGAACTGGCTCGGTTCCTTTTCCCTGTAACTACAAACTTCTGAAATTTTCTGATGTTGAAATGTCGGCTAACCGATAGGTAATCGACACCTATTCGGTTCCCTTTCCAGAAGCTATTCTTTTCCCTAACCCTGATACTCGGTTAGCTGTCGGTCAGCCTGTTGGCTTACCGAACCCACCCTGTCGGCTAACCGACTTCACACTGGTCGGCTAACCGAAAGCCAATCGAAATTCACCCAGATTTCAGAATGAAGGAAATTCCTATTCTAATCACTTATGGACCCTTCTTGATCGAAGTATACACATTGATATCTTTAATGTCGTTTAAATATTGGGTAGTCATCTTGTTCTTAATAATAATAATAATAATATATAGATTATATTTTTATTATATAGGTGGGGCCCACACAAGTTCTTCTCTTTTATAATCTTATTATTATTATATAAGTGGGGCCCAAGTTCTTCTCTTTTTGAAGGGTAATAATAATATATAGATTATATTAGTATTATCTAAGTGGGGCCCACACAAGTTATGTCATTTTGCTCTTAATAATAATAATAATGTATAGATTATATTAGTGTTATATAGGTGGGGCTCACACAAGTTCTTCTCTTTGATAATCTTAATATTATAATAATAATAATAATAATGTATAGATTATATTATTATTATAATAAAGTTTTAAAATAAGTGGGGCCCACATCTTGCATTTGATTGGCTAGGTGTGTCGTGAAAAAAAAGTACATCTTACCCTCTTTTAAATAGTGGTAGATGTGAAACAAGGGTATTTTGGTCTCAACGAAAAGTTAGAAAGGAATGGAATGAGGATTCTGTCACATAAAGGAATGATGATTCCGGAGGTAATGGTCATTCCGTAACTTTTTGCGAACCAAACGCGGTAATGATCATTCCGTTGGAATGGCGATTCCATTCCGACTTTCATTACAGTGAGCCAAACGCTACCTAATTTTCTCTAGACCTTCTCCATTATAGGGGAAAGGACAAAACTGCCCAAACCTTCTTTACTTAGTTATCTTCATTCAATGATTTTTATATTTTTCCCTGTTGGTATGATTTCTTTTTTCCTCTTCTTTTACCATACATTTGGTCATTGCAACCCATGTGGCACACCTTTGTATGTCCAATTCACCTTTACATATTAAAGTAAGATTTGATACAGCAAACATATTGGGAGTGGTTCTTCAGGATCAACTTTAAACAATGAAAGGTGAGGATCGAATATGAGAAATCAATTATTTATCCATTTCTTTTCTTTTTTTTTTTTATAAAAAGAACTTTTTTCCATGATCCATAAAAATGTACATTTTCTTGGTCCAAACACAAAAAATCACATTGATTGATAGATAATAAGGATAAAACGCTCATGAAATTTTAGTTGTCTATCTTGTCATGGCCGATTTGATTGCATGAAGATAATTCTTAGAAATTATAAGGAACGACTTTACCACTAATTTCTTATCCTAAACGTATAACACAACTTGTTTATTTACATGGAATTGAGTTCTCAAGGATTTAAAAAAAAATGAATTCATTATTGTTAAGATAATATTATTGGGCAAATCTATTAGTGCAGATCTGAATATCTAAAAATTTAAAGGAACTCATTATGCCATGAAAGGTAGAGCCTAGTTACTTATTCACATGAAATTGAATCAAAGGAACTCACTTTACCATGAAATTCCTTATCTTGAAGATTTATAATATAATTGTTTGCATGAATAGATTTCTTAGAAAATATTTCCTAGAAAATCGAAGAAACCCACTTAACCATGAATTCCTTATCTTGAAAATATAAATGGAGATTTCTTTCTTATTTTTATGGAATTGAATTTCTAGGTGCCCTCGTCTTATCATTTAAGAAAAATATTGAAACAAAATCATAAAGTTATTAACCATTTCTTTGATTTTAGAATTAAGGCCAATCTTGGATTTAGCATATATTATAATATGGGATAATTTCCAAACAACTTATTTCAAAATCTATTAAATATTTTGAAAACTGCCAGACAACAATAATATTGCAATATTGTAGGATTAAAATATCTTATAATAATATTTTCTTCTGCTAGTAGGTCTAGAAATATTTTATTTTGTGCATATCCAAACACTCCCTAGGTCTAAAAGAATATAAGAAAATGAATATTAGATCACCACTTCTCAATTACATAATAACGCTATATATTTTCATCAAACCCATTTACATCAATGCATTTTCAGCCCAATATGGGTTTGGATATTCTCATTACCAAAATTCCAAACCCAACTATAAGAATGCATTTTTCTTATGACATAGCCCACATTATGGGTGTTTTAGTAAAAAATTTGGTATAATTGTAGCTGTAGGGAAATATTTAAACTTTAGGAAGGGAGAGGGAAAAGTTATCTCTAGAGGTAAGTCATAGGGAAAAACCTCATAAAATTTCTATGAGTAATAATTTCTCATTCTCTCGTGCTAACATTTTACTGGTTTTTATTTTTAGAGATAAAAGTGAATTTTCACTAGTTTCATGGAAAATAGGTTTAAGCCAAGAGAGAAAGAACCCTTTATTCAGTCTAAAACACCATGAAACACAATCAAAATTGAACAAAGACAAGTGAGGCCTTCGGTTTTCATTTTCCACTAAAAAAGAAAACATTGTGGGAATCAAAATATTGGAAAAGGACAAGTGAGGTATAAAGTTTTTATTTTTTTACTGAAAACGAAATTATTGTGGAAAGTCGAAATGGTCGGGAAGTATGACATGCGTACGTAAACATGCTCTAAAAGCTTCCAACTAACCCACAAGATTATATTTTCAAATTAATGATTACCCCAAAAATCCAACTGCATCAATAGAAGAAACCAATATGGCAAGTTGCTATTGAATGGATAACAAAATAGGCATATCCTAAGTGCCCAGAGCGCGAAGCGGAAGTGGGGGTGGGAGCGGGAGCGGTGAAACACTAAGTATTAAAATAATTATATATCCGGAGCACCCCGGAGCACTTATACAATATAGTGCTTGTGGGTTTATAAACAATTAACTAATGGGCACAAATATATTTTATCCATATATTCAAGTATCAAAAATAGAGAAAAAAAATTACCTTTGTAATTTGATTACATAAAATAGACAATAATTAATAAGTCAAAAGAATTTTCTTCATTTAAAAGATAAATATCTAGCTTACAAAAAAAGAAAATACACAAAAAAATCAAAATTTGGCACGGTTTGCTCCATATTCGGTCAAACCGCACTCCGAGGATAGTCGAACCGCGCTCCGAAGACAGATCCGCTCCAAAAGTGTCGATCCGCATTTTCGGAGCGGATCGAGAGGGCTGAGAGAAGGTTCCGGGCACTAAGGTCCGGTTCTAATCTCTGCGACTATAGCCCGATTGCCTGGAACCTTCGACTGTAGACCAAGCTCGGCTCCCCCTCCCACGCGCACCTCTCAATTGACTTTGACTGCCCGAATCGCGAAATTCAAAGCGTCGCCCGGATCACAAGATCAGCATAGGCTCGTGATCTGGGTTTTCCAAGGCCGTCTTGTCAATCTTCGGCTGCTCCTCTGGCGTGGATTTCTTCTTTACAGACGATCTGTTGTTGTAATCGGGTGAGGGTTTGATGCGGGAAGAAGAAGAAGTGGTGGAGATCAAGAGGACTTACAAGGGAGAATAGAAGATTTGAAAGTTTAAAATTTAAAATTTTATGCCTAAACAGATAAAAGGAAAAATTAGTAATAAAAATGTCTGATATGACGTATAGGGACTTTTGGCTAATTATCCCATAAAAGTTCTACATTTCTCTAAATCTCTCCCCGGAAAGCGCTGTCATTCAATCAATCTAATCTTTATCCTTACCACTCAAATCTTTCTAATTTAGAGTCAACCAACGAATTGATTTCTTTAATACTTTAAATCTTCAATGCCATGCAACCAATTTCGAATTTTATCTATGATTCTATCGAATTGGGACCCACTCAATACCATTACAGCAATCGGTGCAACATTGTCTCCATGGTTTCCTTTCAAAAATATACATTTTCAAAATATTGACCACATCATTATTGGGTCCTGCGAATATCATACCTTTCAATTCTCCCACCATTTCTTCTCTTATTTGAAATCAATCTAATCTAATGGTATACATGAAAATTTAAATGTTAACTACTCTATCAGCCAAAAGTGGGCCATCTGTGAAAACACACCAATTCAGTTTGCCACATTGCTTTGGGCCATGTCATAGAAGCTAATCTCTCCACAAATCTCTCCATTTAGCAACTCAGATCTCTATTCACTCTCTCCACCCAAAATAAATAGAGAAAATTAGCGAAAAGTCCCTATAATGGATTGTATCCAGCCTCTGGTCCAAGGAAAAATTTGTTAAGGCCTCTAGTCCACGCAGCTAGACTGTTTACAGCGAGAGGTCCATAGATATAATTTTCATGACTGATTTGCCCTTTCACCTGATTAGGCATAAAATTTTAAATTTTCAAAATTTCAAATCTTTCGTTCCCCCTCCTCATTCTTAAAGTAGAGATTCTCTAATCCTCGAAATTTTTAGCGATTGCCAACAAAGAACAGGATTGCTGTTGTTCCAAAACGAGTTGCAGAGAATCAGAGAAGTCTCTTTCCCTTTATGAATCCCAGCAGGAGCAGCAACAACAATACGATCCATTTCAACCCCAAGCCTACGATCCAACCCAATCCCAACCCTACTGCCCCTATCAACCCCCAACTTCTCATTCTCACAAAAGCAGCCCTACCATTACTACCAACCCGACGACCCGAACCTTAACCCCCACGCTGACGCCGCACCTCCGGGAACTTCGCAAATACCCGCCGCGGTCGTAGCCGAGTAGCCCCAGCAGGAACAACAGTCGGCTTCTTCGGGGCTCGATAATGTGGTTGCAGCCGTGACGATGGATGAGACGGACATGGCGATGCAGGAACGGCTGTGGCATGGGGGTCACTTTAATGTAAGGGTTGTTTTTGGGGCGCTTTTGGAATTATTTTTTTTAAGCCCTGATTGTGTAATTAGGTTCCTGTTTTTGTTCTGCTAATTTGCTTGTTGGCTGTTGATTACTCGAGTCTTTAATTTCTACTTGGTTGCATTTTTTTGTTTTATTTGGGTTCTTTGGATTGAGTTGGGTTTCTCTCCTTTTTTTTTTTTTTTTTTTTCCAAAATGGCTGGTTTTGATGGAACTATACAAGGATGGGGTAATCATATTTATCTTGTAATTCATTATCACAACAACAGAAACACCCCTATCCTGACCCGACCCAGTCTGCGCAGAGAAGCCAGCTTAGTGTTTGATAAATTTATCTTAGTTTTTGAAAAAAATTATCTGAGTTTTTTTGACAAATCTATATGAGTTTTTATGAAATTTATCTGAGTTTTTCATTTTTTGTCAAATTTATTTGAGTTTTACGTCAAATTTATCTGAGTTCTGAAACAAATTTCTCTGAGTTCTGGACAAATCTATCTAAATTTTTGGCTAATTTATCTTAGTTCTCGAATAAATTTATCTGAGTTTTGGACAAATCTATCTAAGTTTGTGGCAAATGTATTTGTATTTTTTTAAATTTATTTGTATTTTTTAATTTTATTTACATCTTTTGAAAATTACTTGTGTCTTTTGAAATTTATTTAGATTCTTTAAAAATTTATTTGCATCTTTTTCTAATGATTTTTATCTTTTGGATATATGAGTTTTTATGAAATTTATCTGAGTTTTTCATTTTTTTTCAAATTTATTTGAGTTTTACTCAAATTTATCTGAGTTCTGAAACAAATTTCTCTGAGTTCTGAACAAATCTATCTGAATTTTTGGCTAATTTATCTTAGTTCTCGAATAAATTTATCTGAGTTTTGGACAAATCTATCTAAGTTTGTGGCAAATGTATTTGCATTTTTTAAAAAATTTATTTATATTTTTTAATTTTATTTACATCTTTTGAAAATTATTTGTGTCTTTTGAAATTTATTTAGATTTTTTAAAATTTATTTGCGTCTTTTTCTAATGATTTTCATATTTTGGAATTTATTTGGATCTTTTGAAATTTATTTGCGTCTTTTTAAATTGATTTTCATCTTTTGAAATTTATTTATATTTTTTTGAAATTTATTTGCGTCTTTTTAAATTTTTCTGCGTTCTTTTGAAATTATTGCATTTTTTTAAAATTTATTTGCTTTCTTTTGAATTTATTTGTATTTCTTAATTTTATTTTCATATTTTGAAATTTATTTATATTTTTGAAATTTATTTGGATCTTTTGAAATTTATTTACATTTTTTGAAATTTATCTGGCTAATTAAATGGTAGTTGACCATTATTAATGGCATATCCCACTAATCGTGAAATATGATTTTGAATCATGGGATATGATTTTGAAGAAAGGGTAAATTAGACATTTTAGGTCTTCAAATTTGGAAAAATGACCTATCACACTATAAAAAAAGATTGTGGACCTAAGGCAATAAAGTGACATGTTCAGGGATCCGTCGCCAAATGCCCCAACTCATATTTCTCTCTAAGCATCTATATCCTTCTCATAGTCATCTCTCAACATCGCAAGTGCTTTCAACTTTTTTATTTGGTTATCCAAAGTTTGATTCTTTCTTTTGAAATGTATTTATTTAGGTTCGAAATTGCACTATCACATTGAGGTTACAGGGGAGTTTAATTTAGTCCAAACCCAAAGGATTGGAAACCCTCCGATAGCAATAAAAAATAAAAAACGAAGCATGAAACTTCTCACATTTTTTGTTATCTTCTAAGATTGATGTTACCAATGTTTCTGAAAAAGAAAATTGAAGTAATGCATGGTTAAGAGATTATTATTTTTATTTTATTTTTTTGCTAAAAGAGGGTTGTTTATTGAAGATTAAAAGCAGAGCACAAAGTAGCACACAGTCTTAGATGGCAGGAACTAAAGTAAAATACTAGAACAAAAACAACAAGCGAAAGGAAATGAGGTTGAGGTCTGCTGAAGTATGAAAGCACCAAAATACTCGCCAACTTCACTTGGTGTAATCTATTAGATCAATGAAGCATCCTATCAATCTGAGAGAGTTTCAATGTGTTGAACGTACCCATCTCCATTGAGACATGATTTTCTCCAAATGTATATTTACAAATTCTTACTAGAACTCTTGATGAATAAATAAAAAAAAGTTTTCTTTGTAGTTTGTTAGGTGCAATTAATCTATTTGTCTATCAATATCTTCACAATCATTTGCTCCCTAATTATTTTGAGGGAGATTTTCAAATATGGCGTTAAGTTTTTGCCTTATTTCAAGAAAAAAAGACACAAGTTTTGAAACTTCTCAAATTAGTCCCTAAGCTTTCCAGTAAATTTTCAATTAAGGACATCTGGCCATGTAAGATATTTTCTGGTACTTTTTCCCTCAATATTTTGAAAATACCCAAATTACCCTTCATTTAAAGCCATGACATAGTTTCGGTAAAACGTGTGTCCTTTTTTGAAATAAGGCCGAAACTTAAGGACTTTTTTGAAAATTCTCCTTTATTTTAATTGTTCAGTGGAAGATCACAACAATTTGAGAAGACTTATATGTTTTATCCTAACAAATACTTACTATATTTAAAATATATATAACACATATAAATTCACATATAGTGATAGTAAAAATTGCATTTTACATGTGCTTTAATTTGTGTTTTGCATGATTTCTATTTCATGGTTATGGATATCATTATCTCATTAGTTGTCAATACATGTTACTGTTTTAGATTAGATGTATTTATGTGTGCACATCTTTTATTTTCTTTTCTTTTGCCATCTTTCATAATTATTTTGAACAACGACACAGTTCTTTATTTTTAAAATATGTGAATGTTTTTGTAGGATTAGATTTATTTCTCTTTCCAGTACAAGGCACCCCTAATTTGAATGTGAAATCCAATTATTTTGAATAGATTTTGATATGTAGAATTTTAAGAACGATAAATAATGTCTATTTATTTTATTTTCAGTTATATTTAAAAATATAGAATTTTCAAATTTTATTATGTTTTATTTATAGCACGGATCTTTGTTGCTAGTACATTTATATACGAATCCGTCCTAAACATGAAGAGACGAGCCAGATTATCAAAAGTTTCTGGAGTCCAATTCAGATCCCCTTTTCCAATTTTATTGAGCAGTCTTTTTTGTTGTAAAGTTAGTCAACATTTGTGGTGGACCCAAAGGAAAAGTAATCTAGTAGTTTATTTATAGTAGTGGTAGTTATGGGTAGCTCATAGAAGGTAGGAGCGGGTAGGTGGGGCCTGTGGGGGTGTCCATGGCCCACGTCAAGCAAAGTTGAGGCATATTCAGGCCTGGCCCTACTTTAGAAATATATCATCATAACCAGCTTAAGCCTGACGTGGTCCATATGTGGCCTGGCTCAAATATATTTGGTCCGAACCTGCCCATTTAGTCAATTGAGTTGGGCTGATCAAGCTTTCCATCATAGTCAATAAACTACAAGCACTCTTATTCAGGCCTGATTTTAATCTAATTTTGGCCCAAATTTTCTATCTACGCTTGACCGAGTACTAAAACCAAATGCCTGAACTCGGCCCAAGCCAGGGTGGACCTAGCCCAGCCCATCAGAACTCCCAATGGTAGGATTAAACATGTGAAATTTGGTTCAGACATACCAATGTTCAGGCGCTCACTCAATTGCAATTAATGAGTCCTAGTTTGAGTTCAACACTAATTCAATCCTAAATTCGATTCCATCCGATTATGAAATTGTTGATCTTCAATCCTCTTGTTTAAAGCTCATTTAGTGCACTTGAGGTTTGGATCTAGGTTTAATGAACAAGCTTGTAATAATGAAAGCATAATATATTTTTATGATTATGAGTACTACTAACTTGCTTCCTATATTTATCGATAATAACCTTTGCAAAGAGTTTCCCTAAATGGGCCTGTTTCTTTCAAAGAATTCGAAGAAATCAAGTTTGGAAAAATTGTAAATTCATCAAAACCAGTCCCTCTTCATTGGAGAATAATTCGGGACATTTTAAGTGGCTAGAATTTGAAATTTCATGGACATTGCATTTGAAAGTTTCGAGTACTAAGGGACAACCATCACTATCTCATCAGAAATTCTCGACATCTCAAATTCTTGTCAAGAATTTTGTAAAAGAAAGAGGCCCCAAGTGTCTTCAAATATATACACAAAATAAATGGCCCCAATAATAGTGATATATGCCTAAAACTACATATGAAAATGACTCATTAAATGCTTTGGGCATAAACATAATTCCAAGCCAACCAATCAAAATCATATGCACGTTGAGGCCCAGCTAAATGAACCCGGATTTGGGCAAGACAAGCCCATTGAGAGATGGAGCAGATTCATAAACAGGGCTCTGTTTTCAAGAAGATCTACCTTTCAAAAATAAATGGAGTGGTATCTGGAAAAGAAGCAACTGTGAATTTCAAATGTTGTTCCATTCGGTGCAGTAAAAGGTATAGAAGTAGATGAAATAGAGACGGCAGAGAGAGAGACACAAGAATAAAGCAAGGAAGAAAAGGGAAAACCGACACTGTGCAGAAAACCCTGCAAATTTTGCAGACCAATGTCCCATAGAAGCTCTTAGAAAGGAAGGAAAGGGAAAACACAGCTCCCATAAAAAGAAGGAAACCAGCAAGAAACGAACGAGGAGAGAGAGAGAGAGAGAGAGAGAGATGATGGGAGTTTCCATGTTGAGAATAGCAGCGAGAAAGATTGGGCTCTTCCCCTGCGCTTCCTTCTCAAAGAGTCGACTAGACGATTCACCCCATGAAAATGTAGGTGGTCTTCTTCTTCTTCCCCTTCTCTGGGTTTTCATTGATTTCGTGCGAATACATGATTTCTCTCTTATCTTCTCCATTTTCTTCATTTGGGTGCTTTAAAAATCCAATCTTTCTTTCGTACAATCTCATTTCCCCCTGCTCTTCCTTCCCAAAGAGTCGATCAGACCATTCACGCCATGAAAACGGAGGTCTTCTTCTTCTTCTTCCCCTTCTCTGGGTTTTCTTTGATTTGATGCTAATTCATGATTTCTCTCTTATCTTCTCCATTTTCTTCATTTGGGTGCTTTAAAAATCCAATCTTTCTTTCGTATAATCTCATTCCCCCCTGCTCTTCCTTCTCAAAGAGTCGATCAGACGATTCACCCCATGAAAATGTAGGTGGTCTTCTTCTTCCCCTTTTCTGGGTTTTCTTTGATTTCGTGCGATTTCATGATTTCTCTCTTTATCTTCTCTATTTTCTTCATTTGGGTGCTTCAAAAATCTCCTCTTTCTTTGTGTAATCACATTTCTAGATATATATTTTTAGCTTGGTTCTTAGGATTTCTATCAATATTCCCCACTTTCTTTATGTGGGGTTTTCAAAAATCTCTCCTTTTTGTGATATAGTTGGATTTTCTGGGGACATGTCTTACTTTGGAGTTGGGTTTGTGAGTGTTTTTTGTATCTTGGATTTTGGGGCTTTTCTCAAACTTCATTTTCTTCATTACGCTGATTAAAAAATCTTCCTGGGTTCCTTGATTGCTCTATATCTTCACCATTTTCATCCTTTGGGTTCTGTCAAAAATCTCCTTTTTCCGCATAACTACATTCTCAAGGAATTCTTCCTCCTGTTGGAATATAGGATTTGTCCGTTGCTTCAAATTCTCTTCTTTCTTTTTTTCACTTTTCCCTTAAAGCCAAGCTGTCTCTTTTTATCCTCAAAAAGCTCAAAACAGATGTTGCAAAAAATTTATCTTCAACCATATCCTTCTACCCTCTTTTTTTCTCAATCTCTCACTAATTTGAGCTCAAACATCTTTTAAAAAAAAAAAAAAAAAAAACCCATTATCTGGTTTTCCTTTTTTTAGTTGAGAGAATAGAAGAAAATATGAGGACTTTCTTGTGGGGATCTGTTGCAGGTATCATCAAGTCAGGTGAAGTCTTCTGCAAAAGGAAGGAATGTCTCAGAGATCTCAGAGGACCTAGAATTCAGCCCCCTTGACAAGGTAACTACATAGATCATGATACCATTCAAAAAAAAAAAAAAAAAAATCAGATCGAAATGAAGACTAATGGTTTAAAATGGCAACCATTAATCTAACCGTTTAGCCCGTTACAGGAACTATGTATATTGTAATGTATCCAGAAGTTTCTATCTTTCTTTTGCTTTTATTTAAATATGAAGCAGACATTTATTTTCTATATATTTTTTTTAAGCCACCGTCATCAATCATCATCATTTGCTGGCTTAAACAAGAAGTTTAAGATTTGTTTGGGTGACGTGGAGAGAGGTCGGACTCAAAAATCCTCTCTCCTAAATTAAACTGATAAATTAAAGTTTTTACCAAAATTACTGTACACTCAGAGAATTGGTGTTGCACAATTATATTCTTAAAGGCTGGTGTCAATAAAATAGATGGTTCAAACAGATGAAAATGAAATAGATTGATCACGAGGACAATAGATCCACACTGACACTATGATGGTGCCACTTTAGGAAATGGCACAGGTGTCCCCTTGTGGCAGAGATTTAAAATAAAATTGAGAAAGAATAGTAGAGAATGGGGAATGTGGTAAATGGCATTAATGAACTTGAAATGATAAATGCAATTGATATTGGAGTAATTAATTGAAGTTGATTGCTGTTGGTTGGCAGCCACAAAAAAACAAAGAGATGGGTCTACATTTCCAGCCATTCAATGTCTGGAAAGTGGTCCCGGTTGCGCATTTACCTTTTGCTTTGAAATGGCTTTATCTTTTTCACTTTTGAATGAGAAATAAAGGAAGGCTTTATTTGTTAGACTTGCTACAATTTTCCCGCCTTCTTCATTTGTGTATTTGACCATCGGATAGGGAAAATGGATGGATGGATTTGGATTTGGATGAGTGATGGTTATAGATATATTATCAATCTAACCCTCAGTTTCTATTGGCTTTGTGCTGCAATTCAAGGGCAAATATTGACCACTTTAATGTCACATAGGACAGGTGCTAATTTAAAGAGGGCAGGTGTTTCTGCAAAGGATTTGGTTTGATGCAAGTGAACTCCACCTTGAGCACAGAAAACTGTGGTGTTCACGTTCAGTTTCAAAATAATGATGCACTCTAAAACCATCATAGTTGAGGGCCAGGTGAGGGGGTTGGGATATCTAATGGGGTTGATATTTTGCAGTGCCCTCACGTGTCATTGTGATCTTTCCCGCGTCCTCCCCATGATAGGCATAGCCTCAAGCAGGCCCCAAAGGCAAGGACCTCTCTTTTGCACACACCCATAAATCTTCATATTGGAGATGCAGCACCCTTTTTAGTGAGACCCGCCTTCATGCATGACCATCAAGGGCATATGAGATATCAAATGATCCTAGCCTATGAAGTCCTAAAAGATTTCCCCACTTTATTAATGTGGGGCTCATATTTAGTCAATCCAATCTATTTACACGCCAATTTTGCTTGATTATTTTACTTTTTTGCTAGGTTGGACTGCTGTTCATGAGTGAGTTTTAACTTGAGTACTTATGAATTGATTCTTGGGCAAGCATGATACTATTTTAGGCATTAGCCACAGTTGGATTTTATACACAAGGAAGTCGTAAGATATATAACCGTTAAACAGTAAGGGTCAATGATAAACGGGTTCGGATGTTTTCGCACAGCCTAGGTAAAATAACTGTTTCCACCCTTCCCCTACCCCATGATTTTCTTGGGGCTGATTACTCACCTTAACCCACAGACCCCTTCCCCCAAAATGATTTTTTTTACTTCTAAGTTGGCTCAACTGACGAGGCTGTTCCATGCGGATGGTCTAAACATTTCCAATCCCCAAGGAGCTAAGACTTCCATATTTTGGGCACATGGCCTCAACATTTCCCATCCCCAAGGAGTTTAGACGTTTATATTTTGGGCATCGAACCCACTTTTATTTTGAACATTTATGTCCATATAGTTGTTTTTCCTCTTTTAAGTTAATGTTGTATTCCCCCCCCCCCCCCCCCCCCCCCCCCCCCCCACCCACACACACACACACGCACGCACACGCACGCACACGCACCCCAAAAAAAATAACACTAGAACAGTCTCACTTCTGGGGCCCATAGTCAGAATAAAAATAATTTCCCTTTTGTTTTAGCTGGCCCGGCTTGTGGGCTCCTTTTTTCAGGCATGTGCTTGTGGGTTTCCTTGGGCTATGGCCTTTTGGTTGAGCTCTTCCTTGGTTGTTCTCTAGCTTATGGGAGTTAGAGTGAGATACAGCTGCCTTCATTCCTCTATACATTATATACGCCCTTTTGGAAATAAGCACACCTACCTTGAAAAAAAAAAAAAAGTCTTGACAGTCTCACTCTTTCTCACTGTTAGAAAATTCAAACTATTGATCAGTCTAAAAAGGAATAAACTATGAAGGGGCAGGGTGGATTCTTCACCCAGTCCTAGGAGTCAATGAGATCGTTTTTTTTTTTCCTCTATCAAGGAAATCTAAGCATAAGTTGCATAAAAAAAAATATCATCAGTGCTTATTCATATGTTTCTTTATCAACTGTTGATATTGCTTTCTTTGGAGTAACGCTAGCTTGCTACAGCTAAACAAGAACAGTTCAACAGTTCAGCCAATGGGAAAAGAGCTTATCACTAATTTTCTTCTTAGTTCTCTATGTCAATAGATTCCATCTTGGTTAAATATTAACCTGTTTTCATCCAATCTGCAGAATCTTTGCACAATATGCCTAGAACCTCTCATCTACGGCGAGAGTGCCAGCTCCTGCCAGGCCATATTTACCGCCCAGTGCTCGCACGCCTTCCATTTCATCTGTATCTCATCAAATGTCAGGCATGGCAGCGTTACATGTCCTATATGCCGAGCCCACTGGACCCAACTCCCTCGGAATTTCTCACCCCTCCCCACCTGTCCCCAACAAACAGACCCTATCCTACGCATTCTTGATGATTCCATTGCCACCATTCGAGTCCACAGGCGCTCATCCCTCCGTTCTGCTAGGTATGATGATGACGACCCCGTCGAGCCAGAAGACCCAATCCACCCCCGCCTCCGTCTCGCTCTCATCCCTGTCCCGCTAGTTTCTTCTCACCGAAACTTTCCTGCATGTGGCCATAGTCATCCACCATCTCTCCAACTGAGCAGCAGACCACCACCCACATCACATACTTCACCGCGTGTGCATTCGCCTCCAGTGTGGCAATTCACCAGTTCTTCATCGTCATCATTAATACTGCAACCAAACGGGCAGGAGGCACCACCACCTGCTTATCTTTGTTCCTCAAGTAGAGCCTATCATCTCTCAGTGAAACTTGCACACCAGCAAGCAACTGACCTGGTCTTGGTTGTTAGCACCAATGGACCTCATCTGCGGCTCCTCAAGCAATCCATGGCACTAGTGGTTTTCTCCCTCCGCTCTGTCGACCGACTGGCTATTGTCACCTACTCGTCTACTGCAACACGCGCTTTCCCTCTGAAGCGCATGTCGTCTCATGGAAAGCGAACTGCCCTCCAGGTCATTGACCGCCTCTTCTACCAAGGGGAGGCAGACCCAAGGGAAGGACTGAGGAAAGGGATCAAGATACTGGAAGACCGCACCCACCACAATCCCCATTCTTGCATCTTGCACCTGTCCGACGGCCCAACAAGAGCTTCTTACCTCAGTCGCGAGATGCAAGAAGCCCGTGTCCCCATTCACTGTTTCCGTGCAGGGTTTGGCTTTGGCACATCAAATGGCTTTGTGATGCACGAATTCGAAGAGTTCTTGAGCAGATTGCTAGGAGCTGTTATTGGAGAAACCCAGTTGAGGATTGGGGAGGAAGGGCTGATCAGGTTGGGGGAAATGAGGAGTGGAGAAGAGAGGAGAATTGCACTGGACCTGGGCGACTGTGGATACATCTGTGTAAGGTACAGCTATATTGAGGGTGGGGTTGAAGAATGCCTGAGAACAGGGGAAATCATTGTAGGAATCACAGACAAGGGCGACCGAAATGACGATGGTGGCGGTGGTGAAGTTGGAGGGAGGGATTTGACAATAGGTGGAAGGACTAGTAGTGTTGAGAGGTGGGACTACCATGATCCTTACATGGCTAGAAGATGGGCAAAGCATTTGCATGGATACAGGCTATGATTGAACGAATGAACCAACTTCAAGCTATATGATTGAGTGCCCCTTGGAACTTTTGTTCGGAGTACTTATATTGTTTCAGAATATTTTGGGCCTTTTTTTTTTCCTCTCAACCTTCCTGGATGTTGTATACAAGCAAGCTGCTTATATCTATAGAAAAATTCTTCAACTCCCATCATCCACGTAAACAGTCCAAGTCTCAAGAGGCCTGGAATCCATCATCTGGATGCAAAGTGCCTCAGTTTTACATCAAGAGTGCTGTTTCCATGGCCTGCCATCAACGGAACAGCAGAAAGAAACTGCAAGTTTTGTCTGGCGTTACTGTTTTGATGAGCAATATCATTATTGCTCATTGTCTTGTAACATGGCTGAATTTGTACTCAGTGTTTTGATGCCGTTTGCATTTGATTTTGTCGTTTTTTTTTTTTTTTTAAGGATATGCTATTTGTATTTATTCATTGGAAGTTCCCAACAATGGAAGTAAGCCTATTATACATATTGGTTCTCTCAAGATCTTCAGTCCTTTTACTTGACGGAAAAAAAAAAATATTTCTAAAATTTTTTAGTGCTGCCTCTCTGTTTGCTGCCATTATTTCTCAGATGCAAGCTACTGGTCCTGGATGGCCTCTCATCTTCATCACTTCAATCCCATTTGACTGTCATCTTCACTCTCTGCCCAGCGTGCCAGTCCATGTGCTGTTGCATTTTCCATCTTGTTTTTTCTGTTGGGTTTAGTCTAGTCCCAGTCTGTGGGCTCAGTTTTTGTTCTCTGGGCCATTTCCTTTGGCCTGTTATTTTCTTGATCTCATGGCGTGTGTTTTTTGGCGAGTCCAGCTTGTGGGCGTTTTTTTTTTTTTTTTTTCCGGCTTGCACGCTAGTTCTTTTTGGTTGTGTTCCTGACTGGGGAATGCAAGTGGCTACGAGCTGGCCAATTCCTATTTTGTACAATGTACATTTCCTTTGAAAATATATACACTCAACTTTCCCAAAAAAAAAAAAAAAAAACTGAAAGTAGGATATGCTCAAAGGATCTCAAGGGTATCAGCTGTGGTTGTCGACCTAGTAGGCTCAATCCCAATATCCAAAGATCCTATAGTAACAGAGGCCACAGACCCCTGAAAGCTGAGGCAACTGCAGTGCAAAACAATAAGTGTAAATTTGGCATGGGCCTGAAAATCACGGGTTGCAGGCAACATATAAGCCTCAATGAAAATGAAATGGTCATGTAAAGTAAAATAGATCAATATCAGAGCATGCTGCATTCTAAAACCAAAGGAAATTTTATGATAATAGTTCTTCACCCTTTTCAATCTTAACACGACGAAAATGAATCAATATGAAGAATATTGGATAATTGTTTATAGATCTACATGTTTAGGGCCCTTTGCGCTTCGCCCCCTTATTCAGGGCCATACTCCGAGAAATTCATTCTTGTGGAATAACGAGGATAATAGAAATAATGAATTGCTGTAAATGAGGTAGGGGGAATGATCATTGATGGGTCTAGAGTATGAACAGGGCAGATGGTACAGCACCAGACCCCTAATCTGATCTTTTGATCAACTTAAATTTATAAAAGAAATATAGTAATGCCTGATTCACAAAAAAAAAAAAAAAACAGAAGGGAAAAAAAACATAAAAACACTGGAGTACAGAGTACACCTTCGCACCTTCAGTGTTGAATGTGCAGGACCATCCAGACTGGCTTAGGCACATCTTCCAAGCAGCTGCTCATGATATGAAGTGTTGAGAATGCTAAACCATAAGCATAATCTCAAGTTCATCAGTGATCATACCTCTATAAAGTAACATTGTTTTGGCATGTGAATAATAAAATTATCAACAAATGCAAACTTTAATAGGTTAACCATCATCTGGCCTGATCCTATCATAGTGCAACCCGCTAAACGAGTCCAACTAATAAACTCCGAAGAAGCTATGTCCAAAAATCATAAGCTATGGTTAAATCTTAAGAGGAGATTAACCATGAGAATCTAACTGTTGGAAATTAACTGTAAATTGTCATTGCTAAACATAATTTCAGAGATTGGAACATCTACTACATTGACTTTCTGGAAGATCTTGCCCAGCCAAACATTAGAACTGCCGTACCAACTTAACCAAATTGAAGAAAAAAGGAGAACAAAAGCAAGTTCACCAACTTCTGTAAATGATAAAAACCTCTGGTTAACTGTTGCATTATGTGCTCTCAAAGCCAAATATTCGAAACACACCTGCAACAACAATTCAATAAACAGAACTGAGAAAGAAGGATGCCATATAAATGAATAGGTGTTGCAGCAATAAGCACCAATAAGCAACATGCAATCTCATTCTCAAGGGCTTTGGTATTATTGACCTTCGTGATTCTATGATCCTCAATCTAGTTCTTACATACCTTGCAAAAAAAAATAATAATAATAAAAATCTAGAACTTACATATAATCCATTTGCCTTTTTGTTTGAATAGAGATAGGAATGTTGATTTGAGGAACTGTTGTTAAAATCCTAGGACTTGAGAAAAAAATTAATAATAATAAAAATCTAGAACTTACATATAATCCATTTGCCTTTTTGTTTGAATAGAGATAGGAATGTTGATTTGAGGAACTGTTGTTAAAATCCTAGGACTTGAGATTATAATCGTATAATTCAAAGCTATGATGCACAGATACTTTAGAAGTGGGCAACGTATTGTGATGTGTTGTGTCCAATACGTCACTTTTTATGTGTAAAATCTGTGTCCCTAACGTGTCCATGCCGTATTTGGGCATCATAGATTCAAACCAAATCCTAGGGAAAAGAGATTTGTACCCGTACAAAGAACCTATTTAGAGATAAATCATAGGATTCAGGTTGGAACACTACGATTGAATATTCGTTGTATCTAATGATTCTAGTCACACAATTCAGGCATCTAGCTAGCTGAATGACTATTTTTGGTCAATTCTTTACTCTATTTTTCATTTTTTGGTGCTTCTATTTCTAAGAGATTATCTAGCGAATAAACCTATTAAGATAAGAATTTGTTGGATCTTAGGAAGCTTTAGAAAGAAGCAAAGAATAGGAGTGCAACAAGAGTGATCTAGAGTGGGAATTGTTTCACCCTACATTAATTCCCTACATTCATTATTTCTTTTAGTTGTATTTTTCACTTTTTTAAAGCAAACCTATTAAGAATTTAAGATAAGAATTTGATGGATTTTGAGAAAGTTTTAAAGAGAAGCAAAAATTGAATTTTTTTAATGAATCACTTCTCTACTTCGGGCGAACAAGTCCTAATCATGTAATGTTGATAATTTAAATTTTCTATTGGATTCAAAGAGCATGAAAAATTACAACTGGTTTCTTTTCCTTGTAATGTTGATATCTTGAACAAATTTAAATTCACATACAACCCCATACATCAATATTTGTCAATGATGTTCTTCATATGGTTGTATAATAAACTTATCCGTCACTATATTGATACTGCTATGGATGAAAAAATGGATGGAATATGGATAGCTACCATTTTTCTTATCTTACTTTTTAAAAGAATCTTTCAATTCACAATCCAACTCAATTCAACCCCTAGAATGATTGAGATAAAATTTCGATATTCAGAAAATGGTATGAAGTCTACTGATATATTAGGCCCCACTAACATCCTACAGAGTATCCCAAGAGAATTTCGGACATAGTCTATCAACTAAGTTTGAATGTTGAGCCATTTGTGATGAGGACATCAATCTCAAGTACTCCAAAGTCTACCAACACTATCGGCACAAGAAGAAAGTTGCAGATAGAGCTTTTTTATGGATGGATCGCCTTTCATGGGCCTAATCCATCAATACCATGTGGATTCACCATTGGATCTGTTTTCTGAAGAAGACCACCATTGGATCTGATGTCTGGCTTGCTGACGGCCTCCTGTGGCATACGTGAGGAAGACCCCACATCGAAATGGCCCACATGAGAGGAACTACTGGAGGATTTCAAGAATATTAAAGAAATTCAATGGGACCCAGAGGAATTAAAGCAAAATATGAAGAATCAAAAGGGGTCCAAAGTGGAGGGGCACGCGACTTACCCAACACATTGGGAATTGTGCGCAAGCCCATGCACACGAATTCACAGGCGTGACGCAGCCCCTTTTGTGTTGACATCTTCATCTATTCTTTTCTTTGTTTTATTTTCTTTTATTATTTCATGTTATTAGTTGATGGATGGATGTAACTCTCTAGCCTAGTTTTAATGTTAGTCATCCACTGTTAGGGTTTATTGTCTTCTTCCTTTTAAAGCTATGTACTTCTCTTTGAGAGACATTATTGATGATATGAATAAGAAAATCTCCATTGAAGCTTTCTTGAAGGTTCCCCTTGCAAGATCTTCATCTTCCTTACCCGTGATGGGGAGTTTGGACTTTGGCGTGATGCCAAGGATTTTCCATCACCATCAAGGTATCTTCTTCCATCTCTCTATTTCTTTCATTGTTCAATTACCATCCACCATAAAACCCTAGATCTACCTCATAGAAACCTAGATATAGCCTCGATCCTTCATCCCCACACAAATCCATAACTCCCATCCCTTCTAACACACGAAACAG
This sequence comes from Litsea cubeba, assembly GCA_012931725.1. NCBI lineage: Eukaryota > Viridiplantae > Streptophyta > Magnoliopsida > Laurales > Lauraceae > Litsea > Litsea cubeba. The sequence goes on along the minus strand of CM022955.1, from coordinate 10,864,143 downwards.
CACCAACCCTTTACTGGCCGTACCATCTCCCACCAACCCATCACCGTCCAATCCATCACACTCTAGATCTAGCCCCATTCTCCTTACTAAACCCTAGATCCAACCCCAACCCCAACCCCAACCCCATACCCAAACCAAAACCCAGCCCCCAATCCACCACCTACACTCAACATCAGCCCCACCAGGTCTGGCCCAACCAGCCCCAGCCCACTTCCAACCCTGTAGAAACGGGCCCAGCCCAATCCAATTGGGCCGAAGCCCCCTTTGGATCCCAATTTGCCATGTTTTTCCCTTTAATTAGCCCCATTCCTAATTAGTTTCAGATCTGAATTTTATTTGGACCCTTAAAAGTTGTGGGAATTAATTCTTTCAAATCTGAAATTGAACTTTAACTTGCAAATTTCCCAAAATTATCAATTGGAACCATTTGAGCCAAGCTACCGTCAAATCCTCAAAAGGGCACCGCAAATCTACTTGCGTTGGTGATTCCCTAGACATAGTGAAAGTCCTAACCTTCCATTGGATCCATCTTCAATTAGTTGAGGATCTCATTGCAGGATGGATCACCGTTAATTGCTTGCTGGGTTTTGTTAAGTAGTTGTTTGTGCAGTTTCCTGTCACCAATTGGTTTTGGGATTACTGGCTAGCAACTTTGACATGGTATCAGAGCCTGAGGTCTCGAGTTCGAAACCACGCAGGGCAGAAATGCCCCATGCCGCGTTGTGTGTTTGTGCGGGCGCAAAATGCGTAGGGCATAAAGGCCCCATGCCGCGTTATAGTCTTGTGCGGGCGTGTGCTTCGGATCCGGGCGGTGTCAAACGTAGCATCAAGAGAAGATTTAGAATTGAATAATTTCGTCTGTCTTTCATTGGAGATTTCCTCCCATTATAAAGAATACAGATGCCTTATCAAAGGCTACAAATCAGCTACAAATCAGCTCTACAAATTTGCTAATCTAATTACAATCTACTTTTAAAGAAGGTGTATCTATTTACAATCTAATTAAAGAAGGAAGGAGCTGTGCAAAGATTTGACCAAATCTAACGTGATTGAATAACATTATATTGGGCCCAAGTGGGCCTGAGTCATCTTGAATTTGACACCCCCCCTCAAATTGATGCTGGGGAATCCACAAGCATCAATTTGGTAACCAAGAACTGATGGCGAGGTCGCGGAAGTCCCTTTGTGAGGATGTCGGCATTTTGAAGATCAGAAGATATGTGAGGAAGGCTAATCACATCACGCTTGTATGCATCGCGTATAAAATGGCAATCAATCTCTATGTGTTTAGTGCGTTCGTGGGAAAACTGGATTGGCAGTAATACGAATTGCACTAGTATTGTCTGCATAGAGTGGTGTTGCAATATCAGCAGGAAAGCCGAGATCAGAAAGCAACCCGCGAAGCCATAGAATTTCCGAACAAGCAGCAGACATAGCACGATACTCAGCTTCGGTGGAAGATCTGGACACCTTATCTTGTTTCTTGCATTTCCATGAAATCAAGCTATCTCCCAGATACATACACCATCCTGTGGTAGAGCGACGAGTATCTGGACAACCAGCCCAATCAGCATCTGAGTAGGCTTTGAGTGTCAGGGAGTTGTTGGCAGGATAAAATAATCCACGGGTTGGTGTCCGAATGAGATATTTGATGATACGTCGAACCGCAGCCAAATGAAGATGTTTAGGATTAGTCATGAATTGACTGACTAAATTGACTGCATAAGAAATATCAGGACGAGTTATCGTCAAGTAGATCAGGCTGCCAACGAGGCGACGATAGAGAGTAGGATCAGGGAGAGGATCCCCACTGTCTTGGTGAAGTTTAACATTGACTTCAACTGGAGTATCGACGGGAGCAGAACCTTGAAGTCCAGCCATTTCAATTAAGTCAAGAGCATATTTATGTTGATGGAGAACGATGCCTTTTGCAGATTGATGAACTTCAAGACCTAAAAAATAGTTTAGGGGTCCAAGGTCTTTCATGTGGAAAGTTTCATGAAGAGAGGCCTGAAGTTGGTGAATCATATCTGCATCGGTGCCTGTAATGATGATGTCATCCACATAAACAAGAAGAATAGTAATCCCCGTAGAAGCATGATGAAGGAACATGGATGGATCATATGGACTAGGATGGAATCCCAAGTGGCTAAGAGCATGTTGGAATTTTTCAAACCATGCCCGGGGGGCTTGTTTTAGGCCATAGAGAGAACGCCGTAGTTTGGCAACAGCACCCGTAATGATAGAGGAAACCCCCTGAGGAAGGCGCATATATACATCTTCTTTGAGATCACCATGAAGAAATGCATTCTTGACGTCCATCTGGTAGAGAGGCCATGATTGGGATGCTGCAATGGCAAGAAGAGTCCTAACAGTGGTCATTTTGGCTACCGGGGCAAACGTCTCGTCATAATCAATACCATATTCCTGCCGATTACCGAGAGCAACAAGACGCGCCTTATACCGAGCCAGAGTTCCATCAGAGTTAAGCTTGATAGAATAGATCCACTTGCAACCTATTGGCTTAACAGAAGAAGGACATGGAACCACATCCCATGTATGATTTTGCGCAAGAGCATCCAATTCATCCTGCATAGCGTTATTCCAACACTCATGCTGCACAGCCTGGGAATATGAGTTTGGGATAGAAGTAGAAGACATGGTGGCCATTAAGGAAGTGTGGGTAAATCCATAACGATTTGGAGGCACTGAAATCCGAGATGAACGGCGTAAGGGAGGATCGCCAGTTGGACCAGATACAGTTGGGGGATCGTTAGGGGGACTATGTGTAGTCGCAGTTTTACTCCGCCTCTGATAAACGAAACTAGGATCAAATTTCACAAATGGTTTTTTATCCGAAAAACCCGGGAAGGAAACTACAGATGAAGACTCTACAAAATCAAGATGTTCTTGGAAAAAATATTGATTTTCAAAAAAGACGACATTACGGGAGGTACGAATGCGCCGTGTGTGAGGATCATAACAAAGAAACCCCTTTTGATGACTAGCATAGCCTAGAAAAGCGCATTTAACAGATTGGGCAGTAAGTTTGTTACGCTCAGAAGGAGGTAAATGTACAAAACACACCGATCCAAAAACATGTAGATCATCATAAAGTGGTGTAGATTTGTATAATCGATAAAAAGGACTCTCATTTTCCAAAGAAAAAGATGTTAATCGATTTATAAGGTGAGCAGCAGTGCTAAGAGCTTCCGTCCAAAAACGTGTCGGAACGGAAGATTCAATGAGAAGAGATCGAGTAATATCAAGAAGATGCCTGTTTTTCCTTTCAGCAACCCCATTCTGCCGAGGGGTATAAGGACAAGATTTCTGAGAAATGATTCCTTTTTGTTGTAAAAAATGTTGAAATTCTGTAGACAGATATTCACCTCTCGAATCAGAGCGTAAAATTTTAATGCAAGTGGAAAATTGATTCTCAACATATGCTAAAAACATCTTGAAAACATGAAAGACATCAGCTTTAGAATGCAAAAAATAGACCCATGTAAATCTACTATAATCATCAATAAATGTCACAAAATATTTATAATGAGCATGAGACAAATGAGGAGCAATACCCCAGACATCACTATGAACTAAATCAAAACACTGAGTGCTATTAGAAGTAGAGACAGAAAAAGGAAGAGTCTTGCTTTTACCCAACTTACATGTAGCACAATCAAAAGAAACAAATTTAGAAAGACCTATTGAGTTTAACAATCCAGAATTAACCATGTGAGACATGGTTTTAAAATTAGGATGTCCAAGTCTACTATGCCACAATTGACAATTATTTTGAGCAGAAAAACAAAAATCATTTGCTGAATTATTCCTAATTGGAGTAGACAGATCAAGAGGAAACAAGCGTCCAATTTTAGGCCCCCTCGCGATCTCCCTCCCTGACATCTGGTCCTGCACAACACAACCAGAGGAAGAAAACGAAACATTACAGTTGTTTTCAACGAGTTGTCCAACTGAAAGAAGGTTTGAAACTAAATGAGGACAGTGATAAACATTCTGTAAGGGCAAGATACTGGAAATATCTCCAAATGCAGTGATAGGAAGATGGCCGCCATCGGCGGTTTGAACATGAGTATTGCCAGTATATTTTTTCAAGCTAGAGAGTTGTGCACTGGAATGAGTCAGGTGATTTGATGCTCCAGAGTCAAGATACCAAATGGAAGAAGGAGATTTAGTTTTACCTGTGATGCCAAGTGCAGAAAAAGCATTGACGATCATTTGTTGAACTAATTCGGGAGTGAGAGCAGAGGAAGAAGAACCAGGCTGTGAAGGCATTGAGTTGGATGCAGCAGCAGCAGTAGAATAGTCTATCTTGGCAGCATAGGCATTGGGAGTCCGGGTTTGTGGACGGCGGCGACATTCAGTAATGATGTGTCCCTTCTTCTTGCAGTAATTACAGAATTTTTGGTTGCATTGTGTTGCAAGATGTCCATACTTTTTGCAAGAGTAGCATTGGACGTTGCTCATATCCCGAGTCTGAGGAGTCTGAGAAGACTGAGAGGTCGGAGGAGACTGAGTGTTCCCTTTAGCAGAGTATGCAACAGGATAAGTTGCAGTGTGCTGTTGTTCCAGATGGGCCTTTGTGTGAATACGTTGTTCTTCTCGCAGAAGCTCATTCAAACATATATCCAAAGATGGTAATGGTTTCCGGCTCAGCAGAGATGATGTAACAGTCTCATATTCAGGGCGCAATTTCATCAAAAACTGGTCCCTATGACTGGAGGCTTGAAGGTCTTGTATAGTTTTAAGAACATTGTTTGGAACAGAAGCATATTTGATCCCATCGTATTCACTCCACAAATTGCGGAAACCAGAATAATAGTCCTGAATGGACAAGGTGCCTTGATTATATTCTGCGATTTCACACTCAAGTTGAAACTGACGTGCAGAATTATCTTGATGATATACTGTCTGCAAGTAACCCCACATCTCCTTGGAGGTCATGTAGGGTTTGAGGTTCAGAATCAGATGAGGTTCCATAGCCCCGAGAATCCATGTTTTTATTTTTGCATCTTTTGTATTCCAAGTAGAGATCTTTTTATCATCCTCTGTGGGCTTCGGATCAGAACCAGAAACAAAGCCCCATAGTTCCTTGGCTTCAAGATATAATTGAAATTGAAAAGCCCATGCTGGATAGTTTTTACCATTAAATTGAATCAATTTAATGTCTGACTTTTCCATTTAAACAGTAACAGAACCAAAATCCAGCAAATCAGACTGTGCAAAGCCCAAACAGTGTAGAACTAGACAGAACTTGTACTGCAGAAGATCAAAACAGGTTGTGTGTAGATCCCAAATATTGCAGGATGACAGAAAAAAAATTCTGTGACCAAATTCACAAAAAATAGAGCCCAGGCGACCTTGAATTTGACTGTTGGTTCCCTGCGTGGGGCCCACTGCTTGATCTGAGTGAGAATTGGATCCACACGATGCAGGCAGAATCAAATTATCTTTCCAGAGGTACAAGATTTATTGAAATCCAATCATAATCCAAGATTTTGAACGGCTGAGATCAAAACAATCTTAGAAAACCAGAATATCACAAGTTGGTTCAAATGGCCTACCTCTGATCTTGAAAAAATGCTGAAAAAATCTCCAAAATTACCAGGAGGGTTGGTCGACCATTGCTGTATAGATTGCTGAAGATCCCATGATGATCGCAGGTGGGCCACTATCGATCATATCACTACAGAAGACTGTTCTGTTGCAAAGGACACAGATCCCTGATCTGTTTGTTGTCAAGATTACAGATCTTTGATCTGTTTGCTTCTGAGACACAGGATCTGTGTTTTCCAAGAGCAGCAGGACTGATCACAGTGATCACAGGTGGGCCACAGTGATCGGATGTCAAGATGTTGATGAAGATTCTATGTGAAACACGCATGAACAGCCACAAGGAATGACTGTTATCACTGAGATTCAAGAAGGAATTTATAGCTAGAAGACAAAAGATAGAAGACACCAGGAAGAAGGCTCTGATACCATGTCAAACGTAGCATCAAGAGAAGATTTAGAATTGAATAATTTCGTCTGTCTTTCATTGGAGATTTTCTCCCATTATAAAGAATACAGATGCCTTATCAAAGGCTACAAATCAGCTACAAATCAGCTCTACAAATTTGCTAATCTAATTACAATCTACTTTTAAAGAAGGTGTATCTATTTACAATCTAATTAAAGAAGGAAGGAGCTGTGCAAAGATTTGACCAAATCCAACGTGATTGAATAACATTATATTGGGCCCAAGTGGGCCTGAGCCATCTTGAATTTGACAGGCGGTGTCCCGCCCGAGGGGGGGTGTTAAGTAGTTGTTTGTGCAGTTTCCTGTCACCAATTGGTTTTGGGATTACTGGCTAGCAACTTTGACAGGTTTTACATTGAATGGCGTTCTTAGTTTCGGTTTTAGAGATTTAATTGTAATTGTTAGTTAACTTCTTGATCTCAAATCATATCATTTAGGCTAGTCATCCTCGTCTAGCATCAATTCATCCCACATGTTATTAACATGCTAAAGACCAGATGATTCCATGCATATCTGGGGATCAAGAATCACATAATTCCTTACAAGATCTCTTGGTCCTGGTTATGTTGCTCTTCCTTGATGATTACTCTGCTCGTTTGGATCTGGCATAAATTGAGTCCATGCAGATGTAGTAGTACATAATTTTAAAGTTCATGCATGTGGATAACCTAGTTATGTTTAGTTTATAGTTTTTTTGTTATCTGCAACAATCACTATCAGTTAATGGGGTAACAGGTAATAGTGTTGAGAGTAACCTCGTTACAGAGTACCCAGTTCCAAGGATCTAAATGAAGCAGGACACTTGACACGAAAAGGAAATCAGAGCGAACAAAGTACCTTCATCAGCCTGGTACTTATTCTTGTCGTCTCCTGCATAAGCCAGTAGATTGTATTTGGGATTCCATTCCACACTATTCATTGCGGCACGACATGGGATTTGATGGACAGTCCGTCCTGTCTGAACACTTGACTGTTGATAATACAGCAGTATCATTTCAATAAGCTATAAGTTTTAGTCTATAATTTGACAATACAAAAAAAAAAAAAAAAATACACTGTATAAGAAGAATCGAGAGGGGCTTACAATATCAATGAATAAATCTTCACTTGCAGAAGCAATGTACTCTCCAGTGTAATTAAAACTTACAGTTCTGACAGGCCATCTGCGAACAAAAGAAACAGCTTTGTTTTTGGGAAAAAAAACAAACTAGTGAAGAAGCCTGGATAAGCTCAACCCAACCCCAATGGTTGATATGCAGTAGCGATGCAACGGTCACCAAATTTGCATGTTAAAAAGGGGGGAAAAAAAACTCTGGTGAAACTTACTCGAGTTTGGTAAATGTGCGGACACACAGCATTTCTGAGAGATCCCAAAGGCTAACCAGTGCATCAGCGCTACCAACAGCAAAATACCTGCCTTGGTTGGACAAGGTGAAAGAAAAGATTATGATTCTGTGGTATACCACAGCATATTTAATAACAAATAACTGATTTCCAGCACAAGTTTTACAACTACTGTGCTGGGCTTTCAAACCGGGTCGGGTCCAACTTGGTCTTAGTACCAAGCCCAAAGCCTATTTAGGAGGAAAGGGCAGATGCAGGACTCTGATAAGAAATTTTTTACAAGAGAACATAGACGGCAGCATATGAAGAAAACTCTATGCTATGCACTTTTCAAAAAAAAAAAAATAGAAAAGAAAACTCTATGCTCAAACACTTAAATGGCAACATAACAAATGGAAAAACTGTTGGGCCCTTTTAAATTTTCTTTTGTAATTACCATTTCCAACTCCACTTTGGGACTGAAACACCCCACTCTCCCCCACCCCCCTCGAGTTTCTCTACAGAAAAACCGGCAACAACTGAAGGTACTGTTAAAGTGTAATATTGTATCATAATAGGCCCATGGACCCAGTCCACTTGTATGATGATAAAGCCCAGCCCACTTATAAAGAGGAGACTTAGTCATATCTTGTACAGCTAGGCAACACCGTTGTATTCCTTTTGTTAGAGATCTAATTGATCTGATTAGCTTTAATTTCTTGATTTGTAGCCTAAACATAGGCATTGTAAACTCTATTTAAAGAGAAGAAATCCAAGATGGAGATCATCGAAACAAAGTAATTCACAGACTTTCTCTCTCTTGTTTTTGCATGTCTCTGAATGTCATGGTATCAGAGCTTCAAGCCTCTGAGTGAATCTTCTCCATCTTCCAAGCATTGGAAGTTGCCATAGTCTCTGTGAGACTCTCTGGATATTTTTTCTTCATCTTCCAAGCACTGGAATTCGCCAGATCAGGGTGTGATCAGACGTGGCCCATCACAGATCAGCACCATTGAGTCTGGATACTGTAACTAATCTGGTCGCCTGCTCCTTCTAGTGTTTGTGGATAGCTTCTGAGGACTGTCTTGCATACAGATCGCAGATCTGTGTTTTGGGGAAGCAAATCGTCGCTGTATTCTTCTCTGATCAATGGTGGCCCACTTATGATCATCTCAAACTCCACTCGGTTTACTTCAGCCTTGGTCGCCCATTTCTTCTTGTATTTTTGAAGATTTTTCCAGCATTTTTAAGGGATCAGAGGTAGGTGATTTGTCACATCTTGTGATTATTCACTTTTCTTAAATAGTTTTCATCACAGCCACACAGTTTACTTGATTCTGATTGGATTTGGATAAAACTAGTACTGCTGCAAAGATAATTAGACACTGGTTTCTGGCTGTGGTTCTGATCATCCATTTGATCAATCTGTGGGCCCCACGTAAGGATCCAAACCCAAATTTTTGGGTCGTCTGGGCTGTTTTAGTGCATTTTTTTTGCACTATTTGTGTTCTGTGGCTGCAAATCTGTTTTTTCTTGCTTCTTTCTTCTGCTGCTGCATGCTATTGGTTTCTGAATTGGATACTGTGATTCTGGTTCCTGTCTCTTGCTGTCGGATTAAAACTCTTTATTGTGGATGTGAGTATATTTTTTTTGAGTTACAAGTTATTGAGCTGGTTGTCGACTTGCTGCTTGTTCTGTTATTTCTACATTGCTACCAATGGAGAAAGGTGATCTCAAGTTGATCAAATTTAATGGTACAAACTATACCACTTGGTCTTTTCAATTTCAAATTTACCTTAAGGGTAAAGAACTCTGGGGACATATTGATGATTCCGATCCCAAACCTAATGATGACAAGCTCCTATCTAAATGGGAGGTTAAAGATTGCCAGATCATGACCTGGATATTGGGGTCCGTCGATGCACAGTTTATCCTGAATCTTCGTCCCTACAAGACTGCCAAAGGAATGTGGCTTTATTTAAAAAAGATATATTTGCAAGAAAATTCTGCTCGTAGGTTTCATTTAGAACATGAAATCTCGCAGTTTGTTCAAGGGACCATGTCGATACAGGATTACTACTCTCAGTTTACCAGTCTGTGGACTGATTACGCTGAGCTTATTTATGCTGCCCTTCCTGCTGACTCCTTAGCCTCTATTCAAGAGATTCATCAGACAAGTCAGCGGGATCAATTTCTAATGAAGTTACGACCTCAATTTGAAAATGTCCGGTCCAACTTACTGAGCAGGGTTCCATCCCCTTCACTCGAATCATGTTTGGGTGAACTCCTTAGAGAGGAACAGCGCTTGATGACTCAGACGGCACTTACTCAGAATACTCCTCAGACTGCTCCTGTCGATGTTGCTTATGTTGCTAGGGGTAAGCCTCAGACCAGGGACATGAGCAGGGTCAAATGTTTTTGCTGCCACAAACTCGGACATGTTTCCACTCAGTGTGACCAGAAATTTTGTTCCTACTGCAAAACCAAAGGTCATGTTCTTCCAGAATGCCGGAAGCGACCTCAGAATCAGGCAAATAGGGCACCGCAACAGAGAGCCTACTATGCACCTATTCCTGACACTACTTCACCAGTCATACCTGCATCATCTCAGCAACAGAGCGCATACTCTGCACATCTTCCTGATGCTTCTTCAACAGTCATATCTGCACCACCTGCTGCCTCTTCTTCTTCTACCCTCACTCCTGAAATGGTCCAGCAAATGATCATTAATGCTTTCTCTGCTCTTGGCCTATCAGGTAATCCAAAATCTTCAACTTCCACCTGGTATATTGATTCAGGGGCCTCCAATCACATGACACACTCTCATGTCAATATGACTCATATTAGAAAGTATGATGGAGACCTCTGCATCAATACTGCTAGTGGTGGCAGTATTCCCATTTCTGCTGTCGGAAAGGTTCCTCATTCATTACCCTTGCATAATGTTTTTCTCTCTCCCCGCTTAACCACAAATTTGTTATCAGTTGGTCAACTTGTTGATAGTAATTGCTCCATCTTGTTTTCTCGCTCTGGTTGTGTTGTGCAGGATCAAACATCGGGGAAGGTGCTAGCGAAGGGCCCTAAGCTGGGCCGACTGTTTCCCCTCCAGATTTCGTCAAATGAAAAGTTCTCTTCGGAGTCTGCTTTGTTTTCCCATTTTAGTCATAATAAATGTCAGTTGTGGCATAATCGTTTAGGACATCCTAATTCCAAAACTTTGATGTTTTTATTAAATTCTGGTTTAATTAATGATAATAAAGTTTCTTTTAAGGATGTTTCTTTTAGTTGTGATAGCTGCAAAATGGGGAAAGGGAAAACCCTTCCTTTTCCCCTTCATGATTCTCTAGCACTGAAATGCTTTGATATTGTTCATAGTGATGTGTGGGGCATTGCACCTGTTATCTCTCATTCTCATTATAAATACTTCGTTACATTCATTGATGATTATAGTCGTTTTACTTGGATTTATTTTTTGCATGCTAAATCTGATGTTTTCTCGGTTTTTAAAGTTTTCTTGTCTTATGTTGAGAATCAATTTTCCACTACAATTAAAATTCTTCGGTCTGATTCAGGGGGAGAGTATGTTTCTAAGGAATTTCAAGCATTTTTACAATCCAAAGGCATCATCTCTCAACGATCTTGTCCTTACACCCCCCAACAAAATGGTGTGTCTGAGCGGAAAAACCGACATCTCTTGGATATTGCTCGTTCACTTTTGCTCTCATCTTCAGTTCCAACTCGGTTTTGGCCCGAAGCCCTTTCCACCGCTGTGCATGTCATAAACCGCCTACCTTCATCTAGAATAGACAACCAGACACCGTTTTTTTCGACTTTTTCAAAAGCATCCACTCTATAATCATCTTCGTCCTTTTGGGTGTGTTTGTTTTGTTCTTCTTCCTCCAACTGAGCGCACTAAGCTCACAGCTCAATCCTCCATCTGTGCCTTTCTCGGTTATGCTCTTAATCAAAAAGGCTATCTCTGTTATGATTCTAATGCAAAAAGAATTCGAGTGTCTCGCAATGTCGTGTTTTTTGAGAATCAATATTTCTTTCCACGGAATGGTGATTCAAATGAATCTGTCTCGTTCTCTTTTTTGCCATCATTTTCAGATACAACGCCTCCGCCTGTTACTCGGTTTAAGCCGAATTTTGTGTATAAACGACGGAATGTTACAGGTGATCCTGGCTCTGGGTCTCTCGCTACGCCTACCTTGAATGCTCCTGATCCTGCACCTGATCAACCTCCGGCGCCTCCTGTTCCTGATACTGCACCTAATCCACCTCCGGCTCCTCTTCGCCGATCCATTCGCCACACAAAGCCCCCTGATCGCTATGGTTTTACTCATGCCTCCTTATTAACCACTTTGTCTTCTATTTCTATCCCTAACTCGTACTCTCAGGCAGTGCACCATGATTGTTGGATACAGGCTATGCAGGAAGAACTACGTGCCCTTCAAGAAAATCATACATGGGACATTGTTACCTGTCCTTCCTCTGTCAAACCAATTGGTTGCAAGTGGGTATACTCGGTGAAATTAAAGTCTGATGGATCCTTGGATCGCTATAAAGCTCGTCTAGTTGCACTTGGAAACAGGCAGGAGTACGGTATCGACTATGAGGAGACTTTTGCTCCAGTGGCCAAAATGACAACTGTGCGTACCGTTCTTGCCATAGCTGCCTCTCAATCCTGGCCCCTATATCAGATGGATGTGAAGAATGCTTTTCTTCATGGGGACCTTAAAGAAGAAGTCTACATGCGTCTTCCTCATGGAATTCCTTCTTCTTCCAAGACCGATGTTGCTCGGTTACGACGATCTTTATATGGCCTCAAACAGGCACCCCGAGCCTGGTTCGACAAGTTCCGGACCACTCTCCTTCAGCTTTCCTTTATACAGAGCCCATATGATCCTTCAATGTTCACACTTCATTCCTCCAGAGGATTAACAATTCTTCTTGTGTATGTTGATGATATCATTATTACAGGCCCTCACAGTGATATGATTCAACAGGTACAGGCATCTCTGCAAGATAAGTTTCATATGAAGGATTTGGGACCGTTGAATTATTTCTTGGGTTTAGAAGTCCATCAATCCAAGAAAGGCTTGTTTCTTCATCAGCACAAATATGCTACTGACCTAGTGGATCTCGCCGATCTCGGTGATTCTCGCCCAGTTGACACACCATTAGAAGTAAATGTCAAGCTTCGTCAACAAGACGGCGATCTCCTACCTGATCCTACTTTCTATCGTCGTTTGGTTGGTAGCCTTGTCTACCTGACCATTACTCGACCAGATATCTCTTATGCCGTTAATCTGGTTAGTCAGTTTATGACTGCCCCACGGCATCATCATTTGGCGGCCGTCAAACGGATTATTCGATATATCATTGGTACCCTCGACCCGCGGCTTATTTTTTCCAGTTGGCACACCACTTACTCTAACTGCTTATTCTGATGCGGATTGGGCCGGCTGTCCGGACACACGTCGCTCTACCACAGGATGGTGTGTTTACTTGGGAGACGCCTTGATATCCTGGAAATGTAAAAAGCAAGATAAAGTCTCCAAATCTTCTACGGAATCCGAATACCGAGCCATGTCTTCTGCTTGTTCTGAGATCTTATGGCTACGTGGGTTGCTCTCAGGGCTTGGATTCTCGCAGACCAAACCAACTCCTCTTCATGCCGACAATACAAGTGCCATTCGAATTACTGAAAACCCTGTGTTTCATGAGCGGACAAAACATATTGAAGTAGACTGTCACTTCATTCGGGACGAGTATGATCGCAAAGTCATTACTCTTCCCCATATTTCCACTGAGTTCCAGCTTGCTGATATTCTCACCAAAGGCCTTCCACGGCCGCGGCATGAATTCCTGGTTCGCAAATTGTTGCTGGTTGATTCCCCGCATCAATTTGAGGGGGGGTGTTAAAGTGTAATATTGTATCATAATAGGCCCATGGACCCAGTCCACTTGTATGATGATAAAGCCCAGCCCACTTATAAAGAGGAGACTTAGTCATATCTTGTACAGCTAGGCAACACCGTTGTATTCCTTTTGTTAGAGATCTAATTGATCTGATTAGCTTTAATTTCTTGATTTGTAGCCTAAACATAGGCATTGTAAACTCTATTTAAAGAGAAGAAATCCAAGATGGAGATCATCGAAACAAAGTAATTCACAGACTTTCTCTCTCTTGTTTTTGCATGTCTCTGAATGTCAGGTACTACTCTCTTAAAAAAGAAAAGAATTTTTTTCTTTTTGCAAAGAAGAGGAAAGTAGACGAAGCACTAGAAGCAGAAAACATGAAGGTTAGGGCCTTATGATCTTCAACTGCACTAGTCAAAATTGTGGTATGACAAGGTTAGGACCTTACGATCTTTGCTGCTTTTGTTGAAAGCCTGCAAACTATGATCTGGGCCTAACCCTCATGAGCCCTGATTCGGTATTCTGCAACAGCAATGTCTACAGTGGGCGAACAGTGATGGGAGATCAGCTCCACACAGCCTCACGAACTAGGGTTTTGGCAGGTAAGATGAGACATAAATCTATGAGCATATGATGTGCGATATATACGGACAAACAAATGTAGTGCTCTGCACCATTGACGATCGGCAATAATATGAAACCCTAGTCGTCATTGAACGATTACATCGACAAGAGATCCTCAGATTCTCTACTTGCGTGACTAAGTACTCAACCAGCTCTGCCCTTTTTTTGCATAAATCTTTGTAGCAGCAAGCCGAACCAACCCTACCCTGAGCACCGAGATGAAAAGCCCTCTCCTTCTACTTTCACTGGTCATCTGTTTCCTGCCCAAATCGAGTGACAAGAACTTTCGGCTTTACCAGATGAACAACTTGTTAGATGATGACTCTTCTTAGAGAGATCTCTGACATGTTAGAGGCTTTTGAAAGATGAGAGACCTTTCGTCTCTCTTCAATGAGATAGAACCACCTTAAAAAGAAGCTGAGGTTGAGACTCTTCCAATCGATGGGGCTTCATGAACGGACTAAAGGAGCCAAGAAAACAAGTAAATACAAAAATGAAATAAAGAAAAAATTATTATAGCAAGGAACCCAAGGAACTTGCTCTTATACCAAGTTGGGATTTAGGGCTACATCTTGACAGAACAACTTGAACTCAATTCTCTTAGGTGATTTCATTAAATATAGCCAATGGCTTATTTTTAAGTGTACAGCCTATGATATATACTCAAACTAGGATACTTAATCAGCAAACCTAATCCTTATCCCATCTCAACTCTATCCTAAAGGAACTATCAAAAATTACATATAAACCCAATGACCCAAATTACAAATATACCCAGTTGTTTCCCAGTAATCTCAACAGTAAGTTGGAACGTTAGAGAGGAATTTGAGTCAAATGGGTTAAAATTGAGCAGATCTTCAACCCCAAATATAAGGAGTGCAAGTTTTAGGCCACTTCTGCATACGCTGAAGATTCAGTAATGCTACTGAAAATGCACCGATTTTCATGTGCAAAAATTTCCCATGGTTGGTGCAACACTTATGTCCAAAAAGAGACAAGAAATACTCAACAAATTTTCCTCAATGTTGTGATTTATGTGTGCAGTTTCTTTCTCGGTGTTTTTTTTATAGCGTGTGTGGGTGTGGATGGGTTGCTCCGTTACAATTTTTCAGCTTGTTGCAACACTTAACGCACACAAAGAGAAAAGTTGGACTAATTTTTCTTAATTTCGTGATTTCTTTGATGTGTATGTGTGTGGTGGATGTTTTTGTTGTTGTTTGTGTTTTGTGTGGGTGGGTTGGGGGTTCTGAACTGATTCTCCGTGCCAACAGAGAAAAATGACAACAAAACTAGCAACTTGTGCTGGCCTTCCTTCCTCTACAAGGGCCTCCAACAGCCCCTCATTGATTGCATCACCAGACAATGATAGGTGAACACTCTGCAGCCTTTCTATTCAAGCCCAGAGGTCTCTCTAACTTCTGCTGGCCCTGCTTCTTCCTGGGCTACAATATCCCACAGAGGCCTGCAAGTTATTCTTTGGTTGAACAACCTGAATGATTTAAAGAAAATAAAGAAAAGGAGAAGAAGCAGGAATGACCTGCTCCAATACCCAGTGTTTTTGTTTTTGCTTTACAAGGGATTCAAACTCACACATCCACATACACTTCAAATGTCCCTGACCAGCTAGCTGATCAACAGACTGGGACATGTTTTTCATTTTAAATATATTTGAGATTAATAAAGAGGAAAGAGATGATAAGAGAGTATTTTGAGGAACCAAGAGACTGGCAGTCCTCCATAGGACTAGCCTACCCTCTCCATATATTTGAATTAATCTATTTTTTCTGAAATTACAAAACATACCACAGAAGATTTTCATATTTACAAATTAGTCCTTTTTTCTTTTTCTCAACACTAAATAGTTGCTATTCTTTATCAAGGAAAAAACTAGAATCAAAATTGAACAGTAACCACAAGAAAACTCAAATTGCCTTCCTATGGGATCAATAGAAAATTACCTTCCTATGGGATCAATAGCAATGCAATAGCAACCTGCAGTATGGGCCATAAGGGTGTGAAGAACTCGCAGTGACGGATAATCCAGCACCTCGAGTGTCCCTACATTAGCCATACAAGTCAGTCCCTGAGGAGTTGTTTTCAACCAAGTGAAGGTAGAGTTGTGAAAGATAACTGAAGAGAATCTGGATCTAGTTTTTCTTTATTCAATTCAAGTACATAAAAAGGAAAAAGATTATCTTTTGGTGCTTACAACATAGATAACTCATAATAGGAGAAAAGCATCTTGGGACATTTTCCTTACCGTTTCCAGTAGTGAGAAAGAAAATCTCTCCTGTAGTATTCCAAGCAATCTCATTTACCTGACGACAAAGAATTGCATGTCAAAGGACGAACGATTTCATTACAACCAAAGCATCAACTATTACTCAAAAGTGAAAAAGCATCAAAAAGTTTAAAAGGCAAGCATTTATCCTCTGAAAGCAACAGGAGCAAAGCAAACCAAAATGGTGCAGCATGGAAGACACTGTCCCTTGCTCTTTCCACTTCAATATCAATCGTGATTTTATAATAAGTAATAAAAATGATCTTCAAGGAAAAACACTCTGATGCTCTTAGCATTTTCTTTTCTAATAAAGTAAATTATATTTGACTTTACAAAATTGATGGAAATATTGTGGTCACTATTGTAATTTAAGGTTACTATTCCTAGGGTTTAGAATCAATGGAGAAATAGAAGGCAAAAAAGAGAAAAGAGGAAAGAAAGAAAAGGCTTTCATGAATTAGCATAAGAAAATTTACTTAAACTCCTTACATTAATCTTTTTCATTTTAAAGATAAGGGATACTTTCAAAAAAAGTATATAACATTTGGATCATTTTCAAAAAAGTACATGAAGATTAGAATATTTCACGAGTATAAAAGTTTTCCACAATTCTTTGAATCAAGTCCTCTCCATACAATTTTTTTTGAAAATGACAAAAACACCCTTTACTTATGAAAGGTTTTGTCTTTTCTTAACCTCTTTCCTCCCAAAAATTGGCCATTTTGATTTTGATGATCATAACCATTTACTGAAGCTAGTTTTTTAGTCATTTGGAATCCCCTTTTTAACCATCCATGCATAAAGGTAGTTGAAGTGGTCCCCACTAGGTCACTTGGGTTGGAATCGATCATTTCTCTAATATGATTTATTAAAGGGAAAGTTCTAAAAATGATATAAGGGTGTTTTTGTCATTCTCAAAAAAAATTTATGGACAGGACTTGATTGAAAGAATTGTGGAAAGCTTTTATACTCTTGTGAAATATTCAAATCTTCACGTACTTTTTTGAAAATGAACCAAAAGTTCCATACTTTTTTTGAAAATTTCCCTAAGATAATAATGATTTACTTATATTTACTTTTTATCTAAAAAAATTCCTTATAGCAATCCTTATCCAAGTTCTCACTTTGATGCAATTCCGATTCCATTAAGATAAACAAATAAATATATAAGGTCATTTTGGACTAAAGAGGCTAGATAACATAAGGCAACCTCATTTTGTGGCTTTTGTTGTTCTTCATAACACATACAACAGAATAAATATGTTGAATGTTGCAAGTTCATCATCCTCTTTATTGATTGGTGTGGGATTTTTGCAACATCCTCTTTCAAATCTTACATCTTCCATGGGAGCTCTTTGCCCGAGATCACTTTTGGTTATTATACGCAATAATATAAAAATGCTAACCTAATACATCATGCTAAAGTAAAATTTCCAAAATTATTAGTTACCATTAGCTAAGTTGGTTCTTCAAAATATTATTTTATATTGGACCTTATGTGCTTTTCAAACATTTCTCCAGTAACTCATTCGAAAAAAGTAGGCCCGAATCTAGTTTCATAAGGAACCAACAACAAAAAAGAAAAACAATGGTGCTCAAGAGAACTTGTGACAAAAAAATTATAGCGCAGAGACGATAGGCTGCATTGAATATGAAAAAGAATGGAATCCATTTTTCCTTACTTTTCTATTTTCTACTACCCAAAGGCAACCGCTGCTTATAACTTTGCAATCGCATCCATAGTTGAAATTTAGGGAGTACTTCTTGACTATATTCTTCAATCTGATTTATTGTAACGGACCTTTGATTTGTTCTCAAAAAAAAAAAAAAAAAAAAAAAAAAACAACCCTACATACTCAGCAACACTGCTGATTTAGATTGCACCACAGTATGCTATATATGCATATTCGAAGGGGCTAGAATGCTACACGCATTATAAAATCTTTCCTATTGGTTGAGTAGGTTTTACACAAAACCCTGAAATGACTGATCACTCGCTCATAACTGGCCACAACGATGGATGAACACTTACCAAAACTGACCTGGATCTTTGTTGAAGTGACCAAGAACATCACATATGTTGTTCCAACAAGAGGACGATAAACGACCAAAAATACTAAAAAGTAAATTTTTCTTTTTTTATTTTCTATATATAGGGAAATATTCAAGTGCATCTATCCCTCACCATAGGGTGAGGGACACTCCCCTTTTTGGGAAGTTTCAAGTACAAAAGTGACTTTTCAAGTACATAGGAATACTCCCTATGTACTTGAAACTTCAGAAAAAGGAAGTGTCCTTCACCCTATGGTGAGGGATAGATGCACTTGAATACTCCTCCTATATATATATATACATATATATTTGCGCTACTCAAGTCAAATAGTCACTCCAATTTGACCATGTACCGATGATGTCAGTCCTTGAAAACCTTGAAATCTGTCGAAAATAAAAGAGGGGTGGGTGGGGGGATGGGTGGGGTTGTTGTTGTGGACGGGACTGAAACCTGGATTTTTCTATAACTTCAGATATAAAATTCGGTTTGGGTTTTGGAGGCGATTTAGAATTTAAAAGGCATGGAATTAATGGAAAAGGCATAGGGATTCATAGAGTTATGAGTGGGGGATGTTTTGCAGTTGGTTTTAAGGGCTTTAGTAGGTTTTAGGGACTAATATGGATCGGTTTCTGAAAGGTTACAAAATTGAGGGGGAAAAAAAGAGGTTTCTGATACCAAGTTGAAAATTAGAGACTATATCTTGACTAAATTCTTTGATCTGAATTCATGGAGAACTAACCAATTGTTATTTATGGAGTACAAATAAGGATATCCAATCTCTAAAAAACCTAATCACAACCTTAAAACTTAATCCCTTAATAATAGAAACTCTGATCACATAATAACACCAGCCTAATATAACACCAGCCAAATTTTATCTAATCCTAATCTAAGACAAACTTATTCTCATAATCACAAATTAATCCATTAACCCATACGTACAAGTAAACCCTTGTTTCTCAACATCCATGTCACAACATTCATAATAGCACCAAGCATGAACCAAAAAAAGGAGAAGAATACAGTTAACTGTGAAGAGAATGAATTTTCTTTTCTCAATGATAAGCAACTAGAAGTTAGAAATTGATGGGCAAAGAATTGCAAGGACAGAAAATGAGATGATAAGGGATAAAATATTAAACAAGGGAAGAGAAGGAAATCTAAAATGGCCTGTAATTTCCTAAAGGTGATTACCTCATAATTGAACTTCCGCTTGACAATGGGTTTAAATTTCCGAACATCCAAAATTGTCAGTTCATCATCCTACAATATATGCAACATTATTAATGAGGAAATGACCATCAAATCTTTCAATGCTAAAGGCATCACAACCCATAAAACAACATTTATTCATAATTTTTTTGTAAAAAAGCCAATAACTTCAAAGGTATTACAAATAAGGTTAAAGAGTTTGTGTTGAAATAAGTATTCAATTACAAATGATAATTCAACACCAACTGGATCAAAAAAAAAAAAAAGGCATGCCTTTGACAATCGTAAAAACATTGAACTGGATGGGTGCAATATTTAGGGTCTGGAATTAATGAGATTTCGTCTTCTAAAAACTATTCAAAGTTCAACATCAATGTGATTTCTCTTTCATATTTACAACTTTTGGGATGTGAAATGAATCACAGATTATCCACCATTCGTGTTACTATTCCATAAAACAGTCTTCATTTACATATGTTATTTACATTTACATAATTTTTTTATTCATAATGGTGAAAGTGGGTGATAAAGATTGTATTGATCTGCCCGTGGTGGCAAATCCCACTCAGATTGCCCAACCAAGCTCGTGCAAGATCCATGACCACTGTTGCAAAAATCGGCCTAGGCGGCGCCTAGGTGTTAGGCGGGGATTAATCAGACTAGGAGGGGATTAATCGGGCTAGGCGGGGATTAATCGGGAATTAATCCCTAGTCCATGCCCACCGCCTAGCGTCCGCCTAGCGATTTTTACAACATTGTCCATGACGCCATTAGATCTATTCATGTGGGTCTAGAATTAAGCGCCGAGTACGGTCCCACATTAGAACTATTCATGTGTCGTTAATCTACAGCCATTAGAACTATTCATGTGTCCTTAATCTATAGCCCTATTAAAGTGTTAAAGGCATGTGGGACTACATGAAAAGGGTTTATAATCAAAACAATTCAGCAAGACATTTCAGTTAGAATATGAAATCTCAGGATATTCCCAAGGCAACAAAACAATCCAGGATTACTATTCGGGATTCATAAGCCTATGGACTGAATATACAAAGAATTGGTATGTGCCACTGTTTCTGATGGTGCCCTCCCAGCCCTTCAGAAAGTTCACTAGGTCAATCTGAAGGACCAATTTCTTATAAAACTGTGTCAGGAATTTGAATCGGTACGATCTAACTTACGAGTCATGACCCTTCTGTATCATTGGATACCTGCCTTAATGAATTGCTTAGACAAGAGCGTTGTTTGCTTCACTCAAGCAACCATAGAACAAAAGGGCATTACTAGTAATTCATTTGATGTTGCCTATGTGAGGCAAGCTAGGGCCAAGAATATGAGCAAGATTCAATGTTACAGTTGCAAGGAGTATGGACATATAGCAAATCAGTGCAGGAAGTTTTGCAATTACTATAAAAAGACAGGAGAACTAACAACAAAATGCCAAAGACGACCACAGAATCGACATAATCGTTCCTTTCATGCAACAACAAATGAGCAATCTTCATCCGGACCACAGCAAGCCTACGATCTCCCTGAAACAAAATCAGATGGGGCAGAAAATTTAGAGGTTCAATCCTTTGCAGCAGGCAACCCTACAGGTAAGTTTTGGTAAAGATTGGAGATCTTGAGTGGACCCCCAGATCTGTGGACTTGCTGCCAGGGTCTGCAGTACTGACGACAGCCCCTATTTTGCTAAGTTGATTTGGGAGAAAGAAGGTGGATTGGAGAGGGAGATGACTGATACAAGGTTTTCTCCAGGGATATGTGGATCCTACAGCAAATGAGAGCAGATATGAGGACCCCTTGACATAGAAATGGCTCACTACTCAGACAGAATCCAAGGACACTTGGATTGGACAAATCAGAGATCCTTGGCTCTGATACCATGAAACCACACAAGACGACAAGAGGTTTGGTGAAGAAGACTCACGTACAATAACAGTAATAGGCTTATCTACACAAATACATTGAGAATTGAGTTGTTTGACTAACGTCTTGAATCTAAGAAAAATGTATGGCACATGAGACTATCAAATAATGGCGATCTTCTAGAAGGTATGATACACTGAGGGGGCGGGTTAGGATGGGTTAATGAGTTTGAGGGGGTTGGATTGATCATGGAGGGCCCCACGTGGTGTTAGAAAAGTCACCTCTCATGCAAGCCTTGAGAAGTACTTCTCAGCAGAAAGAATTCCTTTTTAGAAAGGGTGATGATATTAAGCAAGTAGTTAGCATTTCTGCATCACTCTAATTTTCAAGCCCATGCCGGTGCTGCCATGGCGCCAGACAAGACCAAACAGAAAGCAAGGCCTATTCCCAAGCCCAAAAGGGGGCCAAAGTTTCAAGCCTAAAAGTGCAAGCTGATAAAGAATATATCAGGACCAAGCACTACATGTTAAATCGACATCCGGACCATCATCATCATTGCGATGCCTTAAACTCAGCCCACCCCAATAAACTAATGACCTTTTGAGGCCAGGCCTGTTAGGGTAAGGAGGTTCCAGCAGTCTCCAGCCAAACTTCACTCATGATAGACCAGTCCTGATGACTAGACAAACTGGCCCAACCTATTGAATCATCAACTCGTTTCAACACTACAATTTGGTATCATGAGGCCTATTCATAAGAAACTGACAAGAATAACTTTTAAGCGGCATGTAGTATAGGTAAAGCTTGAGTTTTTGCTCTTGTACTAAATGAATAGAACAATTAAAAAAAAAAAAAAGGATACATTACTTTTTGCAGGGCGCTAAACAAAATGTCACAAGACCTACCCTATTTCCAACAGCTATGTGTGTTCCATCTGGTCTGTATGTAATGTTGATGTTTTCGCCACTAAGTTCTACATGTTGAGAGCACTTTCCACCTGCACAAATAAGGGAAAGCATCATCATCATCATCGAAGCCTCATCCCATTTTTCTGGGGTCGGTAAGGATGGCTAAGCATCACAATTTACTATAACATAAAGGCAGTAAGAGATGTGTTATAAAAATCAACAAAGTCCTACTTGAATAGGACTCGACCACTGGGAAGCCGAGTTGGCCCTCCAATTACCCGGTTTCCAGAAGGTCGGAACCAAAGAAATCCAGGTATAGACCCTCTTTTTGGACCATGGATGATCAGGTCCAATTGGTTCCATGCACAAAATACCCATGTACCCAAGTGAAACGTAAAAAAAAGATATACATGATAAACACTATCTCAATATATTTCTATGCAGCAAATTAACTTGAAAGTGTTTCTGGCACAGGTGGTGGCTACCATTTAAACAAAAGGTGGTAGCTGTGCCTGTGCCCGATAGAAAACGTCAGCAAATTAACTTTATATCAGTCGCATCATCCTCTGTCAAGTTTCCATGCTTCAAAGTAATGAGTTGTTCAAAGTAACGCTCATTATCGTGATACCAATCTCCATTTTTGTACCGACAGAACCATCTTTAACATTCTCCGGAAGGTCCTCTAAAATCCATAATGACTCAAGCTGATGGAATACTATGATTGTGACAGGAATTAATGAAGAGTTAAGAATTGGATTATGACTTCAGTTTTAGGTTGGATAGGACCTTGAATACAAGTAGGACTGATTTTAGATTACGAGGTGGAACTCATTTGATATTGAGGCCTGGGTACACACGTCAACAAAGGG
The DNA here is from genome assembly GCA_012931725.1 of Litsea cubeba. NCBI lineage: Eukaryota > Viridiplantae > Streptophyta > Magnoliopsida > Laurales > Lauraceae > Litsea > Litsea cubeba. Next base: position 10,841,036 of record CM022955.1, on the reverse strand, counting down.
AGAGAATTCAAATTGTTATTAATTGCATAAAGAGAAGATGAAGAGGTAGTTTGATTATTTATAGAGGCAAATGGGGTGGATGTCCAGCCCAATTCTTGTCCAGTTTGGACTCTGACTCTCTAGCCTCCTGTTGGTTACTAGTTAAGAATTTTCCCAATCATGAAGTAATTAGACAAAAACTAGACTCTTTTAAATTCTCAAATATGGCTTCTAGTAAAACATAAGAGACTCAATCAACAATAATGCTACTAAAGTTGCAATCAAGTGGGGCCCTAATGTGTGAAATGACATGTGCATGAAGGAGATATTAGAAATAATGGACTGCACTAAAAGAAAATGCCCAACTATGTCAAACGTGTCTTGCCGTGCTAGCACGCCTCAACCTGGGCACGGCCGGGCCACGGGGCAGTGCCAACATGGCACGTCCCATCAAACGTGCAGTGCCATGCAGGCACACCTGACGGCACAACTCGGCCTAACACAACCCGCTGACACGGCACGGCATGAGCGGTGTCATTCGTGTCGAGCCTTCGTGCCGGGCTTTCATGTCGGGCTTCTAACGTGTTGTGCTTCATTTTTTAGGGTCTTAAGCTAAAATTTTTTTAAAATACACACAAAGAAGAGTATGACATACAGATTTAAGTAGTTCAGTCAAACTCGACCTACACCACTGAGAAGAAAAACAAATTGGATCTTTTCTATTGAAGGTTTTTCAAGAGGATTATCTTCGAAATCTTTACAATTTTTGTTGTTAATAAAAAATAAAGAAGTAAAGGACTACATTGGAGGGGTAAAACGATCAAAATAATCAAAATATGACTGATTTGCACAGTCTGTCGTGCCGTGCCGTTGACCGTGCTTTGCCATGCCTGGGCCAAATGGCCACCGTGCCGAGCGTGGGCGGCAAAGTTCATTTGACACCTCTATGCCCAACTCATACCAAGATGGGCCATAGGCCTCCTAGACCAAAGGCCATGTGGATCCATAGGCTGACCCGTTTGATCCCTGGCCATGGGCTTGGTCTGCATCATTTCAGCTAACATAATTTGCATCATGTAACTAATTAATGGTGCCTACCACAATTAAGACTCATTAAATTACATCAACATAGCACCCAGTTATGCACGCAGATTTTTCCCATAATGGAACTATGTCACTCCCTACTCTTAACGAAAGTGCGCACCAATCATTTGCAGAAACTAAGTTAGTTGTTATCAATCCTAATTTCCCTGCATTTAAATAATTATTCATTATGCAAAAAATTATAAGTAACAGAAATTACATAAATATTAAGTCATCAACGCATATTCTACACAACTAAAAACAAGTCAAATCTCAAACATCAGACTTGAATGTATGTTTCAGCATATAGTGCACTTACTACGAGCATCCCAAAGGCGAACCGTCTTGTCACCCGAAGCAGTTGCAATTAGATCGGCGTGTTTGGGGTCCCAACATAACTGATCAACACTATCTGTATGCCCTTTCAATTCAATGTCTTTAACCTTGCCCTAGTTAAAATTCCAAAAAATAACATCATAGCTTATGTTAGCATATCATTCCCACTCAAGAAAGCAAGATTTATGGAGTGGTTCAGCACAAACTATTTTTCTGGTCATGATGGAATGAGAGAAATGACAAGATTTTAATGCTAAAGAAAGAGATGTTGAAGAGTCTAAGTGCTTTGATTCTATGTGCTTGAAGGTGGGTGCTCATAAGATGAGTTTGGAGGTTACAAATCGGAGGACCTTTTTTCTTAAATGGATATGTGCATGAGTTGAGGATGTGTGAAGGAACAGAAGGCACTGAAGTGGAATCCGCCTCTTAATGGATCTTTTAAGTTCAATATGGACAAGATCACTAAAGGGGAATTGATCTAGGCCGGTATAAATGGAGCTCTCTACAATGATAGCGAGGAGTGCATTGGTCATAAAGACATGAGCTATTGGGTAGGATGGAAGCTATTTTCGCGTCTTCATTTGGTAGTCTTATTTGTAGAGTGAATGCTCTAATGTCATCTCATGGGTCACTTCACTAGCCCATCCACTTATCTGTGAAGTATGAATTTCATATTCCAAGTTTCCAACAGATTAAGGGTCTATGCTCCTCTATTGTTGTCCATTTTTTTGTCATGTTCCCACATAGACTAAGAGCTCTTTATAACTGTTACAAAAATATAAGTGGTTATTTCTAATATTTCCCTGTAAGAGAGAGAGAGATCCATACATGGCCATGAGGCTCAATGTGCCAAATACGAGCCGTCTGATCAACAGAACCAGACGCAAGCTTCGTGCCTGTACAATTCCAAGCCACAGAATGCACCTGAGAATGACCAAAGTAACAGAGATAAAATGTCAAATCTCAACATCTTATTCTAGGGTTCCAAAAGTCAGAATTCATATCTGCTTACCTTCTTCTTATGACCTTGGTATTCCCTGCTATGAAGGTTTTTGAAGGGCATCTTCGTTTCATCCATCCTTCTCCTCTCTTGGAGTAGCAGAGAAGAGACTTCTAGAGAGTAAGTGATAATTGATAATAGTTAACTGCAGTGGAGAAAAAGGAAGTCTTGGTTCTGTAAATAAGAAACTAAAAAGGAAAAAAAAAATAAAAATTTCTAACAGTTCCTACAAAGCTGGCCTAATTACAGAAAGGGGTTCAATAAATTGATGATACCAAAAGATCCCAAAGAGTTTCAGGCGCTTTCAAATACACCCTTACCATTAATTTTACCCTAACAAAAGCAGAATACACACTAGACATTTTAATTTCTGCTACCCACTTTCCACAACAGAATCTATCTTCTTCAACTCACCTATTTTGTTTTGTTTGTGGGATTTCATCTATCACCTCCACTTTTCTGCATCTTCCAACTCATATTCTAAAGCTTCAGATTCTCTTATATTTGGGTTTTTTTTTTTTCTCTCTATTCCATGAACGATTGGGGGTTGAAGTTTGGTATGGATTCTAAGTGGGGAAAATTGAAACATAGGGTTTCAATTTTCTTGAGTTTTGTAGGGAAATGGTTCCCCAAGAAAATCCCCAATTGCAAAATGAAGAAACCCCAAATCCACAAAACAGAAGAAAAGATACTACCCTCCAAACAAACCAAAATCGCCAAATTCATCGAAAATGCAAACTCATTATTTTAGAATGAATCAAAAATAAAGACAAAAGGAAAGGGTAACCAGGACTATTCAAATCAAAAGCCCATAAAAACAAAATCCACTGAACTGGAGGGTATCTGATTTTCGAATACTCAATCTCTATGTCGCTAGGTATTTCCAAAAATCGCAGCAATCAGGAAAATGAGCTAGTTTTGAGCCTGAGAAAAGACAATGCAACCGCGGTAGTACCTTGGCTTGACCGCTTACGTGGAATCCTTTTCCATTTGTTTTCATTTGCCGAATCGGGCCATAACTAGCCTGTCCGAGCCTGCCCAGCGTAAAGAAGAGTGAGCCAGAGGCCAGCCCATGTAATGATATAAGAAAAAACTAATAATGACTTTTTTAACTGTTTGAGCAGTAGCATAACTAACTTTGTGTTGTGTGTCTGTGTAAGAAGTCATGTGTTAAAGTCTCCTCTCAGTGTCATTTGTAATCATGATTTCTAAGCTCGGGCTGGCCAGGCTTGGGCTCTCTATCACTGAAACCAATCCTGAACCATATATAAGATGGCCCAAATAAACAAATCCGAGCCCAACCCGAGTAGTAAGACCTAAGGGCAAGTTTGCGTAATACTTTTTCGTGGAAAAGTAGACGATTCTCCACGAAAAATCCATTTTCAGGCGTTTGATGCAGAATAATTCTACAAAAACTCTTTCCTACCTCGTCAGTATTTTTCTTGATAATAGTGGAAATGGGTTTGGAAAATGAGTTTCCTCGAAAAATTTCTTCCACTTTTCCTCACTTTTGTCCATTTCAATCCAAAATCCTATAACTCTTTCAGTTTTTTATTTCTTTAAATAAATTATTATTTTTTTATTGGAAAGTTTAGAAGGTATAAATTTTTTGACTCATTTTCAAAAGTGCGCATGAAGATTTGAATATTTCAAGAAAAAATTATAAAGTTCTCCATAAGTTTTTCAATTAAGTCCTCTCCGTAAAAAGATTTTAAGAAATGATAAAAAAAAAAACTCTTATGTCATTTTTCAAATCTTCCCTTTAATAAATCATTTAAAGATAAATAATTAAATCAAACCCAAAGGACTTTGTGGCCCCACTTCATTGGCCGGGTTGGGCTGAATTGAGCAATATCCAAACCCGGCCCGAGTTCAAGATTAAAGTCCAAGTCTGGCCCAAGCCTGAATAGGGCCATAACTAGCTTGTCCGAGCCTGCCCCGCGTAAAGAAGAGTGAGCCAGAGGCCAGCCCATGTCAAGATATAAGAAAAAATAAAAATGACTTTTTTAACTGTTTGAGCAGTAGCATAACTAGTTTTGTGTTGTGTGTCTGTGTAAGAAGTCATGTGTTACAATCTCCTCTCAGTGTCTTTTGTAATCACTAGTGGAGCCCTGCACGTGCAATGCACGTGCACCAAACACACAGTTTTACTAAGAAATTTTTAAAAAATAAAGTTCTTAAAAAATTTAGTAGAAGCTGAAATACATTTAAAAATCAAATTTCAACAGAAAATGAGTAATTATAAATTGCAAGGCCTGTGCAATGTTCAAATACAGCTGACACTATATTTTTCTTATACATTTGAAAACAAAAAAATGATGATATTAGTAAGAAAAATGAGATCTCAAAAGACAATCGATATGGAATTTATTTAACTTTTTGAGGATCTAAATTACATATTTCTAGATATTTTATCATGAATGTGTACAAAGAAATTTAAATTTACTCATGAGGTTTAAATTGAAAAACTTTGATCATTTTCTAACACATTTATTTCTTTCATCATTGCAAGCTTCTTCTTTTCAAATATTTCAATGAAGCGTCATGCATTTCCTTAAAGGAAAAACGAGAATCTAATAGAAATTGCTTGTTATGCTAGCGTTACTACTAACTTCAGAGTCAGTGAATGAAGTGGTCGTTTTAAGTGTAAACAACTAAAATAAGTATTTGATGCTGAGCTACAACAAATTCAGTTTGTCTTTATTCGTTTCGAATTTTTCTTACTTGGATCAGCACTCTCATTCTCTATACAGAACAGAGCAGAAGATTTGATATATAATACTTAGGTTGCATTCTTATGTATTTCTTAAGAGGAATGTTCAATTCTGTTGCCAGATTTGTATTTGTAGTTTTTTGTTTTTTGGTATTTTTTCCTTATGAATATCTCTATTTGTGAGCTTCCATTTAACTGAACTTCTATGATTTCTTTGTATTATCCTTTTCTTACTGATATAAAATATATTACTTTGTATCAAGCAAAAGAAGATGCTGACTCTTGGAGAGGTATTGCCTCTTTTTACCTGATAGTGGTCCGTCTTATAAAATAAAATAAAGCACATGTTAAATACTAATATTGATCAACAGGTGCTCTGCAAATCTTACCCGTCAGAGTTCATATCATAGTTCCGCCATTGTTGATCCATGTCGCTTGAGGACAAGCCGGATTACTTTATTATTCTTGACGATCGATGTGAGATGTTATTTTTCATTGTAAGTTAGACTAAAACCACCGTCTCGATTTTTTTATTCTGATGTCCTTAGGTAGGATATAATTAATTTTTTTCCTTAATAGAATCTGATTTTATAATGAACATATAATGTTCATGGTAATTGGTTAAAACAGTAAGTTCATCTGGTTCTTAGTTTTTATTTTTTATAAAACTGCAGGTAATCAATTTGACTATGCTTTCGACTGAACACCAACTTTAGCAGGTCAAGTCTACCAGGAAACTGATAAGTCGATCTCATAGGTTAAATAAAGTAAATTTAAATTTCATTGTACACATTCATGATAAAATATCTAGAAATATGTGATTTATATCTTCGAGAAGTTATATAAATTCTATATCAATTGTCTTTTGAGATCTCATTTTTCTCACTATATCATCGTTTTATTATTTGCAAATATATAGAAAAAAAAGTAGTGTCCGCTGTATTTGGACATTGCGTGGGCCTTGCAATTTACATTCACTCATTTTCTGTTGAAATTTGATTTTTAAATGTATTTCAACTTCTACTAGATTTTTTAGGAGCTTTATTTTTTAAAAACTTTCTTAGTAAAACTGTGTGTTCGGTGCACGTGCATTAATAATAATAATGTATAGATTATATTATTATTATATAGGTGGGACCCATACAAGTTCTTCTATTTTATAATCTTATTATTATTATATAAGTGAGGCCCAAGTTCTTCTCTTTTAGAATGGGTAATAATAATATATAGATTATATTATTATTATCTAAGTGGGGCCCACACAAGTTATGTCATTTTGTTCTTAATAATAATAATAATAATATATAGATTATATTATTATTATATAGGTGGGGGGCACACAAGTTCTTCTCTTTTAGAAGGGTAATAATAATATATAGATGATATTATTATCTTAAGTTGGGCCCACATCTTATATTTGAGTAATAATATATAGATTATATTATTATTATCTAAGTGGGGCCCACATCTTGCATGTGATTGGGCAAGTGTGTGGTGAAAAAAAGTTACATCTTTCTCTCTTTTATAATAGTTAATTAATTAAATAATTAATAGTAAAGATATAGAGATAGAGATAGAGAAATAATAATAATAATAATGTATAGATTATATTATTATTATATAGGTGGGGCCTATACAAGTCCTTCTCTTTTATAATCTTATTATTATATAAGTGGGGCCCACACAAGTTATGTCATTTTATTCTTAATAATAATGTATAGATTATATTATTATTATATAAGTGGGGCCCAAGTTCTTCTCTCTTAGAAGGGTAATAATAATATATAGATTATATTATTATTATCTTAAGTGGGGCACACATCTTGCATTTGATTGGGCAAGTGTGTAGTGAAAAAAAAAAGTAAAAAGTTGTACATCTTGCTCTCCTTTATAATAGTATTAGTGATTGCCTGTACCTGAAGGCACGGCGCACCATGTTCTGAGCATAACTAAATCTAATTACTCTTCTTTTGACCACCTAACAACTAACCTGAATTTTGGCACCCTAAGAGGGGTAATTCGGTCCACCCTATTTAACGATGTCTTGATTAGGTCCCGAGTCAAAGATCACCTATTATTCCTGGACCTCTGATTGTCACAGAAATTGGCTCATTGCAATTTGTTCGTCGAGGGCTTTCCGTCCTTATATAGAACTTCGAGATCCGACGGACATATCAAAAATCATAATAGTAGGTCCCGCACCCCCAGGGTGCCCACCTGAAAAATCACCTCACTTCTAGACCCCTGATCGCTTCGAAAGTCGGTTCATCGTGATCTACTCATCGAGGGCTTTCCATCCATATGTAGAACTTTGAAATCCGACGGGCGGATCAAAATATGCAAAACCTGAGTCCCAGAGATTATTGCCCAGACCGGACCCCACTGCAGCCCACCTTTTGGGCTCCAAACCTCTGATCCAATCCAACCGATCAAACATGACCTAAACCTGACCTAATCCAACCGATCAAACTCTAACTCAAATCAATCCGAAACCAAATCCAACCCAAACCCATCTAACCTGAACTTAACCCCAGACCTGGCCCAGACTCCTTGACCCGTCTCCCGAATAAGGGAGAAAGAGTCCAGGGATTTGGGGAAGTAGTGTCCCAGATCTCTAGACTCTCAAACCCCCTTAAACCCCTCAATCCCTTTCCTCTTAATCTCAGCCCTAGGATTTATGTACATAAATTCAAGGGTCCAAAATATGGGGAATTAAAAAACTGAGCTCCTTTACAAAAGAAGTTTTTTTTTGCTTTTGACACCTTTTTGATCAATGGCAGAATAATAAGAAAGTAAACACTCTTGTTTTTCTTTTAAATAAAGAAGGGATTGCAATACATGTAAATAAATCAAACTTGCTGCCCCTTTTTGCGCCGTACAAACCAAGATGTGAACGTGCTTTTGATGGGGATGGCAAAAACTTGTAAATTTCTCCAACTTTTAACCCCTTTTTTCATTCTCCTCTTAAATCCAAGGGTCCAAAATACGGGGAATTCAAAAACTGAGCTCCCTTATTATATAGATATAGATAGAATAGTAGAAGATAGAAGATAGTGAAAAAGTTTGCATTATAATATATGGGGCCCTTTTTCATAATAATATATTATTATATTATATTATAATATTTAGGGGTGGGCCCCACAATGGTGTACTGAAAAAGTTTACATTATAATTATAAGTGCATAAAATGACTCACAAGGTGTAGGGAGTGGAGCTGAGAGCTCTTTGGTCGAACACCGCTGCCTGCCTGAAACCTGTAGAAGGGAGGAAGAAGATAACAGTCAGAGGACCCTGGCTGTGGGCAGCGTAGAGCTCTCCGATGCCTAAGTCAGTATGAGAACTGGACTAAGGATAGAGATTTTGGGGAAGAAGATGATACCAGCGTATGGCTTGGAGAGCCAGCATATGGTTTTATGTATGGTGTGTTGGATCGGATGTTCGATCATCCCCCCTGCTCTCTGCATCTGCTGTTCCTTATATCGATAGGGAGAGGGAGAGAGTTGACTTTTGAGAGAGAGAGAGAGTGCTCTGCAGCTCTTGATAGGAAGTCTAATCGCAGTACATTTGTCCCGTCGGGCCATACCCTGGCATCTTGGGAGCCGTGGATGTCAATCTGTCAGGAAGCGTGGCGGTATGGGTGGCTCTGTCAGATGATATGGGTGGTGCCCTTATCTTGTCGCACGTGCAGTAGCGTGCTTGAGCGTCCATGGGAGGACAGCTGTCAGCCCCAGACTTGGCTAGCTCTGGCATTGTGACCGAGGTTAGGGTGTGTTGCCGAGGTTGGGGAGCTGAGGTCGGGAACGACCTTGACTAGGCTAGAGAGAGATCTGGCAAAGGTACCGAGGTGGAGCACTTGACCGAAGTGGGATGCTTTGGCCGAAGTGGAGTCTGCCGATGTGGAGTGCCTGGCCGAGATGGAGGTATGGAGCGAGGTGGGAGCACCTGGCCGAGCTGATGGAGACTGAGACCGAGCCTTGGCAAGATGGACAAGCTGGTGCGGGAGCCCGAGATGGAGCATCTGGCCGGGACTCCAATGAGTTCGGGAATATCCCCACACAATAGCCCCCCAACTTTTGAGCTCTGAGAGTACTCTTTGAGGTCGGAAGCTAAGAAGGGAGGATTTGTTGAGCTTGATAGTCTTCAGTGTCTGGTTTGTCACCAACTGAGAGACCGAGACGTGACTGAAGGAAACCGCGATTCAGATCTGAAACTTCTCATATAGAGACTACTATGGCTGATACAAAGCATGACAGATTTTAAAAAAATCTGATTTCTGCACTATGCAGCGGAAATCAGCCATAAAGAATCGCATAGAAACTCCATTAAATCATGATCAACATGTGTTCAATTAATAGAGATGATAGAAGACTATTACCTCGATGTTTTGGAAGCTTTAATCCTCTGAAAGTCTGATGCAAAAAGGGTGAACTCAGGTCTGCAATCAGCAAGTATGTTGCTGGAATTCTGCTGCAGAAATTGTGTTCTCTTTTGATCTTCTTCTCTATCTCAAATTCTAATCTGATTGGCTAAGGTGGTGGAACCTTAATCTAGATTTAGAGATAGGTTTCTAGAATAACATTCTATGGAAAAACCCTTGCTACAAGCTCTCCTCAAAGTGCTTAATGGCTGGACGTGTGGAATGGAACAATTAGGGTGATTCACGCCCAAAGGGAAGGCTTCCCCTTTTATAGATTAGTAAGAGAGTTTCCTTGTTCACTAAGTAGCCTCCTTTCTAATTCTCTTGGAATTACTAAAAAGAAATAGCAATCCTTAGATTAGTATCCTTTCTAGAACCATTCCAAATTAGAAAAGGAAACTCACTATGAGCATCCCTTAAACTTAGCAATTAGTAATCCTAGTTGTGCAACACTTACTAATTTAAGTTTCTAATAAAAAAAGGAAACTTTATTATAGGAATACTTATCCAAGGAGGAGTCCAAGTAGAGAGACTTACTAAAAGTTGAAGACCCCACACTAGGAAATTCCCATCTTGGACGTCCCATATGCTACGGCCCACACAATGGCCCACATGTCCATAATTTGTCTAGAATTAAATTCATGTATGCCATCAAGGCCTATTTGAATTTAAATTCAAAATTATTTTTCCATAAAATAATTCAACCTTATCTCCTAATTAAATTAGGAAACCATGCCAATATAGGAAAGTGACTAGAGAAGGGACCAAAAGACATATTTGCCCTTGGCTCCCAAAATGACCAAAATGTCCATGCTAAACCCATAGCAACATAAAGACCATTTTAACCTTAACTCATTCCACTAGAGAGTTATGGTTGCACTCCAGGGACAAATATTAAGTATGAAATAAGCTTGTCATAAAATAACAGTTGTCTCCGACCTTCCAAGTACAATGACCTAAATGCCCCTCTATGTAACATCCTCAATCAAGTCAGGTTATCTGATGTACTATCAACCTTCTCGATTAAATCTTAAACCTTAGAACATCATATCCTTGACTTGATCATCATCCTGATATTATATTCTTGATCCAGGGAGCGACCCACAAGTTCAATATCAATATGGAACATCCATATACTAAGATCTTAGATTTTGATGATCAATCGGATAATTCTAAGGGGACGATCATTCCATCATTAGATGGCATAGATTCTATATTGCATCTGCACGTCCCAACTAATCAAGTCCGAGTACCCAAAACACAGAGCTGTTGACCCATGAAAAGAATCTCACCCATAGTGAATTAAAGCACAAGAACTTGACTTCGTCAGTTCATCCACAAATGCTCAAGATTAAGAGCACCGGTCACTCAGTAGCATGAGGTGACTTGATCTCTCTATGTGATAGTACTATTTTAGAGATCACACCTACAATGGTCCTGTTCAATGCATTGCATATGCACTAATGAGATAAATCCGGGAAAGTCCTCCCATGACTTAGGTAAGTCATCCTGAATACAGGAGAGTCTCTCACTATAACTTATACCAAGATGAAGTGCCCAGCTCCATCTCTCAGTTATGAACAAATATGTTGTTTCCAGTGTCCATGAATTAGACCTATCTGTGTATAGACACTACACACCTAATTCATTTACTAGAAACAATGGGCCTTACACAACCATACATATATACATGTTTAAGCAGAAAAGAATCATTCTATTAAATAACCAGTTAATATCCAGTAACAAAAGATGAGAGTGCAGCTAGTGGGCTTTAGGGCATACACCAATCCCAACAGTGACTAGCTAGTTCGTCGCCAGAGGTGTAGTCTCGTTGGAAGTATTCTAGTGATGCTGCCAACCTGGAAACTGGCACTACTACCGAGCTGGAGACTGGCACTGCTGCCGAGCTGAGGACTGGCACTGCTGCCGAACTAGTGGACTGGCATTGCTGCCGAGCTGGAGACTGGCACTGCTGCTGAGCTGGAGACTGACACTGTTGCCGAGCTGAGGACTGGCACTGCTGCCGAGCTGGAGACTGGCACTGCTGCCGAGCTGGAGACTGAGACCGAGGTAGGAGCACTTGGCCGAGACCAATCATGAGGCCGAGCCAGCGTGAGGTCGTAGCCGGCACGTGGACGGACCAGCAAGAGGTCCGGACCATTATGAGGCCGAACCTGCGTGAAGCACATAGCAAGCACGAGGGCGAACCAGCAAGAGGTCGGGGCCCGCCGGCAATCTGACATGAGCGGCGAGATGCTCATATAGCACGAAATGGAGAGGACCCACTGGCTTGTCACCAGGGGCGTGCCGGCAATCTGGCATGAGTGCCGAGATGCTCACATAGCACGAAATGGAGAGGACCCACTGGCTCGTCACCAGGGACGTGCCGGCAATCTGGCATGAGTACCGAGATGCTCACATAGCGCGAAATGGAGAGGACCCACTGGCTTGTCACCAGGGGCGTGCCGGCAATCTGGCATGAGTGCCGAGATGTTCACATAGCACGAAATGGAGAGGACCCACTTGCTCGTCACCAGGGACGTGCCGGCAATCTGGCATGAGTACCGAGATGCTCACATAGCACGAAATGGAGAGGACCCATTGGCTCGTCACCAGGGACGTGCCGGCAATCTGGCATGAGTATCGAGATGCTCACATAGCGCGAAATGGAGAGGACCCACTAGCTCGTCACCAGGGGCGTGCCGACAATCTGGCATGAGTACCGAGATGCTCACATAGCACGAAATGGAGAGTCCGGGACATGACCAACTGGCTTTGGACCAGAGGTGTAGTCAACTGGGGCGCGTAGCCTGAGACCATCATGAGGCCGAACCTGAGTGAAGCGCGTAGCTAGCACGAGGGTGACGCCAACATGAGGCCGAGACCGTCATGAGGCTGAACCTGCGTGAAGCGCGTAGCTAGCACGATGGTGACTCCAACATGAGGCCGAGACCGTCATGAGGCCGAACCTGCGTGAAGCACGTAGCTAGCACAAGGGCGACACCAACATGAGGCCCAAAATTTGGCACTGCTGCCGCGATGCACGAAGTCAAGATCTGGCACGTAGCCGAGATGCAAGAGATCGAGATCTGGCACGCGGCCGAGATGTAGGAGCACGGGGCTTTGGATGACTGATGGCGGTAGAGGACCGTGCGATCAAGGCTGACAGTAGAGGATCGTGTCGATGTCGTCGAAGCTGACGGCGCCATCGAAGCTGACAGCAGAGGACCGTGCCGGGAGACAATAGAGGGTTGTACGATCAAAGCTGACGGGTGATCGAAGCTGAAGGATGATAGGAGGCTTTTGTAGCCCCCCAGCTGGAATGGATGTCTGATGGGGATGGGAGTCGCCTTGTCGGGGACTCACTAGTCAAGTCGAAGGTCTGGCGCATTCTGACAAGGCTGCTGAGTCGGAGCACTACTGCCCAAGTGGGGCGGTACAGCCGAGCTGGAGTACTACTTCCGAACTGGATTGTCATGGAAGTGCTGCGAGCTGGAGCATGGCTACCGATCTGGGACATGGCTGCCGAACTGGAGTGATCTAGAAGCACTGCCGAGCTACAGAAGTTGCCTGTCACTGGTTGCGGCTATTTGAAATATGGCTGGGGTTTGATCCCGTCGAGGAGTCTGGAGACCTAACCCTTAGTTCTCGAGAGGAGGAATATGTGTTGAGATCCCTCGAAACGTAGCCGTTAGAGCCGGCCTCATCCAGAATCTGCTGGATTATTTGCTTGACTTGCTGGTCAAGCCATTGTCTCAAGTTGTCACTGTCCTTCGATTTTCGCTCCACATTTCTTGAAGGGTTGCCGCAATGGCTGCTTGCCGGTTCAGCTGAAGGAGATTTGGAGGATGGCGTTGGCGTTGCAACCCTATTTTGCAGCTGTTGTTGAAGTTTACGGATCAACTCGTCTTACTCTCAAGGTTTTGGGCCCTAACATCCGCGAGAAGAAAGCTGTCGTCGTCGTCGATCTGATGACGGAGTTTGGCTTGTTGGGGATCTCCCAGTCTAAGGCTATCTCGCCGGGAAGGTGCTGTCACCCCCTTTGGAGATGAACCTGACTGAGAGCGAACTTTAGGAAAGCTTGTCGCACCTGATCCTGCCCTGGACCTCTTCTGGCGAGGGACCAGTGGCAGTTGCAGTGGCAGTGTCGATGGTTCTTTTCCCTTTCTGGTTCTTCGAGGCATGGTGTTTGGGAAGATGACTTTTTGATCGGTTCCCCACAGACGGCGCCAATTGTAAATGCATAAAATGACTCACAGGGTGTAGGGAGTGGAGTTGAGAGCTTTCTGGTCGAACACCGCTGCCTGCCTGAAACCTGGAGAAGGGAGGAAGAAGATAACAGTCAGAGGACCCTGGCTGTGGGTAGCGCAGGGCTCTTCGATGCCTAAGTCAGTATGAGAACTGGACTAAGGATAGAGATTTTGGGGAAGAAGATGATACTAGCGTATGGCTTGGAGAGCCAGCATATGGTTTTGTGTATGGTGTGTTGGATCGGATGTTCGATCATCCCCCCTGCTCTCTGCATCTGCAGTTCCTTATATCGATAGGGAGAGGGATAGAGTTGACTTTTGAGAGAGAGAGAGTGCTCTGCAGCTCTTGATAGGAAGTCTAATCGCAGTACATTTGTCCCGTCGGGCCATTCCCTGGCATCTTGGGAGCCGTGGATGTCAATCTGTCAGGAAGCGTGGCGGTATGGGTGGCTCTGTCAGATGATATGGGTGGTGCCCTTATCTTGTCGCACGTGCAGTAGCGTGCTTGAGCGTCCATGGGAGGACAGCTGTCAGCCCCAGACTTGGCTAGCTCTGGCATTGTGACCGATGTTAGGGTGTGTTGCCGAGGTTGGGGAGCTGAGGTCGGGAACGACCTTGACTAGGCTAGAGAGAGATCTGGCAAAGGTACCGAGGTGGAGCACTTGACCGAAGTGGGATGCTTTGGCCGAAGTGGAGTCTGCCGATGTGGAGTGCCTGGCCGAGATGGAGGTATGGACCGAGGTGGGAGCACCTGGCCGAGCTGATGGAGACTGAGACCGAGCCTTGGCGAGATGGACAAGCTGGTGCGGGAGCCCGAGATGGAGCATCTGGCCGGGACTCCAATGAGTTCGGGAATATCCCCCATACAATAATATTTGGGGATGTGCCACAAAAAGGTATAATGAAAAAGTTTGCAATTTCTTATAATGATATATTATTATATTTTATTATATTATAATATTGGGGGTGGGCCCCACAATGGTGTAGTGAAAAAGTTTGCATTGTAATATTTGAGGCCCTTTCTCATAATAATATATTATTATATTATATTATAATATTTTGGGGTAGGCCCTACAATGGTGTAGTGAAAAAGTTTGCATTATAATATTTGGAGGTGGGCCCAATAAAGGTGTAATGAAAAAGTTTGCAATTTCTTATAATAATATATTATTATATTATATTATAATATTTGAGGGTGGGCCCACAATGGTATAGTGAAAAAGTTTGCATTATAATATTTAGGGGTGGGCCCCAGAATGTAATATATATTTTCATTATAATATATATAATATAGTAATAATAGTAGATATATAATATATTATATAATATTATAATATATATAATATAATGAAGTGGACCCCACATGGTGTATTCACAAAAAGTTGAAAAAGATGTAACTTCTCCTCTTTTATAAGAATAGAAGATATATTATAATATTTGGGGGTGGGCCCCACAATGGTATAGTGAAAAAGTTACATTATAATATTTGGGGCCCTTTCTCATAATAATATATTATTATATTATATTACAATATTTGGGGTGGGCCCCACAATGGTGTAGTGAAAAAGTTTGCATTATAATATTTGAAGGTGGGCCCCACAAAGATGTAATGAAATATTTTATAATTTCTCATAATAATATATTATTATATTATATTTTAATATTTGGGGGTGGGCCCCACAATGCTGTTGTGAAATAGTTTGCATTATAATATTTGGGGGTGGGCCCTAGAATGTAATATATATTTGCATTATAATATATATAATATAGTAATAATAGTAAATATATAATATATAATATATTATTATAATATATAATATATATAATATAATGAAGTGGGCCCCACATGGTGTAGTCACAAAAAGTTGAAAAAGATGCAACTTCTCCTCTTTTATAAGGGCACGTTTGGTAAACATAAAAGAATCCTTTGTATAGAGGATTCTCTCCATCTCCAAAGAATCAACACATCTTTAGGTAGGATTCCCAAAGAGAGTTCCATGTTTGGATGGAGGAAGAATTCCTACAATTTATAAAATGTATGATCCAATGGACGTTTATACAAATATCTCAAGATATAGTCAGGATCAGTGGTTGAAACTTGGTTACCTTACCGTGTTTGGGCTTCCCAAACTAATGAATGGTTCCGATCATTATTTTGGACCCCACATAAACTGGAAAATTGGAAACAAGAGACTGTTTTTGCACCCATTTTCAATATTTGTATAATCAGTCAGACATTTTGGCATATATCTCGAGATATAAAAGGAATCAACGGATGAAATTTGGTCACCCTTCCGTGTTCGACATTTCAGAACTAATGACAGGTTCTGATTTTGATTGTGGACCCTACAGAAGCTGAAAATTTTGAAAAAACGTACTGTTTTGACACCCGTTTTCAATAATAGTATATACCATCAGACGTTTTGGCACATATCTCGAGATATAAGAAGAATTAATGATTAAAATTTGATCACCTTGCCATGTTCGACCTTCCAGAACTAATGACCAGTTTCGATCTTGATTGTGGACCTCACACAAACCGAAATATTTGAAAAAACGGACTGTTTTCAATAATAGTGTAACAGTAAGATGTTTTTAGTACATATATCGAGATATAAGAGAAATCAACGGCTGAAATTTGGTGAGGTGGCCGTTTTGGAGTTTTTAAAGGTGACTAACGGTTTGGATCTTGATTATGAGATCTAAAAGGTACATTTCCAAAGAAAAAACTTATTAAGTCCATATTACCGTCCCTATTACTGTTCATCCGCCTTTCTCTCCTTCAGCAGATTCTGCGCATCCGATGGGGGGAGTTTTGATTGCAATAATAAACGGTTCTGCAGATTTCTCCCGTCCATCCTCTAAAAATCGACGCTAATCCGAACGTGTAAAATCCATCATCGCGCGGAAAAGGGCGAGGAATCCCCTTGCGCGGACGGATGCCAAACGTGCTCTAAGAGTAGAAGATGATTTCTAAGCTTGGGCTGGTGAGGCTTGGGCTCTCTACCATTGAAACCAAGCTCGACCCATATATAAGATCGCCCAAATAAAAAGTCCAAGCCCAACCCGAGTAGTAAGACCTAAGGCCCAGTCTCGAGCCAAAGTGGATTGGGCCGGTCTCGGCTAGCCTTGTCCATGAACAACCCTAACTACCTTTATGCATGGATGTTAAGAAAAAGGAGACTCCAAATGACTAAAAAATTAGCTTCATTAAATGGTTATGATATCAAAATAAGAAAATGTTAAGTTTCAAGAGAAAGAAGTTATGAAAAGACAAAAACCAATCATGAGGGAAAGGTATTTTTGTCATTAATTAAAAAGTTTTTGTAAACTTTACATATTTAAAATTTAAATATTCATCATTAACATGTAAAAATTGTATTTACATATCCCACGCGTAAAAGACAAACGACCGGTGAGCTGCTAATGCTACATACCAAGCTTCTCCTTCCACACCCTATTTGTGCATGTCCAATATGTCCCTTCTTTACATTTCCTGTGACAATTGGGTCTAGGCCCTTTTACCAGCGAGAGATTAGAATTTCATCATCCAAGAGGCTGCCCCACGCTTCCCCATGTGAAATACATGTGATCTAGATCTTGGCCCTTTGCTGGGTGGGGCCATATGCAAATGATCTTCAAATTAAATGGCATGTGATACAATCTTTTTAGGAAAGAAGAAGGATTAGCTTTTCCCATCAATGGGCGGATCAGATTTCATTCTTGGGAAATTCTATTTGCACCCACCATATTAATTGAACACACCCACTTACTGAGCTCACCACACCCAATATAATTTTAAGAAAAGATTGCTGAGCCCACCCACCATAATACCCATACTACCCACGCTTGAAGACCACCTCTTTTCATTTCCTTCTCCATTCCCTCGTTGACGGTTTTGAAATTTGGCACCCACCGGAAGCGTCGATCTCTTCTTCTCCGTCGACCTCTTCTCCACTGCTCTCATCACCGTGCTCCTTTTCCATCTAACATCAGGGACAGCTCAAACAAGGTGAGGTCGTCTTCTTATTCTTCTTGTTCAAAGCTTTATCATTTTCACATACTTTTTTAGGTTGTAATGTATGCATTAGGTTGTAATTTATGCATTAGAGAGTATAGACGTTTGCAATCCAGAAAGAAGTCCCTAATGAATGACATGGATGGGAGTTTCGAACTCCAAAATTTTCCTTTCCATTTTTCTTCTTCTTCTTATTCAAAAAGCCGTTCGCGATCTGTTCGGCAATCCAAAGACGTGCAGGGACTATATGCACGACACATCGATGCCATGCATATACTATATGCACAGCCCATCTAAGCCGTGCATATTTTATTTGCATGGCATGTATTTGGCGAGCCTATAAATATACACGGTACAATCATGCCGTACGAACACAAAATGCACGTTTTATATGCGCCGTGCAGAATAAGTTTGCACTGTATATTTGAACTGAGCAGTACAAAAAAATCTAATATTTTCAATTACGTTGTTTCCTCTTATTGATTTTCATTTTTAACAGATTGCAATAAATGCCTAGAAGACTAGCTCGCCGTCGTGGCAGCTCACAGATGACAGGTGGACGAGCTAGTTCTTCTAGTGAGCCATCGAGAGTTCGGACCAAGATCGGTGTCGCAAGACCACCGCGTCACCGAGGTGTGCATGCGAGTACTTCGACCGTCGGCCGTCAACAACCAACGGCGTCTGAACGAAGATGAAGATTGCAGCATGATCCACTCTTGGAGCCGGTTGAAGATCATGTTGACAGTTATTCAGAGGAAGATTCCTCAGAGGAGGAGGCACAGCCGTCCATTCCTCTTGCAGCGGCAGCATGGGAGGATGATTCCTCAGACGAGGAGGCACAACCATCCAGTCCTCCCGTAGCGGCGGCAGGGGAGGGTCCTATCCCCGGCGGTCCGACCAACTTATTTGTCCTCTCGAGTGTTAGGACGCACATAGCCATACCCATATGAGACGGGGAGGTACACTTGCATTTTTTTAATGTTTGAATTAATTATTTTTCGAATAAGATGTGTTGAAGTCTATAATAATAGATATTAATGAAGATTTATACTTTTAATATGCAGGAACGTGAGCCACTCAAATGTATCAATCATTGGCGTCAGTTGAAGGATTGGTACATACCTCGGTCCAGGGATGGGGCCGATATTCATGTTCCTCGGTTTCGTGCTATTATAAAAGAGTCTGGATTGGCAGAGTTGAAGTATTTCTCGTGCTGATATATCTCCTGCCCTTTGGTATCCAGCTTTGTAGATAGGTGGCGGCCTGAGACAAACACCTTCCACATGCGATTTGGTGAGATGACGATTACCTTAGACGATGTGGGTACTCTCCTCGGCATCCCAGTAATGGGACTGCCTGTCCACGCATCGACTGGTATGGGATTTACTGATCAAGTAGATTTACTTGAGTGTGGACTGGGCGTGGATAAGGCAACCGCGTCAGCTGAGTTAAGAGTGGCGCGTGGTGGGGCAGTGAGGATGGCCTGGATCAAATGGGTGTACGACGATGTGAGTCCTGCATCGTCTGTTGAGCAGGTAGAGTGTGTAACTAGAGGCTATCTTTTGTATTTCTTAGGCTGCACACTCTTCACCGATAAGTCGTCCACTCGAGTCCACATTGCCTACCTATCTTTACTGATGGACTTGGGACGGGTCCGTCATTATGCATGGGGGGTTGCCGTGCTTGCATATCTCTATCGCCAATTAGGGACCACTACGAGGGCAGATGTACGACAGATTGCTAGATATCTGACACTGCTCATGGTAAATGTGTACACCCCTTTGAAATACATATACATGTTCCATCGTAGCTGATCATTTAAATTGTATAATTAATAATCTTTATCTTTTGTAGTCTTTTGTGAACGAGCACTTCCCATTCGCCCGTCCTCCTACATTGTAGGGATATACTGCTGCAATGCCTCTAGCGACCCGCTATAATCCTGGTCAGGATTCCGGGATTGTGAGGGAGAACATAAAGCTGTTGCGCGAGAGATTGGATGACCTACATCCGAGTGAGGCGAGCACCCAATAGATATGTTGGTAACTATTTTACGTTTTTTCAAGAGATAATTTTTTATGGAATATTAATGAGTTGTTTCATTTACTTGTCACAGGTGGCTTAGGATCCGTACACTGCTGCCAGGGCTCAGCATCCATTCCATCATATATCTTTCTTCTGTAGTTGCTTCAGAGCGCTAGATGTCATTGAACCCTACCACCCAAAGAGAATTCTCCGTCAATTTGGATATGTTCAGACCATCTCACCTGCACATTCGTGCGTCTCGGGGATCTACTGCTGGACAATACAAGGTCTCTTATAAATTTCTAGACCAGTACTGGGTTTCTTGGGAGGATCATGTATTATCCCTAGCGTACCGCGGCCATCGAGTGCAACATGCATGGGAGTGCTCACCCGACTACCTTGAGTGGCTTGTTAGGATTTCACACCCTCGGGTACAGAACCCCGATCGTCATTCCCATTATCACCCTAACGAGGATCGAGATGACCCGACTCCAAGAGTGGTGAGGGGTTGAATTTGTTCGAAACATTATGCATCCATTTGTTATGATTATCTCAAGTATTGACACATTTAATTGTTTCTTACAGATCTGTCGAGTGAATGACCATCTCCGTGCTACGATTGCACGAACGGATCAGCCTGTTGAGTTCTATTATCGGGCATTGCAGACCACCCTTGAGATCCTGGATGGCTTGCCGGTGACGTACCGACGACGTACGCAGCCTTGATGGAATCAGAGCTATTGGAACTTCATCCTTTCATTCCTTTTTTTTTTTTAATGAATCAGTAGATGAAGGCTACTTTTTGATAGCTGTGATGTAATGGAATTTATTGACAGATTTTGTTATGATTGTAGAATCTGCACTTTTAAGATTTTGTTGGAACTTGATGAACTTGTATGAATTTGAGGCTATTTTTTGATAGCCCTGATGTAATGGATGAACTTACTGCATTTTGTTATGATTGTATGTCTGGACGGGTACGATTTTGTTGGCTTTATCAAACTTGTATGATTTTTTAGCAAAATGGAATGAAAGGGGGATAGGAACACATCTGCACGGCCATCAGGTTCCGAGCAAAATATAGTCTGCATGGCACACAAATGCCGATCACAGTTTTTATGAGTGGAATTTATTGG
The DNA here is from genome assembly GCA_012931725.1 of Litsea cubeba. NCBI lineage: Eukaryota > Viridiplantae > Streptophyta > Magnoliopsida > Laurales > Lauraceae > Litsea > Litsea cubeba. The sequence goes on along the minus strand of CM022955.1, from coordinate 10,820,079 downwards.
CCGTGCAATATCCATATGCATGGGGCCTATTGGCCGTGCAGAATATCATTTGCACGATACTGTTAAATCGAGCATATATTAATGAATTAACACATTTTATGAAATATTATTAATGAATTAACACATAACATAAACACATAAATCTTTCATCGAATTCATCAGCCATTCGTTAAAAAACAAGTAATATGTTTGGTTACATCTAGTCTCCTTGCAAATAATCAATCGCTGTCAAGATTGACTGACTCATGTGTTGCGACATTGTTTCCAAAGATTTCTCTGCAAAAGTTGGGCCACTTGTTTTTTTAGTCTTTGTTTGATTTTTATAGTCTCAGCTAACATAGATAGTAGAAGGTAAGGCAGTAGGTCCTATACGATTGGGAAATATATTAACAGTCTTTAAGGAGTGCCATAAATGGTTCCCAGGCTTTTAGAGCTAATGAAATTTTCCTATAAACAACCAATTGGTAGCTCAATTGGTGAGGCACCTCCCTTCCATAGAAACAACCAGAGATCAATCCCCCACTTTAGTGCTGATGATGAAGGACTTGTGTGAGCGTGTGGGGAACAATTTACATGTCCATAGAGGCTATTGACCAACCGATCTTTTACAATACAATTTAGCATTTCCCACTAGAAGAGTTTATCTCCTTACCTTCTGTTTAAATCTATTGGCCTCATTTAATTCTAATTACACATGTGCAAAGCTTTCACAGTAGAGTACAATGCATTCTTTAATTGATTTGACTTTGAAATAAATCATCCAAGGGGCTTTGGAGTTACTTTCCACATAAGACAATGAATTCATTGAATTTCCTTAAAAATTCCCCAATCATTATTATAAGGTAAGCATTTTCTTATGATTTGTCTTGAAGTTCCATTATTTTTATTAAAAATTCCCAAGTTGTTATTACGAGAGAAGCATTCTCTTATGATTTTGTCGGAGTTTCATTGTTTCTATATTAGAAATTGTATAGGTGTGTATCTTGCTGGTTCATAGATGTTTTGAAGGTTATTGGATCATCAATGACAGTCCATAGCCATATCTTCAAGATTTGTATTGCTTGCTTGCTATGGACAACCTGTGAGTCTTGATTGAGAAGTAAATATAAATGAAAAGGTAAAATAATTTCTTTTTTCCTGGAAGTTTATCCTTTTTTTTCAAAGCTTGGCAATCCTCCTCTTTCTTTTTTTAGTGAAAATAAGTTTATGACATAAGAAATTTTTTTTATATAGTTGATATCATACTCTAATTGAAAGTCAAGTTACTTTATTCTATCCATATGGAGATTTATTATATTGTTCTTGGCCAGTATAAAGACAATTCTGATGGCGTGGGAATGTTTATATGGACTCCAACACCAATGCTGCTCTGTATATTGATTATTCATATTTGGATAGACTTCCCTGTTATCAAAGCTGGCAGGGGTTCATCAAAAACAAGTAGGACTATTTTCTTTAATTCAAATAATTCTATTTCTGCTTTATTGGCTTTTCGCATGGAGCTGGGCTGAATTTATGATTTTGATGGAACAATTTCTTGATATTATCTATTGCACAAACAAGATGGCTTTGGCTGGCAGGGCAGAAAGTTAGGCCATGTTCCAAGATTCACATTCTCCTTTCTTATATATGTGTCAATTAAAATATTCATCCACTTACTTTCTCTGATTGGGGTTTTGATTTCCTTTTTCCTTTTTACACTAACTCTTACAGCAAATTTGGAAATGTAAAGGTATTCATGGTGAACATTTTACCTACTGTCAATTGGTTAAAATGTATTTTATTAAAATAAAAAAATATCCCATTCACTTCTTACTTCTCATTTCAACTCGAGCACTTACCCCAAAGATGAATTTGATTACACTTGGTACTTACTGAGTCAGCACTTATCATTTTTTTTTTTTAGAATTTTGATCTAAAACATCTATTGAAGATTATATTGATCAAGCATCTTTGATGTTTTGCATGATACATTTTTATTTGTATTTTTTCATTTATTCATTTGATTTACTCGTCTTCAGATTAGCATTTTCTATTTAGATATGCTCCTAGGGCAATAAACACCAATTTTTTCTATATGCTTCTTGTGAACCTATAATACAAGTATAACATAGTATCTTATAATTAAAATGTTATTATAGTTACCATTAAAAAAATGTTATTATAGTTAAAACATCTTATTATTTGATGATAGTGGAATGGACATTATGTGCAACACCCGTATGTCTCCACTAGTCATAATAGTAAAACATATAACTATGACTACATAGCTCTCACTAACAACTACGAGCAACGCACATACATCTCACTAGTAACTGGTAAATAGGGCGGTTGATTAAGTTTCTCTCTCTCTCTCTCTCTCTCTCTCTCTCTCTCTCTCTCTTCATCCTTTATCCCCTCTAGTTTCCAACAAGAGTCATAGGGTTTTCTTCTACTTGGAGATCCCACCATTCTCTTTGAGAAGTTTTCTAAGAGGGTTATAGCGTGGATGAACACAAAGGAAAAAGGAGATCAAGATCTGCAAAAAGAGCTTTCGTAGAGATCAAGTTTTCAACTTCTCTATTTGAGTGCAACCAAGCTCCAAAGGTATATATCTATTATCTATTTGTTTTAGTAGATCTAGTTGTGCTTGTTTGTTTCTTGATTTATCTTCTTGATGGATTATTTGATCTTAATACATGAGATTAGGATTTTAGATCTTAGGGTTGGGTTTTTGGCCTTATAGGTATTTGATCCCTGCATCAAGTGGGTCAAAAGTTTGTAAATACCTATCCACGAGGCCCACCTACTTCCAACAATTGGTATCAGAGCGATCCCTATATTCTCATCGTGTTAGATAGGTCTTCTAGTCTCTACATGAGATATGGAGTGGATGGAATTAAGGTTGTGTAAGGATCAGTTTTTTTTTTTTTTTTTTTTGCATGTATTATGTTTTCTGTATGCATGAGAAGAAACTGGTTAGGAAAAATCGTCGTTTTTCTGCAAATAGCATGTTAGGCGCTTGAGCGTTTCATCCCCACTTGAGCTGACCTAGTTTCTGCAAGTAGGGCACTCGAGCGTGGTTGAACCCGCTCGAACGGACCTGGTGTGAAGTGCCTGCTTGAGCAGGTTCATCTCCGCTCGAGTGCGCATGATCGTTGTCTGTTTTGACAATTCGGATTTTTCATCATGATGAATGGCACCTTCTTAGCCCTAGTTCCTATTGTGTATGTGATACTAACCTTGCAGGTTGTTGTCCTCTCCATGTAGCCCGACAAGTTTCTATTTTTGTTATTATTATTTGTTATGTTGGGCAACTTGTAAAGGGTATCATGGTTTTCTTGGTTTTTCCGCGAAGGGGCAATGCATGATGGTTTCCCTAAGCCCATTTTATTTCCATTAATAGATTGCCATCTAAATCTCAATTTTTGAGATATAGTGATTTTATGTATTTTTTAATTTTTATTATTTGTAAATTCCGGTGGCTTCAAGACAAGATAGATGGTGACGATGGACTCTTAACCAAAGAGTTTGGAGTTACTCAAAGAGTCTGAGGAATTCCAAAGAATTTGGAAGTTGAAGAAGTCCAAGACATCTTTCCGCATTGGGCCACGTGGAAGAGAGGATTTACTAAAATTAGAATTTCTAATTTGGCATGGATACTTGTTTTATTTAGAATTTCTATATTTGCATGGTTGCTTGCTTTATTTAGCATTTTTATTTCTTTCCAAAATCTGATCCAAATACAACAGTTATAGTAATTGGTCAAATCAATTTAATATTTTGGAAAGGGTTCTAAATAAGGAATTAGTATAGGTGGACCCATGAGATGGACCCACTGGAAATACAGTTTGGAGACATCATTTTCCTAGAGCCTTATAAAACCCCTTACAAACTGCAGGAAGCACTCGTTTCAGTCTTAAACAACTCTAAATCTCATTTAATGAGTGCCTAGCCCTAGAATTGCCTGAAACCCATATTAAAGAGCAAAGTATCTCAGAATACCCTAAAATGAGTCCTAAAATTTTCTAGAGCGCGTCTTTCAAAATGAGAACTAAAATTTTCTAGAGCGCGTCTTTCAACTGCGAATAGTGTGAAACGCGGTTTAAAGTTTAACATTTTTCTAGAACCGCATAGAATGTGATTTAATATTAAAATAGCGCTCGAATTACCCGAAGCATGCGATTCGGTCTTAAACAACCCTAAATCCCATGTAAAGCGTACCTAACCCTAGACTCGCTTGAAACCCATTTTAAAGAGAAAAGTATCTCTAAATATACTAAAATGTGTATTTCAGTTAGAAACGGATTGGAATTGCGTGAAATGCGATTTATAGTCAGTATTTTTCCAGAGTTGTCAAGAATCCCCTACTCTCGGTGCGAAGCACGCGTTTCAGTCTTAAATGATCCTTAATCTCATGTAATGCGTTCCTAACCCTAGTATCGCCTATGGAACCCATTTTAAATAGAATCACATGAGTACGCGTATCTCATAATATCTTAAAATGCGTATGTTCAACATAGAATAACATGAATGCATTTTAATGCAAAACACTAGTTCAGAATACCTTAAAATACCCCTGAATCATTGAGTACGCATTTTTATCGAAATACAGGCTATTGATTTCACAAATTACGTTATTTGTGAGCTAGAAATGGCTTTGAATACCATTAGATTAGTTTTTTTTGCCTTAATTTATCTGAAGTCCGTTTTAAAGTAAAAAGATAACACCAAATTTTCTAGAGAGCGTCTTTCAACTGTAAACTGTGTGAAACGCGGTTTACATCCAACATTTTCTCAGACCCGCCAATCCCCTACGGACTGCCCGAATCTCGACTTTCGATTTTATACAACCCTTAATCCGCTACAATGCATTTCTAACCTAAAAATCACGTGCAACACATTTTAAAACAAAATGTATCTTTGGATATCATAAAACTCATATTTCTGCCTATATTCATATGAAACACATCTCAGAGTAAAAGATTAGACCATTAAACCCTTAACTGTCCTGAAATCATCCAGCACGCTTTTTCATATAGATATTCGCTATTGATTGCATGAAATACGATTTTCATTCAGAAATAACTTAGAACCCCATGAGATTAGTTCTTAAGCTTGGATTTGCCCGAAACACATTTTAAAGGAAAAGGATATTCAAGAATTATCTAGAGCGCGTCTTTCAACCGTGAATCACATGAAATGCAATTTATAGACAATATTTTTCTAAAGCCGAATAGAACGCAATTTTATAATAAAATAGCCCCGAACTGCTTGAAGCACGCGTTTTGGTCTTAAACAACTCTAAATCTCATTTAAAGCATTCAAAACCCTACAATCGCATGAAACCAATTTTAAAATAGAAAAGTATCTCAAGATATCTAAAATGCATGTTACATCATAGAATTGCATGAAACAAATTTCAAAGCAAAAGACTAGACTAGAATACCCTAAAATATCCTAAAATTTCCTGCACGTGGTTTTATTTATTTACAGGCTATTGATCGCACGAAATAAGTTTTTTGTCTGTTAGAAACGGGCTTGAATCCCATGAGATTAGTTATTAAGTCCTAATTTTCCTTAAACATATTTTACAGAAAATGATATCACATAATTTCCTAGTGCGCGTCTTTCAACCGTAAATTGCTTCAAATGCGGTTTACTCCCAATATTTTCGCAGAGACGGCAATGAAATCCCTTTCGAACTGCCCAAAGCACGGGTTTCTTCTTTAAAAACCCCGATATCTTGTAAAAAGATTTACACACAACATTTTTTCAGACCCGCAGAGAATCCCCTACGCCCAAATCAGGGCTTTCGGTCTTATACAACACTTAATCCCCTTCAATGCGTTCCTAATCTAAGAATCGCGTAAAATAAAATTTAAAGCAAAACTTATATATGGATATTCTAAAACTCTTATTTCAGCCCATAATCGTATGAAACACATTTTAGAGCGTAAGATTAGACAATTAAACCCTTAAATGCCCTGGAAACATCGAGCACGCTTTTTCATCCAAATATTGGCTATTGATTGTACGAAATACGATTTTCGCTCAGAAATGGCTCAGAACCTAACGAGATTAGTTATTAAGCCCGGATTTGCCGGAAATCCATTTTAAAGGAAAAAGATATTCAACAATTTTTTTATAGCGTCTTTCTACCCTGAAATACAGTTTAGAGACAACATTTTTCAATAGCCTTCTAGAACCCCCTGCGAACTGCCGGAAGCACCGGTCTCAGTCTTAAACAACCCTAAATCCCATGTAATGAGTGCCTAACCCTTGAATCGCCTGAAACTCATATTAAGGAGAACTATCTCACAATACCCTAAAATGTGTGTATCATTTTAGAAGTGCATGAAACGCATTTCAAAGCAAAAAAACTAGATTAGATACCCTGAAATGCCCTAAAATCACTCGGCACGCGTTTTTATACAAATACAAGCTATATTGATAACATGAAATATGTTTGTGGGTTAGAAATGGGATAAAATCCCATGATATTAGTTGTTAAGCCCTAATTCGCGTGAAACATGATTTAGAGTAAAAAGATATCACCTAATTTTCTGAGGCGAGTCATTCAACCGTGAATTTCGTAAAACGACTACAATCCCCTACGAACTGCCTGAAACACGAGTTTTCAGTCCTAATTAGTCCTAAATCCCCTGCAATGCGTTCCTAACCCCAGAAATACGTGAGACCCATTTTAGACCAAAATGTACTCACATGAAGAAAAAAAAACTTCATATTTTCGCTTAGATTCGTATGAAATGCATTTCAAAGAAAAAGACTAGGCCTTGATGCTGTAAAATTCCGTAGAATCATAAATCACGCATTTTTTAATGTATTATTGGCTATAGATTGCACGGAATAAGACTTTAATTCCGAAACAGATCATAATCCCACGAGATTAGTTCTTAAGCTCTAATTTTCCTGAAACATTTTTTAATGGTAAAAGATATTCCATAATTTTATAGAGTGCAACCCTAAATTCCATTTAAAGCATTCCGATCCATTCAATTGCTTGAAACCAATTTAAAAAAAATAAAGTATATGAGTATATCTAAAATTCATATTTGAGAATAGAATTGCATGAAACACATTTCAAAGCAAAAGACTAGACCAAAATACCCTGAAAAGTCTGAAAATCATCCAGTATGCGGTTTTATCCAGTTACGCGCTTGCTATTGATTGCACGAAACAAGTTGTTTGTCCATTAGAAACGGGCTTGAATCCCTCTAGATTAGTTATTAAGTCCTAATTTTCCTTAAACATGTTTTACATTAAAAAAAATATCACAAAATTTTCTAGGGCGTCTCTTTTAACCCTGAATTGCATAAGACGCGGTTTACTGCCAACATTTTTGCAGAGAAGGCTAGGAAATCACCTTTGAAATGCCCGAAGCACGGGTTTCCGTCTTAAACAATCCTGATCCCCTGCAACACGTTCGTAACCGTAGAATCACGCGAAACCGATGTGAAAGGAAAACGTATATTAGAATATCCTAAAATGCATATTTCGACCATGATTCATAAAAAAATGCAATTCAAAGTAAAAGACTAAACCATAATGCCCTGACATGCCCTTGAATCACCCAGCATGCATTTTGATTGAAATATACGATATTAGTTGCACCAAATACGGTTTGCTGTCAGAAATCGCTTTTGAGCCCCAATTTGTGTGAATCTCATTTTAAAGGAAAAAAGATATGCCAAATTTTTCTATAGCGCGTCTTTCAACTGCGAATTGCGTGAAATGCTGTTTAAAGTTAACATTTTCCTAGAACTGCATAGAACACGATTTAATATTAAAATAGCGCTCGAATTGCCCGACGCATGTGTTTCGATCTTAAACAACCCTAAATCCCATGTAAAACGTACCTAACCCTAGACTCGCTTGAAACCCATTTTAAAGAGAAAAGTATCTCTTAATATACTAAAATGTGTATTTCAGGTAGAAACGGATCAGAATTGTGTGAAATGTGATTTAGAGCCAACATTTTCCAAGAGCTGTCTAAAATCCCCTGCTCTCGGCGCAAATCATGGGTTTCAGTGTTAAACCACCCTTAATCCCATTTAAAGCATTCCGAAACCGTTCAATCACTTGAAACCAATTTTAAAACAAAAAAGTATATGAAGTTATCTAAAATTCATCTTTGAGAATAGAATTGCATGAAACACATTTCAAAGCAAAAGACTAGACCAGAATACCCTGAAATGTCCTAAAATCATCCAGTAGGTGGTTTAATCCTGTTACGCGCTCGCTATTGATCGCAGGAAACAAGTTGTTTGTCTGTCAGAAACGGGCTTGAATCCCACTAGATTAGTTACTAAGTCCTAATTTTTCTTAAACATGTTTTACAGTAAGAAAAAAATCATAAGATTTTCTAAAGCGCATCTTTCAACCTTGAATTGTGTGAAACATGGTTTACCTCTAACATTTTCGCAGAGACGGCTAGGAAATCCCCTTTGAACTGCCCGAAGCACGGGTTTCCATTTTAAACAACCTCGATCCCCCTACAACACGTTCCTGACCCCAGAATCACGCAAAACCAATTCAAAAGAAAAACATATATCAGAATATCCTAAAATGCATATTTCAGGCAAGATTCGTAAAAATTGCTATTCAAAGTAAGAGACAAAACCATAATGCACTAACATTACCTTGAACCACCCGGCATGCGTTTTGATCGAAATATACGCTATTAATTGCTCCAACTATGGTTTACTGTCAGAAATCGCTCAGAATCCCACGAGATTACTGCTTAAGCCCCAATTTGCTTGAAACTCGTTTAAAAGGAAAAAATATATCCCAAAATTTTCTAGAGTGCGTCTTTCAACTGCGAATAACATGAAACGCGGTTTAAAGTTAACATTTTCCTAGAGCCGCATAGAATGCGATTTAATATTAAAATAGTGCTCGAACTGCCCGAAGCATGCGTTTCAGTCTTAAACAACCCTAAATCCCATGTAAAGCGTACCTAACCGTAGACTCGCGTCAAACCCATTTTAAAGAGAAAAGTATCTCTGAATATACTAAAATGTGTATTTCAGGTAGAAATGGATCATAATTGCGTGAAAACATTACCTCCTTCGGGTTTAACGAAAACATTGTTGATCAATATATACCTGAAGATCAGTGGAAGCAAGTTCATTATTTTAATCCTATATGTCGATAACATTCTACTTACTAGTAGTGATCTAGGCCTACTATGTGAAACAAAATAATAACTCATAGAGAACTTTCAAATGAAAGATATGGGTGAAGCATCCTTTATGCTTGGAATCAAGATTTTAAGAAACAGATCTCGAGCACTACGAGGACTTTCACGGAAAGCCTATATCAATAGAGTTCTTGAAAGACTCAATATGGAGAACTGTTCTGGAGGAAAAGCACCTATATTAAGAGGTGATCAATTCTCCAAGGATCAATGTCCCAGAAATGACATCGAGATAAGCCAGATGTACCCGCAGTAGGAAGTCTTCTATATGCACAAACTTGTACACGTCTAGACATCAGTTTTGCATTAGGCATGTTAGGATGGTATTAATTAGTCTAACCTTGACAAGGCACATTGGAAGGTAGCAAAGAAAGTCATGAGATATTTACAAGGGACTGAAGAACATATGCTCACTTATAGAAAGTCCGATCACTTGGAAGTGATTGGATATTCAGATTCAGACTTGGCTGGGTGCCTGGACACGAGGATATCTACATCAGGATATATTTCTCTCCTTGCTAGTGGGGTTGTTTCGTGGAAAAGTGTCAAACAAACAACAACTGCTTCTTCCACATTTGAAGCTGAATTTGTGGCATGCTTTGAGGCCACTACTCAAGCTCGCTATATGGTTGCGGAATTTCATTTCAGGGATTCAGATCATGGATTCTATTTCTAAGCCACTGAAAATTTATTGTGATAATACCATAGTTGTTCGCTTCTCTAACAACGACAAGAGTTCCAGCGCTACAAGACATTTTCAGATAAAATATCTTGCCGTTAAAAAGAAAGTTCGGGATCATCTAATACTATAGAGCAAATTTGTACAAGGCTTGTGATAGCAGATCATTTGACCAAAGCATTATCTGCAGAGGCTTATAATGATCATGTTAGAGAAATGGACCTCATTGTATTTGGTTGAAATGGATAATGCTAATTTATTAGACACCTTTTTCATTGATCTATTTTCATTAATGATGATTTCATTTTCTTGCTTAATTTTGTGAACATTTAGTGAATAATCAAAAAATAAGATTAATTTAATTTGGACCAACAAATAGGAATTTTAGATTTATCCTATTATTTCTCCTCAATTTATGAATTGATTTAATGGAATAGTTAATATTATGGTACATCGCATAATTGATGTTTGACCGCTATGATCCACATTAATGGTTTCAGTTAGTTATACTATATAAGACTTAGTATAAAAAAGATTGACAAGACTGTTTTTTGGTTTTTTTTTCAAATGAGTGGTCATTGGTCAGGAAGAAGAAGAGCATGTTGAACTCAGATTTCCACTTTGAGCTCAATAGGTGGGGCATGCAAGGGCAAGAATTGGAAGGAAGAAGAAGAGAAGGTTCTTCTTTGGTTTGATCTGAAATAGGAAAATGGAAGAGGAAGGTGCATGTGGGTTTATGTTTGAGTTGAGTGGGGAGTGGGCCCCAGTAGCTCTAAAGCTTCTTGTGGCTAGAAACCCCATTTATGGGCCTCGGATGAAATCGACAAAAAAGAAGAAATTGATCGTCGAAAAATGTAGTTTCCAAAAGGTATATTTTTCACATGATTCGAAAACGTTGAAAATCGCGCACAGATTTTGATGTGAATAGTTTGTTTCGCCCTTTTTGCTAAAAAATGGAATTTCTTGGTTTTGAACACGGACGGAAATAACATAAAAGTTGTAGGGGCTAATATGACAAATCAAAAAAAGAAAAAATCGAAAATTTTCAAAATCGAGAATAAATCCCCCACGTACACGAGTCACACAGGCCACCCCGGGCCGTGTCAGACCAAGCTTAATGGCTCTCAAAATTTCCCAAAGCTATGAAAAAGCTAGTCAAACTCAAAATTTAAGATAAACGTCCTCTAATCCCACTTAGAGACTAATACTCAGCTTAAACGAAGCTAAACACATCAAACTTGGATCGAGATTTGACACATATTCTTGTTGGTATCCCAAACACTGCAAGGCAAGCCTTGCATCTGTCAACATCTCCATCTGATTTTAACTTTACTATATAAATCCATTTATAACCAATAGGCTTGACCTTTTGTAGGGCAAGGTATAAGATCACATGTGTGGCTGTCTTGGAGAACCTGCAACTCTTCACTCATGGCAACCTACCCAACACTTATGTTATAGTGCTTGTTTATAAGAGTTATGAATGAAAATTGAATTTACGAAAACAAGGAGGAGTATAGAAAGAAATGCATAACAATCAAGGGGTTTTATGGTCCGAAAGAGAGCTGGCATAAGCATCACGTGGAAGGTCATGTCGCACACTCGTAGAAGCTTCTAAGGCAGAAACATGACAAGGTGGTTAATTGTCTTTCCTTTTTCTTCGATAAACCACACCTTTAAATTGTTCAAGAGAAAACAAATTTGGAATCATTACACAAATTAAAGGTCAGGAATTGGTGTTAAGGGTTAGAGAATATAGGCATAATAAAGACTGAGACATGACAAGTGTAGAGAGAGTTGGTACACATGAAAGAAGGGTATGTTATCTAAAAATGCAACATTTCTTGACACACTTGCTCAACCTGTATGAGGATCATAACAAAAAAAAAAGACACTGTTGATTATATCCATTTTTATACACACAAAAAAGAACACCAAATGATTGAGCAATAAGTTTAGTCTGTTAAGTTGATGGTAACAAGACAAAACACATACAGAGCTAAAAGAACGTAGGATGGACGGTGAAGATGACGAAAGTATGGAGATTGGTTAGACTAAATTTATGTATACGCCATGAATAAGAATACAAACTGCTTCATGCTAGAAGGACGCAGGGACAATAGATTCTAGTTCTAGCAAAAAAGTGCGAAGATATATAGTTTGAAGGATATGCTGATGCTCATGCTCCGCTAGCACATTTGTTGAAGAGTATAAGAACATGAGTATTAATAACTAATTAATTTCTGTTGAATACAATTAAAAATCTTTTAACATGCATGTGTATTCTCTCTCTAAGCCAGAACATAATATTTTGATGGGGAGTATTCCTATGCATCTATCCCTCACCAGGATGAGGGACACTCTCTTTTTTGGGAAGTTTCAAGTACATATGGAGCATTCCTATGTACTTGAAAAGTCACTTTTGTACTTGAAACTTCTCAAAAAGGGGAGTGTCCCTCACCCTATGGTGAGGGATAGATGTACTTGAATATTTCCCTATTTTGATAAACGTAGAAAAAATTAATTTTCAATTATATTTAGAAATTGTTGAAATATAGGAAATACATGCATCAGATGTAATAAGCAAATAATATACCTACATATAGAAGATTTATTGCAAGACAAGGAAACTCAAAAAATTTCTTCACACACATAAGGCCAGAGTACAAACCCTTAAAGTGGTATTCAACTCAACAACTTGCAATAAACCTCTCGTTCCACTTACACATGAACGACCAATTATTGTAACTTTCAATTCACACTCTACTTGCAAAAAAGCTAGCTCCACGTAACACATCCACTTTCTATAACTTCTAATCACATATGACTTGCACTTTCTAACTTTCATACTACTTATACTAACTTCTACTTATTATAACTGAGAAATAAGAAGGAATAAATGAGAAGCGAGAGAGGAGAAGAAGAGGAAGAAACGAGAATAGGGTTTCAGCTATGCAGGAAAATGAAATGAAGGATATGTCGATTGGGTTCTTTAGGGCCCATTTGGTAATTTGACTAGTAAAGTCAAGTCAAGTTAAGTCATCCTAAACATCACATCAAAAGCACTTTTTATCAAAACTCCCACCAACTTTTCCAACAAAAATTCAAAAAGCAACTACATTTATTAACTAAAAGACAAAAAAACTCCATTTTCCATACCAAAAGTCAACAATATTCCATCTCAAACAATTAAAAATAAATTACCATTATAACACACTACATATTTTATTCTGACACAACTCCACTTGCTCATTCCACACCTTTTTTTTCAAAAGCTTTGTATTCCTGTGGGAAATCCCCAAAGTACCCCTCTCCCTCTCTCTGCTCGTCGCCCACCTCTGCCTGTGCCCTCTCCCTCTCATTCTCCATGTCTCTCTTGTAAGACCTCGACCCGATTAATCGCGATTAGTCTTAATTAGTTGTGTTGATTAGATCATTAAGTGGGATCGGATGTTGTCAACTAGGTTTATGCATTAAAATAGCTTTTATATAGCTTTGGGAAGTTTTGAGTGCATTTGAACTTAGTTTGAGAACTTTGGAGGACTCCCTTCGTAATTCCAGGAAAGCTAGGGGAGTTATTCAAAAATTTTAAGAAATTATAATCTTTGGCTCATTAAATCGAGGACGCCGTTTCAAACAAGTTTTGTATTTGACTCGCAGTCATTCAGAGCCTTGAAACCCTCGAAAATCCCAAAATACCCATTATTTGGACCCTTTGACCACAAAGTTGACTTTTTCTATTGACCTTAGAAGAGTGTCAAAGTAGGATTCGTTGGATAGAGGAATTTATGCCGTTTGTTTTTCATCTCACCTTTTCTTAGCTTATAAATATCTTACCTACCCTTATCCCTTTCCCCTCACTCTCAGTCTCTCCATCGTCTCAGAACTCCCAGCATTGTAGCAGTGCCTTTTCTCCTCCTTCTCCTCCATTTTCCTTGCTTGAATCGAGCAGACTGTCGATGTGAATTTCGACCCCCCCCCCCCAAAAAAAAAAAAGAAAGAAAGTTTTGCATTTTGCATGGAGAAATCTCCATTCATCTATATATGCTATTTAAAATTTTACATCGAAAATGAGGATTCCGACTACCCTCAAAATCAATGGATCACGATCGCCAGCTATGGTAACGGCCGTAACACCGTTCTTCGACTAAAGCCGAAGAAATGTGGGGAGAAAATAAGTGGATGGGTTCTTCCTCTCGTCTAATATGCTGCCGGCAACACACGACGGTTGTCCTGTCACATTAATTTGGGTCTCTTTGGGTCTTTTTAATATAGGGTCAAATTAGGGTCATGAATTAAAGTCCAAATAAAGGTTAATCCTCACACAGCATAATCATAATAAATCCAAGTAAAATAAAGTAACTAAAATAAAGAAAATAAATGGGGGGAGGTGCCAAATATTTAAGAAGAGGATTGGCCCCGTTCCCGGGTACCCCCTTCAGATCCCTTGGCAAAATAAGGTTTAAAGGCTGACTTTTCAAATCAAAATGATGATGCAAAAATGAGATTTTGACTTGTGATTTCTGTTTTTTTCGTGTGCGATACACGAGTGATAAAAATGAAAGGCCGATGGGCCGTAATTGATTGGAGGTGGCCGATGGGCCGTGATTGTTTAAGGGTGGCCGATGGGCCGAAGTAAAAAGTGTGTGTGAAATCACTTATCTCATCTCGTCATTCTCATTTATTCAATTTTAGAAGTCAGTTCTTCATTTCCTTTTATCATTAAGTTCGATTAAATATCTGGCACCTGAGGTGGAGGAAGAAATAAAGGGAAAAAACGTTATTAGGTTTATTTTGGTTGGTTTTATAGTTTTTATGGATTTTTGATATGGGGTTAGAAGGGCCTAACTAGGGGATTTACTTGGATTTACGTAATTAATGCTTTATTACTGATCATCGGATTAACCTTAACCTAAGGTCCTAGACCGCCCACATCAGCTTTCCCGATTCCCTAACGGAACAGAAAGAGTGATGGGGTGAAGCCTAATGCTCTAAGCTACCTAACAAGGTAATCCAATTTAATCCTAGGGTGCAAATAGCCAAAGTTTGATAATTCCTGCACCTAAGCAGTTTGTTGGGTAAAATCTTAATTGATTTTATTTGTTGTGAGTTGTGGTTTTGATTGAGAGTGGTTTAGGGATGTTTTAAGGATCTGATTAATGTGTTTTTCTATATTTTAAAGTTATGTTATTTTTAATTTAAATCAGAATTCTAAGAAGTAGTCGAAAATCACAATTCAAGATTAAACACAGGGTATGCGCCCAAGGGGTGGAGCCTATCCTGACAATTTATGCTTTTCAAACTTTTCGATCTCTTTTCGGAATCCCGGGGGTTTTGAGGGCTATGTTTTAATCTGAGAAATGTTTTAATGTCTCTGATGTTCTAATGTCAAAGTGATGCGGGTCCGGGTTTTGAAACAAAATCAAGAATTTGTGTTTTAGTGCAAGTGGAAGGATAGGCACCAAAGGGGTGGCGCCCAGGTGAATTGGCAGGATGGGCGCCTAGGGAGTGGTGCCCAGGTGGATCTGGCAGCAGGGCACCCAGGGGCTGGCGCCTGTGATTTTGTGTTGTGCCGGATGGGATTTAATTATTGGTCTTTGGGTCCGGGGATTGATTTAGGTTCTGGTCTTAATTAGTTTAAGTTGTAAGGTGTTTAATTATTAGTTTTTAGTTGAGTTGGTTGGGTAGGGTTGAAATGTAGGTTAGGCGCCCAGAGGGTGGTGCCTAAGTGAACCTGGCAGGATGGGCACCTAGGGGGTGGCGCCCAGATGGATTGATAAGATAGGCGCCAAGGGATTGGTGCCTAGGTGGAATCTTTATGGTTTGGTCGGTTCCAAAGGGTTTTGGGTATTAAGTCCGAATCGATTAAGGTTCCAAGTGTTTTAAGGTTAAAAGTATTCTGTTATATTGATTGGGATTAACTTGAGTGTTAATTAATCGGGCTAAGTTGTGAATTGGGGCTTTTCTGAAAAAGAGTAGGCTGGGCGCCCAGGGTGTGGTGCCCAGGTGAATCTGGCAGGATGGGCACTCAGGGGGTGGCGCCTAGACGAATGTGTTTTATGGTTCGGTTAGGTTTTATGATTCTTTGGTCAACTCAAGCTTGAATTGATTTAAGGATTTAGGATTTGAAGGAAAGTGTTTATTCGTGTTTAGTTGGGGATGAATTAGATTCCAATTAATTAGGTTTAATGGTTTCCTAAGGAATGGACAGGGTAGGTGGAGTTCACAGGCTGGGTGCCCAGAGGGTAGTGCCCAGGTGGATTGACAGACTAGGTGCCAAGGGGGTGGTGCCTAAGTGGATTGACAGGCTGGGCGCCCAAGGAGTGGTGCCCAGGTGGCTGTCTTAAGGTTCGAGTTGATTCGATGTTCTTTAAATTAATTCGAGGGTAAATTGATTAGGGTCTCAGGTTTCTTAAGTCCTAAAGTGTTTTAATGTGTTAATTCGGGTTGGTTTAATTAGAAGTCTCAATTAGGAATTTCTTAGTAAAGGGATAGGATGGGTGCCAGGGGAGTGGTGCCCAGATGGATTGGAAGGCTGGGCGCCAGGGGAGTGGTGCCTAGGTGGATTGGAAGAATGGGCGCCAGGGGAGTGGTGCCCAGGTGGATTGGAAGGATGGGCGCCCAAGGAGTGGTGCCCAGGTGGATGTCTGCCTTGGTTTTGTGTTGTGTGTTCGTTTTAGATTAATTCAGGTTTAGATTGATTAAGTTTCCAAATCTTTTAAGTTAGTAATGTTTTATTATGTGTTGATTCAAGTTTCGTTTCAATTGGAGTGTCTTAGTGACAGGAGAGGATGGGCGCCCAGGGGGTGGTGCCTAGGTGAATTGGCAAGCAGGGCACCCAGGGGGTGGCGCCCAGGTGGATATTTTTAGGGTTTGTTGGTTTTGTATCTTGTAGGTAGATTCGAGTTTAAGTTGATTAATATTTCAGGTCTTTCAAGTTAAGAGTATTTTAGTGTATTAATTAGGGTTGGTTAAAGTCTTAATTAATTAGATTAAATTTCAAGTGGAGCCTCTTAGGGAATGAATAGGCTAGGCGCCCAGGGAGTGGTGCCCAGGAAGACTTGTCAGCAGGGCACCTAGGGGGTGGCGCCCAGATGGACTTGGCAACAGGGCACCCAGGGGGTGGCGCCCAGATGGATCTGGCAACAGGGCACCCAGGGGGTGGCGCCCAGATGGATCTGTTTTAAGTTTTAGGTTTTTAATTAAGTTCTTGGTTATTTTTAATCTGAATTAATTAAGGTCTCAAGATCTTTTGGATTAAAGGTATTTATTGTATTGATTGGTGTGAGATTAGAGCCTTAATTAATTGTGTTTAATCCTTAATTAGGGACTTTTTTAGTGGATAAGCAAGCTAGTCTCAAAGGAGGAGAAGCCTATCTTAATAATTTGGGTTCCCTAATCAATCTTAGTGATTCCTTAGTCCAATTTCAGTCCAAATTAATTAGATTATTAATTTTAGGGTTCTTAATGATTTGATCCTTTAGTTAATTAATTATGATATTTTAGCTAACCTTAGGGTTTATCCTACTTAGGCACGAGATTTGATAACCTAGACTATCTACCTACTATTTTTGGGTTTTCTTTGTATTTTTCTTTAATTTGTTTTTTTGGTTTCTCCTCTAATTTACTAGAGAGTAAGGAAAGAGAAGAAGTAGTTTTATGTTTTATGATTTTTTTGGGTTTTTATGACTTTATGATTCAAATGATATGGTGGTGTGTGATAGAAACGACAATTTGAAATTCAGAACATATCAAGCAAACAAACATATCATTGTTATGCAATTTCTAAGAACTAAATGCGGAAGATCGAAAATTGTGTGTGGAAGTGGAAAAGTCCACTTGGGCGCCACAGCTGTGGTGCCTACCCTGTTCAGTCAGGGTTTTCAAAGAATCACAACGAATGCACAACAGTCTTAAGATTTTCAACACAATTTCCGATATTCAGTAATTGATGCGGATGTCCTAATGCGAACTACTAATGATGCAACTAACAAATCTACGAGAAAACGATGTAAAAAGTGGAGATCTAAAACCCAAACCCTGTCTCGGAAGGGTAGGCACCCAGAGGGTGGCGCTTAGCCAAACCAGAGATGGTAGGCGCTCAGTGGGTGGCGCCCAGCCTCCTGCGATAGGCCTTTCGCGATCTCCTCGATCTAAATGATGATGATGATGCTATAAATGCGAGATCTAACCTAGTTAAGCACTTAGAACTACGAAATCAATGCAGATCTACACCACTGGTATGAATCTAAACATGTTATTAATATGATGAGATGCTGATACCATTTTTATCAAGAACTAATATAGATCTATGATGCATGAATGATCCTAAGCATGTTTCTAAACAAAGATGATGATAAAATGCAATAAAAGAATAGAAAGTTCAAGTTCTTAGAATGAAGCTTACGCGAAGAATCATAGCTCTAGTTGAAGATATGGAAGTCTTCTCCTCTATTTCCCCTTCTTCTTTTCTAGATCTGAAGCTTTCTCTCTAATGGTGGCTACCTTTCTCCTTTTGCTTATTCTCTATACTTTTCTCTCTTTTTAGGGTAGCTCTCTTGTAAATTAATGAGGTTAAGAGATCCTTAAATAGAGGTTTGGGATGAGTTTAGGAGGGCTAGGGCTTCATTAGTTCGTGTTTCTAGAAGGTTCCACGCATCCCAAGGCGGCTTAAGTGTTTTGGGATAAATTAGGGTTTGGAAAAGAGGCTGGGCGCCCATGGGGTGGTGCCCGGGTGACTGCATAGGGTGGGCGCCACAGGGCTGGTGCCTATGTGGACTGGTTCATGGTAGGCGCCCATGGGGTGGAGCCTACGTGGTTCGGATCATTCTCAAAGTTTGGTCCCATCTGAAGTTGGGATAGAATGGATAGATGTTCAACTGAGGGGACCTACACTAGCACTTAATTGACTGGGCGCCACAAGGGTGGTGCCCAGGTGGACTGGACATGGTAGGCGCCCAGCACAGGGTGCCTATGTGGACTGGAGAGTGTGGGCGGCGCCACAAGGGTGGTGCCTATATGGAAAGTTGTGTGGGTCTTTGTTTGGAGTGGTTGCGGGCTGCCCTAAGTTAAATTTGTGAAATAAGAGGGTGGTCGCCACACATGTGGTGCCTAGGTGGGTTGAAGAGTATGGGTGCCCACCAATGGGGCGTCTAGATGGAATGAAGTATGTGGGCGCCACACATGGGGTGCCTAGGTGGAGTTCCTCCATTTTTAAAGTTCGGTCCCTACGTTGAGTGGTTCCGGTCCTTTTTAGGCCAAACTAGTAATTTTGGAGGGTGGGCGCCACACATGGGGTGCCTAGGTGGTCACGGCTAATATGGGCGCCCAGCCTGGGGCGTGTAGATGCAATGGACCACTTGGGTGGTGCCTAGATGGATTTCCGTTTCTCTTTCTAAGGCAAACTTCGAAAACTCATAACTTTTGATCCGCTTATCGGATTTGGACGTTCTACATACCTTCGGAAAGCTCTCGAAGTGAAGAATCCAATGGTCCAACTGTCCTAATGATTATGGGCTGAGAAAAGAGGGGGACCTCTGGATCAATGGATCCGGCTTCCTAACTTAGGATAATCGGATGGCATTTAGGCAAGCTAAGTGTAATCTTTGTAAGAACTGGCCTAAATATGTCTTAAGTGGTCTGGAGTATGTAGAGTTAGTGTAGTAGTCTGCTTCTTGTGTGAAAGGTGTGTTGGATTCGAGATCTCAATGCGATTCGGCTTTCTTCTCATGAATTTCTAGAAGTCGTTGAACTAAGTCTAAAACTATCAAAAAGCATCTTCATTGTCATTTACTAATCTGAATTATGTCATTAGTCATTCAATTATGGGTGAAATGGGGGTATCACTATATATTACAGGTGTTTAAGGCTATCATAGGGGCCAAATGAGGTGTCTACACCGGCGAGCTACCAAATCGACGAGAAAACTCCGGAAACTCCTTCCCCATCATCTCCTCTTCATCTAGAACCCGTTTGTGTGGGATTTCACTGTGGGCGGCCCCTATTCCCAGCTTCCTTTCAATTTTTGGGATTCTTAAAGGTATGAAAACCTTCCCTCTCTTCCATATTTTGATTCTACATCCTTGGGGCATGCCAAATCTGAACATGCAAATGATTTGGTCAAGTTTTTCTTGATTTGCTATTTTGGGTGAAATATGAGTGTATTTTTTGGGAATTTTTGTCTTAGGCTCTGTGTAACCATTTGAGGACCGTGAAAAGGGTTTTGTGAAGCTTAGGACCTAATGCAAGTGTTTAGTTTGTTCATTATGACATGCATGCTCAATTTCATGGATTTTAGTCCCATGTTGTATATATTTATGTGTTTGTTTGTCTAATAATTCATCTTGTTAATTAGTGTTAATCAAGTTTTAATCAATTTTTGGCATGTTAATTTAGTGCCTAATGGTGGCAAAAAACAACCCTAAGTGTGGCTGGAATTCCCCTTTGTTTTTCCCCCAAAATCCCTTGCTAAACATAGTCCCCTTTCGAGCCACCATTTTCTTCCACCCGGGCCGCTGACTGGCCGCGCAACAGCCACCGCTGTTGCATCCATGTGCACAGCGCCCAGTGGCCAAGCTTCGTACATGTCTTTCCCCTCATTGTTTCCAGCGTCCACATCCATTTTTCCCCCACTAGTTTATTAAAATTAGGGAGAGATCCCTCAGTACCGTGTTATAAAGTCTCTAGTACAGAGACTTAATGTTTAAGGCCTAGAGTCCCTTGTTCATGGTATTAATTAAGGTGGTGGTCCTTAAGCATGTCACATCAGATTTTTTATGACTCATTTGCCCTTCTAACCATTTAAATGGGTGTGTGGTCCCTAAGCATGTGACATCAGATTTTTTTATGACTCATTTGCCCTTCTAACCATTTAAATGGGTGTCATGCAATTTAAATCTAGGTTTTAACTCCAAATCACTATCTTTCTCAGATTATTTTCCAATTTAAATGTAGTAAGATGAGTTTTCGATCAAATTTTAAGTTGCAAATTGGAGGGAACGACAATTGATGAAATTTTGCCTAGCGTGGCTTGCTTGGTGCTGCTTTTTTTGTGTCATCTTCCCTCCTTTGGGTGCTTTTGGCTGTCCACATACATATACAACTCAAATAAATTGATACCAAACTCATCCTAGTCCAAAGCAAAGTCAAATAAAATCATAACAAATTTATTTAAATTCACTTCAAACACAGATAATTTTATATTATATTCAAATAAATTTTTATCAAAGCTAGATAAATTCAAACTAAATCTAGTCAAACCAAACCAAATCTAGTTAGATAATCTCATATAAAAGTGATATAACTTGTTTTCAAACTGGTTATAATTTCAAACACAGATAAATTCATATAAACTAATATAAACTCACGCCAAAGTCAGATAAGTTGATATCAAAGTTAGATAAATTCACAGCAAACTCCGATAAATTCACTTAATTCGTATCAAACTCAGATTAATTCAAAGCAAACACAAATAAATTCATATCAGACTTAAATAAATTCATGCCAAACACAGATAACATCATGCCAAAGTCAAATAACATTATGCCAAAGTCAGATAACACATACAAAACTTAAATAACACATACATCAAAGTTAGATAAACTCACAGCAAACTTAGATAAATTCATTTAATTTGTATCAAACTCAGATTAATTCAAAGCAAAAATAAATAAATTCATATCAAACTTAGATAAATTCATACCAAACATAGATAACATCATGCCAAAGTCAAATAACATTATCCCAAAGTCAGATAATACATACAAAACTTAGATAACACATACATCAAAGTTAGATAAATTCACAGCAAACTCAGATAAATTCACTTAATTCGTATCAAACTCAGATTAATTCAATGTAAAAATAAATAAATTTCATATCAAACTTAGATAAATTCATACCAAACACAGATAACACCATGCCAAAGTCAAATAACATTATGTCAAAGTCAGATAACACATACAAAACTCAGATAACACATGCATCAAAGTTAGATAAATTCATACCAAACACAGATAACATCATACCAAAGTCGGATAATATTATGCTTAAGTCAGATAACACATACAGATCTTAGATAAATTCACAGCAAACTAAAAAAAACTCATTTAAAACCAAGTTGAATACATTTTAAAGTCAAATAAAATCGTGTAAAATCCAGTTAATTTCATACCAAACTCATGTTATTTCATAAGAAACTCAGATAAAATTGTCTCAAAGTCACATAAATTCATTTGAAACCTTGTTTAATTGATAACAAACGTAGTTAAATTGAAATCAAACTCAGAAGAATCATGTAATATACATATAAATTTATTTAAAGTCATGTTTAATTGATCACAGACTAAGATAACTTCACATAAAGCTTAGATAAATACACGTCGAAGTCAAATAATTTCATATCAAGCTCAGATAAATTCAAACCAAAATTAGATAAACTTATTTCAAACTCAATTAAGTTCAAGTCTAGATGATTCGGTTTCTCAGGTAAGATCGCCATGTGTATGGTAGAGAAAGTGGATGAACACAATTTGCATAAATTTAGGTGCTTAGATTTCGGAGTGTATGACGGAACAAGTATGTTTTTGGTGACTATAAAGTATATAAAGAGATGACATTTTTGTCCTTTTGACTCACTAAATGTTAAAAGGGGACCGCTGCCTCTATGAGAAAATGACCTGGACCACAGGCTATAAAACGTACTGTTGGACCTGTCGCCAAATGCCCCTTATTAATTTCATTGACCAAACCATGTGACCCTCTCTCTTGATTTTAGTCATCCAACGGCCATACCAATCTAACACTCCCATTCCTTATATTTATTGTATTTTTATCACTTGTACTGTTTCCACCTGTCAATCCTCCTTTTTATTTATTATATATGTTATAATTCCATGGGCCTTAGTACCTTACCAACACATGCTTTTTATCGTTATTTATTCCATTCTTCTTCATGGGGCATACAAACAACCTCATCAGCCCTCTTCTCTCTGCATGGCACCGGCCAGTGACTGGCTGTGCTCGCCAACTAGCTGGCTGGCGGGGGCCATCATGAAACCTGCATGCACCGCGGGCCCTGACTTGTGGGCCCCACTTTGACCAGCTTGACCCCACTTTGACCGGCCCGTTCTCACTTTGACCACTTTGACCCACTTTAACCATTTTGACCACCAATTTTAGCCCAATTTAGCTTTGTTAAATCCCGATTATGCCCTGTTATTTAAGGAATTATTATAAATGGATTTTTAACCCTTTAAATCCAATTATTTTATGCACTAAGAATGGTTCAATGGTGTGAACCTTAACAATAGGGGGCTGGTGTTGGGACCAATGACCTCAAACATTACCAAATATATTATTTGACTCTCGGGGTGCTCTCAAACTCAATTCTTCACTCCAGTAGGTTGTCCGGAGATACGTAGGAGTACCGAAAACTTGGGGATGCGTACAATTAGAGCTTTGGAAACCGGTCACACTACTACAACACTATTAAGCCAATTAACCGGCGACTGGGCCTAAGTGTGCGCAATGCCAAATTTGCACTACTCCGACATGTTAATGGCAACCACGCTTTCGAATTAGAAAGCAGTAATGGCTCTTTGATCATAAATTGATTTACCTCGTCCAAATGATGTGTTAACATGTCTGCGTACTTAGCATATGCTTCCTATACTTACATGATTCCTCTGTATTCTATCCGTACCCAACTTTCACACACAACGTACATGAGACTTGACACTTTTACATGGGTTTTAGCGTGCATTTATTTGCTCTGCTTACCCTACACATTAGGATCCATGGTTGCGGTGTTTTGGGATGTGAAGCGAGCATTTATTGCCCTGCTCCATCCTTGACACCCGGATCTGCCATTTTTCCTACCCTTCGGGGTTAAGCCATTCTATGTTGGAATGCTGCTCGATTTTCTAGAGACCTAGGTCCTATCGATCTAATTCGTCTCACCATTATGTCAATTTGTTTATTCAACCCGTCCTTATGCCAACTACGTCATACCCTATCTTGGGTACGTGATTTTCAATTCTGTGGATTATGAGAGGTATCTCATTTGTAGGTTTGACCCTGAATGTGTAAGTCTGATATGTATATAACCCTTATTTGATTTGTAGTTTCCGAATGAGTCCGATATATGTGTTTTATGATTCTGAGAGTCGACACCACTAAGCTTGGAGTTTCTTTCGGTCTAATCAACAGTCTGGATGTCCTTTAACTTCTAATTTACCATCTGCAGATTGGTCTATGTATTTCTGACCGGAACATGGCCGAAATTTTGATAGCCACCTCCTTGCGAGTCTGGCACTTTAGTTATTATGTATATCTGTATTTTCTGTTCAACTAGCCGTATGGCTTTCAGTATATTTTTGCTCTTGTCACCAAGTGTGATGGCGAGGGTGTAGCGACATGTGGATGCCAATTTGGTAGGTTGTACTGTCGATAGAGGTACTATTTACTTACGATTCTGAAAAATGTTACTCTAATTATTTTATCTCGCACACTCTCTTAGCTGCAACACTTCATTTATATATCATGAAATCTGCCCCTGCCCTTACTCTTTTTCTGCAAACATTTTACTATATTTCATTATAAACACCTGCCAGGTCGTCGTGCCTTAAACTTCCTTAACATTTGCTGCAATAGGTACCGACCTTGCCCTTGCGGAGGTGGCTGAGGAGCTGCAACCCGTGGGCGAGTGGCGTGCGGATGATGTCATCTAGACATTTGTTCTGTGCTAGGGTTGCGACACATTTTGGGAATGACATTCTTTTTTGGACCATTTTATATAGGTCGTGTTGGCCTTTTCTTTTAGGGAACTGTAATTAAAACTTCATCTTTTGTGTAAATATTAACTTTAAATGTTTTATGGGAATACCACTTAACGCTACTGCTTACTTTGACACTTGTCATGTTTTACCATGTTTAATTTTATCCGGTTTGCTACAAGCTTCCGCTATTCTATTGTGTTTAACTCGTGAGGCATGTGTGGGATCCCCACCGCGGAAACCTGTAGGAAATTACGCGCGGATGAAACTTTTCACCTCGATCTGCATGCCGAAAATCACCGTGTTCCTGGCTCTATTAAGGGAGGTCTAATCTCGGACTCGGGCCGGGGTCGTGACATCTAAGATGTTATTGTTCGGCCACTCAGGGTCGGACAATATTAATTTGTTCGGCCCCAAGTGGCCGAGCGACAGGGAGGGAGAGAGACAGGGAGAGAGGGAGAAGGAGAGGGGTTGGGCCGCTTGCAGAGGTGGGCAACGAGCAGGGAGAGGGAGAGAGTCGGGCGCGGGCGGAGGTGGGGGCAAGCAGGGAGAGGGAGAGAGAAAGAGAGAGGGAGAAAGACAGGGAGAATGAGAGGGAGAGGGGGTGAGCGGAGGTGGGCAGCGAGCAGGGAGAGGGAGAGAGAGGGAAGGAGTGGGAGAGAGACAGGGAGAAGGACATGGAGAGAGGGAGAGGGAGAGGGAGAGAGGGTTGGGCGCAGGTGGAGGTGGGCGGCGAGTAGGGAGAGGGTGAGAGATAGGGAGAAGGAGAGGGAAGAGAAAGAGGGAGAGGGTGATAGATAGAGAGAACGAGAGGGAGAGAGAAAGAGAGAGGGAGAGGGCGCGTGTGTAGGTGGACGGCGAGTAAAGGAAGAGAGGGAAGGAGAGAGGGAGAGGATTCAAAAACATTTCGGGAGGCAATGTCACACAAATATACAATAATATATATTATCATTAAATATCATAATAGGAATGCAAACAAGTTGAATTCTGATCGAGTCCATGGTTAAGCCAGACTTGGACCAGTCCCATTTAATGATTCTTCCCTGTACAAGACTTGAGCCAACACTAGGCCCCTCTGAAACATATTAAAAACCCAAACACAATTTGCCACTCTCATCTTACCACTATTAATTTATAATAATTGAGAAAAAACCATTATCAATACTTTTGGATTGATTTAGAAAAAAGAGAAAGCTAACTACAAATTAAAGATGCGATTCCATGCTAATCATCAAAGATGTTATTTAACATAAACACTGTGAAACCAGAAAGATTTGTTTGATTTACACTAGCTTCATATGGTAAAGAAAAAAATTTACAAAAAGAGGTGTATTAATTGTAAGCATAAGCTGATTCTTCAACAATCTTCGAAATTATTCACCCTTTCACACTCATCTAACCATTCGCTGTACACATCTATTGGTTCTGATAAACCTGCAATGCAAAGAAATGAAAAGAAATCAGATAACATAATTCCAAGCTAAACAAGAAAAAAACCTATTATTAATGAATCTGATGACATCATTAACATTCTCATATAGAGACCACATAAATTGGAGCTGTGAAATCCAAATTGGGTTCTGGTGTCTGGGTTAGGTCCATGTGTCATGCTTAATATATATATATATATATATATGACATTGATGTATTGAGAAATTCAGAGAAACTTGGGATGATTTATCTACAAACTTACGATGGATAGTGGTGCTGTAACTCTCTTTGCAAATATAGCAGACAGCTACTCCAGTCATATGTTTCTTATCCCTGAAAGGACAACAGATTCATATTCACATGATTCAGTTCCTTAAAACATTGATTTTACAAGAAATGATTTGTCCCTAGACAATAAATATAGAACAATGAATCAAGGGTTACTTACATGTCGCATTCAACAGTGCCTTGATGGCTGCAGAAGGGACAGGTAAAGCACGTATCAAGCTTAATTTTTTTCTTGGGAGGTGGTTTTGCCCTGGATTTTCTCTTCCCCATCTCTCAACTCTAGTCCCTGCTTCCTTTTAGGGTCAACTGAACACCAAACAGAGAATAAACTTGAGTTTTTGGCATGCAGACGGACAAATTTAAAGATAAATCCAAAAGAAAAAAGAAATTAAAATTGAGCAATTCAATGTATCAGGCAAGAAGGCGCAAGAAATTAATAAATAGAGGATTAAGCCGTGGATCATTTCAGGTTGATCAAGCACCTGATGGATGTGAAGATCATTGATTAATAACATATGATCTTGATCAGATTAATAACCTGATGGATGTGGAGATCAAAGATTACTCCAATGTATCATTAATAAGATCTCTCAAGGTTTCAAAATAAAAATAAAAAAAGAAAGAAGAAAAGAATGTCAATGCAATGGCTTGGTAGAATTGAAAGAGATGAAGGAAGAAACAGAGAGACAGCTGATAGACATATACAGAGAATTGCAGAAGAACAAGAAAGAAAGAAACAAGAAAGAGAAACAAGAAAGAGAAACAAATTGAGAAACCAGACTCACATTGATGCAACCAACAGAAGAGAGATGATTGAGAATGTTTGTGAAAGATCACCAGAAATTAATTCTTGGAAGAAATCTTCAAGTGATCAGACCCCACTGTAGATGTCGTCCCTATGAAATGAAAGAAAGCTTCAGAGATTCTGAGAGTAGAACCTCAAGATTGTTGGAGCAGACTGCAGAGGATGACTGATCGTTTTGGTGTTTCACGTTCGCCTTCTCTTGCATTTATAAACGAGAAGGAAAAGGTACCGTTAACGATGAAACTTTTGAACTCAACTTTCTATTTCTCACATGATTTAGATTCCTACTCGTATTCTACAAACATACCCCACAAGTATTAAAAATATTTGTACTTTCCTATTTTCGGTTGACTCCATATGAAATTGGTTTGATTTTAATTCTTCATCAAGTCATGAAAACTGCCAGCCTCTTGCTTTTTTAATCTCATATACAGTCCAAGACTCCTGTTTTAGTGGGCCCAACAATTGCTAATTGATTTATATGCCCAGCTGAACCGGGGGGAGGGGTGTTTGCATAAGTGTGGTCCATTTGGATGGGTCATAAGATGGGCCCCACTAAGAGGTCCTCAAGTGGTCCTCACCATAAGATTGTGGGGACGGTCCTCACTAGACCATTAGTCATAAATATAGTATGTTGTTTGCAAATAATATAGTAATGGTAGATGAATCAAGAGACAGACCGGATATGAGAGGTTTTATGGGTTTATTACATATTCTAGTTAAGGAGATGAGGTTTGGGAAGCAGCTCTCACATATGGAATTTAAAGGAAGAAGGTAGGGATGTAAATGGGTCCCCGATTCTCTGATTACCCAGAGATTCCGACCCGTTAAAAACCGGGTCTGGACTCTTATTTAGGCCCCAATATAGAAATGGGTCCAGGTCCGGTTCCACCTTGGTTCAGACTCGTTGATTCGAGACCCGACATATTACCTAAATTTTCGAAAATCTCTCCTAAAAATAATATTTTTTTAATATCATTCCCTACGGATATCCGGACCCGTCCCATATATGGTTCTGGTTCCGGTTCCGGATCCAAGAAATCGGTTCCGAAATGGTTCTAGGTCCGGATCCAGTTCTACCTTTTCCTTAACGGTTCCGGTGGACTCGGACCGGAACCGACCCATTTACAACATTAGCAAAAGGGTGCCTATGTTTGTTAAAGAGCAGGTATTGGAAGTGGAGGTCAACCAATTACTTTTGCAGCTAATTTGGTTAGTTACATGTTAATGAATTGCTAACCTGATCATCTAATTTTATGATTTTCTAATTTCTACTAAAAAAGTTAGTAAATTGAGATCGAGCAATTAGTTTTTCAGCTAATTGGTTCCTTACAGGTAGATGAACTTAAGTCCGATCATCTAATTTTTTTAGTTTCTTAGTATGAATGTTACTAAACACTGATAGCTATATATATCCAATCAGTCAATCCTTATGAGTCAGTACTCAGTGATGAAAGGTGACCCTCATTTTTTATCTTGTGATAAGTCCTTAAAATTGCGTATTTTCATCATCAATTTTAGAGGATATATGGACTTAATCACCATAGTATGCGTCATTTTATTGGAAAATCATGATTTTGTACGTGTGCATCAAAGTCTGAATTCAAGTAAAAATTAATGGAAAAATCACATTTCTGCATGAAATCATGAAACTTTCTATTTTTAGAATGAAAAGTTAGAAAATCCTTATAAATTTCGATTCACACATGAAATGATGATATTTCTCTTCACCATTGGTTTAATTAAGGAAAATTAGATAAAATGGTGACATTTTATGCATTTATTTAGTGTGAATTTGGTCTCACATTTTCTTCGTAACCCAGCCAAGAGGGCTAGGACCCAATTTAGAGCCCGCACACACATGGAAAGGCAGCTCACTCAAGTAGGAAAGGAACTCGCACACTCAGGATGAAAGCCCGCACACGCGAGAAGAGTTGGCGTACCCAATGTTCGAACCCTGGGCAGCCAGGTGAGAACTGCCATTCCTTACCACTCGGGTAAGGAGCCGTCCTCGGATCTCGCATGATGCATTGCTCCTTTCCTACATGAACCAAGTTTTTATTGATCATTGATTTATTTGTGTAGGGAGTTTCAGATCTTTGGGGGCCACGAAATAGAGAAGTTAAAGAGAAGAAAATTCAAGAAGAAGATACACCATGGGACCCACAACACCTTGGGCGTGAGTTCCAAGGTGGACGGCCATGAGTGGGTCCCACATACAAATTGTTGCAAGAAATCTTCTTTATTTTGAAGAGATTAGAAATTCAAATTCAGATTTAGGTTTATTTCAAATCAATCTCAAGAAAGAAAAGAAAGTAACAACTCTTGTGGAGAAAGGAATCGAAGAAGGAAGGAGGGTGGAAACTTTTTTCACAATTATTTTCGTTTCTCTCAGGGGCAAATCTAAAACAGTCATAACTATCAAATAGAGTGTCACATCTGACGAATCTAGCCACAGTCGAAAAGCTCTTTTTGAGTAGATATCCGTAGAGCCCAATTAGCTTGCGCTGATCAGAGCTGTATTAAGGGAGATATGATGTCAAGAAATTGATTGTTGCAATTCTAAGTGGGACGGCACTATAAATTGCAAGAAATCCCAATTCGATGTGAGGCACACTAGTGTCTCATATCTATTATGGGGCCCACCTCATTCAAACTGCGCAACAAAATTTGAAATCAGATTTTAGAAAAAACTCAAGGCAAGATGTGGGCCCAAGTTTAAAGATTTGCAAGAGATAAAAGAGTTCCAATTTTAGTACATTCGTGGTGGAAAACAATTCAAGTTGGAAACAAATTCCAAAATACCAAGATTCTTGCTTTGAAGTTTCAATAAGTTTCAATATATTGTTTTTTCACATTTATTGAGTTTGGCAGCACTCCAGTTATGTTCTCTTGTGCGCTACTCACTATAAACTAAAAAAACTATTTGATCTTAACACAGTCAAGCTAATCCAATTAGCTCACTAGTCCAAAATACGAATCAGGTTCGCATTCCCGTCATTTCCACGAGTTCTGTCTAAAATGATGATCCAAGAAGATCTGACTGTTACAATGACTCCACAAAATGGTCCACACTGATCAAAACAAAAAATAAGCTACTTTACACTATAATCAATAATGGGCTATTTTATTCAATCTACTTATCAATAACCCTCCTACTGGATCGACAAATTGTTATGCTATTCACCCAATGTGAACTACATAATGACATTCACAAACATTAAGTTCTTTTATTAACATTAAGTTCTTTTATTGATGGGTTATATATATAAGTGGTAAACCAGTCCCTATTGGGATACATGTGGTAGGAACAACCTGAATCAAGAATCCATTCATCCTGACAACAAATACCATTTATAGTCACATAAATTAAGTGCACCGTCGAAATCATAATCTGATCTTCCATCTGCAACACTAATTGGATCATCAGATGACGAATCTTCTATTTCTTTCCATTTCCTTTACCTTTCAGGACAATATTCTCTGATGTGCCATTTCTTATGGCAATAATAACATTCAATGTTTTTCCCTATTGGATCTAGACTCAGATCTATGTTCGCCTCTACTACTAAAGTCTTTATTCTTTTCTCGTACTACCAAACCCTCACCCGAACCATCATTTTCAGCCAAACCTTTTTCTTCAACTCCTTAGAGTTTGAGGATGACTCAACATCCTCCATGAATAGAGTTTCTCTACCATACATCATGGTATCAACAAAATGTTCATATGAAGGTGGTAATGAAAACAACAGCATAATAGCTTGGTCCACATCAGCTTTGATACCGCTTGTTGTGCACGTGCGTGCGGAAGCGCGAAACCTGCGATCAATCAATTATGCCACACAAGAGAGATACGAGGATTTTATGTGGTTCGACAAGACCGCCTATGTCCACTACAAGAGAGCAACATTCACATCTTAACTCTCTTCAGAGTCTAGGGTTATAGATTACATCATATATATAATCTACGGCCTCTGTACAAAGACCAAAATACCCTGGACCCTAAACTCAGTCATTATTTAACCCAATAGACCACTCTGGTAAATCCGAAATACAAGACATAAACCCAACAATCGCCACCTTGGCCTTGATTCCGTAGAACTCGAGCCACCAGGACACTAGGAGATAACCGGCAATGTCTTCTCATACCTCGCTAATAGGTACGTCTCTGCACCGATGGGTGTAGCATTCATTCTCCAACACTTTTACATGTCGAACAAGCAATACAAGACATAACCCAACATACTTGGTACCCATAATCCCAAGTAACACCAAGATTAACGTAGCCTGGGGACATCAGAGACCTTAGAACTACACATAGGTTAATAGTGATGCCAACGGGCGCCGGGTATTCTGGACCCTAGGATGGATTGTAGCATACTCCTTGACCATTGATTAATTTATTTGCATGCATCTTGTTATACATTTTCGTGATGTTCACAGGATTTATCTCATGCCTCTATATTTCCCTTGTTATCTTATTATCCAATATTATGCCTTGATTATGCATTATGCCTTTATACTCTGCTTATGTCCACCACGTTTATATGAGTGCATCATGTTGAGACACTTTTACAAGATGTGTATACTCATGCGTGAACATTTTCAGACTATGTTCATCTGTATATAACATGTTTATATACGTTTGTCTAGATCATGAGGTACTCCTTATGTTTATGATCACACTTATGCTCATGATATGCTTGGCTGTGGGAGTACACCCTTTATGAACATGTTTATGTTCCTGACACATGTTCTGTTTATATCACTCTTTGCGTTGACACCACTAAGCTTCGACCTTACCCCGCTTGGGCCTGACCGAGTGCGGGTTTGGTATCATGTTATGGAGAGCAGTTGCAGTCTAGATTATGTTCTTAGGAGCTTAGTGGTGCTCCAGGCCCACAATGGAGTTTTGGAGCCCTTAGCCTCTTAGTGGTACCAACATCTTGTTATGTTTCTTGCACTCATGTAGGCCATGCATTGCAGCCAATTTGGAGAATCCATTGTGGTTGGTCAACTTGTTAGGATGTACTGTCAGATTCGTCATGTCACATGCTTATTCATGCACTATTATCCCAAGCCTATCGCTTGCTGACCTCATATGACCACATGTCATTTATACCCTTTTGATGCTATATGTTATGTAAATTATATTTGTTCATCTTGTTAGATCGTCGTATCTAATGGTACTACACTTAGCATTACAGGTGACACGCCGGGGGTAGATGAGTGATTTCAATGATATCTTATATGTGCTTGCATCACGCGAGAGTTCGTCACAAGGGACTACCAAGAGTTTTTAGAGTTTGCCTTGTCGGTCATTTTGCTCTTTGGGTTGTAACTAATTTACCTTTTCTAATTGTAACTTAAACATGTTTTGTGGAATAGATAACCTGGTGTTGCTATGCTCTGAATATTTCAGTTCAATGAAATACAATAAATACTCTGATAATGAAATATGCTAATCCAATGATGCAATTTGTAAATGGAAACTTATGATTAAACATTTGGGTTTGTGACACAAAATCCGATGGCCACATACTTTAGGTTACAATACCACGTAAGCTTCCGCGAAATGTTCATACAAGTGTGGGAGATCTTTTTAGACCTTGACACACTCAAACACTGTGAAAGAAATATAATTACCCCACATATCCTAAGCTCACGCCCCGAGACGTGGATAGCTGCAGTAATCCAGTTCGGGGGTGTGACAGTATGCCTACCAATTTCTCCATTCATTAGGGATTGTAATGGGTTGGCATCAACTCACAGCCACCCTGACTAATACCTGTTCTACCTTAATACTCGACCTGCCGTGTGTTGGATTTAGAGTTTTTGATGTCAAACTTGTCTCATAAAGAGCGTAGATCACATTAATACAGCTTAGTTATTTAACAATACAAATTAAAAGAAATGATAAATACGGTAAGACTTAGATTTTTTAAAGCGAAGTGGGTCAGGGCAGCCAAACCCCACCACCATGAACCCAACTTGGGTTGAATTCTTCAAACGTACCCTTTCTCACTTTGAACTGGTTTGAATCCCTTTAACCACCTTTTTTTTATTCGCTTTCGGGACCTTAAGATGTTTAGTTTTGTTTACCTTAAATCTTAATAGATTTCGAGAGATTTGTGAAAACACCCAAAACAATCACAGCCTATAGACGACTTATTTTCTGTACTTTTGTGCCCGCAAGATGTAATAAGCTCTAAGACTCTCAAAATCTATGAAAGCCCAAAAGATCCCAACCTATATAGTTCTAATTGTTTGCACTTTTGTGGGCACTCAATTCATGTTCCGAGTTGTTCAATGTTCTCATATTAATCATAAGTGATGAGTCAGGCCCAAGTGACCCACTCCGTTATGATGAGTCAGGCCCAAGTGATCCAGTCTGTGATGATGAGTCAGGCCCAAGTGACCCAGTCAGTGACGAACCAGGGCCTAAAGCTGTGAAGATCCGTTTAGTCCGTTGAGGTTCGGGCCCAAATCCACGAAGTCTGGCCATGTCAAGGTAGCCCACGTCGCTTCGGAAATAGTCAGTCTTTAACCCGCTTTTACCAAGTCCTGTGGAGAATATCTCACCTGCCTCATCCATCGAGGGTAGTTCGAAGACTCCATCAAAGTAAAGCGAACGTTGCTATAAAGTCGTCCCCATCTGTTAGGGGAAGAATATAAATAGAAAAGTCCCACCAGCGCTTAAGAGAGAGATAGATTTCGGCTTGTAATCATTGCACAGTTGAGAAATAATATATCCGGCAACCTCTGCCTTTGAAGTGGACGTAGGTCACACTGACCGAACCACTATAATCCCCATTCTTTTCTTTAATTACTGCATTTATCATTTATTACTTGACCGGTGGTGTCCGAAACTAATTTAGGCATCATCAGTTTGGCGCCGTCTGTGGGAAGAGACTAAAGTTCTCATCCTTTTTTCAAAACTATGGTGATCACCACCAGATCGGCAAGACGACCACATGATAATCCCTTGCGAGAAGGCGAGGATGATCCTCCATCGACTAATCCTGCCCCAAATACTCCGACTCCTACTCTTCAACAAACGTTGGAGACCATGCAGCAGATGATGACCCAAAACCAGCAGATCCTACAACTCATGCTCGCAGGGAAAGGAGGAGCACAATTCAGAGGAGCACCGCGCCCGGGACATCCAAGAGCTCCACACCGAGCTCCTCATCTGGGCGCCCATCCCCAGAACACCCCCTTTGGAGATCCCCTGGGCGCCCAAGGAGTTACTCAGGGTGCCCCTCATGGAATTCGCCTGGGCGCCCCTAAAGGTGGTGCCCATCAAGAAGGACCTCCACTGGGTGGATCCCAGATTGGAGGACTCCCACCAGGGGAAGCGAATCATGGAAGATTTCCACCTCCGCCCTCCGTTTCTAATGGGGAGGATCATCATTTCCAAGAAGGAGAGAGTGAAAACCAAAGCATGGAGGATGGGAGTTATTTTCATGATCTGTCCAGGGAAGTCCCAAATCGCTGGGACGAGAAGATCAGGGAAATGCAAGATCAGCTTGGCAATATCTTCAATGCCATGAAGGCACAAGCACCAGAGATAGTGGATTACCTAGTCAGGCAAACGGACACACCGTTCAAGCCCGACGTGGTAAACTATCCACTTCCTCGGAAGTTCAAAATGCCATCCATGGAGACATTTGATGGAGCGAATGATCCATTGGACCACTTGAAAACTTACAAAACTATAATGCAGCTGCATAATATCCCTGATGAGATTATGTGCAGGGCATTCCCAACCACACTGAAGGGTTCCGCACGGCAGTGGTTTGTCAATCTCGCCCCAGCCTCCATCGCCACCTTTGGAGAATTGAGCAAGTCTTTCGTGTCACATTTTATTGGAGGGCACCGTCACCAGTAGCTTGCCACACACCTGCTCAGCATAAAGCAGGATAGGAACGAGAGCATTAGGAGCTACCTCACTCATTTTAACGAGGAGGTACTTTAGGTCGAAGAACCCGACGACAAGGTATCCATGACAGCCTTCTTGGGAGGCCTCTGCTCATCAAGTTTCCTCTTTTCAGTGATGAAGCGCCCGCCAAAGAACATGCCAGAGCTACTAGCAAAGGCCCAGATGTACATGAATGCTGAAGATATCACAAGGGCCAGGCGAGGGGAGTCCTCCAGAATAGGGGACAAGGGGAAGGAGCGAGACAAAGATGAAGTAAGACCTTTCAGTAAGAACGGTCCTACGCAACCTAAAGACAAGGCTCGAAACAGCGAAGGGTCTTTGGACCGACGAGCTCCCAGGAGTGTTATGGGCATATCGAATGACACCAAGAACTCCTACTGGGGAAACCCCTTTCTCTCTCGCTTTTGGGACTGAGGCAGTCATCCTTGTTGAGATAGGTGTCCATTCCTTAAGGGTTCACCTCTATGACCCCGTCACCAATGAGGAAGGACTCCGCATCAACCTCAATTTGGTAGAGGAGGCAAGGGAGATGGCTATGGTCCGCAACATAGAATACAAACGGCGCATGACAATGTACTACAACTCGAGGGTAAAGCCTCATTCCTTTCAACCTGGAGAGCTGGTCCTCAAAAAGGTGATCCTCGCCACAAAGGACTCTCGCGAAGGAAAGTTGGGACCAAACTGGAAAGGGCCGTACCTCGTAACAGAAGTAGTGAGACCAGGCACCTACAGGATCTAGGATTCTGAGGGAAAGGTCTTACTTCATCCATGGAACGCAGAACATTTGAAGAGGTACTACTAGTAACATTTTAAAACTGGTGGAGTAATGAAGGTTTGGGGGGTGCATGTGACTTTTTCTACTTTTCTTGTTTATTTTAAAGTTGTTTGACAATAAGTTGAATAAAATGTTCTTATGAGGAAAGATCCTTGCATTTTCATTCCAAAAGTTATGTTCTACAGATTCTTGCATTTTCATTTAATTTCCAAAAGTTAGGCTGAATTGCCTTTCTTAAAAAAACAACAAAAGTCCCCTGCCCTCTAATCACTCTCGCAGCTGCCCTCATCTTCCTCATCATCAGAGCTGCCACTACCATCATCAGGCGCCTCAGTCGGCATAAAGCCTGAGAGGTCAATATCTGGGAAAGCAACGGAAATCTTCCCTCGGAGCTCATCATAGTCGTCAATGAAGGCATCAGTGAGGCCATTCGCTAACCCCCTCTCAGCCAAGGCAGCCCTATCCTTAGCTTGAGAAGCTCTCTCGTGTGCCGCCCTCATCTCTGACTCCACAACAGTCTCTCTGAACCTCACCCTCTCACGGGTCTGTGCAAGCTTAGCCTCACTGAGCGAAGCCCTCTCACGAGCCTTCACAAGCTCAGCCTCTGCCTTGGCCGCCCTCTCGTGGGCGGCTGAGAGCTCAGTCTTAAGCCTGGTCGCCCTCTCACGGGCCGCGGTAAGATCAGCCTCGGAAGCCCTTCTAGCAGCTTCAAGAGCAGTAATCCTTCCTTGAGCAGTGGAGAGCTCCTTTTGCATAGTCTCATTATCCTGTTTCAACTGACTATGAGATCGGGCCCTTGACAACAAACAGACGGATGCAGTGGAGGCCTAAAAAAAGAAGGACAAAGGAAATGAGATAGAGCAAATATATAAAAAAAATCTCTGGAGAAAAGGGAACAGTAAACCTTTACTTGAGCCAGACCTTCCAAAAACATGTTTATAACCCCCTCGGTGCCCAAAGCATTAATCTGCGTAACCTCGGGCAGAAACACAAATCTCCCGAGCTTTTCCCGGATCACCAGCGGGTTGCCCAGCATGGGGCCAGCCCAAGCCGGTGCCCCTGTAGAAGTTCCCGAGCCTGGAGGACACAAGTGAGGGGCAGAAGGTGTGGCCCGAGAGGAAGACTCCGGAGCAACAGTCTTGGTTGAGGAAGTCACTGGCTGGGAAGGCACCACGGGAGAAACCACCCGATGGGGACACGCCCGAGGCCCCGTTGCAGGGATGGATAGAGGAGAGCTCACCTCCAAAGTCGCTGGTGTAGAGGTCCCTGGAGAGGCGTTATCTATCCTCGCCGCCTTGGAGGGAGGGGTACTCCTACCAGAGAGGCAGGCCAAAATCACTTGTCTGTCTATTGCTGTAGAAGCAAAAGTGTTACTTAGATACAGAATATCAGGTGAACGAAAAATTATTGCTAAAGCAGAAGCGACGTACCTTTTCTTTTGGAAGATCCCGGAGGGGGTCCACCAGTCCTACCAAAAGAAGAAGGGTCCAGAGGGGGTCCACTAGTCCTACCACTCTCTCTGGGAAGGAGAACTCCCAAGTCCTTGTCAGGGTGAACTCTCACAGCCTGTAGCTTCCGCTCCTGATCTGCGAAAAGCACTGGCGGATCTGCAAGAAGACAATGAGCATGTACATGCATAAAAAAATGTAAAAGAAGAAGCAATCAAAAGACGTACCGAGTTTTTGGGCGTCAGCCCATCGTATGGGTACCAAAGGCCGATCTACCTCAGAGACCCACTCTCCACCAATGAAGAAGAAACAAGATTTCCAACTGTGGCAA
Organism: Litsea cubeba; assembly: GCA_012931725.1. Lineage (NCBI taxonomy): Eukaryota > Viridiplantae > Streptophyta > Magnoliopsida > Laurales > Lauraceae > Litsea > Litsea cubeba. Next base: position 10,782,407 of record CM022955.1, on the reverse strand, counting down.
TTGAAACGCAATCCCGTGAGCAACTTGCCACCCCTAGGGGTAAAATAGTACCATCCCCTGTTAGGGGCCGGCGACTCAATCAAATTGTAGACAGCATGAAACTCCGCAGGAGAGGCGTCCTCATGATGTGCTTTCCTCCATAGCACAAGAAAGCTGAGCATAACCCTCCAGCCATTGGGTTCTAACCGCCCCAAAGTCAATGAAAAGTAATGGAGAATGCGGCAAATGGAGGAGGACATGGGAAACCTCAGCCCAGCTTCGAGCATCTCCTCATAGATGACAATGTCACCAGAGGAGTCATTGCAAGCAGGCTCATCCATCTCGGCCCAGTGACACAACACGGTGGGAGGAATATGATAAGAAACTGCAATCTTCAAAATGTCACCATCAGTGTTGAACAAACTAAAAAGAGTGCTCACCTTGGATCTGTCATCGTCAACAACAACTTTTCCTCGATACTTTTTACAGCGAGGACGCAACTTCCCTAACACATTGGTAAGAGGGCTGCCTCCAATTTCCTTCATGCGTAACGGACCAGCAACAGAGCCGCCCGCCACGCCAACACGCACCGCAACCGCACCCGCCTTTGAAGCGACGCCAACGCCCACTCGAGCAGCGACGCCCACACCCACAAGGGCTGCGGCGCCCAAAGCAGGGGCCCCCTCGCCCGTTGCCGCGGCCTGGGCGACGCCCGCCGCCGGGCGTCGTGCTGCTGTCCCCTCGCCCACTACCGTGACCTGGGCGACGCCCGTAGCAGGGGCCCGACACCCAGCGCCCGCCGCCCCCTTGCTTGCTGCCGCAGCCGGGTGGGCTGCGACGCCTGCTGTCCCTTCTCCCGCTGCCGCAGCCAGGTGGGCTGCGGCACCCGTTGCTGTCTCTTCTCTCACGCTGGTGCCAGGGGGATCTTCTCCACATCACGATTCACACAAGAAGTTTGGTCGCTGACAACGCCTGGGGCATTTTTTCCTACAAGTTGCAGGTTCATCTTCTTCTTCTGGGATGACCCTTCTCCACTTAGGTGCTCCATTACCTTGAAAATTCCAACTTTTTCCTGATCCTTTGGAATGCCTAGGGTTTTCAAAGAATGAGTTTTATAGCCTAGGGTTTCAGGATAAGCCCCAAACTACAAACCTCTCCCAAAAACACATCTGAGTAGAAAAAGGAAAGACTGCTAGAAATTCTTGGAAGGGAGGAGAGACCTAGATATTCCAAATCCCCCCTTTCAAAGAATCTTTGGGCGCAGTGCAATGAGGGGCAAATGACGAGTCAGGCCTAAGTGACCCAGTCCGTGATAATGACTCTGGCCCAAGTGACCCAGTCCGTGACGAACCAGGGCCTAAATATGTGAAGATCCGTTTAGTCCGTTGAGGTCCGGGCCCAAATCCACGAAGTCTGGCCACGTCAAGGCAGCCCACGTCGCTTCGGAAATAGTCAGTCTTTAACCCACTTTTACCAAGTCCTGCGGAGAATATCTCACCTGCCTCGTCCATCGAGGGTAGTTCGAAGACTCCATCAAAGTAGAGCGAACGTTGCTATAAAGTCGTCCCCATCTGTTACGGGAAGAATATAAATAGAAAAGTCCCACCAGCGCTTGAGAGAGAGAAAGATTTCGGCTTGTAATCATTGCACAATTGAGAAATAATATATCCGGCAACCTCTGCCTTTGAAGTGGACGTAGGTCACACTGACCGAACCACTATAATCCCCATTCTCTTCTTTAATTACTGCATTTATCATTTATTACTTGACCGATGGTGTTCGAAACTAATTTAGGCATCATCAATAAGCATCAAGACATTTCGCTTCATATATCTTAAATTTTCATGGATTCTGACAAATTATTGAAAAATATCTAGAAAATATTGACACGTCTAAAACTGTTAGATGTACTAATTTACTCATGTGAGACAGGTGATTTTAACGAACATTGTAATTTCTTTTTCTTTAAACTTAGGAATTCAAATTCACCTGTCATTTTCTTACTTCTGGATTATGAAGTAATATATTTGGATAGTTGTTGAATTTCTTCTTGGAGAGCTACTGAACTTTTATATCCTAAGGCATTTTTCCCGTTCTTTTTTTCTCTTATGTTGGTTAGGAGTCATACCTTTTAACTTGAGGAACCAGTAATCAATCTCCAGGCGTGCATGTGCAACTAATTAAGTGCCAACACCACTCGGCCATGACAGTGTTGGCCCTAAGGCTTCTTTTTTTTTTTCTTTTTATTTGTGTATTCTATGTGCCCCCACCACTGATGTACTAGTGGATTAGCATCCAATGCAATCACGTTGCCGCTAAAATTGGTCTTTTAGGGCAACACACATCCAGTTCAGATTTATATCTATTATTAATACCATATCAAGACTGAGACCTACAGTCAAATGTACAAGGTGGAACCAGGAATTTTATTTCAAGGGGCACTTTGCAAAAATTTTTTCTCAGGGTCCATATGTAAATATGTCACTGACATTCAAAAACACTTCGAGAGGTAATGTCACACAAATATATAATAATATATGTTACCATTAAATATCATAATAATAGGAAGATAAAAAAGTTGAGTTCAGATCGAGTCCCATCTAATGATTCTTCCATGTACAAGACTTGAGCCCCCTCTCAAACATATTAAAAACCCAAACACAATTTCACGCTCTCATCTGACAATTAGTAATTTACAATAATTGAGAAAAAACCATTATCAGTAATTTTGGATTGAATTAGAAAAAGAGAGAAAGCTAGCTACCAAAGATGCAATTCCATGCTAATCATCAAAGATATTATATTTACTATGAACATTGAAACCAGAAAGATTTGTTTGATTTGCAATAGCTTCATATGGGTCAAGAAAACAATTGCAAAAAGAGGTGTATTACTTACCAAAGATGCTATTCCATGCTAAACATCAATGATGTTATATTTACATAAACACTGTGTAACCAGAAAGATTTGTTTGATTTGCAATAATAGCTTCATATGGGTAAAGAAAACAATTGCAAAAAGAGGTGTATTAATTGTAAACATAAGCTAATTCTTCTTCAATCTTCAATCTTATTCACCCTTTCACACTCATCCAACCATTCACTGTAGACATCTATTGGTTCTGATAAACCTGCAATGCAAAGAAATGAAAAGAAATCAGACAACATGATTCCAAGCTAAAAAAGAAAAAACCTATTATTAACGAATCTGATGACATCATTAGCATTCTCATATATAGAGAGAGACCAGATAAATTGGAGTTGTAAAAGGGTTTTGTATGGGTGAATGCAGAAATATCCAGATAAAGGATCCATACTCGGAGCCACCCAAATTGGGCTCTAGTATCTGGGTTAGGTCCATGTGTCATGATTTATATATATATATGTATTGAGAATTTCAGAGAAACTTGGGATCATTTATCTCCAAACTTACGATGGATAGTGGTGCTGTAACTCTCTCTGCAAATATAGCAGACAGCTACTCCAGTCATATGTTTCTTATCCCTGAAAGGACAACAGATCCATATTCACCCGTTGACTGGCGTGCCGGGCCGGGCCGGCACGGCCCACTTGACATCTCTAAGGTCAACCAATTACTTTTGCAGCTAGTTTTGTTAGTTACATGTTAATGAATTGCTAACTTGATCATCTAATTTTATGATTTTCTAATTTCTACTAAAAAAGTTAGTAAATTGAGATCGAGCAATTAGTTTTTCAGCTAATTGGTTCCTTACAGGTATATGAAATTAAAGTCTAATCATCTAATTTTTTTAGTTTCTTAGTATAAATGTTACTAAACACTGATAGCTATATCCAATCAGTCAATCCTTATGAGTCAGTACTCAGTGATGAAAGGTGACCCTCATTTGTTATCTTGTGATAAGTCCTTAAAATTGCGTATTTTCATCATCAATTTTAAAGGATATATGGACTTAATCACCATAGTATACATGCGTCATTTTATTGGAAAATCATGATTTTGTACGTGTGCATCAAAGTCTGAATTCAAGTAAAAATTAATGGAAAAATCACATTTCTGCATGAAATCATGAAACTTTCTATTTTTAGAATGAAAAGTTAGAAAATCCTTGTAAATTTCGATTCACACATGAAATGATGATATTTCTCTTCACCATTGGTTTAATTAAGGAAAATTAGATAAAATGGTGACATTTCTTGCAATTATTTAGTGTGAATTTCGTCTCACATTTTTTTGTTCGTAACCCAGCCAAGAGGGCTAGGACCCAAGTTAGAGCCCACACACACATGGAAAGGAAGCTCACTCAAGTGGGAAAGGAACTCGCACACGTAGGATGAAAGCCCGCACACGCGAGAAGAGTTGGCGTACCCAGTGTTCGAACCTTGGGCAACCAGGTGAGAATTGTCATTCGTTATCACTCGGGTAAGGAGCCGTTCTCGGATCTCGCATGATGCATTATTCCTTTCCTCCATGAACCGAGTTTTTATTGATCATTGATTTATTTGTGTAGGGAGTTTCAGATCTTTGGGGCCCGCAAAATAGAGAAGTTAAAGAGAAGAAAATTCAAGAAGAAGATACACCATGGGACCCACAACACCTTGGGCGTGGGTTCCAAGGTGGATGGCCATGAGTGGGTCCCACATACAAATTGTTGCAAGAAATATTCTTTATTTTGAAGAGATTAGAGATTCAAATTCAGATTTAGATTTATTTCAAATCAATCTCAAGAAAGAAAAGAAAGTAACAACTCTTTGTGGAGAAAGGAATCAAAGAAGGAAGAGGGGGTAGTAAAATTTTTTTTGGAATTATTCTCGTTTCCCTTAGGGGCAAATCTAAAACAGTCATAACTATCAAATAGAGTGTCACATCTGAGGAATCTAGCCACAGTTGAAAAGCTCTTTTCGAGTAGATATCCGTAGAGCCCAAGCTTGTGCTGATCAGAGCTGTATTAAGAGAGAGATGACGTCAATAAATTGATTGTTGCAATTCTAAGTGGGATGGCACTATATATTGTAAGAAATCCCAATTCCATCCATTATGGGGCCCACCTCATTCAAATTGTGCAATAAAATTTGAAATTAGATTTTAGAAAAATCTCAAGGCAAGATGTGGGCCCAAGTTTAAAGATTTGCAAGAGATAAAAGAGTTCCAATTTTAGTACACTCATGGTGGAAAACAATTCAAGTTGGAAACAAATTCCAAAATACCAAGATTCTTGCTTTGAAGTTTCAATAAGTTTCAATATATTGTTTTTTCACATTTATTGAGTTTGGCAGCACTCCAGTTATGTTCTCTGGTGCGCTACTCACTATAAACTAAAAAACTATTTGATCTTAACACAGTCAGGCTAATCCAATTAGCTCACTAGTCCAAAATACTAATCAGGTTCGCATTCCCGTCATTTCCACGAGTCCTATCTAAAATGATGATCCAAGAAGATCTGACTGTTACAATGACTCCACAAAATGGTCCACATTGATCAAAACAAAAAATAGGCTACTTTACACTTTAATCAATAATGGTGTTATAAGATATGGATCTTGGGTGGATGCCCACTTGTGATAAGATAGGGTTAGAATTAGGGTTCCTCCTTTTTAGTTTACTTTGCCTATAAATAGGCTCTCTCCCTATGTATTTAGACACAGTTAATGAGATATCAAAAAGGCTCTCTCTTCTCCCTCTAATCTTCTTTCTCTTGGTCTTTCTCTTTTATAACACGTTATCAGCACGAAGCTCTAAGAGAAGGAAGAAAACCAGGTCTTCTTGCCCAAAGAGAAGAAATCATTCCCTGCGTGGATTTTCATCGCAAACTCCTTCCCTGCGCGGATTTTCATCGCGGATTCCCTGTGCAGATTCCTTCCTAGCGCGGATTCCCATCCCAGATTCCTTCCCAGTGCGGATTTCCATCGCAGATTCCCTGGGCGGATTCCTTCCCAGCGCGGATTTCCATCGCAAAATCCTTCCCAGCGTGGATTTCAGAAAAGAGTAATATTTTTCTTTAAATACAGTAAGTAGTATCCAAACCATAGTTCAAATCCAACATATTAGAATACATAAAATTAATTTATGATATTTATTTTACTGTCATTATAGTGTTTGGTTACTATTCATTATCTTGCACGATTTTTTATTTAAATTTATTAATGCTATAAATTGATTATAAAAAAAAAAGAAAAAGAAAAAAAGAAAGAGAACCAGAAGTTCTAAAAGTGAACCTGAAGTTCACATATTCATGGACCAGTAGAAGTTGGAATAATGATATGAACCTGAAGATTCGTATCAATAAATCAAAACCTGAAGTTTTTGATTCAACAATCCATATAAATTATAAAGCCATGAAATTAAACCTGAAGTTTTTGATAGAACTAGAAGTTCTGATCACTTGTTAGAACCAGACGTTCTACCCCAAACCTGAAGATTTGACAGAACCTGAAGTTCTAATTTCATGTATTATGAACCTGAAGTTCTAAATCAAGCCTGAAGTCTTGACAGAACCAGCAGTTCTGATTCTCAAATACCTCCAATTGACATTACAAACTTGGAGACTCGAGATTTTTTTGAGGATGAGGATAGCCAACCTTTGAATAATGAGGCTTTTAACACTCACTTGGGATCACCCCCTGGCATGGTCTAGAAGGCCAATAAACTTTACAAACTTAAATTTTTTTTATTCTTTTGAGATGCATGTTGCTTAAACTTCTTTTTATTTATTTATTTCATGTCCTAATGAATGGTTTAATTATTTCAATTTTATCATATGATTGCATAGTTATATTGTTTTATTATTTTGTTTAAGGTATGGATCATGGAACTGAGGACAATCTTTGTTTGGTAGATAGTGCCACAACACACACCATTCTGAAAAAATCAGAAATTTTTCTCAGAATTGATGTTTATTCCACGAAAGGTATCAACCATAGCTGGGCCTGTACAAATAATTGAAGGCTCCGGAAGAGCCCACATAATGTTACCTAATGGTACCCACTTATTCATTAAAGATGCTTTGTTCTCAAATAGTTCCCGAAGAAACTTGATTAGTTTCAAAGACATCAGAATGAATGGGTACCACATTGAGACTGTAAGTGAAGGTAACAAGGAATTCTTATGCATTGTTACTAGTATTGGAAGCCAGAAGCAAATACTAGAAAAATTAAGTGCACTCTCCTCAGGGTTATATTACATGACAATCTTAAATGTTGAATCACATTCGGTTATGAGCAAAACAACAAAGTTAAGCCCGAAGCTTAAACTAAGCCCGAAGCTTAGTGATCCGAAGACTTTACAGCTCTGGCATGATAGGTTAGGTCACCCTGGGGCTACTATGTTGAGAAAAATTGTAGATAACTCCTTTGGGCATTCTTTAGAGAACCATCAATTGACCCTACCTAGTGGGTACTTATGTACACCGTGTTCACAAGGAAAATTGATCACCCGACCTTCTTTTGCTAAAGTTGCATACGAATCCCCATCCTTTCTGCAAAGGATACAAGGTGACATTTGTGGACCCATAAATCCCCATAGTGGACCTTTTAGATATTTTATGGTTTTGATTGATGCCTCCACCCGTTGGTCTGATGTTTGCCTACTTTCAACTAGGAACATAGCATTTGCCCGTCTATTAACTCAAATAATCAAACTTAGGGCTCATTTCCCTGATTCTCCCATTAAGTCTATAAGACTTGACAATGCAGGAGAATTTACATCACAGGTTTTTGATGATTTTTGTTCATCTATAGGAATTGTTGTCGAACATCCTGTCCCCCATGTCCACACCCAGAATGGCTTAGCTGAATCCATGATTAAGCGCATCCAACTCATTTCTAGGACTCTGCTGATGCAATCCAAATTGTCAGTTAGTGCATGGGGACATGCTGTGTTGCATGCTTCAATGTTAATTCGACTTCGACCCACAGCCTATCATCAATTTTCTCCTGCACAACTTACATCCGGACATCAACCCAATATCTCTCACTTGCGCAAGTTTGGTTGTGCAGTTCAAGTCCCAATCCCACCTCCTAAGCATACTAAGATGGGACCACAACGTAGATTGGGAATCTATGTAGGTTATGACTCTCCCTCAATTATTCGATATCTAGAACCAATGACAGGAGATGTCTTCACTGCTCGTTTTCCAGATTGTCAATTCGATGAGACAATATTCCCGCCGTTAGGGGGAGATAACATAGTTCCTGTAGAACGACCTGTTCCTGAAGAACGACGAGAATTAACATGGAATACTTCCACTCTGTCTCATTTGGATCCACGAACTTCACAATGTGAAAATGAAGTCCGGAGAATTGTGCACTTACAAGAAATTGCAAACAGATTACCTGATGCATTTAACGATGCAGCAAAGGTGACAAAATCACATGTGCCCGCTATGAATACACCTGCCAGGATTAATGTCCCTGTAGGACAAAATCAAAATACAACCGCAAAAGAATCTGCAATACGCCAGAAGCGTGGCAGACCTATAGGTTCAAAGGACTCAACTCCGCGGAAAAGGAGAAATGAGCAATCATCATCATGTCCTCCCGAAGAGGCACGTAACACTCTTGAAGAGGTTCCTCCCGAAGAGGCACGTAACGCTCCTGAAGAGGTTATGACAAAATCCGTTCTCTCTAGAATAATGGAAGTCCCTGGTGAGACTTTGGAAGCCCCTGAAGAGGCACCGGTACCGGATAATGAAGAGATCTCTATATTTTACAATTATTCAAAAGAGAGATGGAATAGAAATGATATTGTCATCGATGACGCATTTGCATATGCGATAGCTACACAAATATCAAAGGTAAATGATGATGATGATTGGGACACAGAACCACGTTCTATAAATGAATGTCGACAAAGAAATGATTGGCCAAAATGGGAAAGTGCCATCAAAGCAGAGTTAGAGTCTCTCAATAAACGTGGTGTGTTCGGACCTATAGTACAAACCCCAAAAGATGTTAACCATGTAGGTTACAAGTGGGTGTTTGTAAGAAAACGGAATGAAATGAATGAAATTACCAGATATAAGGCACGATTAGTGGCACAAGGTTTCCTGCAGAAACCTGGGATTGATTATGAGGAAACATACTCCCCTGTCATAGATACAACAACTTTCAGATATCTGATAAGTTTAGCAGTTTCTCAAAATCTAGAAATGCGACTCATGGATGTTGTAACTGCTTACTTATATGGGGACTTAGACACTAGAATTCACATGAAAATCCCGGAAGGATTTCCTTTGCCTGAAGCAAAGCCAAGGAGTACATACTCAATCCAATTGAGGCGATCATTGTACGGCCTGAAGCAATCCGGAAGAATGTGGTACAATCGTCTTAGTGAATACTTGTCTAAAAATGGGTATGCAAACGATCCTATTTGCCCGTGTCTATTTATAAAGAAATTCATGAAGGGATTTGCAATATTAGCAGTTTATGTGGATGATATCAATTTGGTAGGGACTCCAGAAGAGCTCGAAGAAACTGCTGATTGTTTAAAGAAAGAATTTGAAATGAAAGACCTTGGAAAAACAAGATTCTGTCTCGGGTTGCAAATCGAGAGAAATTCTAATGGGATGTTGGTCCATCAATCTAATTATACCGAGAAGGTTTTAAAACGATTTGGTATGGACAAAGCACACCCATTAAGCACACCCATGGTCGTCCGGTCTCTTGATACACAGAAAGATCCATACCGTCCTATTGAAAAAAATGAAAAAGTTTTGGGTCAAGAAGTACCATACTTAAGTGCTATTGGAGCCCTGATGTACTTAGCACAATGCACTAGACCGGATATTGCATTTTCTGTGAATCTACTTACCAGATATAGCTCCGCACCAACTCAAAGGCACTGGGTTGGTATTAAACATATCCTACGATATTTGCGTGGAACAACTGATTTAGGAATATTTTATTCTTATAATCCTATAGATTCCAGTTTTACAGGATATGCAGATTCAGGTTATCTCTCTGATCCTCATAAGGGTCGATCACAGACAGGTTATGTGTTTCTAAATGGTAATGCCGCCATTTCTTGGCGTTCTACTAAACAGACTCTGGTAGCTACCTCCTCTAACCATGCTGAGATTTTGGCTCTTTATGAAGCCAGTAGGGAATGTGTATGGCTAAGATCCTTGATTCAGCATGTTCGTAGTTCTTGTCAATTACCTTCTATTGCAGGTATCCCAAATGTTATCTATGAAGATAATGAAGCATGCATAAAACAAATTCGAGAAGGTTTTATTAAAGGAGACAAGACTAAGCATATAGCACCAAAGTTCTTCTTCACTCATGAACTTCAGAAGAACAATGAAATTGAAGTCAAACAAGTTTGTTCGAGTAACAACCTGGCTGATCTATTTACCAAATCTTTGCCAAAATCAGTATTCCAGAAGTTTGTATATGAGATTGGCATGCGAAGAGTTCATCATCAAACTATGTAAATGGTTGCAATCATCAGGGGGAGCAGTTTATCAGGGAGCATCCTGAAGTATGCTTCCCAGGACATTTGTGCGCTGTACTCTTTTTCCTTTCCTAGGTTTTATCCCACTGGGTTTTCCTAGTTAAGGTTTTAACGAGGCAGCATTATGCACGTCCAACACCATTTCAATGATCTTGAAGAATGTTGTACTCTTTTTCCCTTCGCTTTGGTTTTTCCCACTGGGTTTTCCTTAGCAAGGTTTTTAATGAGGCAACTGTCATTAAATGGTGGTCATCCAAGGGGGAGTGTTATAAGATATGGATCTTGGGTGGATGCCCACTTGTGATAAGATAGGGTTAGAATTAGGGTTCCTCCTTTTTAGTTTACTTTGCCTATAAATAGGCTCTCTCCCTATGTATTTAGACACAGTTAATGAGATATCAGAAAGGCTCTCTCTTCTTCCTCTAATCTTCTTTCTCTTGGTCTTTCTCTTTTATAACAAATGGGGTATTTTATCCAATCTACTTATCAATAACTCTCCTACTGGATCGACAAATTGTTATGTTATTCACCCAATGTGAACTACATAATGACATTCACAAACATTAAGTTCTTTTATTAACATTAAGTTCTTTTATTGATGGGTTATATATAGTGGTAAACCAGTCCCTATTGGGATACAAGTGGTAGGAACAACCTAAATCAAGAATCCATTCATCCTGACGACAAATACCATTTATAGTCACAGAAATTAAGTGCACCGTCGAAATCATAATCTGATCTTCCATCTGCAACACTAACTGGATCATCAGATGACGAATCTTCTATTTCTTTCCCTTTCCTCTGCCTTTAAGGACAATCTTCTCTGATGTGCCCTTTCTTATGGCAATAATAACATTCAATGTTTTTCCTATTGGATCTAGACTCAAATCTATGTTCGCCTCTACTACTGAAGTCTTTATTTCTTTCTCGTACTACCAAACCCTCACCCGAACCATCATTTTCAGCCAAACCTTTTTCTTCCACTCCTTAGAGTTTGAGGCTGACTCAACATCCTCCATGAATTGAGTTTCTCTACCATACATCATGGCATCAACAAAATATTCATATGAAGGTGGTAACGAACACAACAGCATAATAGCTTGGTCCACATCAGCTTTGATACCAGTTGTTGTGCGCGTGCTGCGGAAGCGCGAAACCTGCGATCAATCAATTATGCCACACAAGAGAGATACGAGGATTTTCTGTGGTTCGACAAGACCGCCTACGTCCACTGCAAGAGAGCAACATTTACATCTTAACTCTCTTCAGAGTCCAGGGTTACAGATTACATCATATATGTAATCTACGGCCTCTGTACAAAGACCAAATACCCTGGACCCTAAACCGGGTCATTGTTTAACCCAATAGACCACTCCGGTAAATCCGAAATAGAAGACATAAACCCAACAATCGCCACCTTGGCCTTGATTCCGTAGAACTCGAGCCACCAGGACACTAGGAGATAACCGGCAATGTCTTCTCATACCTCACTAAAAGGTACGTCCCTGCACTGATGGGTGTAGCATTCATTCTCCAACACTTTTACATGTCGAACCAGCAATACAAGACATAACCCAACATACTTGGTACCCATAATCCCAAGTAACAGCTGTTGTGCGCGTGTATGCGGAAACGTGAATTAATGCGACCGAACGGATAATAAACCACACAAGACAGACAATCACACACAAGAGAATTACGTGGTTCAGCAATCTTACCTACGTCCACGGGAAAGAAAACTCGACTCTCCTTTAGGTTCACTCTTCTGTCTATGTCTGTGTATCTCATGGGTTACACATTACATCATATATATAATGTTCTCTTTCTTATTCCCCAAGAAACCCTATCTTAGTCAATAAGAAAATCCCGGTACAATTACAAAAATACCCATGACCATGAACCTACTTGGTCTGGACCTACTAAGCCCAACAATCTCCCCCTCCAGACCACATAGCAGACGCCTCTGAACCCCTTACTAGGAGTCCAGTCCTGCTAACTCTGAACACAGCTCCAGCTTTCCCTTAGACACGACCTTAGTCATCATGTCAGAGGGATTCTTGTCAATGTGAATCTTTTCCAGCTTCATGAGATTCTTCTCGATAATCTCACGAATCCAATGATATCTCACATCAACGTGCTTTGTGCGGGCATGGTATGTAGCATTCTTGCTAAGATCCATAGCACTCTGACTATCACAGTAGACTACATCCCCTCCTTGCTTCAAACCTAGTTCTTGATGTGATCTTTATCAATCATAAAATACCGCAAGTGCACGGGTGTCTAGTTGAGATAGTGGTAAGAACGGGTCGAATCCACAGGGAGCTAATTAAAGAAACTTTTAGATAAAGAAAACTAATTAACTAACAATTAAGAAAAGTTTTGAGTATTTAGAAATAAAAACAAGCAACTAATTCAGAAAGATGAAAACTACCAATTAATGAAAGTGATTAGAGCATAGGAATCCAATAAGCATCCACCAATTATTTATCAAGTAATCTTAACTTGTTCCAATTTTTAGTTCAAATCAAAGACAAATCAATGTTTTTAATTTGGAAAATCTAACTTTAAAAACCCCTTTTTAATTATAGAATCCAAAACCCAAAACTTCCTTCATCTCATAAAAGATAAAAAAACAATCTAAGCACTACCCATCAAAAGTAAGTATAAACCATCAAAAAGATCTAAGTCCTAAGCATGGCCTATCAAACCTAACCATGGATAGTCAAAAATCAATTTTTATTTTCAGAAATTAAGAATGGAGATTTGCCTAGGGCATGAAGACAAGTCTATTAATCATTAAAAACATGAAGATATGTAAACAAGTTAGAACTACTAGACAAATAAAAAGCAATCACTTATCTTCATCCATCGCTCTAATCAAAACTAGCCCGCCATTACAAAGAAGACTTCTTGATTTGTCATTAAAGATTGCATCTTTACAACTTCTCCTTCAAGTACTTGCTTGGACAAGGCCCAAAGCTACCCAAAATAAAAAATATGGAGAACTAGAACTAGAACTAGAAGAGGGGAAAGAAAGGGGAAGAAGAGAGAAAATGGCTTGGCCACTTTATGAAGGAGAATGGGCTTTTTGTTCTAGCCCCCTTATGCTTATTTTATACTTTTTGGCCTCTTGATTTTCAAGGAATTATTTTCATTCTATGACTTGATTATTGGCTTAGCTTTCAAGCAAAGCTTCTTAGGTTGCAATTTGAATTGGAGATGATTTGTTACTAAGTGTGGTCTCTTGGGCTCCAAGTCTTGCCAAATTGAACTCCTCAATTATCTCTCATGTTGCCAATTTTAAAAACCTTTTGCAATTCCCGCATGGAATTATAACAGCCAACTTCCTGAGGTCATATCTCCCTCAATATAGCTCCGATTTATGAAATCTTAGGTCCACGGATATCTACTCGAAAAGAGCTTTCTAACGGTGGGTAGATTGCGCCAATCCGATACTAGGTTTGAAAGTTATGGCTATTTCAATTTGCTGTCCCTGAAAATTCCGAGAATAATGGCAATTAAGGGAACTTCTATGTTTGGCATGCAATGGGGTGTGTGGGACCCATGTCAGACGTCCAAGGCATGTTTGGACTCTTTCTTTGCTTGCTTATTTGATTCTCTTTCCATATTTAGCATACTTCTTTACTTGCAACTTTGACTACTCAACTCCCCTTGCAAAGTTTCTAATTTTCTCTCTCTTTCTTGATCTTGGTTTTCAAATTTAGCAAGTCAACACCATCTTTCCAATTCTGAGTTTCTTCTTTCCTCTTTGAGAATTTCCAATCTTTCCAACTCCACCAAGATGTCAAGATATGTGGGCCCACCATGAAGGGTGTCCCGCCTTTGATCTCTCTCAAGTTTCACCAATGCAGGTCCCACTCTTCATTTCTCCTACATAAATAAAAATAAATAATGTCAATAATAATCAAGTGTGAGGAATCTAGATGGACTATGCATGGGACTCTACATGCCTACTTAATGCACCAAAAATACTCAACTTTCCAAAAATAACACCTGGTGTCAAAATTAGCAGGTATGCATTAGTGATGCTAAAAAAAACTAATTTTGGGTGAAGAATGAGATGAGAACCCTAATTTCACAAAAGTCATGGATTGTAACGAATTTTGACCAAATTTGACTAAGATTCCAACTATGATGTTTAAATGCATGAAATCATGAAATTAAATGTAATTCTATGCAATTAGCTTAATTAAGTCCACAAATGCATCTAAAATGATGAATGAAAGCTACAATTTTGTGGACTTATCACACCCCCAAACTAGCTTTTTGCTTGTCCTCGAGCAAAATAAGTGAAGAAATGAGAAGTTTATTACCTAACTTAAGAAAAAGACAAATGCAGATAAACAAAAATGATGTCACTTTCGCTGGCACTCTCGACTGCATTTAGCATATGCAGCAAGCCCTTAAACCCCTAGGTTCCCCCTAGTGGACGAGTTGTGCCTCGTGAGGGTTTGCAGTGAATATACCCACAAAATTCATTTATCCTAAAAAACAAACATAGGAATAAAAACAAAGAAACTTTTTTTTTCAAAAGGAAATCAAGTTATCTCGGACACTCTTTGTGTAGCCCAGAATAGTCAAAATCTTAGACTTTTCAAAATTCAGTTCATCCTTCTAATATCAAGCCTTTTTTCTTTTTTCTCTTTTTTTATTCAAATACCAAACTTTTGTGTGCCTTGTGCAAGTGTATACATCCAATCAATCTTTCAAATGTTCCGCTATGATTTCATGAAAACAGAATTCTCCCTCAAATGCTCTGATCTTTCCTAGATTTAGTGGCTCATAAGTTTCCCTCTCAATGCTACTATGACGGCTTTCGCACTACTGTATTTTCAAAGGCTGCGAGATGCATCTTTATTTTCTTTTTCTTTTTTTTTTTGCAAACACGCACATGTGACTGTGCAACGCCTAGGTCCCTTAAGCTTTCTAATTAACCCATGTAACAAGCATTCGGCCAATGACTCCCAAACCAGATGGCTTTAGGGCACTAGGTATGTAAATACCCCTAAGGGCTTACTGGCTCGAGTTAAAAGGGCTACGAACCCAAACTAGTCACAAAACTTTTTATTCAAGACTTCTAACTAAACACTTTTTTTTTTTTGCAGTCCTCAACAATCGGCAGCCTTTTTCAATTCGCCCGAATTAATCCAATGGCTTTGGTCGGCCTAACCATCCCGATGAACCAGGTAGACTTACAAGGCTGGACTTCATAAAGTCATCCTATCTTTCTTGAAAAACTCTAAATTCAACACCAAGGCTTCCTATCCAAAATCTTGATAGATGTATACATGTTTCAGTGAAAACAGAGTTTAATATTATTTTGATATATTCTAGAAAAGATTTGAACTTTCATTTCACTTCCTTCCAAGGATTTCAAAATTCCGGATTTCCGAGCATCGTTGAATTTTATCAATTCCTTTCCAAACTACCTTTTAAAAATATATATATATATATATATTGCACAAACGAGAAATTGTCCTAAATTTTTTTTAAAAAATAAAAGTTTTCCTAAAATTGAAAAAAAAGTAAAAGTTTTCCTAAAATTGAAAAAAAATACCTAAAATTGGACAAGTGTGCTTGTTCCCACCCCCAAACCTAAACTAGACAGTGTCCTCGATGTCATGCATGTAATGTAGAAAATGATAATGTAACATGAGGAAAAATAAATTCCAGGAGGTAAAGGAAAAAAGTTACCTGATGATTTTGCATGGTGCTTCCCTGTCCAAAGGTTAGAAAAAGAAAAGGAAAAAAAAATCTAAACTAATAATAATCTATATAAAAATAAAGAAAAATAAACTACCCTATTTGACACCTAACATGGATTCCTCCTGGATCCCAAACAAACTTACCTTTCAAAATTGAGGTCAAGATCTCTCGTTTAGGTTGCCTCCTATTCTTTTCTATGAATGAGGTTGAGTCTAGCAGTGCATTCACCTTTTCAATATGGCCATCTATATCAAAATCACTCCCAAAATGTGCTAGACAAACCTCCAATGGATCCTCATAGCCTAACAGGGGAGCAACATTTCTAACCAACTCTTGTAAGTAGCTGGCCTCACCAACCTCATCATCCTCATCTTGAGGTTGCTTACTCACATTAAAGATGTTTAGTTGAACTGTCATGGTGCCAAACGAAATTTGCATCACTCCATTCCTACAATTAATCAAAGCATTGGATGTTGCTAGGAATGGTCGTCCTAAAATGATTGGTATTTTAGCCACATTTCTTGTTGGTTGATTCACGTCCAAGACAACAAAGTCTATAGGGAACACGAACTCTCCTACTTTGATCAGGACATCCTCCACTACCCCCTTTGGGTATCGAATTGAAGCATCAGCCAATTGGAGGGTCACATGAGCTTTCTTCAACTCCCCCAAACCTAATTCTTTATAAATAGAGTATGGAAGGAGGTTCACACTTGCACCCAAGTCTAGTAAAGTGTGCTCAATATGATGGTCCCCTATCTTGCATGAAATTGTAGGACACCCTGGGTCCTTGTATTTGATTGGGATTGGACTTGAAATAACAGAACTAGCTTGCTGAGCTAGGAAAGCTTTCTTGGGAACATTGGTGGTTCTTTTGAAGGTGCAAAGGTCCTTCAGGAACTTGGTATAGGCAGGAACTTGTTGGATCGCATCTAAAAGTGGGATGTTAATCCTCACTTGTTTGAACACTTCTAACATTTTATCCAACTGAACAGTTGATTTTGTTGAGCCTAGCCTCTGTGGGTATGGTGCCTTGGGAACATAAGTCCTAGGAGTGGGTTCACTAGGTGATGGTTCAACATTGACTGGGTTCTCTGGTTCTAATATGGGTTCAGCAGTCACACTTGGTTCCTCAGTTTTCATTTTCTCACGTGATTCTTCTTCAGGTTCCTTGGGTAGTTCCACCTTGTTATCCACTTGTGTACCTGACCTAAGAGTGATAATGGATTGGACTTGTTCCAGGCCTTTTCCTTTTATATCATGAACGACTTGGCCCTTGGGATCGGGTTCAGGTTGACTAGGGAAGGTTCCCTTGTCTCTGGCACTGATGTAGTTGGCCAGTTGGCCCATCTGATATTCCAGTTTTGCAAGTGATTGTATGTTAGCATTCAAGCTCTGAACAGTGCTTTGCTGGAACTGGAGGGTATTCTGAGCTAACAGTTTCATGGTTTCCTCAAGAGAATCTATCCGCTGATTTTGCTGATTTTGGAAACCGAGTGGGGCATTGGACTGAAATTGTACGGGTTGAAATTGATGTGATTGTGATGGGCCACCCTGAGTTGGACCCTTGGTCCAAGAAAAATTAGGATTATCCCTCCAACTTGGATTGTATGTGTTGGAGTATGGGTCATACCTCTGACGATTATCAAAATGAGTGTTTTGATAAAGCGCATTCACCTCCTCAATAGACTCGGTCTGACCCAAAGTTGTTGGGTCAATCCCTCCATTCATGGCCTGAGTATATTCAAAGTATTTGGAGTAGGCTTTTGGTTCAGTTCCAAGGCCTCTATTCTCCTCACTAGTGTGGCCAATTTGGCCTCTGCCTCAATTTTGGGTTCAATCTTGAACATCCCCCTTTTTTTCAGGAATGGTGGGTTTGATGGGCTCCCTCTTGATAGGGGCCCACTGCAATGTGTTTTCAGCGGTTTCTTCCAAAAATGTCCATGCTTCATCCGCTGTCTTCTGTGTAAACTGCCCACCACAGAAAGATTCCACCATTTGCTTAGTAGGGTAATCCAAACCCTCATACACGATCTGGACCAATCAAATTTTTTCAAATCAATGGTGGGGATACTGGATTAAGTGGTCCTTGAACCGTTCCAAATAACTGCAAAGTGTTTCCCCTTCCATTTGATTGAATCCATTGATGGCCTGCCTAATCGAAGCGGTTTTCTGCTTAGAGTAGAATTTTTTGTAAAACTCTTCGACTAGCTTGTCCCATGTAGTGATGGACCTGGCCTGTAAGGCATAAAGCCAAGCTTTAGCCTTTTCTTTTAGGGAGAAAGGAAATAATCTAAGTTTAAGGTCCTCTTCAGTCATGTTATTGATTCTCATGGTCCCACAGATGTCCTCAAATTCCCTAACATGTTGATATGGGTTTTCCTGGTCTAGTCCACGGAATACTGGGAGCATCTGGATCATGCCAGATTTTAGCTCAAATGTAGCATTGGTCTGAGGCAGGGTGATGTAGGACGGTTGAGTTGTCTTAGTGGGGTACATGTAGTCTTTCAAAGTCATGGGTGGGTCCTCCTGATCAGCCATCCTAACAATTTTTTTCAAAGTTTGAAGACTTTTCGACAACGGTTAAGGCTAATTAGGGGTCTATCCCGACTAACCTTTTACTCTTGCGTACCCATAGTTTCTCTCTCTCAATTTTAGAGCGCATGCATCGGGTTTAACCTTAAAGAAATGCAAGCCTAATCTATATGCTGGGCCCTAATGGTCTTACTAGATGATGCACAAGCAGTCAAGCATAAAGATTGAGCACAAGAAATAATCCTAGGGTTAGCTTAACTCACTAGACAGCTCCTAACTGGTTTAAAGAGTGTACTAAGGCCTCCAATCCGGTCTTATGAAGCCAAATCGACCAGGTAAGTCCCCAGGATGAGTGGTGGGGTCATAATGCACTTGGCAAGGGTCCCGCTTAAGAACCAAACTCCTAGAACAGAGACTGCCACCCTTTTTGGTAGGGACATGACTTACTTAGACATCAACTTGACCAAAGATCGCAACTGGTGCAACCTTTTGTGGTCTTCGTCCTACTGAGCTTGAGTCCTATGGTCTCGTTGCTACTTGATTTTAATTAAAGTTAGGATTCTAATGTGAGAGATGATTAATCTAAATGGGCAAGGATCTGGTGATGAAATCAGTCCTTATCTTTTTGGGGTCGATTGCCCTTAACTAAGTGTGTGTCCAATTAGAAGGTGTGTCAATCAAGCATTCACACTTTGCTAAAATTAAATCATCCAAGCCCCACTTGCAAGTAAAAGATTCGTGGGGTAAAGTTTAGAAATTCTTACAGCGGGTCCACGCAAATTCTTTAAACTGTGCAAGCTTAACCTTTTTTTTTAGTAATTTTGCAATTCTGAGAGCAACTTTTTTGCTTAAAAGCAATCCCCGCGATTTCCTTCCCCTTTTAGAGTCCTACAAAACTCAGATTGTAACCTCAAAGAAAACGACTAAAGTGTTAGATCTAAATAAACTACTAAAAACAACTAAAAATTGTTAATAAAATCCCTAAATTGAAAAATCAACCTAATCTAAATTTTAAAAACCTAAACTACTGCAATTTGAATGAAAGATGCAATTCTAAAACTCCTAATGCAATCCTAAGTTAAATGGACACCTTGCTGTCAAGTGCTGAAAAAAATTATAGTGTTGAAACTTGTTGCACGGGCCCAATTTTACAGATCTGTACGACCACCTTTTATTCAAGAAAACCTTAAAACAGTGACTGGGATGTAATCTCCTAATATGCAAGAATCAAACAAAAAAAAAAAAAAAAAAAAAACAGAGACTAAAAAGGATAAGAAACAAAGAAGTTATGCTATCATGAAGTTGGCTACTTAGCCCAGTTTTGCTGTTGAATGCAGAATCTGCCTGACTGATTGGCCCTGTTCACAGCACTAAAAGTAGGGCTTCCAAAACCTATTTCTTTCTGGGATTTTTATGCTTCAAAGTCAATGTACCAAAGTCCAATCCAGCAAAATTTAAAGTCCAAAGGAGTCCGTTTGACAGGTTTTAAAAGTGCGAACTTTTGGGCAAAAACCAGGCCAAATCTGTCACAAAATTAGTGCAGAAATTTCTCTTTTTATTTAACCACTAGCAATCAGTCCGAAAATTATTGAAAAATCAACAACCAAAACATGAAAAACAGTAACCACAAATATAAAGAAACACAAAAACTAAACCTAATGCAAGCTATGAATGAAACTAACTACAAAAATATGCCATGATATGCAAAAAATAATGCTAGAAATCCTAACTAAAAGATTCTTTTCAAATTGGCTCCCCGGCAACGGCGCCAAAAACTTGATGTGATCTTTATCAATCATAAAATACCGCAAGTGCACGGGTGTCTAGTTGAGACAGTGGCAAGAACGGGTCGAATCCACAGGGAGCTAATTAAAGAAACTTTTAGATAAAGAAAACTAATTAACTAACAATTAAGAAAAGTTTTGAGTATTTAGAAATAAAAACAAGCAACTAATTCAGAAAGATGAAACTACCAATTAATGAAAGTGATTAGAGCATAGGAATCCAATAAGCATCCACCAATTATTTATCAAGTAATCTTAACTTGTTCCAATTTTTAGTTCAAATCAAAGACAAATCAATGTTTTTAATTTGGAAAATCTAACTTTAAAAACCCCTTTTTAATTATAGAATCCAAAACCCAAAACTTCCTTCATCTCATAAAAGATAAAAAAACAATCTAAGCACTACCCATCAAAAGTAAGTATAAACCATCAAAAAGATCTAAGTCCTAAGCATGGCCTATCAAACCTAAGCATGGATAGTCAAAAATCAATTTTTATTTTCAGAAATTAAGAATGGAGATTTGCCTAGGGCATGAAGACAAGTCTATTAATCATTAAAAACATGAAGATATGTAAACAAGTTAGAACTACTAGACAAATAAAAAGCAATCACTTATCTTCATCCATCGCTCTAATCAAAACTAGCCCGCCATTACAAAGAAGACTTCTTGATTTGTCATTAAAGATTGCATCTTTACAACTTCTCCTTCAAGTACTTGCTTGGACAAGGCCCAAAGCTACCCAAAATAAAAAATATGGAGAACTAGAACTAGAACTAGAAGAGGGGAAAGAAAGGGGAAGAAGAGAGAGAATGGCTTGGCCACTTTATGAAGGAGAATGGGCTTTTTGTTCTAGCCCCCTTATGCTTATTTTATACTTTTTGGCCTCTTGATTTTCAAGGAATTATTTTCATTCTATGACTTGATTATTGGCTTAGCTTTCAAGCAAAGCTTCTTAGGTTGCAATTTGAATTGGAGATGATTTGTTACTAAGTGTGGTCTCTTGGGCTCCAAGTCTTGCCAAATTGAACTCCTCAATTATCTCTCATGTTGCCAATTTTAAAAACCTTTTGCAATTCCCGCATGGAATTATAACAGCCAACTTCCTGAGGTCATATCTCCCTCAATATAGCTCCGATTTATGAAATCTTAGGTCCACGGATATCTACTCGAAAAGAGCTTTCTAACGGTGGGTAGATTGCGCCAATCCGATACTAGGTTTGAAAGTTATGGCTATTTCAATTTGCTGTCCCTGAAAATTCCGAGAATAATGGCAATTAAGGGAACTTCTATGTTTGGCATGCAATGGGGTGTGTGGGACCCATGTCAGACGTCCAAGGCATGTTTGGACTCTTTCTTTGCTTGCTTATTTGATTCTCTTTCCATATTTAGCATACTTCTTTACTTGCAACTTTGACTACTCAACTCCCCTTGCAAAGTTTCTAATTTTCTCTCTCTTTCTTGATCTTGGTTTTCAAATTTAGCAAGTCAACACCATCTTTCCAATTCTGAGTTTCTTCTTTCCTCTTTGAGAATTTCCAATCTTTCCAACTCCACCAAGATGTCAAGATATGTGGGCCCACCATGAAGGGTGTCCCGCCTTTGATCTCTCTCAAGTTTCACCAATGCAGGTCCCACTCTTCATTTCTCCTACATAAATAAAAATAAATAATGTCAATAATAATCAAGTGTGAGGAATCTAGATGGACTATGCATGGGACTCTACATGCCTACTTAATGCACCAAAAATACTCAACTTTCCAAAAATAATACGTGGTGTCAAAATTAGTAGGTATGCATTAGTGACGCTAAAAAAAACTAATTTTGGGTGATGAATGAGATGAGAACCCTAATTTCACAAAAGTCATGCAATGTAACGAATTTTGACCAAATTTGACTAAGATTCCAACTATGATGTTTAAATGCATGAAATCATGAAATTAAATGTAATTCTATGCAATTAGCTTAATTAAGTCCACAAATGCATATAAAATGATGAATGAAAGCTACAATTTTGTGCACTTATCAGTTCTTTAAAGAAATTCCTCAACCAAATCATCTCCTTCCCTGCTTCATTAGCAGCTATGTATTATGCTTCGGTTGTAGACAATGCTGTACACTTCTGTAACTTAGACTGCTAGGAAATAGCTCCCCCTGCAAAAGTAAATAAGTACCCAGAAGTAGACAACCGACGATCAAGATCGCCTGCAAAATCAGCATCTGTTAAGCCTTCAAGTACTGGTTTCAAGCCTCCGAAACACAAGCAAAAACCTGATGTACCTCTCAAATATCTGAAGATCCACTTCACTGCTTCCCAATGCTCTTTCCCAGGGTTAGAAAGAAATCTATTCACTACACCCACTGCATGAGCAATGTCTGGCCGTGTACACACCATGGCATACATAAGACTCCCAACTGCTGAGGAGTATGGAACAAACATCATCCGTTCCTTTAAATTCATCTGTAGTAGGACATAATCTCTTACTGAGCTTAAAGTGACTGGCTAAAGGCATGCTAACTGGCTTAGCATCTACCATGTTGAATCTCGCAAGCACCCGTTCAACATATTTCTCCTGTGACAACCACAACTTCTTGGCATTCCTGTCACGACGTATTTGCATTCCCAAAATCTGTCGTGCGGGACCCAAGTCTTTCATGTCAAAAGTCTTTGACATGTCCCTCTTCAATCTGCCAATCATCTTACTATCTTGTCCAACTATCAACATATCATCTACATATAAAAGAAGGATAATAATTTTGCCATTACCAAACTTACGAACATAAACGCAGTGATCCGCAACTGTCCTCTGGTACCCATGACTCACCATGAATGAATCAAACTTCTTGTACCACTGCCTCGGCGCTTGTTTCAGCCCGTATAGACTCTTTTTCAACCTGCAAACCAACTATTCTTTTCCTTCTACCTCAAACCCCTCCGGCTGAGTCATGTCGATCTCTTCTTTCAGATCACCGTGAAGAAATGCAGTCTTCACATCCATCTGTTCAAGTTCAAGGTCCATGCTGGCGACTAGACCCAAGACAACTCTGATAGAAGTCATCTTCACAACTGGAGAGAAGATTTCATCGAAGTCAAGACCCTTCGTCTGCGCAAAGCCTTTAACCACTAGCCGTGCTTTGTGCTTTATCAGTTTTCCACTGTCATCTCTCTTCAGCTTGAACACCCATTTGTTCTTTAGAACCTTCTTGCCTTTTGGGAGTTCCACCAACTCATAAGTATTGTTCTTTTTCAAAGAACTCATCTCATCCTGTATAGCCTCCATCCACTCATCTTTATCTGCATGAGTCTTTGCTTCTGGGTAGCTCTCTAGCTCCCCCTCATCAGTAAGTAAAATATAATCTGCTGCAGGATATCTTGTTGATGGTTGACACTCTTGAGTAGACCTCCTAACCTGAGGTTCCGTGGTTTCTGATTGAGGAGACTGCTCCCCCTGCTCAACACCCTGTTCATCTGGAAACCCCTGCGCCTCATCACGATCTGGATTGTTTTGTCCACCTTCTCCACTTGTAGTCTGCACTGGAGAAGGAGTCGGAGTGAGATCAACCACTCCATCAATAACTTCTTTAGACTTTTCAGTCTTCTCAATATCTCCAAAGAATTGGTCTTCATGAAACACCACATCTCTACTTCTGATAAATTTTCTTTTCTCTGGATTCCCTAACCTGTAGCCAAACTCGGCTCCACCATAGCCAATAAAAATGCAACACACTGCCTTATCATCCAGCCTTGAACGCTGCTCCTTTGGTACATGTGCAAAAGCCTTGCACCCAAATACCTTCAAATGAGAATAAGAAACATCTTTACCTGTCCATACTCTCTCCAGAAGATCAAAATCCAAAGGAACTGAGGGAGACCTGTTCATCAGGTAAACGGTAGTCAGTACAGCTTCACCCCAAAATGGCTTGGGTAACTGTGCCACTCTAACCATGCATCTCATCCTTTTAAGAATAGTGCGGTTCATTCTCTCTGCCACACCATTGTGTTGTGGAGTACCAGGAATTGTTCTTTCATGTCGAATACCATGCTTCGAGCAATTGCCTTTAAACTGGTTGGATGTGTACTCACCACCATTATTTGTGCGGAGACATTTCAAGAGCTTTCCTGTTTCTCTTTCAACCATGACATGAAACTGCTGAAATACCTGGAACACCTGATCCTTCGATTTCAACGCATAAACCAAGACTTTCCTGGATGCATCATCAATAAATGTGACAAAAAACTTATTGCCACCCAATGACTCCACCTCCATGGGACCACAAACATCAAAGTATACCAAATCCAACACATTAGGTTTAATCGTTGATGTTTTAGAGAAAGAAACCCTATGCTGTTTACCAAACAAGCAATAATCACAAGGGTCAAGGGATGTACCTTTCGAGTAATTAATCAAATATTTCTTTGCCAATAACTGCAGTCCTTTCTCACTCATATGTCCAAGTCTCTTGTGCCACAGATTTGGAGAGTATCTGTTTTCAACAGCATTCAACACACCTTTGCATAGCTTCACATGTGTCTTGTACAACGTATTACACGCCTTCCCTCTCGCAAAAATAAGAGACCCTTTAGTGAGTCTCCACCTACTATTTCCGAAGTAACTTTCATAACCTGCATGGTCCAATGAAGTCCCGGAAATCATATTCAACCGTAAATCAGGAATATGTCGCACATCTTTCAGCGTCATTGTGCAACCAATATCGGTTTGAACACAGACATCACCGATCCCAATAATATTCGAATGACTTGTGTTGCCCATCTTCACAGTGCCAAAGTCCCCTGCTTTGTACGTCGTGAACATCTCCTTAGAAGGAGTAACATGGTAGGATGCTGCTGTGTCAACAACCCACTCAACCTGATCATCTGCAACACTCAAAGACTCTTCAACTTCACTAGTCAGAATCACTACTTCATTATCCAAAGTAGTTGTAGTGTTAGTGTCATTCTTCTGCTCATTGTTGGTGTCTTTCTTTTCCTTCAAGCAAAGCAATTCTTCTTAATGTGTCTCTCCTTACCACAATGAAAGCATTTTTCAGACTTTTTCTTAGTCTGTGATTCCTTGCCACCTCTGGACTTGCCACGACCCCCCTTTGGTCCCCTACTCTTAATTCACGTTTCCGCATACACGCACACAACAACACCAAGATTAACATAGCCCGGGGACATCAGAGACCTTAGAACTACACATAGGTTAATAGTGATGCGAACGGGCGCCGGGTATTCTGGACCCTAGGATGGCTTGTAGTATATTCCTTGACCATTGATTAATCTATTTGCATGCATCTTGTTATGCATTTTCGTGATGTTCATAGGTAGGGCTGTCAGAGGGCTGAGCCCGAGCTCAGGCCGGGCAGGGGTAAGCCCTTACCCTACCCTCATATATGCGGGCCGGGCTTAGGTCAAGTCAAAGCCCTCGAAGCCCACGGCGGGCCAACAATATCGAAGCCCTTATCCTACCCTCAAGGGTCAGGGCCGGGCTAGGGTCGGGCCAGGGCCGAAAGAAATAGTTATTTTTTTTAATATTATCATATATAATAATTCTTCTATACCATAATGCTAACCCACCTTTATTCGATGGGCAATGTAAAAGTCAATCTTTTTGTAACACTTCTAAAAGAATGCACAAAACAAGTTACTTCATCATTTTATAAAGGTATTAGTTAGGATTAAATGAAATAAGGTAATGTGATAGTATTGTGACATGAAACTCGAAAATTCACTTTTAAATACCTTAAGACACTAACAGTAGTTATATAGTTTAAATAATATGCTCGGTTTTGTTTGCTTTCAGGCTATTATTAAGATTGTCGCAACTGAAGTTTTGCTAGTTGTTGCCTTTTTTACTAGTTCATGTTCTATATATTTTTATAAAGCAATAACGTGAACCATGAGAACATGTTTGGCAACTCGTGTCTGATTCAATTAGATTTATTTCAAATAGGCATTAGACTTATTCCAAATAAATTATTTGTGTATGTGGTTCAAATAAACATTAGACCACTCTTGAGTTAGCATTAACCCTAACTTGTAATTCTTTGAAAAATCACCATTGGATTTTATAACAAAATAATTAAACATTGAATGCCGAAGATGAATGAAAAAAATGATTTGATTCATGACTTACAAACTTTTAACTCCGGATGTGGGGTCCACATGAATGAAAAACAACAGTCATAAAAGTAAGGGTATAGAAAGAAATTGGCATCGATCAATAGCTAGTGGTTGAAACTCAAACTCACTTAATGATAATGTTAATGATCATCTATCTAAACTCCCGACCTTCAATAGTTTACATTGGTGAAAATCAATATGATGAATCGCAACGTGAATTCCCTTTTCATTGAAGAATACGTCCGTGTTGGGTAAACATAGAATCAAATATGTCATTCAAATGATAACATAGAATTAAATATAGGTGGCAATATTGGGATCTATGGGGATATCCATTAAAATTCTTTCTAAGCCTTGGTTATTACTGTTTGATAAAATATTAAGTCTCTATAATTAATTGGTAATTAGAGGAGTTCTTTATATTCTTTTGTAAAAATCTCTCTCTTTCTCTCTCTCTATATATATTCTATATTATACATACTATTTATTTTATATATTAATAGACAAAGGGCCGGGCCGGACCCCCTCGGGCTGGCTAAGTCAGGCCCTAGCTCGGCCCTCAAGGTTGCGGGCTTTTCAAAATTGGGCCCTACCCTACCCTCGGGCTTTAGGACAAAAAGAAAAGCCCTCGTTTTGAGGGCTTTTGCGGGCCGAGTCGGGCCGGGCCTCCTCGTCAAAGGGCCGGATTGACAGCCCTATTCACAGGATTTATCTCATGCCTCTATATTTCCCTTGTTATCTTATTATCCAATATTATGCCTTGATTATGCATTATGCCTTTATACTCTGCTTATGTTCACCACGTTTATATGAGTGCGTCATGTTAAGACACTTGCACAAGACACTACAACAAGTTGTACTTTTATCGACGTTTTTTGGCGACGAAATTAAAATTTCGCTGGTAAAAGTTAGACTTTTACCGACGTTTTTGTAATTTCGTCGCTAAAAAATAAACTTTTCCCGGCGTTTTTTAATAAAATGTCGGTAAAATTTTGACTTTTACCGACGTTTTCTAGTAAACCATCGGCAAAGGTTATTAAAATATTATCTTTATATTTTAAAAATCAGAGATTTACCGACGAGAATTAAAACGTCAGTAAAAAAATTTTTAATTATATTTTAATTATTTACCGACGAAAAAAAACATCGGTAAATTGTTTTTCCATTTTTTATTTTACTTTTTTTGATTTATTTTACCGATGAAAATAAAAACGTCGGTAAAATATTTTATATTTTTATTTTATTTATTTGCTGACCAAAAAAATGTCGGTAAATTGTTTTTCCATTTTTTATTTTATTTTTTTGATTTATTTTACCGACGAAAATAAAAACGTCTGTAAAATATTTTATATTTTTATTTTACTTATTTGCCGACGAAAAAAATTGTCGGTAAATTTTTTTTCCATCTTTTAATTTCCTTTCTCGATTTATTTTACCGACGAAAATGGAAACGTCTGTAAAATATTTTTTGTTTTTATTTTAATTATTTACCGACGAAAAAACATCGGTAAATTGTTTTTCCATTATTTATTTTACTTTTTTCGATTTATTTTATCGACAAATATAAAAACATTGGTACAATATTTTTTATTTTTATTTTAATTATTTACCGATGAAAAAAAAAGTCCATAAACTTCAGTATCAAATTTAAAAATAAAACGTCGGCATACCTTTATTTTTACTGTTATTTTACCGACGAAATTAAAACGTCGGTATACCTTTATTTAAAACTTTATGTTATTTATTTACCGACGAAAACCAACGTCGGTAAACTTATTTTTTAATTTTTTTTATTTATTTTTACTTTTATTTTTCCGACGAAATAAAAACGTCGGCAAAAGTTTTTCAAATTTTTTATTTTATTTATTTACCGACGTGAAAACAAGTCGATAAATATTTATTTAATTTTTAATTTATTTTTGCTGTTATTTTTCCGAATTAAAATTTTATTTTATCTATCTACCGACGAAAACAAACGTCGGTATCTTTTTTAATTTTTTAATTTTTTTTTACTTTTATTTTTCCGACGAAATGAAAACGTCGGCAAAAATATTTTTAATTTTTAATTATTTTTACTCTTGTAATATTTTCTCGCTATTTGAAAATCAAAGCCCATTTTTTAGCTTGAAACATGTTGCAAAAATAAAGGTTTCATTGATCAGGGCCTATCCTAAGTTATGTGAAAAATCCTGCCTGGTTTAGCCGGTGGTTATTGTTTACTTTTTTTTTGTTTTATAAATATTTTGGACTTGATAATTATACACATCCGGACATGAATGGATTTGATGGAAAATGAATTAATATCGTATTGGGGTTTTTGCTACAAATACAAGGACTAATTTGGGAAGCCAAAGATGCGATTTCATTGGCACAGGTGTGATTACGTTGCATTTCTTTGGTCCTGCTTTTAATCAGTTTAGGGCTTTTTCTTGTTGCATTTTTTTTGCGCAACCTATTCCTTGTCTATTTTTAATATTCTTTATAGTCGTCATTGAGCTTGTCAAATTTCAGCTTGAAGATCTCCTTTCATCTCTTGAATAGCCTTAATATCACCTGCACATGCAGGTGCTATGTTATTATCTGATGCTGAAGATGATTGCCAAGGGGATCTTATCTGTTTTCTAGATACTATGTAACTCATAAACTCTAGGTTGTGTGTGGGCCTTTTATCTCCATTATTTCCCATTTTTCCATGGTCCTGACCTTGAAAACCTTTTCTAGTCTAACATCACAACTAACAACCCATCCTCTTATCTTACAAATTTTGGGATGCTCTCAATCTATTATCCAATCCAAAGTTATGAAATGCATAGTTAATTAAGTTTCTATCCTGACAATCCATTGAATGGGATTGACTAAATCGCAATGACCAATTGATTCATGAATTTTTTTTTCATAATAGGTAAATTACGTACAATAGTCCTTTTGTATCCAATAGGGCCTCGGCTGCCACAACTCTACCACACATATCCTGTTTTTAAAAGGCGCACAATGTCTAGAATATTAGATCGAAGGGCTCATGTTTTTCTGTAAATATCTCGAGATCCAAGTTAGATCAACGGCTGGAATTTTAATACGTGGCCATGTTTGACCTTCTGCAAATATCTAACGGTCCGGATCATGATTTTGGGTCCCATAAATTAAAAAAAATGAAAAACCGGACTGTCCAATATTGAGGACGTCTATATCACTGTAGCAACAAGCATCTATCCACTTCAGACGAGTTTGTCTGATTTGAATCTGCCACTTTTTTGACTTCATGACTTCATGAAACAAACATTATTTGTCTTAGAGCCATTTGAAATGGACACAGTAGAAGCTTCATCCAAACATGCTAAAACCGAAGTCAATCAGTTTTAAGCCAATAAGAAGAGAAAAGTGAAGATGCCAAACTGAACCTAAGTGTTAAAAATCCAACGTTTTGAGGTCTAATTCGTTATCCGAGAGTCCGATTTATGAGCCGTCAGTTCATGCAAGTTAATTTCGCCTCTAACAAGGTGCTCATGTCGGTTTTCGATTTTTTAGGAGCCTTTTCCAGTTCCGTACACCCTGCGGGCCGTTTTCGAACCTAAGTGTTGGAAAATCCTATGTTTTGCTTCTAATTCTCTAACCGGGATTCCTATTTGCGAACCGTCAGTTCCGTCAAGTTACTTTATCCTCGAGCGAAGTACTCGCGCCTAGTTTCCAAATTTTTCGGTGGCCGTTTCCCGTTCCGGACCCCCGGTGGGCCGTTTTTCGAGCCTAAGCGTTAGAAAATCCTTTTTTATTTTTATTTTATTTTGGTAAAACTATTGCTGACATGGATGACAGAGTGAGGCTTTGAAGGATATGGTGTGGTGTGAATGTGATTGAGATCTTGATCTAGGTTTATGCCCTTCTTCTCTTAGAAAAAAAAAGAAAAAAACCGGTGCTAGTAGTTGTTGGAATATGAATTTTGGCCCAATAGTTGCTTGGAAAGGTTATGGTCATGCACTCTGTTCGCTCTACTCCATAAAACAGAAAGAAACTATGATTCCTTGTTGTAAGTCAGTTCTGCTGGAGGTATTTCGCTAACTGAAATTCTACCATTATAATTCTATCTCCGATATTGAAGTCGTATGATGAACTTAATGAAAATGATGTAAGTAGGTTTCCCATCTTAGGGGTTAATTCTGAAAGTGCAAATAGGCCCAATGAATAAGTCCTAGAGGGGGGTGAATAGGACAAATGGAATTCTATTGCCAATTTTTAATTTCTTTAGTCCAATTCTTATTCCACCTTAGAGCAATGATCATAATAAACACAAACATGAGAATAACTTAGGCGGAAAATGTGTTCACTATGTGTTTGCTTAATCAAACAATGACATGCTAATTTGAAACAAGATAATAAGCACTAGCGATAAAATGGCATATGAGTTTTATAGTTTTGGCGGCTAGCCTCTTAGAACCTCAGCTAGCCCCTTTTGAAACATAAACAGGTAACGGTCAAATTTTTGAATGAGGTCAGATCACGGTTAGCCGTCAGTGGCCTTGGGGTGGTTAACCACAATGTGACCGCTAAGGTGACCGCCGAAACTCCCAAAAATATGTAGCATATTGGAAAGCTGACCGTGAGTATCGGCTACCTGGCGGTTAACCGCTAGAGCACTCGACAGTTAGCCGCTAGGTGACTGTAGTGGTCACCGCAATCTCTTTAGAAAAATGTAGCTTACTGGAAAGCTGACCGTGGAACTACGGTTACATGACGGTTAGCCGCTTTTTGCAAAGGGGCTAGCCGCCAGGTGACCGCAAGATCACCAAAACCTGTTTTCTACAGAAATGTTTTAGTTGAAAGAAGTAGATTGAAAACATGATTTAAAACAGAACTTTTTCAAGAGTTCTAAGGTCTGGTTTGGGCTAAAATACCTGAAGAGGTTGGCACACCCATATGGAGTCTCTCTTTGATGAATCCAGACTTTCCAAAAAAAACTTGATAGACCTCTTGAGTTGAACTTCCTTGAAGAGCTTGGAGAGGCAATGTCTTCGGGACACATTGGCACGGAATTGTATAAATTAACAAAGTGCACACGAAAATGTGGCACTAACAATCTCTCCCTTTGTCAATTTCATGACAAAACATCTAACACATACATCACATATTCAATACAACTCAAAATACACCCACACTCATATTTCATGACCTTATACAAAAGATTTTCACAATAAAAGAACAAGGATTGAAAACTTGTGTGGAAAGTTCCTTTTGATTTGTGTTTGAGAAGATTTTTCCTGTAGAAGCACAACACTAACAAACACAAAAATATTATGGGAATTTTCTCCCTTGTTAGTATTAACATTGAAATTCAAGACTTCGAAGATTCTCTCCCCCTGAGTTGCATAGGCTGAGACTCAATTTGCACTTGTAACATACAGAGCTTGAAGGGGCTGAAAGAGATCAACTCTCCCCCTGAATTAGTTCTCCCCTTCAATCAATATAATTCTCTCCCCCTTTTTGTCAGAAATTGGCAAGGAGAAGTAAGAGTAGCTTAAGAGAGAAAAAATAGGAGTCTGATGTATCAAATTAAGCAATAAACAGTTCACAAAGCATTCGATCAGGAAGATTAAGCAATAAAACCATAAAAGTATGACTAAACATTAGAAAGTATCCATCCAAAAGTATGAGTTATCAAAATAAACAAGTCAGAGTAGTCAGCCACAAACCCAAAACACCACCAAAATGAGAATAACCAATAAAACACATGTGGCTAAAAAATCCAATTAAAAGACTAGTCTGATGGAGGATAAGGAAAAGGAGGCATGGCAGCATAATCATTGGAACGACAAGCCTTGGACTGTTCGCTTAGGTACTTAAGAGTCTTTTTCAGAAGCTTTTCAGTCTTGGATTGCTTTTGTTCAATAGCATCCAAACGATCTCCAGCACTCTTGGGAACAGCTGAAGAAGAAGCCTGACTATGTGAAGCAGAAGGAGCAAGCACTGGAGGATCTTGCTGTTGAGGGGCAAAAGGAACTGGGTCCTGAGGAGCTGGAGCCTCTGCATGAAGGGGTTCTGGCCCTGCTGCTGGATTAGGTTCCAGATTCATTTGAATAAGATTGGCATTGCTAAAAGGAGCATGGAAGATAGGAGTCTCATTAGAGCGAACAACGCCATGAGATCAAGCCAATTGAGACATGAGAAAGCCAAAAGGGACCGCTGTATGAGAGGCATTGTATAGATGGGAACGAACAATTGCCCTACAAATGAGAGAAGGAAGACAAATGGAGACACCGGTAACAACATTGGAAAGGACATTGACCATGTAGGAAGTTAATTCCATCCTATTCCCTTTGCAAGGGTAGACATTGAAGGTGAAAAGATTATGCAAAAGACAGTAATTTGGAATCAAGGCAGATATGGGAAGGAAGTTCGTTCTGCGATTCCATTCAGCAGGATAACCGCAGAGAGTGAAAGTAGCTCGAGCCTTTTCTTCTTCATTAAGAGTATCAGCAATCATAGAAATGCCATTTTGGTTCACAGGGACATTCATGATAGTTGAAATGCTATCAGGGTCAAAGGTGACTTCTCTGTTTCTAAAGGCAATGGTAAAGGAGTAGGAGTCAACTGTTGACACTGCATTAGTAATAGAAGCATACATGCCATATACAAGAGAAGGATAGGCCTTATCACCCCAATCCAAGATATTAGTCCACCCAATCCGGTCAAGAATGGTTACAGTGTGATGAGGAATCACAACACGACAAATAGTGTGACGTTCGACCATGAGATGTCTGGATTTTAAGGCATTCAGCATTATAGCATTGGGTTTGAGAAAAGCATGGCCCTGTTGAGGTTGAGGAGAAGATGGAGGTGAAGAGGACTGAGATGGTGGAGGAGAAGATGACTGAGATGGTGAAGGAGATGGAGACAACCTCTTTCTTCGAGAAGAGGAGCCAGCGGTAGGTCGACCATGCTTATTATGGGGACGATTCACAGCTGATTTCATTCTAGGAGGCATTTCTACAAACAGATAGAGTGCAGAAGGAAAGACATGTAGAAAGACCAAGGCAAATGGCGGGAACACAAAGCAATAGATACAAAGATTGAGAGAAACACAAAAGAACCAGCAATAGCAAAGCAAAATAGAAAGGAGAAGGAGAATGGAAAGAGGTTAGAAAAACCCAACAAAAAGAACAACAAGGGAAAAATAAAAATGAACAAAGAAAATGCATATAAGAAAAACACAATATTAAAGAGAGATAAAGGAAGAAAATAAATTAAAAAAATGGAAAATACCTTTTGAGATGAGTGAAGATGAAGATCAGAACACCAGACGCAAGGGGAAGAAGAAACAGAGAAAGTGAAAAAAGAAAAACTGGGTTCTGCTATGTTTTATAAGTCACAGGCCTGATAAGGCGGTTAACCGCCAGGGAGGTCTGCGGCTAGCCGCATTTTGTTTTTTGTTTTTTTAAATAAAAACATAAAAGAAATTAAATGAAATTAACACAAATAAAATAAACAAACGAAGAGAAGTTGATAACACTGGTGTTATCACAATACAAGTTCATGCTACCTTGTTTAATACCATAGTCTTTGAGCATTTGATTCATCCATAGTAGTTGAGTACAACCACTTCCAGCTGCTATATATTTTGCTTCGGCTGTGGATAGGGAAATGGATGAATGTTACTTGCTGTGCCAAGCAACTAGACAGTTTCCTAGGTAGAAGCAACCACCATTAGTAGATTTTCTGTCATCTATATTTCCAGCCCAATCGGCATCTGAGTATCCAGCAATATAAGTAGATGAATCATATGGATACCATAAGCCATATCCTGAAGTTCCTGAAATATATCTAATGATTCTTTTAACAGCTTTTAAATGAGTTTCTTTGGGATAGGATTGATACCTGGCACAAACTCCTATACTTAAGGCAATATTAGGTCTACTAGCTGTAAGATATAATAGACTGCCTATCATGCTCCTGTACAAACTAGAATCAATACTCTTACCACTCATATCATTGGAT
This sequence comes from Litsea cubeba, assembly GCA_012931725.1. NCBI lineage: Eukaryota > Viridiplantae > Streptophyta > Magnoliopsida > Laurales > Lauraceae > Litsea > Litsea cubeba. Next base: position 10,747,848 of record CM022955.1, on the reverse strand, counting down.
AATTTGAGAGTTATGCTCATGGGTGTGTTCATGTGCTTGGCTGAATCTAATACAAACCTTTTGACCAATTCCAAAAGACTAAAACCAATGAACCATCGTTACTTCCAAAATCTCCATCACCATCTCCTCAACATATCCATATCGATCTAGGGTTTTGAACCCGCAAAGCATAAATCCTCTTCTCTCGCGTGCTTCAGAGAACATTTCTCGATCTCGAGCGCCATTTCTAGGGTTTCTAAAACATCTCTTTCATCGATCCCTAAAAAAAAAACATTCAAAGGTAATCTTTCTAAACGTATCATCTCATCAATGCAGATTCCAACTCGAGAGTAGGGCTTGACGTTTTCCCCCCAATCTGGGAGAGTTTTGAGTAGGTGAATGGAGAATCGATGTACTGTTTCAATGTGGTTGTGTTGTGTATTTCAAAGATTAGTAGCATATTGGTTGTTTGTTTATTTTAGTTATGATTCTGTTCATTTTTGTTGTGTTATGGTTGTTAGGTGAAGGGTTGAAGGGAGGGTCTGCAAATCTGCATCATCTCTTATAAAATTTGTTGTCAGGTGACTGGGGTGCTCTGAGATTGTTCGATGGTGAAGATCCCTTGTTCTTCACCCATCTGGGGTGGGACCCACATATGACTGGTCTCATGGATGTTGCCCGAACTGGAAAATGGGGGGTCAACAAATTGCAGAATGCATCTTTGAACAACAAGTACGGATTACGGGATGTATATCTGAAAGAAATCGATGCCCCTAATTATAAATCAGCCATTTATAATTGGTGGAAAAATTGAAACCGGTCCAGACCAATCGTATGAGGTCAAATCGGACCAATTCGGAGTGGACCGGACCGGAAATCCGATGTTTTCGGGGGCCATTTCCCGTTCCGGACCCCCGGCGGGCTGTTTTCGAGTCTAAGTGTTAGAATTTTTTTTTTTATGTTGGTAAAACTATCAGAGACTATTATCAGCTAAAATGAACATTTAGCGACATTTTTTGTAAAATGTCGTTAATGTTTAATTTTAGTTTTAGGAAAATTAAAAATCAAAGTCTTTTACCGATGAAATGTAGCGTCGGAAAATTTATCATCGATGTTTAATATAAAACATCGGTAAAGATTGGTAGAATTTTCTACTTGTTTAAAAACAAAAATAATTTTTACTGACAAAAATTGTATTTTTCGCACAGAAAAAACATGGAAGGAAAATTTCCCACCATTGTTTTTCCTCTCCCGCCACAACACGCCTCTTCACTCACTCTCTCCTGCGCTTCTCTCACTCACTCTCGCTCTCGCTCTCTGTTCTATCACTCTCACTCTCTGCTAGATCTCTCTCACTCTCGCCCTCTCTCTGCTATCTCTTTGCTATCTCTCTCTGTCTCTCTCTCTCACTCTCGCACTCTTTCTCTCTCTTTCCTCTCTCTCTCTGCTATTTCTCTCTCTCTCTCTCTCTCTCTCTCTCTCTCTCGATAATCTCTGCACTCGATCTCTCTGCTCTCTCTCTCACTGTCTCTCTCGCTCGAAAACGGTCTCCCTCTCTCTCTCGCCGCTGCCTCTGCTCGGACCCCCCGCTGTCTCTCTACCGGTGCTGCCTCTTCATCTCTCTCCTCTTTTCGGTAAGCCCCTTCTGCTTTCCTCATTTCTTTTCCTTTTTTTTTGCCATATTTCTTGTTTGATTTTGTTGATGTATATGGAAATAGTGTGGATTTCTCATAATAATTGTAGGTAATAATCACGTTTTGTGGCTGTTATAAGCGTCCCACAAAACCGTTAAAAAATAAAGAAATTCATAGTATGATATCAATTTTTGGGTTCTAATTTGTAAATGGGGTTCACCATGGATTTAATGCCCTAAATGTACATACCCTCATTTGGGGCCAAAATGCACCCCTTTCCCAATCGAATGGTGATCCCCACAGAGTACTTGATTGGCCAAAATTTCATTGTCTGTAATTGCAGGTTTTTTTTAGCTATTGAACTCAATGTTGAACATAAGCTGAGTCCGTGTTAAATTAGAATGCCCCAGACAATCATAAATCACATTTTACCATTATAGAATAGTATCTTCAATATCCATATCCATGTCCATACTCGTATAATGTATCTATATCTGGATGTTGGAGCTCCGAGCCTTATCAGAGTCTCAAGTTTGTGCCAAATTAATAATAATCAGCTCGAATCAATGTCCATAGCTAATTCCAATCTATAGCTTAATCATATGATATTTTTGCCGCAATTGAATCGGATCCCCATTGACATTCCAAAACAAGTTTCTAAAATCTCTTAGACAGACAAATTAATTATCTGATGTTTATCGCCATCCAATTCAATATGAATTCAGTGAATTAATTTTCTACTTGTTGTCATAATTTAATGAGGGGGGTTCACTGAATTAATATTCAAAGCATGGTGATAACATCTTAATTTTTTTTGTTTTGCTTTAGGATCATTCAAGGTCCTAGTTTTTCCATTGGACCTATATTAGATTGGAGTGTTAAAACACAACCAAAAAGGTCCCTTGAAAATTTAAAAGAAGATTTGGTTTCACAAAATTTCGGTCAGCTGGCGTGGACCAAGCGGTTAGCCGCCCGTGGGACAGGTGGCTAGCCTTCATATAACCGCCTGGTGACCTCCGAGCTACAATGGAAAAATGTTGCATTATGGAAAGCTGACCGCTAGTGGGCGGCTAGCAGCCATATTGTCACGCGGCTAACCACAAGGTGGCCGCTTGCCGACCACACTCCACTGCCAGAATTGCAGGCCTTCTGGAAAGCTGACCGCCAAATTCGGCTAGCCGCCTGGGGTTACGCGGCTAGCCTCCAGGTAACCGCCGACCTGAGGCAGAGTTCTAAACGAAATTTTTGCATATTTCTGACTCTCTCTCTCTCTCTCTCTTCTCCTTTCATTCCACACTTCTATGCTTTACATTTCTACAAAATGGGCTTCTTTACACCCCTTCTATCAATATAAAAATCCTGTCAATCTCATCCCAAAAAAAAAGAACATTCACAAAACCATAAAATCCATTCAATGATTAAAAGATAAAATCATTATTTGCAATACCACTCCCGTCATTTTAGGCTCTTAAATTAAAATCTCTCTCTTCCTCTATCTATCTTTCTAATTCAAATGCACAACATCGAGAGAGTCTATAGTCTCGGTTATATACATATATATATATATATATATAAGATTGACACCCAGAGTTGGGTTTCCAAGCTTTTGGACAATGGTTCCATTCAAAATGTCGCTTAAAGAATTTCTTTTTTCTTTTGGAAGAAAGGAACTCTTTAAAATGTCCGTTGGAATTTAATGTTAAAAGGTGATTATGGACAAACCAAGACAGATAGGTTTTGGGTGTTTTTGCTTGACAAAATGGGAAAGTTGATTGACCTTTCCAGGGCCAATATTGAAAAAAGGTTTCCGATATGAGATTTGGGTAATGAGATCAGATTTTTCTTTTTTTTATTTGCTAAGTACTTGTGATTTGGTCAGATATGGATAGGAGTTGGATATTAAATTATCAGAACTGATTTAGTGCGGAGTACATAGCTGGGGTGAACTCATTTATTGATTTGGCAAAGGCGAGTTCGGGGGGGGGGGGGGGGGGGCAGTGTTGATTAAATGCCCGTGTAACGATTGCTGTAACCATCGGAGGCAAGACTATGATACAGTGAGAAAGCATTTGCACATTAATGGAATTATGGTCTCATACCTACGGTGGATAAATCACGGGGAACCTATAGTTCAACCCGATGATTCAGATGAGAGCGAGAATGAATTAGGAGATAATCTGGATGAGTACGATGAGTTGATAGAAGACTATCGTAGTGGAACTTACTTGGAGGACGATACTGATGAGAGATGTGTAGGATTTTAAAAATTTGTTGAAGGCTTCCCAGCATGGTCTGTACCCAGGATGCAAGAACTCAGATACTCTGTTATCGTTTGTCATCAAGATATTACATGTGAAGGTAAAAAGTGGGTGTAGCAATAAGTCGTTTGACAAGGTTCTATAGATTTTTAAGGACTTCTTACCCGAAGGTAGAGATGTCAAGTGGGCCGTGCCGGCCCGGCCCGGCACGGCCCGGCCCGCTAGTCAACGGGCCGTGGCACGGCACGGCCCGGTCAATGGCACGGCCCACTGGGCACGGCCCATGACGCGGGCCGTGCTGGGCCGAGCCGCGCAGGCCCGCTGGCCCGTTAGGCACGGCCCGCCAGGCCCGCCAGCCTAGTGGGCCAGCCCCTGTGGCCCGCCAGGATCGGCCCGCCAGGCCCGCCTGGCACGGCCCGCTAAGCACGGCCCGCCTGGCCCGCCAAAAAAAATTATTTTTTTATATTTTTTTTTAAATTTATAAAAATCTAATTCCCATCCAACTAACAACCCTAGGCATTTTCTAATAAAAAAAACACTTACATAACTTGGTAAGGTAGGACTTTAGTGTAAATTAGTCACACTAATAAAGAGGGGCAATGTGTTTTTGGGGAGAAGAATAAGGGGAATGTTTTGGTGTGACACACTTACCTTTACTAAATTTGCCCCGGCCCCATGCCTTCAATAATTTTATTTTCTTCAGAGATATTTGAGAATCTCAAATGAAATTCCCTACCTGCATTCATCTATATTCAAGAACCCCTGAGCATTTGAGAAGTTGAGATTCTTTATAGGTTGGAAAGCTCAGGATTAAACACAAGAATATGTTCATAATTCAGTCATTTATGTTCAATATAATCTCGTCACATGTACCTATAACTCCACTTTCGATCACATCACATGAAGCCATATATTTAGATTGATATGAACACTAGGAAAAAGAAGTAAAAAATATGTAACCATGATAAAGATAATGAGAATTATTGACTAAGACTAAAAACCCATAACTAAAAAATAAAGAAATTGATGCACATCTAAATAAAATGAAGTCCAAGGTTGTGGTTTCATGGTGGGTCATTTGGAAGACTTGAGATGATTATTGATAAAAGTAGAAATATTTAACCGCGCTAAGTTCTTGTTTAAAGTATGATAATTCAGCCAAAAAATAGAAATTGAGTTTGCCATCTCAATTGAAATATCCTTAACCATGGCATTTCAATTTGGCTGAAAAATGAGTAGAAAAAAGGACATGATATGTTTTTTTTTATATTTTAGGTTGTTTGAATGAAAGAGTAAAAAGTTGGATAAAAAAGGTGTTAGCTTCTCATCATCATCTAAAGTGGTTAAGTTCTCATCCTAATGTAACTAATAGTTTAATATTCATGGTTAGGTTCACATCCTCATCTAACTAGTTTTAATATTGTTTGAATACATATTAGTATACAAAAGTCAGGTAGTCTAGTGGTTGTGTTTATCTTTCACAACCATTAGGTTGTGAGATCGAGTTCACCCAAACACATTTATTTTTAAAAATCTATACAAATTACGCAGGTCGGGCCAACCCAACCTGCCTATAACTCTATTAGAAAAAAAAAAAAAAAAGAGGCACGCCTGGCCCGCGGGCCGGCCCGGCACGGCCCGCTCCAGCCCGCCCCACTGTGGGCCGTGCCGTGCCAGGGGTTTTCCCCTGGCGGGCCGTGCCGTGCCGGCCCATTAGCTGGGGCGGGCCAAGATTTTAGGCACGGCCCGTTTGACATGCCTACCCGAAGGTCATGTCGTGCCGGCATCAGTTTACGAGGCGAAGAAATTATTACATGACTTGGGCATGGGATAAAAAATATAGATGCTTGCAAACACAATTGTGTGTTATATTGGAAGGAGAATGCTCAATTGGATAAATGTCCAGAGTGTGAAGAGCCTAGGTACAAGGTCAATGATGGCAAGCAAAAAAAGGTCCCTCATAAGGTGCTTAGGTACTTTCCATTGATACCGAGGTTACGCAGATTGTATATGTCAAGGAAGATAGCCACAGAGATGAGATGGCATAGTGATAAGCGCGTTGATGATGGGATAACGCGGCATCCGGCTGATTCATTGGAATGGAAAGAATTTGATAGGAAATATCCAGAGTTTACCCAAGAGACACGTAATGTGAGGCTGGGGTTAGCCACCTATGGTTTCAATCCTTTCGGCAACATGAGCACCTCGTAAAGCATGTCTCCTGTCATACTTATGCCCTATAATTTGCCACCATGGATGTGCATGAAGGAGCCATTCTTGATGATGTCATTACTTATTCCAGGACCAAACTCACTGGGAAACGACATCGATGTATACCTGAGACCCTTGGTTGATGAGTTGAATGAGTTATGGGATCATGGTGTATCGACTTATGATGCCTCCACTAAGGAAATCTTTCAAATGCATGCGGCTGTGATGTGGACGATAAATGACTTTCCTGCGTATGGTAACTTGTCTGGGTGGAGCACAAAGGGTTATAACGCTTGCCCCTCGTGTAACGGCAGCTCGTTAGGGGTGAAGTTGAAATATAAGATTGGTTACATTGGCCATCGAAAATACTTGGAACTAAACCACCAATGGCGTAGAAGCAATGCCTTCAATGGTCAGCCTGAGCGTGAAAAGAACTCTTTGGATCTACCGGGGCAAAAGGTACTAGACCAGCTCGAAGAACTAGCACCGGTCAAGTTTGGCAAAAATAACAAAAGACCGCGTGACTCTGGGGAACTGAATTGGACAAAGAAAAGCATCCTATTTGAATGGCCATATTGGAAGTGCAAAAAACTCCCACACAACCTTGATCCGATGCACATTGAGAACAACGTCTGTGTAGCTCTGGTTGAAACAATTTTGGGCATAAAGGGCAAAAACAAGGATACCGAGAAAACGGGTAAGGATTTGAAAAATATGGGCATCAGTCCAGAGTTGCATCTAGTGGAGAGAGGCGATGGATCAAGCTTGAAGCCGCATGCCTCCTACACTTTAGAACCAAAACATAGAGATGGATTTTATGAATTCTTGAAGTCGATCAAATACCCAGACGGCTATGCGGCGAACCTCGCGAGGTGTGTAACCTCGAAAAATGATAAATTAGCTGGTTTGAAGAGCCATGATTGCCACATCCTTATCCAACACATCCTTCCTATTGGCATGCGCGGCTTTTTGAATAAGGATATATGTACAACATTGTTTGAGTTAGGCAGCTTTTTTCAAGACCTCTGCTCGAAAACACAGAGACACGATGATTTGAAAAAAATTGGAGGAGCAGATAGTTTTAATATTGTGCAAGCTTGAGAGGATCTTTCCTCCTGCTTTCTTTGATGTGATGGTTCATCTATCGGTTCACTTGCCACGCGAGGCCATGCTTGGTGGACCTGTGCAATATCGCTGGATGTACCCGATAGAAAGGTAATAGCTGGTGACCATTGATTAATTATTTATGTATTAATGTTATTGCCTTACATTGAAAATCATAGTTGTTATCATTGGTTGTTTAAAGGTTTCTGAAGACCCTAAAAGGGTACATTCGCAACCGAGCTCGGCTTGAAGGTTCGATCGCGGAGGCTTACATTGTCAAAGAGTGTCTCAATTTTTGCTCAATGTATTTAAGGCAGACTGATCAAGTAGAGCGTTATAATGATGGTGGTGAACGTGGCCCGGGGATGTCGGTCTTCACACAAATCGTCCGTCCCATCGAACTGATGCAAAGGGCACATGATCCTTCTCAAAGAGACTGTGACATGGCTCATTGGTTTGTGCTGAATAATTGCCCTGAGATGTTTCCATATCTACAGTATGTGCTTCAATCTAGCCATAATTATGCATTGCTTGTTGACTCCTTTATTCATTATCTACTTTTACTTATTCATTAAAAGCTATCTTGAGTAGGGAACACAAGAATTTAGTGCAAAATCAAAGAGGTGGAGATGTCGGGTAGATACAACGAAAAGAATTTGCAAAATGGTTCAAACAACGTGTAAGACATATAAGATATTATCATTTTAATTGCTAGATATTACTGGATTTGTTTTTAAATAACATTATTCCAATACATTTGACTTAATCTGCCTATGTAGATGAATCAATTGTGAACTCTAGGTTCACCAGAAGCTTCTGATGAGATGTGGTCATTAGCAAATGGCCCTATGTCCTAAGTGAATCTTTATCAGGGGTGTGATTGCAATTGCATCCGATACCACAGTAAAGACCGTGAGAAATGCCGTAGGAGCCAGAGTAGCGGCTTGGTCGTGGAAAAGGAATACGAAGGGGAGAAACATGACTACTATGGCTACATTTGTAAAGTCTGGGAATTATCCTATCGGCACGGGGGTAAGGTGGTCTTATTTGAATGTGAATGGTACAACACTAGTACCAAGCACAAGATAAACATCGAAGACCATGTTACAAGCATTGATATCACTGGTCGTTGGTGTATGGATGATCCATTTGTCCTACCAAGTCAGGTGACACAAGTCTTCTACATTAATGACACCAGTAGAGGAAAAAACTGGAGAGTCATAGAACGGGTCAAGCCTCGGGGAGTATGGGATGTACCCGCTAAGCAGGATGATGACGATGACGATGATGATGTGCCTAATGATGCATTTCAGCAAGACGAAACGACATTTGTTGTCCCAGTCCTCGTCGATGGTACTAGTGTCCAATACTCTAGGGATGATATAGATCCTGAGATCATTCTCAGTGATGAGTCAGCAGACAAGAATGGCCAAGACGAGGATGAAACACTGGCGGAGTACGACGATGAAGAATAAAATGATGTTCATAGTGAGGAAGATGATGACATTGAATATGACATGTAGTGCTTGTTTACATTTTTGTACATGTAACGATTAAGTAAATTAATAAAGATCTTATTTTACATAATGACATTGTCTTCAACTTCATTTTCTCTTCGGATTTGTTCATATATGGATAAAAAGTATTTTACATTTCACATTTTAATCCTATTTATATATATCATAGTTGCAAAAGATGCTAAATAGAGGGAAAAAATGGGTCAAACCAGGAGAGTTGTCCCGTCAAGTGTAAGCATCCAATTATTTATTGGAGAGGAAAAATACAATTAAGCAAAATGTAGAAAAACTTGCCGCTTTAGGGATCCAGCGGACCGCACATGCTATATTTGATTCGGCTAAAGGGACAAACGAGAAAGGAAAGAAGAATGTCATTGGGAATGATAAGGATGAGGAGTACATTCTCATAGAAGATGATGATGTAGATGATGAAACATATTGGTCTTAATCGGATGAGGTAATCGTTATGTGAATGCCTATGACATGTACTTTAGCAAAATTATTTTTGATGTTGACACTCGTGCTAAAATGATTTCCATTTCCATTTAATGTAAGTTACTGACATTCACTTTACTAATACCATTGATTTTTGCTATTAATTATTTATTTTCCTTGTCACTTTGCTTTAATCCAGATTGCAGATATGCCTCAGGATAGTAGGGTGAAACGTGCTCGGACTGTTGCAGCTGCACTCAGTTTAGCTAGTGTAGAGAGCACACATGAGGCCTTACCGACCACAGAGTCCTTACCGACTCAGCCTCCGATCCCACAACCCTCATTGACTCAGCCTCCGACCACACAGCCCTTACCTTCCCAGCCTCAGCTGTCCCAGCTACCGCCGAGTCCTCATACAGTGGGTAGCAGCGTAGGTGAGAAGATTATGGCCTTTTAAAATCCTAAATTAACCTCAATTTAATGATTTGTGTTCACTAACTCATTTAGTGTTGTCATCTTAACAGCATCTGCCCCACCCTCTTCGCAACCGGGGCATGTAAGGGGTGTTACACGAGAAAAGAATGCGGCGAAGCTTAGAAGACAGTTGGGTCATAACATCCCCGTTCCGATCCCCATCTCCAGTCATAGGCCAGAAGGGGAACATGCCTCATTACTGGTTAACCATCTTGGGTTAACCATTAGAGATGTTGCCCCCATTAAAGCCCCATGGTTGGAAGAAGCTTGATAGTGGGATCAAGCTTGCCATTATTACTAATGTTAAGGTAAACTAAATCAAGAAATATCCACCCAAATTATTATAGTTGTGCTCCTCATTACAATATCTAATTATATTTTGTTATTACTAATCTTTATATGGCTCTCCCCTAATTGCAGCAATTTTTTTTATATTGGGGACTACGAGGGTGATATGCAGATCAAGGCGGACATTGACCGCCATTGTGGAACTCTGTATAAGAGTTGGAAGTACGAGCTGCACAGTCATTACCTCGAGTTATTGGAGTAGGGGGTTCCTTGACCCCAGGACCACCCGGCTCAGGGTTGTGATCCAGCTGATTGGCAGTTCATGATCACAGAATGCTGGGAATCACCAGCTTAGAAGGTAACTTTGGGATGTTATCTACAACAATTAATTATATTCCAACGTAATTCTGTTAGTAACGATTTTATAAATGACTGCTATTGTATTATTATTTTTCTATGTAGGCGAAGTCTAAACGGCGCAAGAGAGTCGAGCCACATTGCCATATAATCATACTAGTGGCTCGAGGTCATTTGCATCGAGGATGTCTATGATGGTACTAATTAATTATATTCATACGATGAAACTGCATTAAGTTTATTAATTTATCAATACGTAACTAGGTTCATATCTAATACAAAGCTATTTCAAATAACAGATGTCACAGAATGCCGGTCAAGCGCCTCCTATTACTCAGTTCTTCCACGAAACCCACTACAGACAAAAGAGTAATGAGTGGGTAAACGAGGTGGCTCAGTAGAGACATGTACGTTTGCTAATAAATAAATTAAAAATCAAAAAATAATGCCATATAAGCATTCTAAATCCCTTGTTGATTTAAATGGCAGGATGCCTTGTTGCAGCGGATTGAGGAGCAGTCGTAACCCTCTGTCACAACTCCGATGAGTGAGGAGGAGATTGTTGTTGATGTGCTTGGGAAGAGGTCTAGATACTTAAATGGATATGGGATATATACGAGATCCTCTTCATCCTCCACACAGTCTCGGGCATCTCATTCTGAGGTAATCACCTTGCGGGAGCAAGTAACTGAGTAGGCTAGGAGGCAGGCTGAGAAGGACAAGGGGCAGGCTGAGCAGGAGGAAAGATATTGTGCACTTCAGGCACTTCAAGCTAAGCAGAACAAAAGATATCATGCACTACAGGCCATCGTTCAACAGTTGGCATCTGCAACAGGGATAGATCTGTCCGGTTTTTTGGACATCACGAGAAGGACCACTTCAGCTGGTGATGGCACAGCTATTGGAGATCATGATGCGACCCTGGGTGGTGGGGGCGCTCACCTAGGCCCATAGGTAAAAAATCAATAAAATAAATTGCATATGAAATATGTATTCCATGTAATATTGTGATAGTAAACTAGTAATTCGGGGACAAGACCTTACATGAATTTGGAATTCCCCGACCGGATGATGTCATTTGAAGAAGTTCCACATATCCAACAGAAGTTGAATATTGCTTTTCAATATTGAAACAAGTAGTCAGTGTGTATTCATATATTGCACTTGTTTAATGGCAATGCCTAAACCAAACCAAACCAAACCAAGCCTTTTCCCACTAGGTGGGGTCGGCTATATGGATTTGACGACGCCAATCAAATCTATTTAGGGCCATGTCCTCCGTTAGATCCATGTAGGCAAGATCATGTTTAAGAGTTTCTTTCCAACTTCTCTTGGGTCTCCCTCTCCCTCTACTACTCTTGGCAAACTCCATGCTTTCACACCTTTTAACAGGTGCCTCTGTTGGACGCCTTCTAACATGGCCGAACCATCTCAGTCGATTTTCTCTCATTTTATCTCCAATCGGTACTATTCCTACTATGCCCCTAATCTCCTCATTCCTAATCCAATCTCTCCTTGTGATCCCACACATCCATCTTAGCATTCTCATCTCTGCAACTTCCATCTCCTTGACATGATTATGCTTTACTGTCCAACACTCTGATCCATATAACAACGCTGGCCATACCGCCACCTTATAATACTTTCCTTTAACCTTGAGGGGGACTTTCCGATCACACAAGACCCCTGAAGCACTCCTCCATTTGGTCCACCCGGCCTGAATCATGTGACTTACATCAGTATCAATACCTCCATCCTGTTGCACCATAGATCCAAGGTACCTAAAGTTTTCTTTCTCTACAATCTTTTGTGTGCCCAAACTTACTTCTATGTTACCAGGTGTCCTACTTTGACTAAACTTGCATTTCATGTATTCCGTTTTGCATCGACTTAGCCTAAACCCTTTTGTTCTATTATTTTCCGCCATAATTCTAGTTTAGCATTCACTCCTTCTCTCGTCTCATCCACTAAAACAATGTCATCTGCAAATAGCATACACCACGGCACCTCATCCTGGATATGTCTTGTAATCTCATCCATAACTAGAGCAAACAAGTACGAGCTTAACGCTGAGCCTTGGTGTAGACCAATCGTGATAGGAAACTCCTTAGTTTCACCGCCAGTCGTCCTTATAGATGTCACAACTCTGTCATACATATCCTTTATTGCCTCAATATATGCGACACACACTCTTTTCTTTTCCAGAACTCTCCAAAGAATCTCCCTAGGAACCCGGTCATAGGCCTTCTCCAAGTCAATGAACACCATATGTAAATCTCTCTGACCTTCTCTATACTGTTCCATTAACCTCCTCAGGAGAAAGATAGCCTCCATGGTTGATCTCCCAGGCATGAACCAAATTGATTCTCTGAAACGTTTGTTGTTCTTCTTAGTCTTCTCTCAATAACTCTCTCTCATAATTTCATCGTATGGCTCATCAATTTAATCACGCGGTAGTTTGCACAGTTCTGAATATCTCCTTTGTTCTTGTATATGGGTATGAGAATACTTTGTTAGGAATTTTGTGTATTGCAATTTGATGGATGCATTATCATTTAAATCATCATTTGAATTTTCACATGAGCATTGATTTAGAAAATCTTGAAATCTTGGTTTTCACATGCATTGTTTTTAAGACCTTTAAAACTTAAGGTTCATGCATGTTTTGATTTTAAAACTTGGATGCATTTATTTTTGAAAAGAATTTCTCTAAATCAAGCTAGCCTATGCTTTTTAAATCTTTCAAATCATTTTAGGCTTTTTATATTTCATGTTTTTAAACCTCTAAGAATGTTTTAAAACATGTTTTCTAGCTTGAATTTATGGCCCAAAAATCCCCATTTGAAAATACTTTAAAATATGCAAAATATGCATTTTGGGGGGAATTGGTCCAGGGGACCCGGTCGACCCGCAGTGTGGCCGGTCGACCGAGCCCATGGACCCGGTCGACCGAGCCCACTGCAGGTCGACCGGGAAAGAGCCAACAGCTCTTTTTCAAACGGTCAGTTTTATGACCGTTGAAGCCCAGGTCGACCCGGGAAAGTGCAGGTCGACCGCGGACTCGCAGAAACCCACTTTTTGGGTAAAAATACTAGTTCATTCCTTAGCCAAAAGAGAGGAACTTCTAGGCCCTCCTTGAGGTGTTTTGAGGCCAAAGAAAGGGGGATAAGCTAAGGGAGGCTAGAGGGTCATTAAGGAAAGCTAAAGCTTGGATCCATTAAGTTAAATCAACAAGTAGGCTTTACTTTCCTAATCATATGTTTTCATGCTTTGTTTTAATTATTGGTAAATCTTTGTTAGCATGCTAAACTATGATTTGTTGTGTCCTTAACATGTTTATGTTTTGAATTGATTCATTGTTTTGGATGCACCACCATGATTCAAACCAAGTAGGACTCTAAATGGTATATCTATGTGAATCTTGTTTTGGAATCATCTTTGAAATCATATATAACATGATTCCTATACTTGGTTGAATCTTTGGTTGTTGTTTTTCATCATAAGAAAATCACTTTCAAATCTATCTTATGTTTTGGATTCAACAACTTTATAAATCACATGTATTTGGTTTTAAAGTTTTACAACTTGTTTAAACATTGATTGGTATATCATTTTCAAGTTGTCTTTTTAATTACATGTGATTTGACCCTTTATTTCAATCAAATATATTTGTATGTTTTACACTTTCAAATACTTTAAGCATACATTGAGCTACATTGTTAATTTGATTGAAATCCTTATGCATCACATGTTTGCTCTTAGAATTTCACAACTTGTTTGGAATAGATAAGTATTTCTTTTACAAGTTGTTTTTAACATGTGATTAGCATTTCCTCAATCATAAATGTTTTGAGCTAAAACTTTCAAAAGCCTTTGGCATACATTTATGAGCTTTGATTTTCAAATTGATTGAGGACGTCATGCATACACTTTGAACATACATCTTTGCATTCATATAGTGTTTGCATGAATTAGTTTTTCACTTTCATATCCGCCTATTAAGAGGCATTGTATTGAGCTAAATATGTATCTCCATCAAGTGTATTTTAGACACTACTGAGAGAGAGAACCAACCATTTGGTTGAAGAGGTTATTGCTTAGCCTTGAAAAGCATATTGTAAGAGGTTATTGCTTAGCCTAGAAAAGCATAGTTGTAAAGGTTATTGCTTAGCCTATTGAAAAGCATACATAGTGGAAATCCGGTGGGGTGTGAGGAACACAAGCCGGTAGTGGATGTAGGCATTGAGGCCGAACCACTATAAATGATTGTGTGATGGTGCATGCTATGTGGTGATTGTGTTTATGTAAGCTTCCGCATTTTGGTTGTCAATCATCACTTGTGACTAGTTAATTTAAATAAGTCAAAATTGGTCATAATTGGTCACTAATTAGTAGCTCACCCTATTCACCCCCCCTCTAGGGTTAGGATCCCAAGGACTTACAATTGGTATCAGAGCTGTAGAGCCTCGGAAAAACTCCTTGTGAGTCGTGATCACTCGCATCCACGGAAACTCTCGCTTGAAATAGCGGATATATAGAGACTCTCCGTTCGTGGCAGGCATGTGGGGGGAGACTATCGTGCTCCATGTGTCTGGACTCTGATAGGTACCTATTGTTGATCCGTGTTAAGAGGATATGGGTCCTCAAGGGTCTTGGAGAGATCCGACCCCTCAACAAGTGGTATCAGAGCAAGGTTACTCCATTTAGGGCTTAAACACCCGGAGTTGATCCTTATATGCTTAAATCTAGATTTGAACCCTAGAGTTGTGTTTTATTGCATATCATCAAGAATGATTTCCACTATGGTTGAAAATGGAATTTTCTTTCCTAGCTCTCTAAATTCCTCTATGATTCAATCTCACCACTCTAAAACTTTTTCGAGTTAAAACTCCAAGAGTTGGTGGGACCTCAAGTGAACCCTCAAGGACAACCTTTTCAAGACCTTAGGTGAATCTTCAAAGGTAGACAATTAGACTAAACTTAAGGCCTTGAACCTCACTAGACCAACCTATTTCTTTTTAGTCATATCTAATTGTTGGTCATGTTACATTTGCATTTTGTTTCTATATAGTCACATCTCTTAAAATGCAAATTGACTTTGGTGTTATGTCTTACTTTGTGTGGTTGGGTATGATGTCATTGATTTGCATGTTTTTGGTTAACTTTGTATATCGTTTCATTAATGCAAATTGATGTTGTTTATGCTTTATAGTAAAATCTTTTGTTTCATGATCATTTGAGCTTCTTAAGTACATATGTGATTTGTGTGCTAAGTTCATTTGGTATGATTCTCATATCCATTTTCCATTGCATTGTAAGCATAGTACATTTGCTAAGAGTGGAGATTTTACATGATAGATTAATGGATCATTTTAGATGAATTGGAATTAAACCATTGTTCTTCATAAGTTATACCCATATATGAGATCCATTTTCATCTATTTGCAATCCATGATATCCTTCTAACTTCATACCTTCTTGTGCATGCATAGGTATATTCTTTATTGATGATGTGGTATGAGTTAGATCATGAATGTTGATTGATCCTCTCTATGCAAATGTCAAATAGTTCCATGTATGGTTGTGCTCTTAAGTTACATTTGTGGATACCATACTAGAACTCTCAAATCCATCCTTTGTACTTCATAAGCTTTGCTATAGATGGATGGTTGTGATATTGATTTATGCATAATTTCATAGTAATATCGCTTGTGCATTTTTCAATATCATATTTATGATCATATGAGACTCTCATCAAAATCCATTCTTTGTATCTTATAGGCATATTTCTTTAGATGGATTTCTTTCATGTTGAGTTCATATGGTTTTTCAAATCGCATACATCTCCAAGTTATATCTTTATATGCAATTTCTCATGTTCATCACTATGCTCATTAGTTATATCATTAAAAGTGATGAATATTCTTTTATGATGCTTGATGGAATTTTGTGTTTGTCACATCTATGCTCTTAATCATGTTTCATATTCAATTGGTTTCAACTAGTAAAATTTTTATTGATGTCATACCCAATTGATGAATCTTGAAAATGTGATAGACCATGTGTACATTGGATTGAACTTGATAGTAATATGTTTATGTTCCATGTCACATTCCATTAGCATCATTTCATGTTTGCCTCCTCTCATGCTCATATAGGTAAATCTTATGACCACCATGTTTATGTGTTAATAATCTTGGTTGGTTAATGGTTGAGGTAGGCTTCATGTTTGAACTTCATTTCATTCATCTTGTGCACATAATAGTCATAATTTTTGATTGGATGAAATGATTTCAAAATTTACATAGCATATGTTTTTCATAGGTATATTGATTGATGCTATGTTGAATAAACCCCATAACATCATGGATAGCTCTAATTTGGATTGATCATAGTAGTTATATTCTTTTTAACTCCATTTTAGAGTGATTGAGATAATAGTCATATCCTTTAATCTCAATTGGTATTCTTTATTCCAATTGGTATCCATGGTTGCTTTTCTCCATGACCTTGCTCTTAATCATGGTAATTTGATCATATTGAGCTCTATAGTTAAATGAATCTAATCCTTTCCTTGAAATTTACCCTCATTTGGTAAAACCATCTTCTTCTTGAACCAAATAGTTAAATCTTTGTCAAAAGTTTGACGAAAGGAGAGAATGGATTAAGGGGGAGTATAAACCTTCATAGGAAGTATTAGTTTTGATCAAATTCACCATTGAATAGGCTCTATACCCTTAGACTACTACCATACATGATACCTGTTATATATTTCATTTTCGATTTCTTTCGTTAACAGGTGCTACTAAAAGGTATTTTCCTTATTTCATGTGTGTAGATACCTTTGCAATTTAATGTCAAAGGGGGAGAATATAGTAGACGTCAAAAGGGGAGAATATAGCCAATTTATCTAAGGGGAGATTTTGTATTATCTTCCAAAGGGGGAGAAGATGCATATCTTGCCAAAGAGAGAGAGTGCATGGTCAAAGGGGGAGAGTTGTTAGAAGACTAAGCTTGGGAGTTAAAGAAGTTGCTTGGCTAAAGAAGAAAAGAAAGCTTGAAAAATGATCAAGCTCCAAGCATCAAGAATGAAGAAAAAGAACAAGAGCCCACGCTAAGTCAAAGAAGCATCCAAGAGATTTCAAGTCTTGTCCAGCTAAGGGCGAGCTGAAGACTTAGTGTGTAAATTCGGTGATGAGTGAGTTGCCATCAAATTGCAAAGGGGGAGATTGTTAGGAATTTTGTGTATTGCAATTTGATGGATGCATTATCATTTAAATCATCATTTGAATTTTCACATGAGCATTGATTTAGAAAATCTTGAAATCTTGGTTTTCACATGCATTGTTTTTAAGACCTTTAAAACTTAAGGTTCATGCATGTTTTGATTTTAAAACTTGCATGCATTTATTTTTGAAAAGAATTTCTCTAAATCAAGCTAGCCTATGCTTTTTAAATCTTTCAAATCATTTTAGGCTTTTTATGTTTCATGTTTTTAAACCTCTAAGAATGTTTTAAAACATGTTTTCTAGCTTGAATTTATGGCCCAAAAATCCCCATTTGAAAATACTTTAAAATATGCAAAATATGCATTTTTGGGGGAATTGGTCCAGGGGACCCGGTCGACCCGCAGTGTGGCCGGTCGACCGAGCCCATGGACCCGGTCGACCGAGCCCACTGCAGGTCGACCGGGAAAGAGCCAACAGCTCTTTTTCAAACGGTCAGTTTTATGACCGTTGAAGCCCAAGTCGACCCGGGAAAGTGCAGGTCGACCGGGGACTCGCAGAAACCCACTTTTTGGGTATAAATACTAGTTCATTCCTTAGCCAAAAGAGAGGAACTTTTAGGCCCTCCTTGAGGTGTTTTGAGGCCAAAGAAAGGGGGATAAGCTAAGGGAGGCTAGAGGGTCATTAAGGAAAGCTAAAGCTTGGATCCATTAAGTTAAATCAACAAGTAGGCTTTACTTTCCTAATCATATGTTTTCATGCTTTGTTTTAATTATTGGTAAATCTTTGTTAGCATGCTAAACTATGATTTGTTGTGTCCTTAACATGTTTATGTTTTGAATTGATTCATTGTTTTGGATGCACCACCATGATTCAAACCAAGTAGGACTCTAATTGGTATATCTATGTGAATCTTGTTTTGGAATCATCTTTGAAATCATATGTAACATGATTCCTATACTTGGTTGAATCTTTGGTTGTTGTTTTTCATCATAAGAAAATCACTTTCAAATCTATCTTATGTTTTGGATTCAACAACTTTATAAATCACATGTATTTGGTTTTTAAGTTTTACAACTTGTTTAAACATTGATTGGTATATCATTTTCAAGTTGTCTTTTTAATTACTTTTATTTGACCCTTTATTTCAATCAAATATATTTGTATGTTTTACACTTTCAAATACTTTAAGCATACATTGAGCTACATTGTTAATTTGATTGAAATCCTTATGCATCACATGTTTGCTCTTAGAATTTCACAACTTGTTTGGAATAGATAAGTATTTCTTTTACAAGTTATTTTTAACATGTGATTAGCATTTCCTCAATCATAAATGTTTTGAGCTAAAACTTTCAAAAGCCTTTGGCATACATTTATGAGCTTTGATTTTCAAATTGATTGAGGACGTCATGCATACACTTTGAACATACATCTTTGCATTCATATAGTGTTTGCATGAATTAGTTTTTCACTTTCATATCCGCCTATTAAGAGGCATTGTATTGAGCTAAATATGTATCTCCATCAAGTGTATTTTAGACACTACTGAGAGAGAGAACCAACCATTTGGTTGAAGAGGTTATTGCTTAGCCTTGAAAAGCATATTGTAAGAGGTTATTGCTTAGCCTAGAAAAGCATAGTTGTAAAGGTTATTGCTTAGCCTATTGAAAAGCATACATAGTGGAAATCCGGTGGGGTGTGAGGAACACAAGCCGGTAGTGGATGTAGGCATTGAGGCCGAACCACTATAAATGATTGTGTGATGGTGCATGCTATGTGGTGATTGTGTTTATGTAAGCTTCCGCATTTTGGTTGTCAATCATCACTTGTGACTAGTTAATTTAAATAAGTTAAAATTGGTCATAATTGGTCACTAATTAGTAGCTCACCCTATTCACCCCCCCTCTAGGGTTAGGATCCCAAGGACTTACAATTGGTATCAGAGCTGTAGAGCCTCTGAAAAACTCCTTGTGAGTCGTGATCACTCGCATCCACGGAAACTCTCGCTTGAAATAGCGGATATATAGAGACTCTCCGTTCATGACAGGCATGTGGGGGGAGACTATCGTGCTCCATGTGTCTGGACTCTGATAGGTACCTATTGTTGATCCGTGTTAAGAGGATATGGGTCCTCAAGGGTCTTGGAGAGATCCGACCCCTCAACATACTTTTCCTCCATGCATTAGGCATCTTCTTGGTCTTTAACACTACATTAAAAAGCTTTGTCAACCAACTAATGCCATCCTCCCCCAAGCACCTCCAAACCTCAATAGGGATATCATATGGCCCAATCGCTTTCCCGTTCTTCATTCTTTTCAATACTTCTTTAACTTTTTCCCTACTGATTCTCCTATAGAACATATGATTCGCTTCTTCTCTAGAAATGGTAAGCTGCCCCAATTATATGTCACACTACTGCTTTCGTTAAATAACTTGTAGAAGTAGCTCTTCCAACGCTCCTTTATCTCCTCCTCCTTTACTAATACATTTTCATCCTCATCCTTAATGCATTTAACTTGGTTTAAGTCCTTGGTCCGCCGATCTTTGGCTCTAGCAAGCTTGAATATCTCTCTTTCGCCTTCCTTAGTGTCAAGTCGCCTATATAGCTCCTCAAATGCCTTTGCCTTGGCCTCACTAACTGCCTTTTTGGTTTCTCTTTTTGCTTCTTTATACCTCTCCAAGTTCGCTTCAATTCGATCTTTTACCAAGTTTTAAAGCACTCTTTTTTAACTCTTATCTTGTCTTGGATGGCTTCGCTCCACCACCATGCCTCTTTCTGTACCGGAGCACCCCCTTTAGATTCTCCTAAGACTCCTTTCCCTACCCTCCGGATACACTCTGCTACCTTATCCCACATATTATTTGCACTCTCATCTGTCGCCCAAACATCTTCCTCTAGTACTCTTACCCTTAAAGCTAGTTGCTTATCACCTTTCAGGTTCCACCATTTAGTCCTTGAGCATCTATACAACTTCTTTTTTCTAGTCCACCTTTGTAACTGCACATCTATGATCAACAACCTATGTTGGGAAGTCAAGCTCTCCCCCGGTATAACCTTACAATCTCTACAAGCTAAACGGTCTCTTTTCCTAGTTAAGAAGAAGTCAATTTGTGTCCTCGATGAGCCACTCTTATAAGTCACCAGATGTTCCTCTCTCTTTCTAAAAAATGTGTTAGTTACCATGAGATCATAAGCCACTGAAAACTCCAAGATATCCTTCCCTTCTTCATTTCTATTACCGTACCCATGTCCCCCGTGTACTCCTGTGTATCCATCTACGTCACGTGCTACATGACCGTTCAAATCACCTCCTATGAAGACCATCTCTCCTTGGGGTATCTCTAGTAGCACTCCTTCCAAGTCTTCCCAAAACTTCTCCTTATGTCCATCTCCTAAGCCCACCTGGGGGGCATAAGCACTAATTATGTTCACTATCTCTTCTCCTAATACTAACTTAATTGCAATAATCCTATCTCCATAGCGCTTTACATTCACTACATCTTCCTTTAAGTCCTTGTCTACCACTATGCCGACCCCATTCCTCGATCTATTAAGTCCCGTATACCATAACTTATACCCGGTCCTCTCAATCTCTTTTGCTTTGTGTCCCACCCATCTTGTCTCTTGCAAGCAAGCAATTGTGATTCGTCTCCTTTCCATTGTATCCACCACTTCCATAAGTTTCCCAGTTAGGCTCCCAATGTTCCAAGTGCCCAATCTCAGCCTTCTCTTTTGGACTAGCTTCCTTACCCCCCACACTCGTCCAATAAAGTGTGAGGACCCTTGCCTATTTAGCACTGCCGATGCAGCGGTCCTTGCTCACTTATCACTATACCCGGACCATACAGCGCGTCGCTAAGTAGGGGATGCCCCAACGAAATTTCATTTGGTCTCAAATCCATAAAAAATCCGACTGAGTATTGTGCTGGCTGTCGGCTACCTAACGCACAACCCTCCTCCTTTGTCCGGGCTTGGGACCGGCTATGTCAAGGATACCCCAACATAGGCGGAGTTTGTTTAATGGCAATGCCTGATGTTTATAAATGCATTCTGTTGGCATTTTTATGGATTTCTAGCAGCTAGAACATTACCTATTCTTTTCTTCTATGTTCATATTTGTTTGGGCTAATGTGCTGAATATGCCTTTGAATATTTTGGAGATCTTGCTAGGTATTATGGAGGATGGGCAGCACCAAATATATATTTCTTGGGTTTTGCTGGAGTCATCAAGTTTGGCAACATCCGTATCGGTGGACTATCTGGAATTTACAATCCGCGCCACTACTCTTTAGGCAAGTTTGTCGTGTGATTCACTAGGTTATTTGCTTTAATTTTACACCTCTTAATGGTTTTATTCTCTTACATCATATGTTCATGCTATTGCATTTGATATCATACATGTGTGCATGTCCAAAATCCTTTGACCTGAAAAGTAAGGAAATTATTAAAAGGTTCAAGTAGGGAATTTCAAGCTAACCAAGAGGGAAGTAGCAATTCGAAGGATAATTATTTGCTTTGCCTTGTACAAAACATTCTCCTTCTTCCTTTTGTATCAATGTGACATTTTAAAAAGATTGCTAGTTTATATGATCCTTTTCAATTTAATTTAGGGATCAACATCCTGATATACAAGATCATCGGCAGTGGGTTGGGAACAAGCTAAATGCAACAAGGGGCCAGACCTTTTAATTTTGTACAGACAGTTCCATTCCGCATTGTGTTAAGAGGATGGAGTATTCACCATTAAAAGATTGTTGGTTGTTTTGATTTTCCATTCCAACCAGTGGATAGGAAGTTGTAAGACCCTGTCCCGAGTTAATCAGGATTATCTCTCATTAATGCAAATTATGGCTAATTAACCATGTTTAATTGAATTAATGATGGCTTATGACCAAATTGACTTGGTTTAGCCTAAAATGGATGAATTGAACTTAATGAACTTAAGAAATGAATTATGAATAGATTGAATGAGGTTTTGAACTCAAACTAGGAAATGAAGGACTTTTATGTAAATATGGATTTATACGTATTTCGTTGAATACGGAAACTCGAGATGCCAACACGCGTATCTCGATGAGTACGTTAACTTCCATAATAGACCAGAACCCGTCCGGCGAACGACTAGTCAAGTGACCCTTCATTTGACTCATTTTGGAATGAATTATGGAAGTGGAGGGGTTTTGTGCAAAACCTTAGCTTATATAAGCTAAGGAAGGGTTTTGAGTTGATTCATTTTTCAATCTCAAACCTTAACCACCCTTTGCTCTCCTTTTCTATATTTTCTTTTACTCTCTTTGCATCAAGTATCAAGATAAAGGTTCTGCAAGGGTTTTGAAGAGGATTCATCATCTTCTTCACCTTCCTCAACTCACTTTTCATTTGTGGAGCTATAACGCTTGGAGTGAAGGGGATTTGATCTCAAGCTCAAGTGAAACGAAGGGGTTTTTGTGGATTTGTCATCACTAGAGGCAAGTACATACATATTTAGTGATTTTTGTTGTTTTGGACTTGTAGTAACTCAAAGAGTTCAGTTTTCTGAAATTAGCTTCAGAAATTATGAAGCTCAAAACTGAGCTTCTGGAATGATTTTCACAGAAGGGCCAGCTTTTGGAAAGCTGATCGCCACCTGACCGCCAAATGGCGGTCAGCCGAAAAAATTTAGCGGCTAGCCTCCTGGTAGCCGTTGGCTAACCGAAATTCAGTCAGAAATCCATCAGAAATACCCAGCTTCTGGAAAGCTGACCGTGGGATAACCGCAATAATTGCAGTTAGCCGCATTTGAAAATGTGGCTAACTGTTATGTGACCGCAAAGCTAACCGCCGTATTGTAAATTTCAGATTTTGAAATCTGATCTTCTAGGTTTGAAAGCCTAACTCATACAGACTATTCTTTATTGATGTCTAAGCCTTTCATGAGTGTAAAATTGAATTCCTTGAATGCACGAAATAAATATATAAGTGATATTCATCAAAATAGTATGTGCATTACGTAATGGAGATTTCACCATTTGTCTGGTTTAGAGGGAGGACCTTGAGCTCTTGGATGAGCTCTAATACATAGTGAATCGAATTTCTTGTTAACAAATTAGACGCAAAAACCGCCTGAATGTCAGCACTTAAGCTGGAAAAAAGTCCGTCGAAAAACTTAGGAAAAGTTTTATATATATACATGTTTATGTTTCATTTATAATTTAATTCATTGAAAAGAATTTAATGTTGTTTTTGTCATTGCAGATTGATGGACGCTTTGGGGTCGGTTGCAGACTTGTGGGGGTGTAGGACTTTTTTTCATTTTATTTGTGTATATATATATGTATATTGGACATTTATATGAGACGGGTATCATTATTGATTGTAGTATTTGTTTAATGAGATGAATGATTTAATGAAAAATGGAGATGGTTGTTTGTTTATTTAGTAACTTTTATTTAATTGCATTTTTTATATTTTTTATGTTGAATATAGGTATATGAATAGGTTTATTTTTGATACAGTGTATAAACAGGTTTACAGGAAAATAATAATGAAAAAATAAATATATTATTTAAAAAAAAAGACCTTTGCCGACGAATTTTTTCGTCGGCAAAATTAAGAAGGAAAAATTAAAAAAAAAATCATTTTGCCGACGAATATTTTCGTCGGCATAATTAAAAAAGAAAAATAAAAATTAAAAAAAATATTTTGACGACGAAAATTTTAGTTAGGAAAATTAAAAAATAAAAATTTTAAAAAATTAAAATCAATTTTGTCGACGAACGTTTGCGTCTGTAAAATTTAAAAAGAAAAAGTAAAAAAATAAAATCATTTTGCCGACGAAACGTTTCGTCGGTAAAATTAAAAAAAAATCCTTTTGCCGATGAAGTTTTTCGTCGGCAAAATTAAAAAAAAAATTAAAAAATAAAATAAAAACAATTTGCCGACGCAAATTTTCTTTGGTAAAATTAAAAAAGAAAAATGAAAAAAAAATAAAATCATTTTGCCGATGAAAAGTTTAATCGAAAAAATTTAAAAAAAATAAAATCCTTTTGCCGACGAAAAGTTTCGTCGAAAAATTAAAAAAGAAAAATTAAAAGAAAATAAAATCCTTTTGCCGACGAAACTTTTTGTCGGCAAAATTAAAAAAGAAAAAGAAAAAATAAAATAAAATCATTTTGCAGGCGTAAATTTTCGTTGGTAAAATAAAAAAATGAAAAAAAATTAAATCATTTTGTCGACGAAAAGTTTCGTCGGAAAAATTAAAAAAAAAATGAAATCATTTTGCCGACAATAAAACACGTCAGCAAAATGTAAATAATCGTCGGTAAAAATTTTATTTTTGGCCGGCGAAAAATAATTGGGGATTTGATATATTGGCCCCTCTTAGACATGTATGTCCCAATTCCCTGACTGTTAGTAAGTAATTGTCACCAGAGTCGTTTGACTCTGGTCCCCTTTTTTTTTTTTACTTTTTTGCCCAGGATCCCATGATATCATGGGATCCGATTGTAAAAAGAAAAGGCCCATACAATAAAAATGACCCCACACCGTCCTTTCCCCTCTTCACTTTTCCATTTCACCCCTTTCATTTTTCACTTGCAGCAAGAGTGAAAAATAACCCTAGATCGTCTTTCCCCCTTTCACCTTTCCATTTCACCCTCTTTCATTTTTCACTTGCAGATCGACTGAAAAATAACCCTAGACCATCTTTCCTCTTTTCACCTTTCCATTTCACCCCTCCTTTTACGTTTTCACTTGCAGCAAGAGTCTGATTTTTCACCTTTCCATTTCAACCCTCTTTCATTTTTCACTTGCAGCAGGAGTCTGACCCCTGCTTCTGCAATGAAATGCGGCCAGAACCCAAATGGGTCTTTCTTCTCCGGTCAAAAAATTACAGAGCTGAAGCTTGTAATTCTATCTGTGCATGAAGGGAGTGAAGTCACCAAGTATTTTATCAGCAGTGGAGTTGTCTTCATCCATGCAAATTCCTTTGCAGATATAGTACTTGTCGAGGCTGTCCCTGTTGACCACATTGACCCATGCCTGGTTCAGAAAGGGTTGGATGCGTTCACCGAGAAGCTTAGCTCAGCCTCCATCGATTTGGAGAAGGCTGAAGCACAAATTGGCGTGGATGTTCACAACCATAGGGTAGCAAGTGGTAGGGTAAGCATCTTGAGGATTGTTGCATCCTTGGATGAAAATCATTTGGACTATTATATGCTGGATTGTTTGCTGGGACCACTTCAAAGTTTTCAGCTTTTTTTATTGATTTCTTATTTTTTCAATTTGAATAAAATTTAGAATAAAAATCGCAACATTGTCAATTGTCAATTCTGTTAGACCCTAAGTTGTTTGCAATTTGATGTCTTGCATTTGCA
Source organism: Litsea cubeba (assembly GCA_012931725.1). Taxonomy (NCBI): domain Eukaryota; kingdom Viridiplantae; phylum Streptophyta; class Magnoliopsida; order Laurales; family Lauraceae; genus Litsea; species Litsea cubeba. Next base: position 10,722,007 of record CM022955.1, on the reverse strand, counting down.
TAATATTCATCTCATTACTTTCATTTTCATTTCACAAGTTTCTTCTTGAAAATCATCTTTTGAATTAAACTACTCATGTTTTAAGTTAAACTCTTTTTAGTTGATTTGAATATTGATTTTAATCAAATTTTTCTTGATGAAACAATTTATAAGAACACCTTTCAAATCTGAGTTTTCAAATGGTTTCAAAGTTCCACTCTTCAAAAACTTCAGATCCTCAGAAAAATAGCCTGACCACTCTGTCGGTCAAGTTGTCGGTTCGCATCGGCTAACCCACACATGAACCAAGGTCAACCGATGGCTTCATCGGTTCCATTTCCAGAGAGCTACATTTCAAACCTTCTTCGTCGGTCAGCTCTTCGGCTCCTATCGGTCAACCGACAGTGCATGAATTGTAAGACCGAGAGCTCGTCGGTTCCCAAAACAGACAGAGACTTTTTCAATATTTTTGTGCTATCGGTTCATCTATCGGTTCCTTGTTGGTCAACCGATAAATGACGGTCAACCGACAAATGCATATGGCTTAGAAAAACTTTCAAAAATATGACCGTTGCATGTGACCGTTGAGCTATCGGTCAACCGACACCTAGTTGTCGGCTGACCGACAGGCATCCGTTGGACCACTTTTTTTTATAAAAAGCAAGTTCATTCCAAGGAAATGAGTGACGGGAAAAGAGGCCATTTTTGGTGTTTTTAGTGCCCAAGCAAAGGGAATGAATTAAGGAAGCTTGATTGGTCCAAATGGAAAACTAAAGCTTGATTACAAGAAGTTAAACTCTAGTAAGCTTTAATTTCCTAGTTCATATGTTTCATGCTTTGTTTTAAACCTTTGGAAAATGTTTTCTAGCATGCTAACTATGTTGTGTGGAATTCATATCTTATTTAATCTTTGATTCACATGTTTTGGATTCCACCTCTTGATTTCAAACCAAGTTTAGTATAAACCTTGTTAATCATGCTTAGCCTAAATCTTTGATTTCTTTATAGCATGATACATTAACTTGTTTGAGTCTTTCTTTGTTGTTTTCAATTTGTTTAAAACTTTAGTTAAACCTTTGTTTTTGAAAACAACTTTACACATGCATCACTTGATTAGTCTTAATCATTTTCATACAACCTGTGATCTTTAGATTTTTACATCATTCACAAGTTTGTAATTGTTCAAGTGATTTGCATTTGACTTCAATCATATCGTTTATGTGCTTTAAATTTTGAAATGCTTTAAGCTTAAAATTCGTTGGACTTAATTTTAACTTGATTGAAGTTCTACACACACACACCCCATGAGCATTCATCTTTGCATTTCTAAGAGTGATGTGTGAGTTTATTTTTACTTTCATATTTGCCTAATTAAGAGGCACCTTTTAAGAGGTTAATCTATTTCTCTTCTAGTGCGTAGACACTTTCTTGAGAAAGAAATATATTGTAGAGGTTATTGCTTAGCTTAAGAAAAGCATAGTGTAGAGGTTATTGCTTAGCCTAAGAAAAGCATAGTGTATAGGTTGTTGTTTAGCCTAGAAAAACAACTTTGTAAAGGTTATTGCTTAGCTTATTGCAAAAGCATAAATAGTGGAAATCCGGTGGGGTGTTGAGCACAAGCCGGTAGTGGATGTAGGCATTGAGGCTGAACCACTATAAATCATTGTGTAATGGTGAATGGCTTGTGGTGATTGATTTATTTATCTTCCGCACTTATTCACATAATCATCACTAGTTAAAAGTAAATTGGAAAGAAATTAAAATTGGCCATTAATTTGAAGATCACCCTATTCAAACCCCCCCCCCCCCCCCCTAGGGTTAGGATCCCTTGGACTTTCAATTGGTATCAGAGCAAGGTTGCTCTATATTTAGGATCAAGTGTTTGGAACTCTTGATTAGGTGTAAAAACCTAGTCATAACCCTAGTTGTGCATTGCATGAAAATCATTAGAATGGTTTCCACTTAGTTAGATGTAGTACATTCCCTTGTAGATTCTTCTAGACCACTCCTTCCATCTATTGGAGATCCAAACATTGAAATTAATGAATCCCAAGTTGAATTAAAAGAAGAAGAAAATGAAAATGAAGATGACCTTCAACAAGCTTATAATGAGTTATATACATTGTTCTTAAAGCTTGATAAGAATAACAAAAGTTTAAAAGATGAATCTAAAAGATTAAACAAAGAATTTGACACTTCAAAAGATGAACTTAGAGTGAAAGAAGAACTAATTCAATGCCTAGACTCTAAGTTTATGATCACTTTGCACAACCTATCAAATGCTCAAGATGAACTAAATGAAATAAAATTAAATCCTAATGAGCTAAATAAAGAAAATATCAATCTAAGAGATACATTAAAAAGACAAGATGAAAACATTATCTATTTAGAATCCAAATTGGAAATTTCTAAAGATAATTTGTCAAATCTTCAAGATGAACTAAATGTATCTAAGATAAGTTGAGAAGGACTTACCAAAGAAAATTCAACTCTAAGTGATCATATAAAAAATCAAGTTGAAGATATTATTAATTTAGAATCCAAGTTAATAATCACCAAGGAAAATTTATTTAATGCTCAAATTGATATAAAAGCTTTACAACTTGGATCTAATGTTAATGAACTTAAACTTAAATTAAAAATTGCTAATGAAAAAGTTAACAAGTTTAATGGAATTGGAATTCAACTCATAAAAGTTAAAATGAAAATTCAATTCTTAAAAACCAAGTCAATCAACTTGAGACACACAAACACAAGTATGAGTGCAAATTTACCCAAAGTGAAGAGAAATTAGGAAAATTATTTAAAATGGGTAAATCACAAGGAGATAGGACTCTTGGATTCAATAAGCATATTATACATGACCCAAAATTCACCAACGCATTTGTGAAAGGTGAGTCCTCATTCTCATGCACTCACTCTCCATTGCCTAAAATAAAATGTCATTATTGTGGTAATGAAGGGCATTTCAAATTTGAGTGCAAATTAAGAAAAAGTCATTTGTCTAAACCTATCTATGAACCTAAAAATGGAAAATCTAATTCTATGAAGGTTAAGGCATTTAAATCAAAGGAAGACTCTAGAAAGTTTCAACAAATTAAAATATCTCAACAAGAGTCTCCTAAGAAAGATTTTAAAAAGACTAAACAAGTAAAGAATGGTCAAAACAAATCTATCGAAAAGAAACCTCTCACTTTACCTCCTTTAACCTTGGAAATGAAAGAACTTTTGAAAAAGGTTGAAAGATTAAAATTAAAATTCAAAAGATAAAAAGAGGGAGGAAAAGCTAAAAGAAATGAGAAGGATAAAAAGAAAGTTGAACACCAACTACCAAAAACTAATCATCAATCTAATTATAAAGTTGTCAAACCTCAAAGATATGATGTCAAGTCTAAAAGAAATCTATATTTATCTCCTATAGTTGGTGAAATCTCAAACATAGGCTCAAGGGCTCAAGACCTTAGATGGATACGTTAGGCTATTAGACAAATACTAAGGCCTAGTAATTAAATTAGACCAACCCAACCTCATAAGTTATATGTCTTGTTGGTCCTAAGTCTAAATGGTTCAAATTTCTTAGAATTCTATATATGTTTAGAATTCCCAATTGTTTGAAAATTAGTTGTTGAAAATGCATTTTTGAACTCAAAAGGTACATGATATTAAAATGCATGTGTTTGATCAATTTAAATTACATTTTTTTTACTGATTACTTTTCTTATGATCTGATAATTGTTCTTCATAAGTTAAATCAATCATAAAATACTCTAAGTAATGATCATAAGCTAAGAATGTAGATTCAGTGGATTAGTCCACTTTTCTACAAGTATCGGTTGACCGATACTTAAGTCATCGGTTGACCGACGAAGCAGTGGTTCATTAAAAACCCTGCGCACAGAATCCCTTTCTTCTGTTCTGTTCTTCCCCTTCATCAACAAACCTAGGGCCTTTTCTACTTCTCTCTGCTAGCAACACTCCTTCAAGGCTGAAGATCAAAACCATTCTTAGCATAGATTTTCGAAAAATCCCTCTCAAAGCGAATCTCCATAGGCATCGTCTCAGCTGTTCTTTGCTCATCTGTGATTCGGACGGCAGCAGTTCATTTGGCAGCGTTGGTTCAGTGGTTTGAAGACTCTCTGCATTGATCGTTTGTTTTAAAAAAAAAAATTTGTTGAGATTCTCCAAAAGCTCTTAAGCCATCAACAAGTCAAGATCTCCAAGCTACACTACGTGCTGTTTTGAGAAACCCAACTTCAGGGGTCACATTCTGATCTGACCATCTGTGTTTTTTTTTCACATCATGTATGGATTTGTTAAGGATCAGTGATCATTTGTAGACATTCTTGTCCAAGAGTGAGCAACAGTGTTCAATGTTTATCCCAACCTCAATTTGTGCCTGCCAAATGCTTGACAGTGTGTCTGAACCAAGGTTCCTTGTAATTTCAGCATCTGTTCTTGTTTGTTTTTCAAGTTAGATTCAGGTAAAAGTGAGTTCAACCTCCTTCCTTCATTTTTGTGCACAATTACTCTCTATTTTTCAAATCTCTCTTCCATAAACTCACTGTCCACACTAAGTGTCTGAGGAAATGCCTCCTAGGACAAAGAAGGCTACCCCTAGGGGTCCTATTAAGAAGGGAAAAGCCACAGCCTCCTCTAGCAGACCAATAAAGGATAGTGGAAATGAAAGTTCATCTCCTTCACCTTCTCCTCCTTCAACCAATTTAAGACTTGGCTCCAACATTTTACAAAGTCTTCAAAGAAGGCCTATAGTAGTGGAAAGAAGAACTATAGTGGAGAAGATTAGTTCCATGGGCTTTAATCTGAGTAATGTAGTTGGTCAAGTAGGATGGGATAGGATTCTTCATTGGGGTGATTATGCATATCCTTCACTAGTCAAATTCTTGTATGCATCTATCACAAGCACTAATGACTCAATTAATGCTTGTTTATTTACCATCTCTTTCATGGATAGAGAAGAAGTGTTTACACCCCAGAGAATAGGATTAATCATGGGGATTCCTTGCACTCCTACGGGAATAACATTTGTGTCTGACACTCCTTCGGAAGATGAAAGAATCAAAGCCACTATGGACATATGTGGTTTCAACTGTCATTGGGATAAGAAGAAACATCACTTAACTATCAGTTCCCTAGTTCCCATCAATAGGGTTATCCACAACCGCTTTACCTATAATGTATATCCAAGAGGTGGAAATAGAACTGAGCTCACTGCTTTCATGGTTAGTGTCTTGTCCAAGGTTGTAACTGGCACTCCCATTTGTCTACCCTCTCTCATATGCCATACAATCATCAAGTTTCGAAATTCACTTGCACAAAATAATGCAATTCCATATGGGTACTTAATGACTCAGATTGCCCTCCAGTTTGGTATTCCTATACCCACTGGAGAAAGCCCCACTTTCAAAGCTCCATTTTCTTTGACCAATCTGAATCAAATGAATCTCATTCCGAATCCTCAAATTCCCATAGCAAATGATCCTCCATTGGCACAAGAACCTCCCTTGGGACAAGAGCTACCTAGGACTCCACCTCCTCCTTCTCGTGCCTCATCTTCAAGGCAAGCTGCTGGTCCATCTACCTCTGGCACATCTACTGATTGGCAAGCAGCTGTGGAGCGAGACATAGCCTATTTGAAGAGAAAACAGAAGAAACAGTCAAAGACAATACGCAAAATGTTCAAATATCTCTCCAAGATCTCAAAGAGTTGCAGAAGGGATGACATTGTTGGATCACCATCTCCATCACCTCCATCTCCAGATTCTGATTAGGACTTTCCTTGTCACCACATTTTGTGTTTAATTGGTGTAATATTGGTGGTGTCTTTTTTGTTGGGAAAAAGGCTGGATAATCAGTTTAGACTTTGTCATTTGAACTTCTATTTTCAGTTTATGGATGGTCATGTTTATGTCTATGTCATTTGTCAAAATTGTAAGACTTTTAATCTCTTTATATATTGAATGACATCTTTTGATCCATTTGCCATCTATATGATTGCTTTCTCTTTCCCTTACATTAACGATATCAAAATTATGCTACGAGAAAGGTATGTGTTTGCATGAGTTTTGTTTGCAGACTATTTAGCAATTTGATGTCAATGGGGGAGAAGAAGAAACATAAAGACTAGGTGGGAGAAGAAGACTAATGGTGAAGAGAAGAGAAATGAAAAGAAGAAATCTGAAAACACCACTGCTAGAACAATGGGGGAGAGCAAGAACAATGGGGGAGAACAGTGAAAGAGCTGATTATGAACTAAGGGGGAGTTGAAGAACTTAGGGGAAGTTGAAGCAAAAAAAAAATAAAAGATATGAAATGAATGAATGGATATGTGTTGATGTTAGTTTATATGGTGATAGTTTTAATGTTTAAAGTGTTATTTGCCATCAAATTGTAAAGGGGGAGATTGTTAGACCCTAAGTTATAGTGAGATGGATCTTATTAAATTCAAACAACACTAGCTTCCAGCTGCTGAGAATCTATGAGGCTCTGTTTTCTGGTTGTTCAGTAATTCTTACAAAATAATTTTCTGGTTGCCTAAAGCACAAGAATATTACAGCCCAGAATGAGGCAGGCTTTCATATAAACTATTATAGAAAGTATACCACATCTGATGGTTCAAATCACTAATTAAGTTTGCTTCTTTCTTTAATTCTTCCAAACTGATGCATATATGGTACACACTCCCAAATATCTCTTAAGTGGACTGTAACTGAAACAAACGGCAAATGGATTGACATATGGCAGTGGGACCAAATTATACATCCATATTGAATTTTCTCTGTCTCATCTAGATATACACACTGACATTGATTTGACCTCGTTTTATTATAGATGGTGGAATTCAACCCTAGTCCACTTGACAGAAGCATTCTGCAGGAACAAGATGACCATATGTCAGAAGTCATATGGAGTGGGAGGGTATGTTGAATGTACAAATAGCTCATTGAAGGACATTCGAGATCTTCGCATAACAAGGCAGGTAGAGGAGATTCGTGTAAAAATAATGGACTTCTTCCAACTCCGCCGTGATAGTTTACAGATGATAGAATCGCATTTGACTCCATATTTTGAAAGATTTTTTAGCAAATGAAAAGATGGTTCTCATCGACTACATGCAAGGCAAGCTGGTCCTGAAGAATATCAGATTGATTCTAGCTATTTTATAGATGTTGTCCACCTCTATCGACATTCTTGCACTTGTCGACAATGGGATTTAATGGGCATTCCCTGCTCGCATGCTATGTCAGCAATTAGTTACAGAAGTCGGGACCCATATGATCTTTGTAAATAATAGTTTTCTGCAGAAACTTACCGTGCAACCTACAGTCAAATCGTGCATGCAACAACAAACATCCAACAGTGGGAGCATAGACAGGAGAATCCAATTCTACCTCCACATGCGAGGTGACAAGCTGGACGACCGAAGAAAAAGAGGATTAGAACTGAGGATCGGGTACGACGACAATTACATGCTCAAACTGTAGAGAAATTGGACATAACCGTCATTCTTGCAAAAATCCTCCATTTCGAAATTGAAGTGATTTACATAATAGCTTTTTTGTAATATGATAGGTGTATATGGTGTTTTGTATATAATTTTGGTAGACACATGTTGTTTTGAACACAGTCACTAACCAAGTGTATTCTGTACACCTATTTTTGATTATTGTTATATTATCACTTTCAACGGAAGTGTAATATTATTCCACCAAATGTATTGCTACTTTTTAGTAAGTCACTCATTATAGTAACCACATTTTCTGTAATTGTCATTTTTCCAATGATTTCATGGGATTTATCAGTTTTTGTGATACAAAGTCAATGCAATAAGCAAGTAGAATGCATTTTTGACAGGACACCATTCATGCCAGTTAGTGAAAACTAAATCTACATGGATGATTTTTCCTAGTGTTCATTTGTTGTTGAACTTTGGACCCCAATATGCTGCAAAGAGCCATGATATCATGGCACTGTCCCATGAAACCATGTATCCCACAAATTCTCTTCAACCATAGTTCACATGAGATGGGGGGTTTTATCGGTCTCCATATGGTGCTGACCTTCTGCAAACAGCAAGCATAATTCATTTTGCTCAGACCCATTTCAAATTGGAGATTATGAAAAGTTCTTAAAAAACATGACTATTCATTTCTAAGGTATGACTGTTGCATAAATTAGTCCCCCTCAGCTGTTGTAATGAATTCTATATTTTAAGGGGGAAAATATAATGGCATACAATGCAAAATAAGTCTACATGGGCATCATTTCATTCATTTTTTGTTGGACTAGCGGTTTACTACAGAAAAGCCATTCTATCATGGGATTATCCCATGATATCATGGCTTTTCAGTTTATATTTACAAACTGTCTAAATTTTGTAAGCAACATATGTATTTTATTTAGGAATCAATAATGATAGAGCGTGCGAAATTGACACATGACCATATGCGAAGGCTACATGAGCATCATTTTTAATGTTTTGTTGTTGGACTAACATTTTGGCCAAATGTATTGTAGAAAAGCCATGCTATCATGGCATTATCCCATGATATCATGGCTTTTTCAGTTTCTATATTACAAACTGTCCGCATTTTGCAAGTAACATATGTATGTTGTAAGTAAACATTTGGCACACGACCATAAATGCGAAGGCTACATGAGCATCATTTTTAATTTTTTGTTGTTGGACTAACATTTTGCCCAAATGTATTGTATAAAAGCCATGCTATAATGGGATTTTCCCATGATATCATGGCTTTTTCAGTTTGTTTGATACAAAGTGTCTGCAGACGTGACATCAGGGTGCATTGCTTTGTTGAAAATCATCTCCTTCAGAAGCATTTACACATTCCATAACAACTCATTTTTAGTTACATCATCCCATCCACAATACAAAGTAATCACAAAATATATCCACCTATAAATGAGTATATATTGTTTCCATTTACATCGTCAAAAAATACTTCCAAGAGTTGAACAGGCCCGCCTAAGGTCTTCTGGTGGTCAGTAGGCCTCTTAGAACCTTTATGTTTGCCGGTTGATTTGGCGACTGTTCTTCTTAATAGCTGTCAGTAAAGACTTGCCAAGCATGCGGGGCCCCACGCAAATTTTTTAAACTCCCGAAAAAGCTCTAAAATCCATGCCCCCCCGCCCCCGCCCCCGTCATAGACCCGGATGTGTTTGTAAAGATTTTCCCTGCCACCAAACAAAAAAGATATGCCCTTGTAGCCATTATTTGCTCACTCTTCGATGATTTCTTGGTAAGTTTGCTAAACTTCTTCACGAGCCAAGTCAATTTTAAGTCACTACCATTGCAATCCCTGCCTTGTTGAGGTTGTTTACCCAACAACTCTAAACAGACCTCGCTAACTGTGGAAGTGGTAGAGAATGTATGCCCTGTAACTACTCTCCCATTGATGGGTAGCCCATATATGTAAGCAACATCTTCAAGAATGACTGTTGCTTCTCCACTGGCCAAATGGAAAGTGTTTGTCTCGGGCCTCCATCTCTCTACTAATGCAGAAATTAGTGTGTGGTCAATCCTGATTTTTTGCAATTTAGAGAGGTGAAGGAGGCCCATTTTTTGAACGAATGCTTCTTGAACCTCGTTCAAAGACCACTTATCCTGCAGTAGTTACTGGCTTACAATGTAGTGGTCCATATCCTGTATCAAAATAAGAAATGCAAATATATCATGCACATTTATATGGGAAATTATACAAAATGTGTTCTTGTATACAAAAAGTTCAACATACCCTCCCACTCCATATGACTTCAGAGATATGGTCATCTTGTTCCTGCCGAATGCTTCTATCAAGTGGACCAGGGTTGAATTCCACCATCTATAATAAAACGAGGTCAAATCAATGTAAGTGTGTATATCTAGATGAGACAGAGAAAATCCAATATGTATGTACAATTTGGTCCCACTGCCATATGTCAATCCATTTGCCATTTGTTTCAGTTACAGTCCACTTACGAGATATTTGGGAGTGTGTACCATATATGCATCATTTTAGAAGAATTAAAGAAACAAGCAAACTTAATCAGTGATTTGAACCATCAGATGTGGTATACTTTCTATAATAGTTTATATGAAAGCCTGCCTCTTTTTGGGCTGTAATCTTTTTGTGCTTTAGGCAACCAGAAAATTGCTTTGTAAGAATTACTGAACAACCAGAAAACAGAGCCTCATAGATTCTCAGCACTTGGAAGCTAGTGCTGTTTGAATTTAATAAGATCCATCTCACTATAACTTGCTGGCATGCCCCAATTATTTTATGCTGATTTATTCCACAACTAAACAACAATGACAAGAAAAGTAAAAAAAAAAAACCAACAAAAAGGAAATAAAGGAAAGAATGATCCTACTCAGCAGAGAAAAAAACAAACATAGATGAATTATTTGGCAGCCATGCACCAATTCCATACATAGGGCCCATGTTTTGGTGAGAGACACATTGGAGTGACTCCATCGTGGATGCAGGCACCCCAGTGACAGAATAATTTCCAATCTATTTTGAAATCAACAGTCAATTTCTGAGATTAAGCATATTATTCAAGAATTGACAATTGACAATGTTGCGACTTTTATTCTAAATTTTATTCAAATTGAAAAAATAAGAAATCAATAAAAAAGCTGAAGACTTTGATGTGGTCCTAGCAAACAATCCAGCATATAATGGTCCAAATGATTTTCATCCAAGGATGCAACAGTCCTCAAGATGCTTACCCTACCACTTGCTACCCTGTGGTTGTGAACATCCACGCCAATTTGTGCTTCAGCCTTCTCCAAATCGGTGGAGGCTAAGCTAAGCTTCTCGGTGAACGCAGCCAACCCCTTCTGAACCAGGCATGGGTCAATGTGGTCAACAGGGACAGCCTCGACAAGTGCTATATCTGCAAAGGAATTTGCATGGATGAATACAACTCCACTGCTGATAAAATACTTGGTGACTTCACTCCCTTCATGCATAGATAGAATTCCAAGCTTCAGCTCTGCAATATGTTAACTGAAGAAGAAAGACCCATTTGGGTTCTGGCCGCATTTCATTGCAGAAGCAGGGGTCAGACTCCTGCTGCAAGTGAAAAATGAAAGAGGGTTGAAATGGAAAGGTGAAAAATCAGACTCTTGCTGCAAGTGAAAACGTAAAAGGAGGGGTGAAATGGAAAGGTGAAAAGAGGAAAGACGGTCTAGGGTTATTTTTCAGTCGATCTGCAAGTGAAACATGAAAGAGGGTGAAATGGAAAGGTGAAAGGGGGAAAGACGATCTAGGGTTATTTTTCACTCTTGCTGCAAGTGAAAAATGAAAGGGGTGAAATGGAAAGGTGAAGAGGGGAAAGGACGGTGTGGGTCATTTTTATTGTATGGGCCTTTTCTTTTTACATTCGGATCCCATGATATCATGGGATCCTGGGCAAAAAAGTAAAAAAAAAAGGGGGACCAGAGTCAAACAACTCTGGTGACATTTACTTACTAACATTCATGGAATTGGGACATACATGTCTAAGAGGGGCCAATATGTCAAATCCCCAAAATAATTTCATCGGCAAAAAGTTTTGCTGACTATATGTTCCCGACGACTTGCCGACGAAAATGGTTTCGTCGGTAAATATTTTTACCGACGAAAAATAGACTTTCGGCGACGAAATCTTGTTGTGAGATGTGTATGCTCATGCGTGAACATTATCAAACTATGTCCATTTGTATATAACATGTTTATATATATTTGTCTAGATCATGAGGTACTCCTTATGTTTATGATCACATTTATGCTCATGATATGCTTGGCTGTTGGAGTACACCCTTTATGCACATGTTTATGTTCATGACACATGTTCTATTTATATTACTCCTTGTGTCGGCACCACTAAGCTTCAACCTTACCCCTCTTGGGCCTGACCGAGTGTGGGTTTGGTATCATGTTTATGGAGCAGTTGCAGTCTAGATTATGTTCTTAGGAGCTTAGTGGTGCTCCAGGCTCACAATGGAGTTTTGGAGCCCTCTGCCTCTTAGTGGTACCAACATCTTGTTATATTTCTTGCACTCATGTAGGCCATGCATTGCAGCCAATTTGGAGAATCCATTGTGGTTGGTCAACTTGTTAGGATGTACTGTCAGATTCGTCATGTCACATGCTTATTCATGCACTATTATCCCAAACCTATCGCTTGCTGATCTCATATGACCACATGTCATTTATACCCTTTTGATGCTACATGTTATGTAAATTATATTTGTTCATCTTGTTAGATCGTCGTATCTAATGGTACTACACTTAAGTATTGCAAGTGACACACCGGGGGTAGATGAGTGATTTCAATGATATCTTATATGCGCTTGCATCGCGTGAGAGTTCGTCACAAGACTACCAAGAGTTTTTAGATCTCGCCTTGTCGGTCATTTTGCTCTTTGGGTTTTAACTAATTTACCTTTTCTAATTGTACTTAAACATGTTTTGTGGAATAGATAACCTGGTGTTGCTATGCTGTTGCTATGCTCTGAATATTTCAGTTCAATGAAATACAATAAATACTCTCATAATGAAATATGCTAATCCAATGATGCAATTTGTAAATGGAAACTTATGATTGAACATTTGGGATGTGACACAAAATTCGATGTACACAGACTTTGGATTACAATACCAGGTAAGCTTCAGGGAAATGTTCATACAAGTGTGGGAGATCTTTTTAGATCTTCACACACGCGAGAAAGAAATACAATTACCCCACATATCCTAAGCTCACGCCCCGAGACGTGGATAACTGCAGTAATCCAGTTCGGGGTCGTGACAGTATGCCTACCAATTTCTCCCTTCATTAGGGATTGTAATGGGTTGGCATCAACTCACAGCCACCCTGACTAATACCTGTTCTACCTTAATACTCGACCTGCCGTGTGTTGGATATAGAATTTTTGATGTCAAACTTGTCTCATAAAGAGCATAGATCACATTAATACGGCTTAGTTATTAAACAATTCAAATTAAAAGAAATGATAAATACGGTAAGAGTTAGATTTTTTTAAAGCGTAGTGGGTCAGGGCAGCCAAACCCCACCACCATGAAGCCAACTTGGGTTGAATTCTTCAAACGTACCCTTTCTCACTTTGAAGCTTGAACTGGTTTGAATCTCTTTAATCACCCTTTTTTTTATGCGCTTTCGGGACCTTAAGATGTTTAGTTTTATATCTTAAATCTTTATAGAGTTCGAGAGATTTGTGAAAACACCCAAAACAATCACAGCCTATAGACAACTTATTTTCTGTACTTTTGTGCCCGCAAGATGTAATAAGCTCTAAGACTCTCAAAATCTATGAAAGCCCAAAAGATCCCAACCTATATAGTTCTAATTGTTTACACTTTTGTGGGCACTCAATTCATGATCCGAGTTGTTCTATGTTCTCATATTAATCATAAGCATCAAGACATTTCGCTTCATATATCTTAAATTTTCATGGATTCTGACAAATTATTGAAAAATATCTAGAAAATATTGACACGTCTAAAACTGTTAGATGTACTAATTTACTCATGTGAGAAAGGTGATTTTAACGAACATTGTGATTTCTTTTTATTTAAATTTAGGAATTCAAATTCACCTGTCATTTTCTTACTTCTGGATTATGAAGTAATATATATATTTGGATAGTTGTTGAATTTCTTTTTGGAGAGATACTGAACTTTTATATCCTAAGGAATTTTTCTCGTTCTTTTTTTCTCTTATGTTGGTTAGGAGTCATACCTTTTAACATGAGGAACCAGTAATCAATCTCCAGGCGTGCATGTGCAACTAGTTAAGAGCCAACACCACACGACCATGACTGTGTTGGCCCTAAGGCTTCTTTTGTTTTTTTTTTTTTTTTTGCTTTTCATTTGTGTATTCTATGTGCCCCCACCACTGATGTACTAGTGGATTAGTGTCCAGTGCAATCACGTTGTCGCTAAAATTGGTCTTTTAGGGCAACACACATCCAGTTCAAATTTATATCTATTATTACTACCATATCAAGACTGAGATCTACAGTCAAATGTACAAGGTGGAACCAGGAATTTTTTTTCAAGGGGCACTTTGCAAAAATTTGTTCTCTGGGTCCACATGTAAATATGCCACTGACATTCAAAAACACTTCGAGAGGCAATGTCTCACAAATATATAATAATATATATTATCATTAAATATCATAATAATAGGAAGATAAACAAGTTGAGTTCAGATCGAGTCCCATCTAATGATTCTTCCATGTACAGGACTTGTGCCCCCTCTCAAACATATTAAAAACCCAAACACAATTTCACGCTCTCATCTGACAATTAGTAATTTACAATAATTGAGAAAAAACCATTATCAATAATTTTGGATTGAATTAGAAAAAGAGAGAAAGCTAGCCACCAAAGATGCAATTCCATGCTAACAATCAATGACATTATATTTACTATGAACACTGAAACCAGAAAGATTGTTTGATTTGCAATATCTTCATATGGGTCAAGAAAACAATTGCAAAAAGCGGTGTATTACTTACAAAAGATGCTATTCCATCCTAAACATCAATGATGTTACATTTACATAAACACTGTGTGACCAGAAAGATTTGTTTGAATTGCAATAATAGCTTCATATGGGTAAAGAAAAAAATTGCAAAAAGAGGTGTATTAATTGTAAGCATGAGCTGATTCTTCATCAATCTTCAAACTTATTCACCCTTTCACACTCATCCAACCATTCGCTGTAGACGTCTATTGGTTCTGATAAACCTGCAATGCAAAGAAATGAAAAGAAATCAGACAACATGACTCCAAGCTAAAAAAGAAAAAACCTATTATTAACGAATCTGATGACATCATTAGCATTCTCATATAGAGAGAGAGACCAGATAAATTGGAGCTGTAAAAGGGCTGTGTATGGGTGAGTGCAGAAATATCCAGATAAAGGATCCATACTTGGAACCACCCAAATTGGGTTCTAGTGTCTGGGTTAGGTCCATGTGTCATGATTTATATATTTATATATGACGTTGATGTATTGAGAAATTCAGAGAAACTTGGGATGATTTATCTCCGAACTTACGATTGATAGTGGTGCTGTAACTCTCTTTGCAAATATAGCAGACAGCTACTCCAGTCATATGTTTCTTATCCCTGAAAGGACAACAGATCCATATTCACATGATTCAGTTCCTTAAAACATTGATTTTACAAGAAATGATTTGTCCCAAGACAATAAATATAGAACAATGAATCAAGGGTTACTTACATGTCGCATTCAACAGTGCCTTGATGGTTGCAGAAGGGGCAGGTAAAGCACGTATCAAGCTTAATTTTTTTCTTGGGAGGTGGTTTTGCCCTGGATTTTCTCTTCCCCATCTCTCAACTCTAGTCACTGCTTCCTTTTAGGATCAACTGAACACCAAACAGAGAATAAACTTTAGTTTTTTGCATGCAGACGGACAAATTTAAAGATAAATCCAAAAGAAAAAAGAAATTAAAATTGAGCAATTCAATGTATCAGGCAAGAAGGCGCAAGAAATTAATAAATAGAGGATTAAGCCGTGGATCATTTCAGGTTGATCAAGCACCTGATGGATGTGAAGATCATTGATTAATAACATGTGGAGATCGAAGATTACTCCAATGTATCATTAATAAGATCTCTCAAGCTTTCAAAATAAAAATAAAAAAAGAAAAGAAAAGAATGTCAATGCAATGGCTTGCTAGAATTGAAAGAGATGAAGGAAGAGACAGAGAGACAGTTGATAGACATATACAGAGAATTGCAGAAGAACAAGAAAGAAAGAAACAAGAAAGAGAAACAAATTGAGAAACCAGACTCACATTGATGCAACCAACAGAAGAGAGATGATTGAGAATGTTTGTGAAAGATCACCAGAAATTAATTCTTGGAAGAAATCTTCAAGTGATCAGACCCTATGTAGATGTCGTCCCTCTGAAAAGAAAGGAAGCTTCAGAGATTCTGAGAGTAGAACCTCAAGATTGTTGGAGCAGACTGCAGAGGATGACTGATCGTTTTGGTGTTTCACGTTCGCCTTCTCTTGCATTTATAAACGAGAAGGAAAAGGTACCGTTAACTATGAAACTTTTGAACTCAACTTTCTATTTCTCGTAGGTTTTAGATTCCTACTCGTATTCTACAAAGTACCCCACAAGTATTAAAAATATGTGTACTTTCCTATTTTCGGTTGACTCCATATGAAATTGGTTTGATTTTAATTCTTCATCAAGTCATGAAAACTGCCAGCCTCTTCCTTTTTTAATCTCATATACAGTCCAAGACTCCTGTTTTAGTGGGCCCAACAATTGGTAATTGATTTATATGCCCAGCTGAACTGGGGGAGGGGTGTTTGTGTAAGTGTGGTCCATTTGGATGGGTCATCAGATGGGCCCTACTAGGAGGTCGTCAAGTGGTCCTCACCATAAGAATGTGGGGACGGTCCTCACTAGACCATTAGTCATAAATATAGTATGTTGTTTGCAAATAATATAGTAATGGTAGATGAATCAAGAGACATATGGGATATGAGAGGCTTTATGGGTTTATTACATATTCTAGTTAAGGAGATGAGGTTTGGGAAGCAGCTCTCATATGGAATTTAAAGGCAGAAGGTAGGGATGTAAATGGGTCCCCGGTTCTCCGATTACCGGGAGATTCCGACCCGTTAAAAACTGGGTCTGGACTCTTATTTAGGCCCCAATAAATAAATGGATCCAGGTCCGGTTCCACTGTGGTTTAGACTTGTGGATCCGAGACCCGACATATTTCCTTAATTTTCAAAAATCTCTCCTAAAAATAATATTTTTTTAATATCATTCCCTACGAATATTTGGACCCGTCCCATATATGGTTCTGGTTCCGGTTCCGGAGCCAAGAAATCGGTTCTGAAACGGTTCTGGGTCCGGATCCGGTTCTACCTTTTCCTTAACGGTTCCGGTGGGCCCGGACCGGAACCGACCCACTTACAACCCTAGCAAAAGTGTGCCTATGTTTGTTAAAGAGCAGGTATTGGAAGGGGAGGTCAACCAATTACTTTTGCAGCTAATTTTGTTAGTTACATGTTAATCAATTGCTAACCTGATCATCTGATTTTATGATTTTCTAATTTCTAGTAAAAAAGTTAGTAAATTGAGATCGAGCAATTAGTTTTTCAGCTAATTGGTTCCTTACAGGTAGATGAAATTAAAGTCTGATCATCTAATTTTTTTAGTTTCTTAGTATAAATGTTACTAAACACTGATAGCTATATCCATTCAGTCAATCCTAATGAGTCAGTACTCAGAGATGAAAGGTGACCCTCATTTGTTATCTTGTGATAAGTCCTTAAAATTGCATATTTTCATCATCAATTTTAGAGGATTTATGGACTTAATCACCATAGTATGCGTCATTTTATTGGAAAATCATGATTTTGTACGTGTGCATCAAAGTCTGAATTCAAGTAAAAATTAATGGAAAAATCACATTTCTGCATGAAATAATGAAATTTCCTATTTTTAGAATGAAAAGTTAAAAAAAATCCTTGTAAATTTCAATTCACACATGAAATTATGATATTTCTCTTCACCATTGGTTTAATTAAGGAAAATTAGATAAAATGGTGACATTATTCCTTTCCTACATGAACCGAGTTTTTATTGATCATAGATTTATTTGTGTAGGGAGTTTCAGATCTTTGGGGCCACGAAATAGAGAAGTTAAAGAGAAGAAAATTCAAGAAGAAGATACACCATGGGACCCACAACACCTTGGGCATGAGTTCCAAGGTGGACGGTCATGAGTGGGTCACACATACAAATTGTTGTAAGAAATCTTCTTTATTTTGAAGAGATTAGAGATTCAAATTCACATGGAGGGTGGAAACTTATTTTGCAATTATTCTCGTTTCTCTCATGGGCAAATCTAAAAAACAGTCATAACTATCAAATAGAGTGTCACATCTGAGGAATCTAGCCACTGTTGAAAAGCTCTTTTCAAGTAGATATCCGTAGAGCCCAAAATTACGCTGATCAGAGCTGTATTCATGGAGATATGACGTCAAGAAATTGACTGTTGCAATTCTAAGTGGGACGGCACTATAAATTGCAAGAAATCCCAATTCCATGTGAGGCCCACCAGTGTTTCACATCCATTATGGGGCCCACCTCATTCAAACTGTGCAACAAAATTTGAAATCAGATTTTAGAAAAATCTCAAGGCAAGTTGTGGGTCCAAGTTTAAAGATTTGCAAGAGATAAAAGAGTTCCAATTTTAGTACACTCGTGGTGGATAACAATTCAAGTTGGAAACAAATTCCAAAATGCCAAGATTCTTGCTTTGAAGTTTTAATATATTTTTTTCCACGTTTATTGAGTTTGGCAGCACTCCAGTTATGTTCTCTGGAGTGCAGCTCACTATAAACTAAAAAACCATTTGATATTAACACAGTCAGGCTAATCCAATTAGCACTAGTCCAAAATATTAATCAGGTTCGCATTCCCGTCATTTCCACGAGTCCTATCTAAAATGATGATCCAAGAAGATCTGACTGTTACAATGACTCCACAAAATGGTCGACACTTATCAAAAGAAAAAATAGGCTACTTTACACTATAATCAATAACGGGGTATTTTATTCAATCTACTTATCAATAACCCTCCTACTGGATCGACAAATTGTTATGCTATTCACCCAATATGAACTACATAATGACATTCACAAACATTAAGTTCTTTAATTGATGGGTTATATAAGTGGTAAACTAGTCCCTATTGGGATACATGTGGCAGGATCAACCTGATGAAAGAAACTGCGATTCAGATCTGAACATCACTAGCGGAAGACATTCATGGCTAATTTGTAACATGACAGATTTTTGAAAATCTGATTTGGCAGCATAAATCAGCCATAGTGATCGCTTTTAAGAACTCCATGAATTCATGACCAACATGTGTATAATTTAAGGAGAACCAAGAAGACTATTACCTTGAAGATTTGCAGACTTCAAATCTCTATAATAATAGATCCAAATGGCCGAACTCAGACTTGCAATTAGCAAACAAATTGCTGGAATTTTCTGCAGTAGTATTGCCTTTGATCTTCTTCTCTATCTCACTTCCAAATCTGATTGGCTAAGATGGTGGGATCTTAATCTAGGTATTTGAGAACTATTTCCTATGGAAAAATCTCAGACCTTAAACTTTCTTCAACGAAGAAGAAAACACCCAAAGGGCTGCACGTGCGGGACTCCTTGTGGCTCTCTTTATGTTGGACGTCCAAGTGGTTGCTTGTTCCCTTTTATAGAAACTTTGGAATTACTTTCCTTAAAGACTATCTCTTCTAATTCTCATAGATGTCCTAAAAGGAAAGTATAATCTAAAGATTTATTTCCTTTTAGAAACACTCCAATTAGAAAAGAAAACTAAAGGAACTTACCATAAACTTTAGCAATTAGTAATCCTAGTTGCATAAGACTTACTAATTTAAGTTTCTAATCCAAAAAGGAAACTTTCTTATAGGAATACTAATCCAAAGAGGAGTCCAACTTTCCAAGTAGAGAGACCTACTCAAAGTTGGAAACCTAACCCATGGAAATCCCATTATGGACGTCCCACATGATAATGCACACCATGGCCCACAATTAATTTATCTAGAATTAAATTCATGTATGCCATCAAAGGCCTATCTGAATTTAAACTCAAAATTATTTTTCCACTAAAATAATTCATCCAAATGTCATCTAAACATTTTAGAAAACCATGCCAATCTTGGAAAGTGACTACAGAAGGGACCAAAAGACATATTTGCCATTGGCTCCCAAAATGATCAAAATGTCCATGCTAAACCCATAGCAACATAAAGACCATTTTAACCTTAACTCATTCCACTAAAGAGTTATGGTTGAATTACAAGGACAAATATATAATATAATAAGCTCGTCATAAAATGACAGTTGTCTTCGACCTACTAAGTATAATGACCTGAATGCCGCTCTATGTAACATCCATAATCGAGTCAGGTTATCACATGTACTATTAACCTTCTCGATTACATCTAAACCTTAGAACTTCATATCCTTAACATAATCATCATCCGGATATCATTCTCTTGGTCCAGGGAGCGACCCACAAGTTCAATATCCATATGGAACATCCATATACTAAGATCTTAGATTTTTGATGATTAATCGGATAATTCTAAGGGGACGATCATTCCATCATTAGATGGCATAGATTCTTTATTGCATCTGCACGTCCCAACTTGATCAAGTCCGAATACCCAAAACACAGAGCTGTTGACCCATGAAAAGAATCTCACCCATAGTGAATTAAAGCACAAGAACTTGACTTCGTCAGTTCATCCACAAATGCTCAAGATTAAGAGCACTGGTCACTCAGTAGCATGAGGTGACTTGATCTCCTCAGTGATAGTACTATTTTAGAGATCACACCTACCATGGTCCTGTTCAATGCATTGCATATGCACTAATGAGATAAATCCGGGAAAGTCCGCCCATGACTTAGGTAAGTCACCCTGAATACAGGAGAGTCTCTCATTATAACTTATACCAAGATAAAGTGCCCAGCTCCATCTCTCAGTTATGAACAAATATGTTGTTTCCAGTGTCCATTAATTAGACCTATCTATGTGTAGACACTACACACCTAATTCATTTACAAGAAACAATGGGCCTTACACAACCATACTTATATACATGTTTAAGCAGAAAAGAGTCATTCCATTAAATAACCAGTAAATACCCAGTAACAAAAGATGAGAGTGCAGCTAGTGGGCTTTAGGGCATACACCAATCCCAACAAACTCCCACTTGCACTAAAGATCACTACTTCCTAACCTAACACCCATAGACTCAACATGAGAAGTGAAGACTTTCTCAGTAAGAGTCTTAGTGAATGGGTCAACTAAGTTATTTGTTGAAGCAATATGCTCCACCACTATTTCTCCATCTTGAATGAATTCCTGGATCAAGTGGTACTTTCTCTGAATGTGCTTGCCTTTCTTGTGATTCGTGGGCTCTTTGCATTGTGCTACAGCACCAGTGTTATCGCAGTACATGACAATCGGTTTTTGCACTGCAGGAACAACTCCCAATTCCAATAGAAATTTTCTGAGCCATACTGCTTCCTTCGCAGCTTCCGATGCCGCCACATACTCTGCTTCCATGGTAGAATCAGCAGTACAGGATTGCCTGACACTTCTCCATGATATAGCCCCTCCTGACAGATTAAAGGCGTACCCTGAAGTAGACTTTTTGGCATCACTATCAGATTGGAAATCAGAGTCTATATACGCCAATGGCGTTAGACCATCTGCTCGAAAGGTTAGCATATAATCTTTCGTTCTCCGAAGATACTTGAATATATGCTTAACAGCTGTCCAATGCATAGGTCCAGGGTTTGACTGATATCTGCTAACCATGCCAACGACAAAGCAAAGATCTGGTCTAGTACATAACATAGCATACATGAGGCTTCCAACAGCGGATGCATATGGAACTCTCCTCATGCTCTCTATCTCTTCAGATCTCTTTGGACATTGATCTCGAGACAGTGGTACTCCATGTCTAGAAGGTAGGATGCCCTTCTTGGAGTCATGCATGTTAAACTTGACCAATATCTTCTCAATATATGAAGATTGGGATAAGGCTAACATCTTATTCTTGCGATCTCGCAAAAGCTTGATCCCTAAGATATAGCTGGCCTCACCCAAATCCTTCATCTGAAATTGAGAGGATAACCAAACCTTTGTGGATGACAATAAACCTACATCATTTCCTATGAGTAATATGTCATCTACATATAGAACCAAAAATGCAATTGCTTTTCCACTTCCTTTCTTATACATACATGGTTCATCAATGTTTTGATCAAAGCCAAAAGATTTGACTGCCTGATTAAACTTGATGTTCCATGCTCTAGATGCTTGCTTAAGTCCATAAATGGACTTCTTAAGTTTACAAACTATGTTATCTTGGCCACTAGCAATGAAGCCCTCTGGTTGCATCATGTAGATGCATTCGTCAAGACTTCCATTAAGAAAAGCTGTCTTGACATCCATTTGCCATATCTCGTAGTCATAATGACATGCGATGGCCAAGAGAATCCTTATGGACTTAAGCATAGCCACTGGTGAAAAGGTTTCCCCATAATCGATACCCTCTTTCTGAGTATATCCTTTCGCCACCAGTCTTGCTTTGAAGGTTTCCACCTTCCCATCCACTCCTCTCTTCCTCTTGTAGATCCACTTGCACCCTATGGGTTTAATCCCTTCAGGTGCATCTACAAGTTCCCAGACTTGATTGGAATACAAAGAATCCATTTCAGATTTCATCGCTTGCTGCCACATGTCAGCATCTATATCCGTTACTGCTTCATCATAACTAGCATGATCCTCAACCCGATCTTCAGAGTCTGTCTTATAAGACACTCCTAGATATCTTTCTGGCTGTCTAGGAATTCTCCCACTACGACGAGGCTCCGGAGTGTTAAAAGGAATATCTTGTTCATC
Organism: Litsea cubeba; assembly: GCA_012931725.1. Classification (NCBI taxonomy): domain Eukaryota; kingdom Viridiplantae; phylum Streptophyta; class Magnoliopsida; order Laurales; family Lauraceae; genus Litsea; species Litsea cubeba. The sequence continues at coordinate 10,699,488 of CM022955.1, read as the reverse complement.
TACTATCTCAGGATTTGGTACAGATGTTATAGGAGATCCCGGAAGAATCTCCTTAAGGGTTTCTTTACAACTAAGCTCTTGTTGCATCATACAATCATTCTCCAAGTACCTAGCATAAGTGCTGATAAGCACTTTTTGCTCCTTTGGATGATAAAAGATGCCACCCCTCGTTCCCTTAGGATACCCAATGAAGTAGCACATTTCCGATATGGGTTCCAGCTTGGTAGCTTTATCATTCAGTACATAGGCCGGACAACCCCAAATGTGGATATGTCTTAAACTAGGTTTTCGACTTGTCCACATTTCTTGGGGTATCCTAGGTACTGGTTTAGAAGGTACCAGATTTAAAATGTATGCTGCTGCTTCTAGGGCATATCCCCAAAAAGATATAGGTAGGGTTGCATGACTCATCATAGACCTTACCATATCAAGAAGGGTACGGTTTCTTCTCTCCGCTACACCATTTTGCTGGGGTGTACCCGGTCCAGACAACTGAGACACAATCCCATGTTGTGTGAGGTACTCTTTGAACTCACCCAGGAGGTACTCGCCACCTCGATCAGATCGAAGGGCTTTGATATGTTTCCCTAGTTGTAGCTCCACCTCAGCCTTGAATTGCTTGAACTTATGAAACGCCTCAGACTTGCATCGCATTAAGTATACATATCCATACCTGGAGTAATCATCGTTGAAGGTGATGTAATACTCATACCCTCCTCGAGCCGGTTTGTTCATAGGACCACACACATCAGTGTGAATCAATTCTAACAACTCCTTTGACCTTAGTCCCTTTCCAGAGAATGACCGTTTGGTCATCTTTCCCTTGAGACAAGATTCGCATTGAGGAAAAGGTTTGAAATCTAATGAGCTTAAAGGCCCATCTTCTACCAACCTCTGAATTCGTTTTAGGTTAATGTGACCTAAACGTAAGTGCTAAAGATATGTGTCATTGATTGAAGATACCTTCCTCTTAAGGGAAGTGGAGTTTCCTTGTTGTACATTATGAAGTGTGGGAGCAATAGGATATATATAAAATAAGTTGTCATGTATTTTACCGGAACATATAATATTTCCATCTCTACTGATATCAATACCAGAATGGAAAGAAACTGAATAATTAAATTCAATGAGTCTGGAAACTGAAATTAAATTCTTCCTCATGTCCGGAACATAGAAAACTTTATTTAAAACTAATATCCTATTACATGGAAAATGTAAGGTAACAAACTCCTACTGCAACTACCCAAACTTTAGCTCCAGTTCCGACTCTAAAGGAAAACTCTCCTTTCTCAATTCTCTGCATTATCTGAAACCCCTGCAATGAATTGCAGATATTATTAGTGGCCCCTGAGTCTACTATCCATGAGTCAGTAGAATCAACCACTAGACAAGTTTCAATGTAGTATGAAAAGATGTACCATTCTTAACTGAGGTCAAGAACTTGGGACAATCTTTCTTCCAATGACCTTTGAGGCCACACTTGAAGCATTTCCCTTTGGGCTTTCCATCTATACCTTTGTCCTTCTTATTACCAGTATTGTCCTTTTTCTGCCCTTTTCCCTTATTCTGCTTCTTTTTGAACTTCTTCCCTTTCGGGTTTAGTTTAGAGGAAGACTGAAAAAAATGAGCTTGGGCTTTGGGCTTCATGATGGCCTCTGCCGCCTGGAGTTCTTTCATTAACTCAGGTAGAGTCATGTCCATCTTGCTCATATTGAAATTGAGCTTGAACTGATTGAAAGAGTCCGGCAGAGTTTCGAGAATCATGTCAGTTTGACTCTCTCCATCAATCTCAGCCCCTAGAATCTCAGCTACATTGAAACAATCCATCAGCTTGAGCATATGCTCTCTGACAGGCGTTCCTTCAGCCATCCTAGTATTCATGATAGTCCTTATAGCAGCTTGCCTAGCTGGCCTGCTCTTGTCTGCAAACATCTCAGACAAGGACATCATGATTTCATAGGCTGTGTCCATATGCTCGTGCTGTGTTTGCAACACGTTGGATATGGAAGCGAGCATGTAGCATTTAGTCATGCTATTCGCTTTCTTCCATTTCCTCTCAGCCTCTAACTGGTCATCAGTAGAAATAGCATCAATATCAAGACAGGTTTTCAACAAGACATACTTGTACTCCTCAGCAGTGAGTACTATGTCAAGATTTCTCATCCAATCTACGTAGTTAGGGCCAGTCAGTTTGTTCTCACCAAGAATGCACATCAACGGACTAAAAGAATCTTTACCCATCTTTCTCTGGATATGAAACGGTTTATAATTAGACATGCAGTATATATGTAATATGCATATGGTGCTTGTTATAAAAGGAAAAACAAAGCACAAAACATTTTACATTATTCAACCCCAATCATAATGTATCAGTGTTTCAACCTCCTCATAGACCCTCCATCGAAGGGATGGCCGAGCCTACAGTCACGTTGAATTAAGATATGCTTATTTGGATTATCACTATCTGGATACACATATCCAGTGGTAGTCCAATCACTGATTGGTTTGGCCTCATATGACAAATAACCCTTAACTCCTAAGGAGAGGTCATTACCGTCGTATGTCAAGTGTATAACCATTTCTTATGAAATTTCCCAGAATGTCTATGATTAAGTCCTCCTAAGGGAAGAGACTTTTATCCATTCTAGAAGTGACCTTTAGTAAAGAGCTCCACCGAAGGGATGGCCGCTCCCACCAACACTTCATTGACATTCTATAGAAGTGATCTTTAGTAAAGAACTCCACCGAAGGGATAGCCGCTCCTACTAACACTTCATTACGAATATTCACATTAGTTCACCCATTAACTCATCAAAGCGGTCTTTAGTAAAGAGCTCCACCGAAGGGATGGCCGCTCCTACTAAGCACCTTAATGAGATAACATGAACCGAAAATGGAAGGCCATGGGGTCTTTCCAAAACCCCTCTCCCACTTGATTATTTATCACTAGGGTTTATACTATTTGACCTTTACATTGTTTACTCAAAAACTCTTTTAAATCTAGCAAACTTGGTTAATTAAATTTATGACTCAATGATTTAAGTCATCTTAAAAATAAATAACCTTTGCTTTAAAATATTTGAGTAAATCCCTTTAAAGAATCAAAAACCTAACTTGGGTTATGGAAACCCATAGGTAGCATCTAATTAGATTTTAGTTTAGCCTCTTTTGGAAACCAAGGGTACCAAGATAAACTAAACCCTATCCAATTTTAAACCTTAGACAAAATAGAAGGTGCTGGTCTAAGTTCCGTTTAAAACAATTTGCCAAACTAAAAGCAATCTAATATAAAAAGATGTCATTTTTAGAACCTAATGGTGGCCATGTTTCTAGGTGATAATTATAGCAATTATATAAAGCATTCATCCATGCATTCCATATATAAGTGCAAATAAAAGTATGCAATCCTTGATGGCTCCCTGCTCTTCGGACTTCTATTCCTTATCGAACTAGGACATAAAGAATAGATCTCATCTTTCACCAAGAAGTCTTGTCTCCTCCACCACTAAGGAATCCGGTTACTTGCAACCTTGCTTGCTTGAAACTTTCTTCTTCTTGCTTGTTCTAATAAATTAAATTTATACAAGCAAACCCATAAAAAACAAAACCCCAAATTACATTGGACATCCCTATGCCTTTCAAGAAAGCTTACATCAAGACTAGTTGGAATAAAATTAAAGAAAGAGTTACAATTCCTATGATTGCTAAACGCGCAATCGTACACTTTCCAACTAATGAAAAAACATCCAAATCCACATAACAATCATGGGAACCATCAAGGATGCAATATACGGCTGCAAACGAAGAGGTTAGTGCATGCAAACACACTATGTACATCATTAAACAAATCTGAAAAATAAATTCCAGCATTGTTAATGAAACTTGTACACAACATGCATCACAACATAACTTTAGTAGGGTGCCACCATGCCCATAATCAATCTAGGATTAATTATACACAACATGGGATCATGATTTCACATGGAGTGGCCCTGATACCAATGAAAGAAACTGCGATTTAGATCTGAACATCACTAGCGGAAGACATTCATGGCTAATTTGTAACATGACAGATTTTTGAAAATCTGATTTGGCAGCATAAATCGGCCATAGCGATCACTTAAGAAGAACCCCTTGAATTCGTGACCAACATGTGTATAATTTAAGGAGAACCAAGAAGACTATTACCTTGAAGATTTGTAGACTTCAAATCTCTGAAATAATAGATCCAAAGGGCCGAACTCAGACTTGCAATTAGCAAACAAATATTGCTGGAATTTTCTGCAGAAGTATTGCCTTTGATCTTCTTCTCTATCTCACTTCCAAATCTAATTGGCTAAGATGGTGGGATCTTAATCTAGGTATTTGAGAACTATTTCCTATGGAAAAATCTCAGACCTTAAACTTTCTTCAATGAAGAAGAAAACACCCAAAGGGCTGGACGTGCGGGACTCCTTGTGGCTCTCTTTATGTTGGACGTCCAAGTGGTTGCTTGTTCCCTTTTATAGAAACTTTGGAATTACTTTCCTTAAAGACTATCTCTTCTAATTCTCATAGATGTCCTAAAAGGAAAGTATAATCTAAAGATTTCTTTCCTTTTAGAAACACTCCAATTAGAAAAGGAAACTAAAGGAACTTCCCATAAACTTTAGCAATTAGTAATCCTAGTTGCACAAGACTTACTAATTTAAGTTTCTAATCCAAAAAGGAAACTTTCTTATAGGAATACTAATCCAAAGAGGAGTCCAACTTTCCAAGTAGAGAGACCTACTCAAAGTTGGAAACCTTACCCATGGAAATCCCATTATGGACGTCCCACATGATAATGCACACCATGGCCCACAATTAATTTATCTAGAATTAAATTCATGTATGCCATCAAAGGCCTATCTGAATTTAAACTCAAAATTATTTTTCCACTAAAATAGTTCATCCAAATGTCATCTAAACATTTTAGGAAACCATGCCAATCTTGGAAAGTGACTACAGAAGGGACCAAAAGACATATTTGCCATTGGCTCCCAAAATGATCAAAATGTCCATGCTAAACCCATAGCAACATAAAGACCATTTTAACCTTAACTCATTCCACTAAAGAGTTATGGTTGAATTACAAGGACAAATATATAATATAATAAGCTCGTCATAAAATGACAGTTGTCTTCGACCTACTAAGTGTAATGACCTGAATGCCCCTCTATGTAACATCCATAATCGAGTTAGGTTATCACATGTACTATCAACCTTCTCGATTACATATAAACCTTAGAACTTCATATCCTTAACATAATCATCATCCGGATATCATTCTCTTGGTCCAGGGAGCGACCCACAAGTTCAATATCCATATGGAACATCCATATACTAAGATCTTAGATTTTTGATGATTAATCGGATAATTCTAAGGGGACGATCATTCCATCATTAGATGGCATAGATTCTTTATTGCATCTGCATGTCCCAACTTGATCAAGTCCGAGTACCCAAAACATAGAGCTGTTGACCCATGAAAAGAATCTCACCCATAGTGAATTAAAGCACAAGAACTTGACTTCGTCAGTTCATCCACAAATGCTCAAGATTAAGAGCACTGGTCACGCAGTAGCATGAGGTGACTTGATCTCTCTCAGTGATAGTACTATTTTAGAGATCACACCTACCATGGTCCTGTTCAATGCATTGCATATACACTAATGAGATAAATCCGGGAAAGTCCTCCCATGACTTAGGTAAGTCACCCTGAATACAGGAGAGTCTCTCATTATAACTTATACCAAGATAAATTGCCCAGCTCCACCTCTCAGTTATGAACAAATATGTTGTTTCCAGAGTACATGAATTAGACCTATCTATGTGTAGACACTACACACCTAATTCATTTACTAGAAACAATGGGCCTTATACAACCAGATATATATACATGTTTAAGCAGAAAAGAGTCATTCCATTAAATAACCAGTAAATATCCAATAACAAAAGATGAGAGTGCAGCTAGTGGGCTTTAGGGCATACACCAATCCCAACAAACTCCCACTTGCACTAAAGATCACTACTTCCTAACCTAACACCCATAGACTCAACATGAGAAGTGAAGACTTTCTCAGTAAGAGTCTTAGTGAATGGGTCAACTAAGTTATTTGCTGAAGCAATATGCTCCACCACTATTTCTCCATCCTGAATGAATTCCCGGATCAAGTGGCACTTTCTCTGAATGTGCTTGCCTTTCTTGTGATTCCTGGGCTCTTTGCACTGTGCTACAGCACCAGTGTTATCGCAGTACATGACAATCGATTTTTGCACTGCAGGAACAACTCCCAATTCCAATAGAAATTTTCTGAGCCATACTGCTTCCTTCGTAGCTTCCGATGCCGCCACATACTCTGCTTCCATGGTAGAATCAGCAGTACAGGATTGCCTGACACTTCTCCATGATATAGCCCCTCCTGACAGATTAAAGATGTACCCTGAAGTAGACTTTTTGGCATCACTATCAGATTGGAAATCAGAGTCTGTATACGCCAATGGCGTTAGACCATCTGCTCGAAAGGTTAGCATATAATCTTTCGTTCTCCGAAGATACTTGAATATATGCTTAACAGCTGTCCAATGCATAGGTCCAGGGTTTGACTGATATCTGCTAACCATGCCAACGACAAAGCAAAGATCTGGTCTAGTACATAACATAGCATACATGAGGCTTCCAACAGCGGATGCATATGGAACTCTCCTCATGCTCTCTATCTCTTCAGATCTCTTTGGACATTGATCTCGAGACAGTGGTACTCCATGTCTAGAAGGTAGGATGCCCTTCTTGGAGTCATGCATGTTAAACTTGACCAATATCTTCTCAATATATGAAGATTGGGATAAGGCTAACATCTTATTCTTGCGATCTCACAAAAGCTTGATCCCTAAGATATAGCTAGCCTCACCCAAATCCTTCATCTGAAATTGAGAGGATAACCAAACCTTTGTGGATGACAATAAACCTACATCATTTCCTATGAGTAATATGTCATCTACATATAGAACCAAAAATGCAATTGCTTTTCCACTTCCTTTCTTATACATACATGGTTCATCAATGTTTTGATCAAAGCCAAAAGATTTGACTGCCTGATTAAACTTGATGTTCCATGCTCTAGATGCTTGCTTAAGTCCATAAATGGACTTCTTAAGTTTACAAACTATGTTATCTTGGCCACTAGCAATGAAGCCCTCTGGTTGCATCATGTAGATGCATTCGTCAAGACTTCCATTAAGAAAAGCTGTCTTGACATCCATTTGCCATATCTCGTAGTCATAATGACATGCGATGGCCAAGAGAATCCTTATGGACTTAAGCATAGCCACTGGTGAAAAGGTTTCCTCATAATCGATACCCTCTTTCTGAGTATATCCTTTCGCCACCAGTCTTGCTTTGAAGGTTTCCACCTTCCCATCCACTCCTCTCTTCCTCTTGTAGATCCACTTGCACCCTATGGGTTTAATCCCTTCAGGTGCATCTACAAGTTCCCAGACTTGATTGGAATACAAAGAATCCATTTCAGATTTCATCGCTTGCTGCCACATGTCAGCATCTATATCCATTACTGCTTCATCATAACTAGCATGATCCTCAACCAGATCTTCAGAGTCTGTCTTATAAGACACTCCTAGATATCTTTCTGGCTGTCTAGGAATTCTCCCACTACGACGAGGCTCCGGAGTGTTAAAAGGAATATCTTGTTCATCTACTGTCTCAGGATCTGGTACAGATGTTATAGGAGATCCCGGAAGAATGTCCTTAAGGGTTTCTTTACAACTAAGCTCTTGTTGCATCATACAATCATCCTCCAAGTACCTAGCATGAGTGCTGATAAGCACTTTTTGCTCCTTTGGATGTTAAAAGATGCCACCTCTCGTTCCCTTAGGATACCCAATGAAGTAGCATATTTCCGATCTGGGTTCCAGCTTGCTAGCTTTATCATTCAGTACATAGGCCGGACAACCCCAAATGTGGATATGTCTTAAACTAGGTTTTCGACTTGTCCACATTTCTTGGGGTGTCCTAGGTACTGATTTAGAAGGTACCAGATTTAAAATGTATGCTGCTGCTTCTAGGGCATATCCCCAAAAAGATATAGGTAGGGTTGCATGACTCATCATAGACCTTACCATATCAAGAAGGGTACGGTTTCTTCTCTCCGCTACACCATTTTGCTGGGGTGTACCCAGTGCAGACAGCTGAGACACAATCCCATGTTGTGTGAGGTACTCTTTGAACTCACCCAGGAGGTACTCGCCACCTCGATCAGATCGAAGGGCTTTGATATGTTTCCCTAGTTGTAGCTCCGCCTCAGCCTTGAATTGCTTGAACTTATGAAATGCCTCAGACTTGCATCGCATTAAGTATACATATCCATACCTAGAGTAATCATCGGTGAAGGTGATGTAATACTCATACCCTCCTCGAGCCGGTTTGTTCATAGGACCACACACATCAGTGTGAATCAATTCTAACAACTCCTTTGACCTTAGTCCCTTTCCAGAGAATGACCGTTTTGGTCATCTTTCCCTTGAGACAAGAATCGCACTGAGGAAAAGGTTCGAAATCTAATGAGCTTAAAGGCCCATCTTCTACCAACCTCTGAATTCGTTTTACGTTAATGTGACCCATACGTAAGTGCCAAAGATATGTGTCATTGATTGAAGATACCTTCCTCTTAAGGGAAGTGGAGTTTCCTTGTTGTACATTATGTAGTGTGGGAGCAATAGGATATATATAAAATAAGTTGTCATGTATTCTACCGGAACATATAATATTTCCATCTCTACTGATATCAATACCAGAATGGAAAGAAACTGAATAATTAAATTCAATGAGTCTGGAAACTGAAATTAAATTCTTCCTCATGTCCGGAACATAGAAAACTTTATTTAAAACTAATATCCTATTACATGGAAAATGTAAGGTAACAACTCCTACTGCAACTGCCAAAACTTTAGCTCCAGTTCCGACTCTAAAGGCAAACTCTCCTTTCTCAATTCTCTGCATTATCTGAAAACCCTACAATGAATTGCAGATATGATTAGTGGCTCCTGAGTCTACTATCCATGAGTCAGTAGAATCAACCACTAGACAAGTTTCAATGTAGTATGAAAAAGATGTACCTTTCTTAACTGAGGCCAAGAACTTGGGACAATCTTTCTTCCAATGATCTTTGAGGCCACACTTGAAGCATTTCCCATTGGGCTTTCCATCTGTACCTTTGTCCTTCTTATTACCAGTATTGTCCTTTTTCTGCCCTTTTCCCTTATTCTGCTTCTTTTTGAACTTCTTCCCTTTCGGGTTTAGTTTAGAGGAAGACTGAAAAAAATGAGCTTGGGCTTTGGGCTTCATGATGGCCTCTGCCGCCTGGAGTTCTTTCATTAACTCAGGTAGAGTCATGTCCATCTTGCTCATATTGAAATTGAGCTTGAACTGATTGAAAGAGTCCGGCGGAGTTTCGAGAATCATGTCAGTTTGACTCTCTGCATCAATCTCAGCCCCTAGAATCTCAGCTACATTGAAACAATCCATCAGCTTGAGCATATGCTCTCTGACAGGCGTTCCTTCAGCCATCCTAGTATTCATGATAGTCCTTATAGCAGCTTGCCTAGCTGGCCTGCTCTTGTCTGCAAACATCTCAGACAAGGACATCATGATTTCATAGGCTGTGCCCATATGCTCGTGCTGTGTTTGCAACACGTTGGACATGGAAGCGAGCATGTAGCATTTAGTCATGCTATTCGCTTTCTTCCATTTCCTCTCAGCCTCTAACTGGTCATCAGTAGAAATAGCATCAATATCGGGACAGGTTTTCAACAAGACATACTTGTACTCCTCAGCAGTGAGTACTATGTCAAGATTTCTCTTCCAATCTACGTAGTTAGGGCCAGTCAGCTTGTTCTCACGAAGAATGCACATCAACGGACTAAAAGAATCTTTACCCATCTTTCTCTGGATATGAAACGGTTTATAATTAGACATGCAGTATATATGTAATATGCATATGGTGCTTGTTATAAAAGGAAAAACAAAGCACAAAACATTTTACATTATTCAACCCCAATCATAATGTATCAGTGTTTCAACCTCCTCATAGACCCTCCATCGAAGGGATGGCCGAGCCTACAGTCACGTTGAATTAAGATATGCTTATTTGGATTATCACTATCTGGATACACATATCCAGTGGTAGTCCAATCACTGATTGGTTTGGCCTCATATGACAAATAACCCTTAACTCCTAAGGAGAGGTCATTACCGTCGTATGTCAAGTGTATAACCATTTCTTATGAAATTTCCCAGAATGTCTATGATTAAGTCCTCCTAAGGGAAGAGACTTTTATCCATTCTAGAAGTGACCTTTAGTAAAGAGCTCCACCGAAGGGATGGCCGCTCCCACCAACACTTCATTGACATTCTATAGAAGTGATCTTTAGTAAAGAACTCCACCGAAGGGATGGCCGCTCCTACTAACACTTCATTACGAATATTCACATTAGTTCACCCATTAACTCATCAAAGCGGTCTTTAGTAAAGAGCTCCACCGAAGGGATGGCCGCTCCTACTAACACCTTAATGAGATAACATGAACCGAAAATGGAAGGCCATGGGGTCTTTCCAAAACCCCTCTCCCACTTGATTATTTATCACTAGGGTTTATACTATTTGACCTTTACATTGTTTACTCAAAAACTCTTTTAAATCTAGCAAACTTGGTTAATTAAATTTATGACTCAATGATTTAAGTCATCTTAAAAATAAATAACCTTTGCTTTAAAATATTTGAGCAAATCCCTTTAAAGAATCAAAAACCTAACTTGGGTTATGGAAACCCATAGGTAGCATCTAATTAGATTTTAGTTTAGCCTCTTTTGGAAACCAAGGGTACCAAGATAAACTAAACCCTATCCAATTTTAAACCTTAGACAAAATAGAAGGTACTGGTCTAAGTTCCGTTTAAAACAATTTGCCAAACTAAAAGCAATCTAATATAAAAAGATGTCATTTTTAGAACCTAATGGTGGCCATGTTTCTAGGTGATAATTATAGCAATTATATAAAGCATTCATCCATGCATTCCATATATAAGTGCAAATAAAAGTATGCAATCCTTGATGGCTCCCTGCTCTTCGGACTTCTATTCCTTATCGAACTAGGACATCAAGAATAGATCTCATCTTTCACCAAGAAGTCTTGTCTCCTCCACCACTAAGGAATCCGGTTACTTGCAACCTTGCTTGCTTGAAACTTTCTTCTTCTTGCTTGTTCTAATAAATTAAATTTATACAAGCAAACCCATAAAAAACAAAACCCCAAATTACATTGGACATCCCTATGCCTTTCAAGAAAGCTTACATCAAGACTAGTTGGAATAAAATTAAAGAAAGAGTTACAATTCCTATGATTGCTAAACGCGCAATCGTACACTTTCCAACTAATGAAAAAAACATCCAAATCCACATAACAATCATGGGAACCATCAAGGATGCAATATACGGCTGCAAACGAAGAGGTTAGTGCATGCAAACACACTATGTACATCATTAAACAAATCTGAAAAATAAATTCCAGCATTGTTAATGAAACTTGTACACAACATGCATCACAACATAACTTTAGTAGGGTGCCACCATGCCCATAATCAATCTAGGATTAATTATACACAACATGGGATCATGATTTCACATGGAGTGGCCCTGATACCAATGAAAGAAACTGCGATTTAGATCTGAACATCACTAGCGGAAGACATTCATGGCTAATTTGTAACATGACAGATTTTTGAAAATCTGATTTGGCAGCATAAATCGGCCATAGCGATCACTTAAGAAGAACCCCTTGAATTCGTGACCAACATGTGTATAATTTAAGGAGAACCAAGAAGACTATTACCTTGAAGATTTGTAGACTTCAAATCTCTGAAATAATAGATCCAAAGGGCCGAACTCAGACTTGCAATTAGCAAACAAATATTGCTGGAATTTTCTGCAGTAGTATTGCCTTTGATCTTCTTCTCTATCTCACTTCCAAATCTAATTGGCTAAGATGGTGGGATCTTAATCTAGGTATTTGAGAACTATTTCCTATGGAAAAATCTCAGACCTTAAACTTTCTTCAATGAAGAAGAAAACACCTAAAGGGCTGGACGTGCGGGGCTCCTTGTGGCTCTCTTTATGTTGGATGTCCAAGTGGTTGTTTGTTCCCTTTTATAGAAACTTTGGAATTACTTTCCTTAAAGACTATCTCTTCTAATTCTCATAGATGTCCTAAAAGGAAAGTATAATCTAAAGATTTATTTCCTTTTAGAAACACTCCAATTAGAAAAGGAAACTAAAGAAACTTCCCATAAACTTTAGCAATTAGTAATCCTAGTTGCACAAGACTTACTAATTTAAGTTTCTAATCCAAAAATGAAACTTTCTTATAGGAATACTAATCCAAAGAGGAGTCCAACTTTCCAAGTAGAGAGACCTACTCAAAGTTGGAAACCTTACCCATGGAAATCCCGTTATGGATGTCCCACATGATAATGCATACCATGGCCCACAATTAATTTATCTAGAATTAAATTCATGTATGCCATCAAAGGCCTATCTGAATTTAAACTCAAAATTATTTTTCTACTAAAATAATTCATCCAAATGTCATCTAAACATTTTAGGAAACGATGCCAATCTTGGAAAGTTACTAGAGAAGGGACCAAAAGACATATTTGCCATTGGCTCCCAAAATGACCAAAATGTCCATGCTAAACCCATAGCAACATGAAGACCATTTCAACCTTAACTCATTCCACTAAAGAGTTATGGTTGAACTCCAAGGACAAATATATAATATAATAAGCTCGTCATAAAATGACAGTTGTCTTCGACCTACTAAGTGTAATGACCTGAATGCCCCTCTATGTAACATCCATAATCGAGTCAGGTTATCACATGTACTATCAACATTCTCGATTACATCTAAACCTTAGAACTTCATATCCTTAACATGATTATCATCCGGATATCATTCTCTTGGTCCAGGGAGCGACCCACAAGTTCAATATCCATATGGAACATCCATATACTAAGATCTTAGATTTTGATGATTAATCGGATAATTCTAAGGGGACGAGCATTCCATCATTAGATGGCATAGATTCTTTATTGCATCTGCACGTCCCAACTTGATCAAGTCCGAATACCCAAAACACAGAGCTGTTGACCCATGAACAGAATCTCACCCATAGTGAATTAAAGCACAAGAACTTGACTTCGTCAGTTCATCCACAAATGCTCAAGATTAAGAGCACTGGTCACTCAGTAGTATCAGGTGACTTGATCTCTCTCAGTGATAGTACTATTTTAGAGATCACACCTACCATGGTCCTGTTCAATGCATTGCATATGCACTAATGAGATAAATCCGGGAAAGTCCTCCCATGACTTAGGTAAGTCACCCTGAATACAGGAGAGTCTCTCATTATAACTTATACCAAGATAAAGTGCCCAGCTCCATCTCTCAGTTATGAACAAATATGTTGTTTCCAGTGTCCATGAATTAGACCTATCTGTGTGCAGACACTACACACCTAATTCATTTACTAGAAACAATGGGCCTTACACAACCATACATATATACATGTTTAAGCGGAAAAGAGTCATTCCATTAAAAAACCAGGAAATATCCAGTAACAAAAGATGAGAGTGCAGCTAGTGGGCTTTAGGGCATACACCAATCCCAACACCTGTATTAAGAATCCATTCATCCTGACGACAAATACCATTATAGTCACAGAAATTAGGTGCACTGTCGAAATCATAATCTGATCTTCCATCTGCAACACTAACTGAATCATCAGATGACGAATCTTCTATTTCTTTCCCTTTCCTCTGCCTTTCAGGACAATCTTCTCTGATATGCCCTTTCTTATGGCAATAATAACTTTCAATGTTTTTCCTATTGGATCTAGACTCAGATCTATGTTCGCCTCTACTACTGAAGTCTTTATTTCTTTCTCGTACTACCATACCCCTCACCCGAACCATCATTTTCAGCCAAACTTTTTTCTTCAACTCCTTAGAGTTTGAGGCTGACTCAATATCCTCCATGAATAGAGTTTCTCTACCATACATCATGGTATCACTAAAATGTTCATATGAAGGTGGTAATGAACACAACAACATAATAGCTTGGTCCACATCAGCTTTGATACCACCTGTTGTGCGCGTGCGTGCGGAAGTACGAAACCTGCGATCAATCAATTATGCCACATAAGAGAGATACGAGGATTTTATGTGGTTCGACAAGACCGCCTACGTCCACTGCAAGAGAGCAATATACCATGGACCCTAAACCCGGTCATTATTTAACCCAATAGGCCACTCCGGTAAATCTGAAATACAAGACATAAACCCAACAACCGCCACATTGGCCTTGATTCCGTAGAACTCGAGCCACCAGGACACTAGGAGATAGCCGGCAATGTCTTCTCATACCTCGCTGATAGGTACGTCCCTGCACCGATGGGTGTAGCATTTATTCTCCAACACTTTTACATGTCGAACCAGCAATACAAGACATAACCCAACATACTTGGTACCCATAATCTCAAGTAACACCAAGATTAACGTAGCTTGGGGACATCAGAGACCTTAGAACTACACATAGGTTAATAGTGATGCGAACGGGCGCCGGGTATTCTGGACCCTAGGATGGATTGTAGTATATTCCTTGACCATTGATTAATCTATTTGCATGCATCTTGTTATACATTTTCGTGATGTTCACAGGATTTATCTCATGCCTTGATTATGCATTATGCCTTTATACTCTGCTTATGTCCACCACGTTTATATGAGTGCATCTTGTTGAGACACTTGTACAAGATGTGTGTGCTCATGCGTGAACATTATCAGACTATGTCCATCTGTATGTAACATGTTTATATACGTTTGTCTAGACCATGAGCTACTCCTTATGTTTATGATCACACTTATGCTCACGAAATGCTTGGCTGTTGGAGTACACCCTTTATTGACATGTTTATGTTCATGACACATGTTATGTTTATTATATCACTGCTTGTGTCGGCACCACTAAGCTTCGACCTTACCCCGCTTGGGCCTGACCGAGTGTGGGTTTGGTATCATGTTTATGGAGCAGTTGCAGTCTAGATTATGTTCTTGGGAGCTTAGTGGTGCTCCAGGCCCACAATAAAGTTTTGGAGCCCTCTGCCTCTTAGTGGTACCAACATCTTGTTATGTTTCTTGCACTCATGTAGGCCATGCATTGCAGCCAATTTGAAGAATCCATCGTGGTCGGTCAACTTGTTAGGATGTAGGAGTTTACACCGGGCCAGGTCCCGGGTTTGACCCGACTCGGTAAATTTATAGACTTCAGAGACCCACCCGAATGCCCGTTAATCTATATTCGGATTTACCGGGTTTGGGTTACCGGGTCGGGTTCCCGGGTGACCCGGTTACCCATGTTTGAGTTTTTTTTTTTTTTTTTTTTTTGAGTTGACTAGACAAATGTCAAATTTGTTATACATATTACATATGTACATATTCAAATACAACACATGATAGATTTCTATGAATTCCTCTGCAAATCTCATTTACAAAGTCAGCCTTGACCTTGACTTTTCAATTGCGATGAGATCATCCCATTGGGATTAATCCAACGGCCCAAAACTCTGTGTTCTGAGTTTTAAGTAAGGCTGTTTCTTCTCAGGGGAAAAAATATACATGGTCGTGGTTGATGCCCCGCGGATCTTAGAAGGACCTGAGTGGGGTTTCGTGTGGCCCATTAGGCCATGGGCTAGATACCTGAACTTGACCCATTGGGTCAAGACTTGAAGCAAGATCTATTAATTTGATGTCAGGTTAATTAGTATTTTGTTTCAACCCAGCCCTTTTACAACTCAAGCTGTAATAAGCTGCCCTGGGATATTTAACAAAGATATAATACACTTTTGCAAATGGGCTAGGTCCAACGCTAAACTTAGGAATACAACAAGGACCTGGTCTTGAGTAGTGAGCCCAATGCTTTAATGGACTAGGCTTTTTGTGTTTTAATGGGCTGGATGTTGGGCCCACAAGCTTGGCTCTGACCACGTCAGTGTACTGCAAACGTACAACATTCCTTGCAATTCATTTTAGTAAAGCCTTAGGCCAAGGGGTGGAAATGGAATACAGGCTTGAGGTATATCATCAGTCTTTTCTTCTTCTCGTTTTTTTTTTTTTTATTTGTTACCGGGTTATCGGGTGACCCGATAACCCGAATAGCCCAAAATTTGTAACCCGGAACCCGGACCGGTAAAATAAATACCGGGTCGGGTCGGTAAATGACAAGTGTAACCCGCCCGATTATCTCCGGGCCGGGTCGGGTCGGACCGGGTTTAGGAACCCGGTGTACACCCCTATTAGGATTACTGTCAGATTCGTCATGTCACATGCTTATTCATCCACTATTATCCCAAGCCTCTCTCTTGCTAACCTCATATGACCACATGTCATTTATACCCTTTTGATGCTACATGTTATGTAAATTATAATGAAAAAGTCTACATGGACAAACTTTTTAGCCTGAATTTGTGACAACCCCTATGATATCCCTTGAATATCAAGATTGACATTCAAGGGATATCATAGGGGTTGTCACAAATTCAGGCCAAAAAGTTTGTCCATATAGCATAGCTGAATTATATTTGTTCATCTTGTTAGATCGTCGTATCTAATGATAATACACTTAGCATTACAGGTGACACGCCGGGGGTAGATGAGTGATTTCAATGATATCTTATATGTGCTTGCATCGCGCGAGAGTTCATCACAAGGGACTATCAAGAGTTAGTGGGATTTTAGATTTCGCCTTGTCGGTCATTTTGCTCTTTGGGTTTTAACTAATTTAACTTTTCTAATTGTAACTTAAACATGTTTTGTGGAATAGATAACCTGGTGTTGCTATGCTATTGCTATGCTCTGAATATTTCAGTTCAATGAAATACAATAAATACTTTGATAATGAAATATGCTAATCCAATGATGCAATTTGTAAATATAAACTTATTATTGAACATTTGGGTTGTGACACAAAATTCGATGGCCACAGACTTTGGGTTACAATACCACGTAAGCTTCCGCGAAATGTTCATACAAGTGTGGGAGATCTTTTTAGATCTTCACACACGCGAACACTGGGAAAGAAATACAATTACCCCACATATCCTAAGCTCACGCCCCGAGACGTGAATAGCTACAGTAATCCAGTTTGAGGGCGTGACAGTATGCCTACCAAATTCTCCCTTCATTAGGGATTGTAATGGGTTGGCATCAACTCACAGCCACCCTGACTAATACCAGTTCTACCTTAATACTCGACCTGCCGTGTGTTGGATTTAGAATTTTTGATGTCAAACTTGTCTCATAAAGAGCATAGATCACATTAATACAGCTTAGTTATTAAACAATTCAAATTAAAAGAAATGATAAATAAGGTAAGAGTTAGACTTTTTTAAGCGAAGTGGGTCAGGACAGCCAAACCCCACCACCATGAACCCAACTTGGGTTGAATTCTTCAAACGTAACCTTGCTCACTTTGAACTGGTTTGAATCTCTTTAACCACCCTTTTTTTTTTATGCGCTTTCAGAGGCTACATGACCTTAAAATGTTTTTTCATATTTTAAATCTTTATAGATTTCGAGAGATTTATGAAAACACCCAAAACAATCACAGCCTATAGACAACTTATTTTCTTTACTTTTGTGCCCGCAAGATGTAATAAGCTGTAAGACTCTCAAAATCTATGAAAGCCCAAAAGATCCCAACCTATATAGTTCTAATTGTTTGCACTTTTGTGGGCAACCTATATAGTTCTAATTGTTTGCACTTTTGTGGGCTATGTTCTCATATTAATCATAAGCATCAAGACATTTCGCTTCATATATGTTAAATTTTCATAGATTCTGAGAAATTAATAAAAAATATCTAGAAAATATTGACACGTCTAAAACTATTAGATGTACTAATTTACTCATGTGAGAAAGGTGATTTTAGCGAACATTGTGATTTCTTTTTCTTTAAACTTAGGAATTCAAATTCACCTGTCATTTTCTTACTTCTGGATTATGAAGTAATATATTTGGATAGTTGTTGAATTTCTTTTTGGAGAGCTACTGAACTTTTATATCCTAAGGCATTTCTCCTGTTCTTTTTTTCTCTTATGTTGGTTAGGAGTCGTACCTTTTAACTTAAGGAACCAGTAATCGATCTCCAGGCGTGCATATATGTGCAACTAAGTAAGTGCCAACACCACTCGGCCATGACTGTGTTGGCCCTAAGGCTTCTTTTGTTTTTTCTTTTCATTTGTGTATTCTATGTGCCTCCACCACTGATGTACTAGTGGATTAGCGTCTAGTGCAATCACGTTGTCGCTAAAATTGGTCTTTTAGGGCAACACACATCCAGTTCAGCTTTATATCTATTATTAATACCATATCAAGACTGAGACCTACAGTCAAATGTACAAGGTGGAACCAGGAGTTTTTTTTCAAGGGGCACTATGCAAAAATTTGTTCTCAGGGTCCATATGTAAATATGTCACTGACATTCAAAAACACTTCGAGAGGCAATGTCACACAAATATATAATAATATGTGTTATCATTAAATATCATAATAATAGGAAGATAAACAAGTTGAGTTCAGATCGAGTCCCATCTAATGATTCTTCCATGTACAAGACTTGAGCCCCCTCTCAAACATATTAAAAGCCCAAACACAATTTCACGCCCTCATCTGACAATTAGTAATTTACAATAATTGAGAAAAAACCATTATCAATAATTTTGGATTGAATTAGAAAAAGAGAGAAAGCTAGCTACCAAAGATGCAATTCCATGCTAATCATCAAAGATATTATATTTACTATGAACACTGAAACCAGAAAGATTTGTTTGATTTGCAATAGCTTCATATGGGTCAAGAAAACAATTGCAAAAAGTGGTGTATTACTTACAAAAGATGCAATTCCATGCTAAACATCAATGATGTTATATTTACATATACACTGTGTAAACCAGAAAGATTTGTTTGATTTGCAATAATAGCTTCATATGGGTAAAGAAAAAAATTGCAAAAAGAGGTGTATTAATTGTAAGCATGAGCTGATTCTTCATCAATCTTCAAACTTATTCACCCTTTCACACTCATCCAACCATTCGCTGTAGACGTCTATTGGTTCTGATAAACCTGCAATGCAAAGAAATGAAAAGAAATCAGACAACATGACTCCAAGCTAAAAAGAAAAAACCTATTATTAACGAATCTGATGACATCATTAGCATTCTCATATAGAGAGAGACCAGATAAATTGGAGCTGTAAAAGGGTTGTGTATGGGTGAGTGCAGAAATATCCAGATAAAGGATCCATACTCGGAGCCACCCAAATTGGTTCTAGTGTCTGGGTTAGGTCCATGTGTCATGATTTATATATTTATATATGACATTGATGTATTGAGAAATTCAGAGAAACTTGGGATGATTTATCTCCGAACTTACGATGGATAGTGGTGCTGTAACTCTCTTTGCAAATATAGCAGACAGCTACTCCAGTCATATGTTTCTTATCCCTGAAAGGACAACAGATCCATGTTCACATGATTCAGTTCCTTAAAACATTGATTTTACAAGAAATGATTTGTCCCTAAACAATAAATATAGAACAATGAATCAAGGGTTACTTACATGTCGCATTCAACAGTGCCTTGATGGTTGCAGAAGGGGCAGGTAAAGCACGTATCAAGCTTAATTTTTTTCTTGGGAGGTGGTTTTGCCCTGGATTTTCTCTTCCCCATCTCTCAACTCAAGTCACTGCTTCCTTTTAGGATCAACTGAACACCAAACAGAGAATAAACTTTAGTTTTTTGCATGCAGACGGACAAATTTAAAGATAAATCCAAAAGAAAAAAGCAATTAAAATTGAGCAATTCAATGTATCAGGCAAGAAGGCGCAAGAAATTAATAAATAGAGGATTAAGCCGTGGATCATTTCAGGTTGATCAAGCGCCTGATGGAAGTGAAGATCATTGATTAATAACATATGATCTCGATCAGATTAATAACCTGATGGATGTGGAGATCAAAGATTACTCCAATGTATCATTAGTAAGATCTCTCAAGGTTTCAAAATAAAAATAAAAATAAAAAAGAAAAGAATGTCAATGCAATGGCTTGTTAGAATTGAAAGAGATGAAGGAAGAAACAGAGAGACAGCTGATAGACATATACAGAGAATTGCAGAAGAACAAGAAAGAAAGAAACAAGAAAGAGAAACAAATTGAGAAACTAGACTCACATTGATGCAACCAACAGAAGAGAGATGATTGAGAATGTTTGTGAAAGATCACCAGAAATTAATTCTTGGAAGAAATCTTCAAGTGATTAGACCCTATGTAGATCTCGTCCCTCTGAAAAGAAAGGAAGCTTCAGAGATTCTGAGAGTAGAACCTTAAGATTGTTGGAGCAGAGGATGACTGATCATTTTGATGTTTCACGTTCGCCTTCTCTTACATTTATAAACGAGAAGGAAAAGGTACCGTTAACTATGAAACTTTTGAACTCAACTTTCTATTTCTCACATGATTTAGATTCGTACTCGTATTCTACAAAGATACCCCACAAGTACTTTCCTATTTTCGGTTGACTCCAGATGAAATTGGTTTGATTTTTATTCTTCATCAAGTCATGAAAACTGCCAGCCTCTTGCTTTTTTAATCTCATATACAGTCCAAGACTCCTGTTTTAGTGGGCCCAACAATTGCTAATTGATTTATATGCCCAGCTGAACCGGGGGGAGGGGGTGTTTGTATAAGTGTGGTCCATTTGGATGGGTCATAAGATGGCCCCACTAGGAGGTCCTCATGTGGTCCTCACCATAAGATTGTGGGGACGGTCCTCACTAGACCAATAGTCATAAATATAGTATGTTGTTTGCAAATGATATAATAATGGTAGATGAATCAAGAGACAGACCGGATATGAGAGGTTTTATGGGTTTATTACCTAGAGGGCTTCTATTGGCACCGCATTTTTATCTCTCCACATTGCACCAAAAAATAAAAAATAAAAATTTCCTAAACTACCCCTCTTCCCTCTCCCTCCACCCTCTTCCCCCATCCTCTCCCTCCCTCCACCCCACACCACGTACCCCACCCTCCCAGTCTCCGACGGCAGCTCCAGTCCCCCTCCCCCTCTCTCTCTCCCCCTCTTGCTTCCTCCCTCCCCCTCTCTATTCTCTCCCTCTCTCCCTTCTTCTTCTTCTTCTCTCTCCTTCCCTCCCCACTTGGGCGGCAGGGTTGCAGGGCCACTGAGCATTGGGTCAAAAACCCAACCTGATCTCTTTTTTGTAATTAAGGATTTGAAATTGACCATTTCAACATCCAAGTTTAGCAGGGGTTACAATTTTGAACCAGTTTGAACATGAATATTAAATGGGTTGGATAAAATCCTAACCCCTCTTCACGAAATTATTGTAGACGAAGACAGAATCAAATAGTTCACATGACTCCAACCATAGATCCCCCGCCCTCCCAAGAAAATTCAATGGCCACTGCTCCAAAAGCTACTGGAGAAAAATATGATGAGCCTATCACTTAATTTTTCTCTGTGGGAGACTTTATTAGTGTATGGACTATGGATGCTGAATCCAACTCATAGATCACCTCACCTTTGTCACATGGACTGTTTGTCTGCCCGATCTGGGAGGGAGGGAGGGAGAGGAAGATGGGGAGGGAAGGAGAGTGAAGAAGAGGAAGGGAGGGAGAGGGAGAGAAAATAGAGGAGGGAAAGGGAGGAAGAAACAGGGGGAGAGAGAGAGGAAAAGGGGAGGGAGGCCGGAGCTGCCGCCGCGGGCTTCCGGCCGGTGATCCCTCCCCGTCGGAGACGGGGTGGGGTGGGGTGGGTTGCGAGGGTGGGGGTGGAGGGGGAGGGGGAGAGGAAGGAAAGAGGAGGGGTAGTTTAGGAAGAAAAAAAATAAAAAAATTTATGCGGTGGGGAGAGAAAAAGATCTGGTGCCAATAGAAGCCCCCTATTACATATTCTAGTTAAGGAGATGAGGTTTGGGAAGCAATTCTCTCATATGGAATTTAAAGGCAGAAGGTAGAGATGTAAATGGGTCTCCGATTCTCTGATTACCCGGAGATTCCGACCCGTTAAAAATCGGGTCTGGACTCTTATTTAGGCCCCAATATAGAAATGGGTCCGGGTCCGGTTCCACCTTGGTTCAGACTCGTGGATCCGAGACCCGACATATTACCTAAATTTTTGAAAATCTCTCCTAAAAATAATATTTTTTTAATATCATTTCCTACGAAATATCCGGACCCGTCCCATATATGGTTCTGGTATATGGTTCTGGTTGTTGGAAATCGTGTGGCTCGCATGCCACGGGTCCCACGTCAGATCAAGCAGGGCTGATGCCAACAGAGAATACAATCTCATTTAATGTAAGACTTGATCTGGTCCCACTAATAAGACTCCCAATAGGATTAGTGGATGTGGATTTCTTGGCGAAGAAGTCTCTAGTAAGTTTGACTCTTTAGGACTTGTCTATATAAGATAAGGGAGCACAATAGGCGAAGAGATCCGCAGAGCTTCCCAATCGCCGGAACGCACATAGATTTCCGGCCGCGAGTCGGAGTCTCCACATCCAAATCCATCAATTGCTCACCGGAGCCAAGAAATCGGTTCCGAAATGGTTCTGGGTCCGGATCCGGTTCTACTTTTTCCTTAATAGTTCCGGTGGACTCGAACCGGAACCGATCGGTTCCGAAATGGTTCTGGGTCCGGATCTGGTTCTACCTTTTTCCTTAACGGTTCCGGCGGACTCGGACCGGAACCGACCCATTTACAACCCTAGCAAAAGGGTGCCTATGTTTGTTAAAGAGCAGGTATTAGAAGGGGAGGTCAACTAGGCATGTCAAACAGGCCGTGCCGACCTCCCAATCTCGGCCCGTCCGTGCCACCCGGACCGCGTAACCTGTATGTAATTTTAAAAATAAATAAAATGTGTGTGCTGGATTTAAAAGGTAAACATAACCGCTGGACCAAATAAGTATTATATACAAATATTTATCCAAACAATATTAAAACTAGTTAGATGAGGATGACAACTTAACCACTTTAGAGTACTAAACTACTAGTTATATTAGGATGAGAACTTAACCATACTTTAGATGAGGATGAGAACCTAAAGTAATTAGACTTTATCCATGAGGTGTTTATAAAAGTAACTATATTTTCATACTATAGATACTATAATTATTATTTTTTCGTACTTATGCGTTGTACTTTAAACATGGTGGTCAAACTTTTATTTTTATGATAATCATTATGCAATAAAATTAAACCCAAATGAATAAAGACAAATCTACACTAACAATGTAGAACTGAAGAAGAGTGGGGAACTTTCATGTAATTTGACACATAAGGTGGAATTCCTATTTTAAGAAATGTCAAATTTTAAACCTTCAAATTGCCACATAAGTCTTCAAATGGAATTTGACATCTCCAAAATAACATATCCGTTGGACATGCTCTTAGAGAATCTGATGGCCATTTCTTATTACATGCAAGTTTCCACATTGGCAAACGGGAAGGGAGAGAATTTTCCCTGGAAGGGAGTAATTATGGTAGCAAAATATAATTTTTTTACCCTAGTATGGGTGAGTGGTACAAGACATGTGAGACTATCTACTTGGCCAAGGATGATCCAAGGCCGACATATAAAATGGGACACCCTTACCACTGGGCTATCCCGCATTCCCCAGTTTCAAAAAAACATCATACTTTCATCTTTTTACTAATAGAAAAATAATAAGATGCAGTGTCACATAAGAATTATTTCAAAGATAAACTAATCAAAACAACCAATCTTTAAAATTTATTGATGTACAATGCATTTTGATTTTTGAGTTTGTTTATGGAAAAAAAGAAGTAAAAGAATTATCCTTTTCTCAGGGAAAAAACCCTTACATTTACTTTTGTTGAATGAGTGAAGCAGCAAACTTTCTGGTCAAACTCCTCATAGTGTGGGCCTGAGATTAATTATCAGGAAACAATGCCCTAGCCTTGCTTTGGCCACTGGTCCAGAGGGCCCCAGAAGAAGAAATACAATCAATCTTCTAGACACATTTGATCCAAACGGATACCAGTGTACAACTTTGCATGGATAGAATGGGAGGTTCAAGTGAATTATATTTTAGTATGTGGATTACTTACATGACATACTTCTCTTAGAAATAAAATGGACAATTTTTTTTTAAAAGAATACCCATTTTTAGGCGGGCTAGGCGAGCCACAGGGGTCGGCCCATTTGCCAGGCGGGCCTTGCGAGCCGTGCCAAATGGGCCAGCAAGGCTCAGCCAAACACGGCCCGCGTCATGGGCCGTGCCATTGACCGAGCCGTGCCCTGCCATGGCCCGTGGACTGGTGTGCCGGGCCTGGCCGGCACAGCCCACTTGACATCTCTAAGGTCAACCAATTACTTTTGCAGCTAATTTGGTTAGTTACATTTGGTTAGTTACATGTTAATGAATTGCTAACTTGATCATCTAATTTTATGATTTTCTAATTTCTAGTAAAAAAGTTAGTAAATTGAGATCGAGCAATTACTTTTTCAGCTAATTGGTTCCTTACAGGTAGATGAAATTAAAGTCTGATCATCTAATTTTTTTAATTTCTTAGTATAAATGTTACTAAACACTGATAGCTATATCCAATCAATCAATCCTTATGAGTCAGTACTCATTGATGAAAGGTGACCCTCATTTGTTATCTTGTGATAAGTCCTTAAAATTGCGTATTTTCATCATCAATTTTAGAGGATATATGGACTTAATCACCATAGTATGCGTCATTTTATTGGAAAATCATGATTTTGTACGTGTGCATCAAAGTCTGAATTCAAGTAAAAATTAATGGAAAAATCACATTTCTGCATGAAATCATGAAACTTTCTATTTTTAGAATGAAAAGTTAGAAAATCCTTGTAAATTTTGATTCACACAAGAAATGATGATATTTCTCTTCACCATTGGTTTAATTAAGGAAAATTAGATAAAATGGTGACATTTCATGCATTTATTTAGTGTGAATTTGGTCTCACATTTTATTCTTCGTAACCCAGCCAAGAGGGCTAGGACCCAATTTAGAGCTAGCCCACACACATGGAAAGGCAGTTCACTCAAGTGGGAAAGGAACTCGCACACGCAGGATGAAAGCCCGCACACGCGAGAAGAATTGGCATACCCAGTGTTCGAACCCTGGGCAACTAGGTGAGAACTATCATTCCTTATCACTCGGGTAAGGAGCTGTTCTCGGATCTCGCATGATGCATTATTCCTTTCCTACATGAACCGATTTTTTATTGATCATTGATTAATTTATTTGTGTAGGGAGTTTCAGATCTTTGGGGCCCGCGAAATAGAGAAGTTAAAGAGAAGAAAATTCAAGAAGAAGATACACCATGGGACCCACAACACCTTGGGCGTGAGTTCCAAGGTGGACGGCCATGAGTGGATCCCACATATAAATTGTTGCAAGAAATATTCTTTATTTTGAAGAGATTAGAGATTCAAATTCAGATTTAGGTTTATTTCAAATCAATCTCAAGAAAGAAAAGAAAGTAACAACTCTCGTGGAGAAACGAATCAAAGAAGGAGGGGGGGGGGTAAAATTTTTTTTGGAATTATTCTCGTTTCTCTCGGGGGCAAATCTAAAACAGTCATAACTATCAAATAGAGTGTCACATCTGAGGAATCTAGCCACCGTTGAAAAGCTCTTTTTGAGTAGATATCCGTAGAGCCCAAGCTTGCGCTGATCAAAGTGGAATTAAGAGATATATGACGTCAAGAAATTGATTGTTGCAATTCTAAGTGGGAAGGCACTATAAATTGCAAGAAATCCCAATTCCATGTGAGGCCCACTAGTATTTCACATCCATTATGGGGCCCACCTCATTCAAACTGCGCAACAAAATTTGAAAACAGATTTCAGAAAAATCTCAAGGCAAGATGTGGGCCCAAGTTTAAAGATTTGCAAGAGATAAAAGAGTTCCAATTTTAGTACACTCGTGGTGGAAAACAATTCAAGTTGGAAACAAATTCCAAAATACCAAGATTCTTGCTTTGAAGTTTTAATAAGTTTCAATATATTATTTTTTCACATTTATTGAGTTTGGCAGCACTCCAGTTATGTTCTCTGGTGCGCTACTCACTATAAACTAAAAAACTATTTGATCTTAACACAGTCAGGCTAATCCAATTAGCTCACTAGTCCAAAATACTAATCAGGTTCGCATTCCTGTCATTTCCACGAGTCGTGTCTAAAATGATGATCCAAGAAGATCTGACTGTTACAATGACTCCACAAAATGGTCCGCACTGATCAAAACAAAAAATAGGCTACTTTACACTATAATCAATAATGGGGTACTTTATTCAATCTACTTATCAATAACCCTCCTACTAGATCGACAAATTGTTATGCTATTCACCCAATGTGAACTACATAATGACATTCACAAACATTAAGTTCTTTTATTGATGGGTTATATAAGTGGTAAACCAGTCCCTATTGGAATACTTGTGGTAGGAACAACCTGAATCAAGAATCCATTCATCCTGACGACAAATACCATTTATAGTTACAGAAATTAAGTGCACTGTCGAAATCATAATCTGATCTTCCATCTGCAACACTAATTGAATCATCAGATGACGAATCTTCTATTTCTTTCCCTTTCCTCTGCCTTTCAGGACAATCTTCTCCGATGTGCCCTTTCTTATGGCAATAATAACATTCAATGTTTTTCCTATTGGATCTAGACTCAGATCTATGTTTGCCTCTACTACTGAAGTCTTTATTTCTTTCTCGAACTACCAAACCCTCACCCGAACCATCATTTTCAGCCAAACCTTTTTCTTCAACTCCTTAGAGTTTGAGGCTGACTCAACATCCTCCATGAATAGAGTTTCTCTACCATACATCATGGTATCAACAAAATGTTCATATGAAGGTGGTAACGAACACAACAGCATAATAGCTTGGTCCACATCAGCTTTGATAACACTTGTTGTGCTCGTGCGTGTGGAAGCGCGAAACCTGCGATCAATCAATTATGCCACACAACAGAGATACGGGGATTTTTTGTGGTTCGACAAGACCGCCTATGTCCACTGCAAGAGAGCAACATTTACATCTTAACTCTCTTCAGAGTCTAGGGTTACAGATTACATCATATATATAATCTACGGCCTCTGTACAAAGACCAAATACCCTGGACCCTAAACCCGGTCATTATTTAACCCAATAGACTACTCCGGTAAATCCGAAATAGAAGACATAAACCCAACAATCGCCACCTTGGCCTTGATTTCGTAGAACTCGAGCCACCAGGACACTAGGAGATAACCGGCAATGTCTTCTCATACCTCGCTAATAGGTACGGCCTTGCACCGATGGGTGTAGCATTCATTCTCCAACACTTTTACATGTCGAACCAGCAATACAAGGCATATCCCAACATACTTTGTCGCGACCCTGGACCAGGACTAGGGGAAAATAGGCCAAGTCCGGGATCGGGACGGTGATGATGCCGTGCCACGTGCATCTCTTTGGCTAAACCGCACACGGAATTAAAAGAGCATTTATCCGTGCACGTGATTTCCCACAGGGTTCCGCGGTGAGGATTATCTTTACACATCATCTCACATACAACCATATCGTACACATTCTCAAGATTGCGGAAGCGTGTAGCAAATCATAATAATGTTGTTCCATCCCATAAATGAGATTGACTTATGATTAACATGACAAGATATCAGAATGAGCAATGATCATAAGCATAATTCCCCAAAAGTAAAGTTAAGTGTAGTTACAAAAGATCAGTTGATTAATGCCCCAAAATAATGGTCAACAAAGACCATACAACCAACAAAACCTAAATTAAAGATATCATAAGTTCCCAAAATGTGACGTTCTCAGGGCAAGGCCGAATGTCTACATGACATCGTCGGCTTGCCACTCAATCACTCGTTGCGGTTCACCGACCGCCTCCTCAGGCTCCTCCTCAATGGCAATAAGCTCGGGACCTGAGTACCAAAATAAATGGATCAGACACGACGGTCTGGCAGGTGGGTGAAAAGATATAACAATAATTTCAAAACAATGATACCTTTAGAAACATAGTATAGCCTGGATAAATAATGAATTTCATAAAAGAGGTATGCATCATTTAAAAGAGATATATATGCAAATAAAACGTGTAAGGTAACAAGGATTCGGGACTAACAAGGTGGCAACCACACAAAGCTAAATCCTCTTTTACAAAAGTGATGAGAGCACATCGGGACATTGACCTCAGTCACACGAGGTGAGGAGAATCAACGACGTTGACCTCAGTCACACGAGGTGAGGAGAATCAACGATTTTTATATAATAAATACATATAATACTCTGCGGGACCACGGTAGCGAACCGGGTATATCGGGGCGAGGCGGGAACCATGCTGCAGCGGGTGTAACAGAAGGGGGATATCCAAACCGGTGGATCAAACCGATAAGGTTATCCAAGCTTAGTGGTGCCGACTCATAGGTAATATGCGAAAATCAAAACAAATGAATACACAGAACGGGCGGGGTACAAAACGCATAAATGTCGGGACGGGTCTCCACAAAATAACAATATGGTAAAACAATGCTCCCGGGTCAAGTATACTCACATATCATGGATTGGATTCCACGAGTAAAATTTCAGTTAAAAATCCAATACGAGTGATTCCTCATACATTTACAGACTAAACACTGAGGTTCCCAGAATTGAATCAGTATGAATAGGGTCCCGTATGTCGGTTATGATGAAATTTTGGTACTCTTTAAGAGTTAGGGACATTCCGGGTCCTTATACACATTGGCCAATCTAGAAAACCTCATGGAATCTCCATGATGAGATTCCTCCTTCCTCCGGACTTCATGTAATGCCTTACGAGTCCTTAAATAACTTTGGGGCTCTAAACAATACCTCCCCACTATAACCCATCACAATTTACTCAAATCTTTCATGGGTTCAAATGCATCATTACGGGTTCAATGCCTTCAAATAAGAAGAGAAGGGATAGAGTTGAATTGGACTTGAGTATGGGCTTAAATGAATCTGGAGAACAGTCCCACATTTCCCTTATTTTGTAGTTCACCTCAATTCAGTCCGATCGATCGGACTCATTGGCCGATCGATCGGTCCGGAATCGTTCACAGTTATTTACAGTCCGATCGATCAGACCTGATGGGCGATCGATCGGTTCTGAAAACACTCCCAGTTATTTACAGTCCGATCGATCGGACCTGATGGGCGATCGATCGGTTCTGAAAACACTCCCAGTTATTTACAGTCCGATCGATCAGACCTGATGGACGATTGATCGGTTCTGAAAACACTCCCAGTTATTTACAGTCCGATCGATCGGACCTGATGGGCGATCGATCGGTTCTGGGATGAATCTCAACCCATTTGGTTGAATTCCTCTCTTGTCCAACTCCTATCCGTTTCCTTTCTTTCCCCTTTCTTCCAAACATAACTTCATGAATATTTAGGCCCTTCCTTAACCTCCTCATCTCATCAAATCATCATTTAAAATCAATAATACCAAACCATCAAACATGATAAACCATTAAAACTATCAATAAAGGTAAATCAAGATTTTGCATAAAACATGATAAACACATGAGAATCATTTCATCCACTTGCCTTGGTTCCAATGCAATTCAAATTGAGCTCTAATCACCTCTTAAGCCCACAATCAAACACCTATACAAAAATCCCCAAATCCAAACCCTAAAATATCAAAATCCAAGTAAAACAAAACGAAATCTTCCAATAAACGAAATGGAGCTTCCCTAAGGCTAAACAAACAAGATTCCAAAACTTTTAGGAAGATCACTTACAAAGAAGTTCTTCAAAAAGCAAGGTGTTGTCTAAAGGAAGTCTTGGAGTGGGCGGTTTTCTTCAAAAATGATGTCAAAATGAAGCCCTTGAGACGAGGAAGAAGATTGTAACCTCTATTTCTCCATTAGCACTAACTTGGTGAAGGATTGAAGATGAAGAAGCAAGAAAAAGGCAAGGGAAAACCCTAGGGCTGGAAATCTCTTCTCCTTTTAGGGTTTTTGCTGGAAATGGAAAAAATAAAGAAAAAGCTTTCTATATATAGTAAGTGGGAATGGGGCCCACAACTTAAAAGACTTCTCGGGCTCAAAACATGATTTTCGGGGCTTCAAACGAATTCGACAAAGAAGACAAAGTTGATCGGAGAAATTTCTAGTTTCCAAAAAGTATATATTTTGCACATTTTGGTGACATTGAAATCGGTGTCCAGATTTTGGGTAAAAAGACTATTTTAACCTCAAACTGCGAAAAACTTGGTTTAGGCTCTCGAATGGGAACGATGTCAACATGAAAGTTGTAGGGATTAACAAAATAAGTCCAAATGGGGTTAAAAATAGAATTTTTTTAGAAATCATCGGTAAACCCCCAATCTCACACAATTCGTAACAAGAACCCCCAAAGGGTCCCACAAGTAAAAGGCTCTCCAAATTCCCCAAAGCTATTATAAAAGCTATTCTAATCCCCAAACTAATCCAAAAACCACTAGACACACTTAAAACTAAAACACACTAAATTAAGTCTAATCGAGGTCTCTCGGGTCGGGGTCTTACATCCTCCACCCCTTAGGACATTTGGTCCTCCAAATGGAAATTAAAACTCACCTCTGGTAGGAGATGTGGGTACTTCTTCTGAACTTGATCCTGTAATTCCCATGTTGCTTCTTCTGGTCCATGATTTTCCCAAAGCACGTTGACCCACTGAATAGTCCGAGTTCTCAATTCTTGTTCCTTGGTGTCAAAGATCTGCTTAGGCTTCTCAACATAAGTAGCATCTTCTCGGATTTCCAACGGTTCATAACGGTGTATGTGTAGTCCGTCGGGAACGTACTTCTTCAACATAGATACATGGAAAACATTGTGTACGCCGGAGAGCTCAGGTGGTAAGGCTAACCTGTAAGCCACATCACCAATCCTACTCACAATGTCATACGGTCCAATGTACCTCCTAGACAATTTGCCCTTCTGTCCAAACCTCAAAGTTCCACGAGTGGGTGACACTTTCAAGAAAACCTTATCTCCTTCTTTGAACTGTAAATCCCTTCTGTGAGAGTCTGCATAACTCTTCTGTCTACTCTGAGCCACTTTCAGACGTTCTTGGATCAACTTGACCTTGTCACTTGTCTCACTAACAACAGTCGGACCGTGGAAACTGCGAGTACCAACTTCTTCCCAACAAATAGGTGTCCTACACCTTCTGCCATACAAAGCCTCAAAAGGCGCTATACCAATACTCGAGTGGAAATTATTGTTGTAAGCGAACTCACACAATGGTAAGGCTTCATCCCACTGAGTCTTGAAATCTAACACACAAGCTCGGAGCATATCCTCAAGTGTCTGAATTGTCCTCTCTGACTGACCATCAGTATGTGGGTGATAGGCTGTGCTGAACTGTAATTTCGTACCCATAGATTCATGCAGTGTCTTCCAAAATCTCGAGACAAATCTGCTATCTCTATCGGATGTGATGGAAACTGGCTGTCCATGACGACTGACAATCTCTGTGACAAACAACTGTGCCAAAGGTAACATGTGCATCTTCTTTCCAGTCTTCATCGGTAGGAAATGAGCCGACTTGGTGAGACGGTCCACTATGACCCAAATAGCGTCATTGCCCTTGCTAGTCTTCGGTAATCCCGAGATGAAATCCATGGTAATGTGCTCCTATTTCCATTCCGGAATCTCTAATGGCCGTAGTAACCCTGGAGGTTTCTGATGTTCTGCTTTGATCAACTGACATGTCATACATCGAGAGACGAAAGCTGCTATCTCTCTCTTCATGTTATTCCACCAGAATCTGCCCTTCAAATTCTGGTACATCTTCGTACTGCCCGGGTGTATGGAATACTTGATATTGTGAGCCTCGGTCATGATATCATTTCTCAAGTCCTCCAAGTTAGGCACACATAAACGGTCTCGATAGTACAAAACTCCATCTACAACACGAAAATCCAGACGGTCTGCTAAATGCTCAAAAATCTTAGCCAACTCTGGATCTTGCAACTGATTCTCTTCGATCTTCTGAATGAAAGAAGGCTCTGACATTGACATGTTTGCCAACATGACACCCTCTCTTAGTGGCTGAAAATCTACTCCCAACTCTTCTAACTGTTGTACCACGTAAGTCCCCCGAAGACTTGCCATGCTCACCGACTTTCTACTCAAGGCATCTGCAACTACATTCGCTTTCCCCGGGTGATACTTGATTGGGAAATCGTAGTCCTTGATATATTCCATCCATCTCCTCTGCCTCATGTTCAACTCCTTCTGAGAAAACAAGTACTGTAGACTACGGTGGTCGGAGTGAACCTCAAACTTCTCTCCATAGAGGTAGTGTCTCCACATCTTCAAAGCTAAAACAACTGCAGCCAACTCGAGATCATGTGTTGCATAGTTCTTCTCATGATCTTTCAATTGCCGGGATCCATATGCAACTACCTTCCCATCTTGCATTAACACGCATCCAAGTCCAATATTGGAAGCATCGGTAAAAATGGTGAAACCGCTGCTCCCAGATGGCAAAGTAAGGACTGGAGCTATAGTCAATCTCTTCTTCAGCTCTTGGAAACTAGCTTCACACTTGTCCGTCCAAACATATGGCACATTATTCCTTGTCAACTTCGTCAAAGGTGATGCAATCGACGAAAATCCTTGCACAAACCTCCGATAATATCCTGCCAACCCAAGAAAACTCCTGATCTCCGATGCATTCTTCGGTCTGTCCCAATTCATAACTGCCTCAATCTTGGACGGGTCCACTGATAATCCTTCCTTGGAGATGATATGACCCAAAAATGTGACTTGGTCCAGCCAAAATTCACACTTACTAAGTTTTGCAAACAATTGATTCTCCCTCAAAAGCTGGAGTGCTATCCTCAAATGTTCTTCGTTTTCTTCTTTGGTCATGGAATACACCAAAATATCATCAGTAAACACCACTGTAAACTGATTCAAATACTCCGCAAATATCTTGTTCATCAATGCCATGAAAACTGCCGGTGCATTAGTCAAACCAAATGGCATCACTAGAAACTCGTAGTATCCATATCTTGTCCGAAAGGCTGTTTTTGGTACATCTGAATCTCTAACTCTCAACTGATGGTAGCCTGACCTCAGATCAATCTTCGAAAAGTAAGCAGCTCCTTGCAACTGATCAAGCAATTCATCTATCCTTGGCAATGGATACTTGTTTTTGATGGTTACTTGGTTCAATCTCCTATAGTCAATACACATTCTCATGGAACCATCCTTCTTCTTCACAAATAAAACTGGTGCTCCCCACGGTGACACACTAGGTCTCACAAAACTTTTGTCCAAAAGTTCTTGCAATTGCATCTTCAACTCTCCCAATTCTGCCGGAGCCATTCGGTAGGGTGCGATGGATATCGGAGCGGTCCCCGGTAACAACTCAATAGTGAAGTCTATTTCTCTAATGGGTGGCAATCCTGGTATCTCCTCCGGGAAAACATCCGGAAATTCACAAACAATTGGGATCTCCTCCACCCCTTGGGACCGTTTTCCCTCCGTGATAAATGCCAAATAATCACAACCACTTTTTAGAAGCCTATCAGCCTTCAACACTGAAATAAACCCTGCACCAGAACTACTCCTCTCTCCCTGGAACAACACCCCTGCCTGGGTCTCCTCTAACTTAAAAGTTAGGGTTTTATGGCAACAATCCATCGTAGCATGGTATCCTGCTAACCAATCCATCCATAGGATGACATCAAAATCCTGCATCTCTAATAAAATGAGATCTGCCGGTAATACTACTTCTCCTATCATGACTGGGCAACTAGGGTAAAAAGTTCTACAAACAACTTCCTTACCTAAAGGGGTAGTCACAGTCAAAATGAAACTCAACTCTCTAGCATACATATCAATCAACTTAGCAAATTTTGGAGATAGGAATGAGTGAGTAGAGCCAGGGTCAAACAAAACCCTAGCCTCATAACCACAGACAAGAAGTGTACCTTCCACTACATTGCCTTCAGCCTCTGCATCCGCTCTATTGACAGCATAAAGCTGTGCCCTCTGTTGTGGCCTGTTCTGTCTTTGCTGTTGCCTGCCTTGTTGTGCATTCCTGTTTTGATTATGAGGACGCTGATTCTGATTCTGATTCTGTCCTTGCTGACAGGCCTGTTGTTGCTGCTGTGGCCTATGCTGCTGCGGTGGTGCCTGTTGTTGTAGTGGCCTTGCTTGATTCTGAACTACTAATGCAGTCTGAGGTGGTGCCTGACGCTGTGCTCCTTGCTGCTGCCTATTATGTCTATCCGGCCTTGGACAATCCTTCATTTGGTGGTTCATTTAGCCACATCTAAAGCATGCTCTCATAATAAAACGGCAATTAGTACTCTCATGGTTTTTCCCACAGTGGATTCAAACCACTGGATTCTGCGTATTCTGCTCTTGCCTTGGTCTTTTGTTCTGATTGTTTCTTTGCTGATAGTTCTGCTGCTGGTCTTGACCCTTTCCTTGGTTCTTGATGATCTTGTTATGGAAGTTCTCAAATTTGTATGCTCTCTTGACAGCTTCTTCAAAGGTGGCGAGTGGTACAACCCCGGTAGCATCCCTCTCAATAATTGGGTGAAGTCCCTCAAGGAAC
Organism: Litsea cubeba; assembly: GCA_012931725.1. NCBI lineage: Eukaryota > Viridiplantae > Streptophyta > Magnoliopsida > Laurales > Lauraceae > Litsea > Litsea cubeba. Next base: position 10,664,655 of record CM022955.1, on the reverse strand, counting down.
TTGGTTATCTTCTTCTCCTCCGTGTCTACCAACTCCGGTGCATACCTTGACAATCTCTCGAATTTGGTGAGGTATTCGAGGACTGTCATGTTCCCTTGCACAAGTTGTTGAAATTCCGCTGCTTTTTGCCTCTTGACATGTGTAGGTACATATTTCTCTCCAAATTGTCTCTTGAAGTTAGCCCAAGCTTCTGCATCAGCCATTGCCCTATATTCTGCCCTGATGGTCTTCCACCATATATCTGCTATGCCCGTGAACATAGAGGCTGCAAGCTGTACTCGTTCTACACCCGTACATGTGAAGATCTCAAATATGTTCTCGGTGTGTTCAAGCCAGTCATCTGCTGCCATTGGATCCTCTGTCCCCAAAAATTCTTTCGGTCCTCTCTTCCTGAACCGCTCATACAACACATTAGGATCATTTCCTCTAATGTTTACCGGACTAGGTGGTGCAACTGGAATTGGTTCCGGTCTCCTTTCTAATATCCCCAACAACTGTGCTTGCATTTGAGCTATCTCCCTAGCATGATCCTCGTCTTTCTTAAGCATCTGTTCTTGCAATCTGGTCTGTGTCTCATATGCTTGTGCTTGGAGTCTAGCCTGGTTCTCATTTGCCTGGCGTTGTTGGTCTATCATAGCCTGCATCATCTGTTGGAATTGGTTCTGCATATTGTTGTCCTGTGGTTCCTTTGCAATAGGCCCTGTATTCTCACTGTTACTAGCAACGTGATTATTGTTTGCTGCTCTTTTGCGAGGTGGCATAACGCTGCAAAACAAATTGTTAGCACATATAAATCAAGTACAGGGTGGTCACACATTGCTCACACGATTCTATCTATCGAATCCTCGCCACGTACTTAAGATTTCTAGTTTCTTTTAATTGCCTGAAACATGTCCCGCTCTGATACCAGTCCTGTCGCGACCCCGGACCGGGACTAGGGGAAAATAGGCCAAGTCCGGGATCGGGACGGTGATGATGCCGCGCCACGTGCATCTCTTTGGCTAAACCGCACACGGAATTAAAAGAGCATTTATCCGTGCACGTGATTTCCCATAGGGTTCCGCGGTGAGGATTATCTTTACACATCATCTCACATACAACCATATCGTACACATTCTCAAGATTGCGGAAGCGTGTAGCAAATCATAATAATATTGTTCCATCCCATAAATGAGATTGACCTATGATTAACATGACAAGATATCAGAATGAGCAATGATCATAAGCATAATTCCCCAAAAGTAAAGTTAAGTGTAATTACAAAAGATCAGTTGATTAATGCCCCAAAATAATGGTCAACAAAGACCATACAACCAACAAAACCTAAATTAAAGATATCATAAGTTCCCAAAATGTGACGTTCTCAAGGCAAGGCCGAATGTCTACATGACATCGTCGGCTTGCCACTCAATCACTCGCTGCGGTTCACCGACCGCCTCCTCAGGCTCCTCCTCAACGGCAATAAGCTCGGGACCTGAGTACCAAAATAAATGGATCAGACACGACGGTCTGGCAGGTGGGTGAAAAGATATAACAATAATTTCAAAACAATGATGCCTTTAGAAACATAGTATAGCCTGGATAAATAATGAATTTCATAAAAGAGGTATGCATCATTTAAAAGAGGTATATATGCAAATAAAACATGTAAGGTAACAAGGATTCGGGACTAACAAGGTGGCAACCACACAAAGCTAAATCCTCTCTCATAAAAGTGATGAGAGCACATCGGGACATTGACCTCAGTCACACGAGGTGAGGAGAATCAACGACGTTGACCTCAGTCACACGAGGTGAGGAGAATCAACGGTTTTTATATAATAAATACATATAATACTCTGCGGGACCACGGTTGCGAACCGGGTATATCGGGGCGAGGCGGGAACCATGCTGCAGCGGGTGTAACAGAAGGGGGATATCTAAACCGGTGGATCAAACCGATAAGGTTATCCAAGCTTAGTGGTGCCGACTCATAGGTAATATGCGAAAATCAAAACAAATGAATACACAGAACGGGCGGGGTACCCATAGGTACAAAACGCATAAATATCGGGACGGGTCTCCACAAAATAACAATATGGTAAAACAATGCTCCTGGGTCAAGTATACTCACATATCATGGATTGGATTCCACGAGTAAAATTTCAGTTAGAAATTCAATACGAGTGGTTCCTCATACATTTACAGACTAAACACTGAGGTTCCCAGAATTGAATCAATATGAATAGGGTCCCGTATGTCGGTTATGATGAAATTTTGGTACTCTTTAAGAGTTAGGGACATTCCGGGTCCTTATACACATTGGCCAATCTAGAAAACCTCATGGAATCTCCATGATGAGATTCCTCCTTCCTCCGGACTTCATGTAATGCCTTACGAGTTCTTAAATAACTTTGGGGCTCCAAACAATACCTCCCCACTACAACCCATCATAATTTACTCAAATCTTTCATGGGTTCAAATGCATCATTACGGGTTCAATGCCTTCAAATAAGAAGAGAAGGGATAGAGTTGAATTGGACTTGAGTATGGGCTTAAATGAATCTGGAGAACAGCCCCACATTTCGATCGGACCTGATGGACGATTGATCGGTTCTGAAAACACTCCCAGTTATTTACAGTCCGATCGATCGGACCTGATGGGCGATCGATCGGTTCTGGGACGAATCTCAACCCATTTGGTTGAATTCCTCTCTTGTCCAACTCCTATCCGTTTCCTTTCTTTCCCCTTTCTTCCAAACATAACTTCATGAATATTTAGGCCCTTCCTTAACCTCCTCATCTCATCAAATCATCATTTAAAATCAATAATACCAAACCATCAAACATGATAAACCATTAAAACTATCAATAAAGGTAAATCAAGATTTTGCATAAAACATGATAAACACATGAGAATCATCTCATCCACTTGCCTTGGTTCCAATGCAATTCAAATTGATCTCTAATCACCTCTTAAGCCCACAATCAAACACCTATACAAAAACCCCCAAATCCAAACCCTAAAATATCAAAATCCAAGTAAAACAAAACGAAATCTTCCAATAAACGAAATGGAGCTTCCCTAAGGCTAAACAAACAAGATTCCAAAACTTTTAGGAAGATCACTTACAAAGAAGTTCTTTAAAAAGCAAGGTGTTGTCTAAAGAAAGTCTTGGAGTGGGCGGTTTTCTTCAAAAATGATGTCAAAATGAAGCCCTTGAGACGAGGAAGAAGATTGTAACCTCTATTTCTCCATTAGCACTAACTTGGTGAAGGATTGAAGATGAAGAAGCAAGAAAAGGGCAAGGAAAAACCCGAGGGCTGGAAATCTCTTCTCCTTTTAGGGTTTTTGCCAGAAATGGAAAAAATAAAGAAGAAGCTTTCTATATATAGTAAGTGGGAATGGGGCCCCCAACTTAAAAGACTTCTCGGGCTCAAAACATGATTTTCGGGGCTTCAAACGAATTCGACAAAGAAGACAAAGTTGATCGGCGAAATTTCTAGTTTCCAAAAAGTATATATTTTGCACATTTTGGTGACATTGAAATCGGTGTCCAGATTTTGGGTAAAAAGACCATTTTGCCCTCAAACTGCGAAAAACCTAGTTTAGAGCTCTCGAATGGGAACGATGTCAACATGAAAGTTGTAGGGATTAACAAAATAAGTCCAAATGGGGTTAAAAACATAATTTTTTTAGAAATCATCGGTAAACCCCCAATCTCACACAATTCGTAACAAGAACCCCCAAAGGGTCCCACAAGTAAAAGGCTCTCCAAATTCCCCAAAGCTATTATAAAAGCTATTCTAATCCCCAAACTAATCCAAAAACCACTAGACACACTTAAAACTAAAACACACTAAATTAACTCTAATCGAGGTCTCTCGGGTCGGGGTCTTACATACTTGGTACCCATAATCCCAAGTAACACCAAGATTAACGTAGCCTGGGGACATCAGAGACCTTAGAACTACACATAGGTTAATAGTGATGCGAACGGGCGCCGGGTATTCTGGACCCTAGGATGGATTGTAGTATATTCCTTGACCATTCGTTAATCTATTTGCATGCATCTTGTTATGCATTTTCGTGATGTTCACAGGTAGGGCTGTCAGAGGGCCGAGCCCGAGCCCGGGCCGGGCAGGGGTAAGCCCTTACCCTACCCTCATATATGCAGGCCGAGCTTAGGTTAAGTCAAAGCCCTCGAAGCCCACGGCGGGCCTGCAAAATCGAAGCCCTTATCCTACCCTCAAGGGTCAGGGCCGGGCTAGGGTCGGGCCAGGGCCGAAAGAAATAGATATTTTTTTAATGTTATCATATATAATAATTCTTCTATACCATAATGCTAATCCACCTTTATTCAATGGGCAATGTAAAAGTCAATCTTTTTGTAACACTTCTAAAAGAACGCACAAAACAAGTTAATTCATCATTTTATAAAGGTATTAGTTAGGATTAAATGAAATAAGGTAATGTGATAATATTGTGACATGAAACTGGGAAATACACTTTTAAATACCTTAACACACTAGCAGTAGTTTTATAGTTTAAATAATATGCTCGGTTTTGTTTGTTTTTAGGCTATTATTAAGATTGTCGCAACTGAAGTTTTACTAGTTGTTGCCTTTTTTACTAGTTCATGTTCTATATATTTTTATAAAGCAATAACGTGAACCATGAGAACATGTTTGGCAAGTCGTGTCTGATTCAATTAGATTTATTACAAATAGGCATTAGACTTAATTATTCCAAATAAATTATTTGTATATGTGGTTCAAATAAACATTAGACCACTCTTGAGTTAGCATTAACCCTAACTTGTAATTCATTGAAAAATCACCATTGGATTTTATAACAAAACAATTAAACTTTGAATGCCGAAGATGAATGACAAAGATGATTTGATTCATGACTTACAAACTTTTAACTCCAGATGTGGGGTCCACATGAATGAAACAACAACAGTCATAAAAGTAAGGGTATAGAAAGAAATTGGCATCGATCAATAGCTAGTGGTTGAAACTCAACCTCACTTAATGATAATGTTAATGATCATCTATCTAAACTCCCAACCTTCAATAGTTTAGATTGGTGAAAACCAATATGATGAATGACAACTTGAATTCCCTTTTCATTGAAGAATACGTCCGTTTGGGTAAACATAGAATCAAATATGTCATTCAAATGATAACATAGAATTAAATATAGGTGGTAATAATGGGATCTATGGGGATATCCATTAAAATTCTTTCTGAGCCTTGGTTATTACTGTTTGATAAAATATTAAGTCTCTATCATTAATTGCTAATTAGAGGAGTTCTTTATATTATTTTGTAAAAATCTCTCTCTTTCTCTCTATATATATATTCTATATTATACATACTATTTATTTTATATACTAATTAATAGACAAAGGGCCGGGCCGTGCCCCCTCGGGCTGGCTAAGTCAAGCCCTAGCTCGGCCCTCAAACTTGCGGGTTTTTCAAAATTGGGCCCTACCCTACCCTCGGGCTTTAGGATAAAAAGAAAAGTCCTCATTTTGAGGGCTTTTGCGGGCCGAGCCGGGCCGGCCCCCCTCGTCAAAGGGCCGGATTGATAGCCCTATTCACAGGATTTATCTCATGCCTCTATATTTCCCTTGTTATCTTATTATCCAATATTATGCCTTGATTATGCATTATGCCTTTATACTCTGCTTATGTCCGCCACGTTTATATGAGTGCATCATGTTAAGACACTTTTACAAGATGTGTATGCTCATGCGTGAACATTATCAAACTATGTCCATCTGTATATAACATGTTTAAATACGTTTATCTAGATCATGAGCTACTCCTTATGTTTATGATCAAACTTATGCTCATGAAATGCTTGGCTATTGGAGTACACCCTTTATACATGCACATGTTTATGTTCATGACTCCTTGTGTCGGCACCACTAAGCTTCGTCCTTACCCCTCTTGGGCCTGACCGAGTGTGGGTTTGGTATCATGTTTATGGAGCAGTTGCAGTCTAGATTATGTTCTTAGGAGCTTAGTGGTGCTCCAGGCTCACACAGGAGTTTTTGAGCCCTCTGCCTCTTAGTGGTACCAACATCTTGTTATATTTCTTGCACTCATGTAGGCCATGCATTGCAGCCAATTTGGAGAATCCATTGTGGCTGGTCAACTTGTTAGGATGTACTGTCAGATTCGTCATGTCACATGCTTATTCATGCACTATTATCCCAAGCCTATCGCTTGCTGGCCTCATATGACCACATGTCATTTATACCCTTTTGATTCTACATGTTATGTAAATTATATTGATTCATCTTGTTAGATCGTCGTATCTAATGGTACTACACTTAGTATTACAAGTGACACGCCGGGAGTAGATGAGTGATTTCAATGATATCTTATATGCGCTTGCATCGCGTGAGAGTTCGTTACAAGGGACTACCAAGAGTTTTTAGATTTCGCCTTGTCGGTCATTTTGCTCTTTGGGTTTTAACTAATCTACCTTTTCTAATTGTAATTTAAACATGTTTTGTGGAATAGATAACCTGGTGTTGCTATGCTCTGAATATTTCAGTTCAATGAAATACAATAAATACTCTGGTGATGAAATATGGTATTCCAATGATGCAATTTGTAAATGGAAACTTATGATTGAACATTTGGGTTGTGACACAAAATTCGATGGCCACAGACTTTGGGTTACATTACCACGTAAGCTTCCGCGAAATGTTCATACAAGTGTGGGAGATCTTTTTAGATCTTCACACATGCGAACAATCACCCCCACATATCCTAAGCTCACGCCCCGAGAAGTGGATAGCTGCAGTAATCCAGTTCGGGGGCGTGACAGTATGCCTACCAATTCCTCCCTTCATTAGGGATGTAATGGGTTGGCATCAACTCACAGCCACCCTGACTAATACCTGTTCTACCTTAATACTCAACCAGCCGTGTGTTGGATTTAGAATTTTTTATGTCAAACTTGTCTCATAAAGAGCATAGATCACATTAATACAGCTTAGTTATTAAAAAATTCAAATTAAAAGAAATGATAAATATAGTAAGAGTCAGATTTTTTAAAGCGAAGTGGGTTAGGGCAGCCAAACCCCACCACCATGAACCCAACTTTGGTTGAATTCTTCAAACGTACCCTTTCTCACTTTGAAGTTTGAACTGGTTTGAATCTCTTTAACCATCCTTTTTTTTATGCACTTTCGGGACCTTAAGATGTTTAGTTTTATATCTTAAATCTTTATAGATTTCGAGAGATTTGTGAAAACATCCAAAACAATCACAGCCTATAGACAACTTATTTTCTGTACTTTTGTGCCCGCAAGATATAATAAGCTCTAAGACTCTCAAAATCTATGAAAGCCCAAAAGATCCCAACCTATATAGTTCTAATTGTTTACGCTTTTGTGGGCACTCAATTCATGATCCGAGTTGTTCAATGCTCTCATATTAATCATAAGCATCAAGACATTTCGCTTCATATATCTTAAATTTTCATGGATTCTGACAAATTAATGAAAAATATCTAGAAAATATTGACACGTCTAAAACTATTAGATGTACTAATTTACTCATGTGAGAAAGGTGATTTTAACGAACATTGCGATTTCTTTTTCTTTAAACTTAGGAATTCAAATTCACCTGTCATTTTCTTACTTCTGGATTATGAAGTAATATATTTGGATAGTTGTTGAATTTCTTTTCGGAGGCATTTCTCCTGTTCTTTTTTTCTCTTATGTTGGTTAGGAGTCATACCTTTTAACTTGAGGAACCAGTAATCGATCTCCAGGCGTGCATATATGTGCAACTAAGTAAGTGCCAACACCACTCGGCCATGACTGTGTTGGCCCTAAGGCTTCTTTTTTTTTTTTCTTTTCATTTGTGTATTCTATGTGCCTCCACCACTGATGTACTAGTGGATTAGCGTCTAGTGCAATCACGTTGTCGCTAAAATTGGTCTTTTAGGGCAACACACATCCAGTTCAGCTTTATATCTATTATTAATACCATATCAAGACTGAGACCTACAGTCAAATGTACAAGGTGGAACCAGGAGTTTTTTTTTCAAGAGGCACTTTGCAAAAATTTGTTCTCAGGGTCCATATGTAAATATGTCACTGACATTCAAAAACACTTCGAGAGGCAATGTCACACAAATATATAATAATATGTGTAATCATTAAATATCATAATAATAGGAAGATAAACAAGTTGAGTTCAGAACGAGTCCCATCTAATGATTCTTCCATGTACAAGACTTGAGCCCCCTCTCAAACATATTAAAAACCCAAACACAATTTCACGCCCTTATCTGACAATTAGTAATTTACAATAATTGAGAAAAAACCATTATCAATAATTTTGGATTGAATTAGAAAAAGAGAGAAAGCTAGCTACCAAAGATGCAATTCCATGCTAATCATCAAAGATATTATATTTACTATGAACACTGAAACCAGAAAGATTTGTTTGATTTGCAATAGCTTCATATGGGTCAAGAAAACAATTGCAAAAAGTGGTGTATTACTTACAAAAGATGCAATTCCATTGTCACGACCCGGTCCCGAGATTTGATTAGCTCGGACAAACCCCGAGTCGCGAGCTCATACTTACTCCCGTAATTTCCGAATTAACAAAAGCTAAAACGAAACTCACAAGGGATATCAATTACATTACCTGTCAACTGTATACAACGGCGAAAATTATACATTGACAAAATATAATACACAAGTTTAATCTACGTTCAAGAAAGTCAATCACCGTATATTTAATACAATACGGGGACTTCTATTTACATTCAAAATTTGTTCTTTCGCTCTCAGCGGTCAAATCCACTCGATTAAACCTCCTGGAGGTATCGGGCGGGCATCCTCCGCTGGCGGCGCGGCCTCGGCAGGATCGGCACGGGCATCTGGGCCTGTGACATTCATCAATAGTACCATGAACACAACGGTTCAACAAATACATACATGTTATGATAGTTCTAGCTATCACATAATCCAATGAAACAATTCATCAACAATAATGACGGATCCAGTAATATCTGGACACTCTTAATTCATTTCATGACAATAACGGATCCAGTAATATCATTAAGTTGATATCTACATGGACACTCTTTATTTAAGGGTTGTCAAATGGTATGGAATACGTCAGTGTCTTGATCAGAGATCACTAACTTCCATGAGGTTCCGGAACACCTCAAACATCTGCTGCAGCAGAAATAGTTCATTAAGGAATTCATATTCAATGTCCTTCACTCAATGAGTTAAGATGCGGAAACTAATCAGACTTCTAAGCCAAGCAAATGAGTGAAACATTCATTTTCCAATACACGTACTATTTTTTATGAATATCATTTGAATTATGTATTCGGAAAACTGAGTTTACACCTATGAAGGCTTATACATTAACAATATTCAGCCTGTATACATTAGGCCTCAAAACAGACTATTCTGCACAGCGTCAGTTCACCTATCGGTCAGCCCATCGGTCGACCGACGGCTTCATGATGGTTGACCGACGGTGCGTCGGTCAGAATTCCAGGGAGCTGAAATTCTCTGCATCCTGAACCATCTTTACGTTATCGGTCGACCTATCGGTCGACAGACCTTGTCCTATCGGTTGACCGACATTGCGTCGGTCAGAAATCCAGAGAACTGGAATTTCACTCCACCCTCCACATTACACTGTCGGTCAGGTCGTCGGTTCCTCGGTCGACCTGTCGGTCGACCGATAACCACCCAAAAGCTCAGTTCGAGCTTCAGGTTTCTGAAGCCAATTTTCTGGCTTCTTGGCCCAAATGAGTTCTAATGATTCATAAACGCTACAATTCATAGAAACATGTAAATACTTGCCTTGTTTGAAGATCAAATGGAAGAAAACCCTTTGTTAGCTTGAATTTGAGACAAAACTCTTGAATCCTTCTTGAATCCAAGTTTTCCAATTCCAAACTTGGAATTAAACTTGAGGAAGATGAAAAGATGGATGAAGTGAATGAAATCCACTTGCAAAATCACTCTCAAGACTTCACTCTCAATGTTTGATGGAGAGAAATGAAAGAAAGAAGAGAAAAGAGGGAAGATGGAGGCTAGGGTTTGGAAAAAGATTCAATTGAAATCTCTTTGGCTTATATAAACTTCCCAATTGCGTTTAGCCCCCATAATTCTCCATTAATTACAATTCAAGTCAAATGAATGGTCATTTGATTCAATATTCGTCAAACGACTTCAAGTCTTTGACGGAAGTGAACGTACTCCTCGAGATACGCGTGTTGGCATCGAGAGTTTCCGTATTCGCCGAAATACGTATAAAAACGTAGTTACATAAAAGTCCCTCAATTCCTAGTTTGAGTTCCAAAAACTCATTCAATCTAATTACAATTCATTTTACAAGCTTATTAAGCTTAATTCATTCTCTTAAGGCTAAACCAAGTCAATTTGGTACTAAGCCTTCACTAATTCAACTAAACATGTTTAATTAGCCATAAGTGCGATTAATAAGAGTTAATCGTGATTAACTCGGGACGGGGTCTCACAACTCCCTACAACTTTTAGAACCATTCGGTCCTCCGAATGCTATACAAATCAATGAAATTCAAATAAAAAATTATGAATTCATATTTACCTGTACGAATAGCTCGGGATACTTTCGAGCCAATTGCTCCTCAAGCTCCCACGTAGCCTCATTAGGTCCATGATGTGCCCAAAGCACTTTGACCCATCTAATCGTTCGCGTGCGCAGAACCGCCTCCTTGGTATCAATGATCTGAGTTGGCTTCTCAACATACGTGGTGTTTGGAAACACTTGGATCTCTTCATGCTTTATAATATGTGAAGGATCATGTACGTACTTTCAAAGCATAGAAATGTGAAATACATTGTGGATACTAGAGAGTTCTGTTGGCAACTCGAGACGATAGGCTACATTTCCAATTCGACTCTGGATCTTGAAAGGTCCAATGAATCTCGGGGAGAGTTTCCCTTTTTGCCCGAATCGGATAGTGCCTTTCATCGGTGAAGTTTTCAAAAAGACCATATCATCAATGGCGAACTCTAAATCACGCCGACAATTATCAGCATAGCTTTTCTGCCGTGATCTAGCAATCTTCAACCGATCCTGAATCTTCTGTACTATCTCTGCTGTTTCAGTAATAATCGTAGGACCATGGAAACTTCGAGTTCCCACCTCTTCCCAGCTCACTGGGGTCCTACATCTCCGACCATACAAAGCTTCGAACGGTGCCATTTCAATGCTGGAGTGGTAGCTGTTGTTGTATGCAAATTCACACAACGCTAAATGGTCATCCCAATCACTCCCAAAATCAGATACACTGGCACGAAGCAAGTCTTCTAAGGTCTGAATAGTCCGTTCTGATTGTCCATCAGTTTGTGGATGATAAGCAGTACTAAACTTAAGTCTAGTACCCATTGAGTTCTGAAAAGATTGCCAAAATGCCGAAATAAACCGACTATCTCGATCGGAAACAATTGAGACTGGAGTTCCATGCAATCGAATCACTTCACTGGTAAACAATCTGGACATATCACTGAAACCAATATCTTTTCTAATCGGAAGGAAGTGTGCAGACTTCGTAAGGCGATCCACGATCACCCATATGGCATCGTGCTGTTTCCTCGTTCTTGGCAAACCTGATACGAAGTCCATAGTAATGTGTTCCCACTTCCATCGAGGAATGTTCAGTGGATGAAGCAAGCCAGGCGGTTTTTGGTGCTCAGCTTTCACACGCTGACAGGTCAAGCATGAAGTTACATAACCGGCAATTTCTCGCTTCATATTGTTCCACCAAAACATATCCTTGAGATTCCTATACATCTTTGTGCTTCCAGGATGCATAGAGTATCTAGCATGATGCGCTTCATACATCACTGCTTGTTTTATATCATTTTCTGCTGGAATACACAATCTGCCTCTAAAGTAGAGGATTCCTTCCACTAACATGAAGTCTGGTCTTGCAGCAATGTTGTCCCTGATCCTTACCAATTCCAGATCGTCGAACTGTCTATCCTTAATCTGTTGGATAATAATTGGTTCGAACACGGACATTGCCATAGTTATTGCTTGGTCATCGACTGCCTCAATGGACACATCCATGTCCTTGAAATCATCAAGTTGATTCCATCCCCATTTCAATGATGCTACTTCAATAGTCTTTCGACTCAAGGCATCGGCTACGACATTGCCCTTTCCAGGTACATATTTAAATGGAAAGTCGTAGTCCTTGATCAGCTCTAGCCAACGACGTTGCCTCAGATTAATTTCCTTCTGAGTGAATAAGTATTGGAGACTCTTGTGATCACAGTGGACTTCAAAAGTTTCACCATACAAGTAATGTCTCCATTGTTTCAAGGCAAACACAACCGCTGCGAGCTCAAGATCGTGAGTAGCATAGTTCTTCTCATGTTCTTTCAACTGACGAGAACCGTAGGCAATGACTTTTCTATGCTGCATCAATACACATCCCAAGCCAACACCCGAGGCATCAGAGTAGATCTCAAATCCTCCTCTTCCTTCGGGTAAAGCTAATACGGGAGCTGAAACAAGTTTCTGCTTCAAGGTCTGGAAATTAGACTCACAAGCATCGTCCCATTGAAAAAGAACGTCTTTTCGAGTCAGTTTCGTTAGTGGAGCCGCTATCTTTGAGAAGTCCTTGACGAACCTCCTGTAATAGCCTGCCAACCCTAAAAAGCTTCAAACTTCAGGTACATTCTTCGGACTCTGCCAATTGGTAACCGCTTCAATCTTAGCTGTATCTACAGCTAACCCTTTTTCTGGTAATAACATGACCCAGAAATGCCACCTGCTGCAACCAGAAGTCGCACTTCTTGAGGTTTGCATACAACTGATTTGCCCTCAGTATTTGCAAAGTCGTCCTCAAATGATGTGAATGCTCCAACTCTGTCTTCGAGTATACCAGGATGTCATCTATGAAGATTACAACAAACTGGTCTAGGTATGAAGCAAACACCCTGTTCATTAGTGCCATAAACACTGCAGGTGCATTGGTTAGACCAAAAGGCATCACGAGGAACTCATAGTGACCGTAACGAGTCCTGAATGCAGTTTTCTGTACATCCTGATCTTTAACCCGAATCTGATGATATCCAGATCGAAGATCAATCTTGGAAAAGTGTGCTGCACCTTGGAGTTGATCAAACAACTCATCGATCCTAGGCAGAGGATATTTGTTCTTAATTGTCATTTGGTTTATCTGCCTATAATCAATGCACATACGAAGGGTGCCATCCTTCTTTTTCACAAACAGAACAGGTGCTCCCCAAGGTGAGACACTAGGTCTTATAAAACCCTTATCAAGTAAGTCCTGTATCTGTTTCTTCAATTCACATAACTCAGATGGTGCCATTCGATACGGTGCTTTCGAGATTGGTGCAGTACCAGGCATGAGTTCAATTGTAAAGTCCACTTCCCTTGCTGGAGGTAGACCGAGTACTTCACTTGGAAACACGTCTGGAAATTCACAGACTACAGGAATGTCATTCAATTCCCGTACAGGCTTCTCTTCCGAAATAAATGCGATGTAGCCCTCACATCTCAGACATCTCAGACAAGGACATCATGATTTCATAGGCTGTGTCCATATGCTCGTGCTGTGTTTGCAACACGTTGGACATGGAAGCGAGCATGTAGCATTTAGTCATGCTATTCGCTTTCTTCCATTTCCTCTCAGCCTCTAACTGGTCATCAGTAGAATTAGCATCAATATCAGGACAGGTTTTCAACAAGACATACTTGTACTCCTCAGTAGTGAGTACTATGTCAAGATTTCTCTTCCAATCTACGTAGTTAGGGCCAGTAAGCTTGTTCTCACGAAGAATGCACATCAACGGACTAAAAGAATCTTTACCCATCTCGCTCTGGATATGAAACGGTTTATAATTGGACATGCAGTATATATGTAATATGCATATGGTGCTTGTTATAAAAGGAAAAACAAAGCACAAAATATTTTACATTATTCAACCCCAATCATAATGTATCAGTGTTTCAACCTCCTCATAGACCCTCCATCGAAGGGATGGCCGAGCCTACAGTCATGTTGAATTAAGATATGCTTATTTGGATTATCACTATCTGGATACACATATCCAGTGGTAGTCCAATCACTGATTGGTTTGGCCTCATATGACAAATAACCCTTAACTCCTAAGGAGAGGTCATTACCGTCGTATGTCAAGTGTATAACCATTTCTTATGAAATTTCCCAGAATGTCTATGATTAAGTCCTCCTAAGGGAAGAGACTTTTATCCATTCTAGAAGTGACATTTAGTAAAGAGCTCCACCGAAGGGATGGCCGCTCCCACCAACACTTCATTGACATTCTATAGAAGTGATCTTTAGTAAAGAACTCCACCGAAGGGATGGCCGCTCCTACTAACACTTCATTACGAATATTCACATTAGTTCACCCATTAACTCATCAAAGCGGTCTTTAGTAAAGAGCTCCACCGAAGGGATGGCCGCTCCTACTAACACCTTAATGAGATAACATGAACCGAAAATGGAAGGCCATGGGGTCTTTCCAAAACCCCTCTCCCACTTGATTATTTATCACTAGGGTTTATACTATTTGACCTTTACATTGTTTACTCAAAAACTCTTTTAAATCTAGCAAACTTGGTTAATTAAATTTATGACTCAATGATTTAAGTCATCTTAAAAATAAATAACCTTTGCTTTAAAATATTTGAGTAAATCCCTTTAAAGAATCAAAAACCTAACTTGGGTTATGGAAACCCATAGGTAGCATCTAATTAGATTTTAGTTTAGCCTCTTTTGGAAACCAAGGGTACCAAGATAAACTAAACCCTATCCAATTTTAAACCTTAGACAAAATAGAAGGTGCTGGTCTAAGTTCCGTTTAAAACAATTTGCCAAACTAAAAGCAATCTAATATAAAAAGATGTCATTTTTAGAACCTAATGGTGGCCATGTTTCTAGGTGATAATTATAGCAATTATATAAAGCATTCATCCATGCATTCCATATATAAGTGCAAATAAAAGTATGCAATCCTTGATGGCTCCCTGCTCTTCGGACTTCTATTCCTTATCGAACTAGGACATCAAGAATAGATCTCATCTTTCACCAAGAAGTCTTGTCTCCTCCACCACTAAGGAATCCGGTTACTTGCAACCTTGCTTACTTGAAACTTTCTTCTTCTTGCTTGTTCTAATAAATTAAATTTATACAAGCAAACCCATAAAAAACAAAACCCCAAATTACATTGGAGATCCCTATGCCTTTCAAGAAAGCTTACATCAAGACTAGTTGGAATAAAATTAAAGAAAGAGTTACAATTCCTATGATTGCTAAACGCGCAATCGTACACTTTCCAACTAATGAAAAAACATCCAAATCCACATAACAATCATGGGAACCATCAAGGATGCAATATACGACTGCAAACGAAGAGGTTAGTGCATGCAAACACACTATGTACATCATTAAACAAATCTGGAAAATAAATTCCAGCATTGTTAATGAAACTTGTACACAACATGCATTACAACATAACTTTAGTAGGGTGCCACCATGCCCATAATCAATCTAGGATTAATTATACACAACATGGGATCATGATTTCACATGGAGTGGCCCTGATACCAATGAAAGAAACTGCGATTTAGATCTGAACATCACTAGCGGAAGACATTCATGGCTAATTTGTAACATGATAGATTTTTGAAAATCTGATTTGGCAGCATAAATCAGCCATAGCGATCGCTTAAGAAGAACCCCTTGAATTCGTGACCAACATGTGTATAATTTAAGGAGAACCAAGAAGACTATTACCTTGAAGATTTGTAGACTTCAAATCTCTGAAATAATAGATCCAAAGGGCCGAACTCAGACTTGCAATTAGCAAACAAATATTGCTGGAATTTTCTGCAGTAGTATTGCCTTTGATCTTCTTCTCTATCTCACTTCCAAATCTAATTGGCTAAGATGGTGAGATCTTAATCTAGGTATTTGAGAACTATTTCCTATGGAAAAATCTCAGACCTTAAACTTTCTTCAATGAAGAAGAAAACACCTAAAGGGCTGGACGTGCGGGGCTCCTTGTGGCTCTCTTTATGTTGGACGTCCAAGTGGTTGCTTGTTCCCTTTTATAGAAACTTTGGAATTACTTTCCTTAAAGACTATCTCTTCTAATTCTCATAGATGTCCTAAAAGGAAAGTATAATCTAAAGATTTATTTCCTTTTAGAAACACTCCAATTAGAAAAGGAAACTAAAGAAACTTCCCATAAACTTTAGCAATTAGTAATCCTAGTTGCACAAGACTTACTAATTTAAGTTTCTAATCCAAAAAGGAAACTTTCTTATAGGAA
The DNA here is from genome assembly GCA_012931725.1 of Litsea cubeba. NCBI lineage: Eukaryota > Viridiplantae > Streptophyta > Magnoliopsida > Laurales > Lauraceae > Litsea > Litsea cubeba. The sequence continues at coordinate 10,648,291 of CM022955.1, read as the reverse complement.
TACTAATCCAAAGAGGAGTCCAACTTTCCAAGTAGAGAGACCTACTCAAAGTTGGAAACCTTACCCATGGAAATCCCATTATGGATGTCCCACAAGATAATGCATACCATGGCCCACAATTAATTTATCTAGAATTAAATTCATGTATGCCATCAAAGGCCTATCTGAATTTAAACTCAAAATTATTTTTCTACTAAAATAATTCATCCAAATGTCATCTAAACATTTTAGGAAACGATGCCAATCTTGGAAAGTGACTAGAGAAGGGACCAAAAGACATATTTGCCATTGGCTCCCAAAATGACCAAAATGTCCATGCTAAACCCATAGCAACATGAAGACCATTTCAACCTTAACTCATTCCACTAAAGAGTTATGGTTGAACTCCAAGGACAAATATATAATATAATAAGCTCGTCATAAAATGACAGTTGTCTTCGACCTACTAAGTGTAATGACCTGAATGCCCCTCTATGTAACATCCATAATCGAGTCAGGTTATCACATGTACTATCAACCTTCTCGATTACATCTAAACCTTAGAACTTCATATCCTTAACATAATCATCATCCGGATATCATTCTCTTGGTCCAGGGAGCGACCCACAAGTTCAATATCCATATGGAACATCCATATACTAAGATCTTAGATTTTGATGATTAATCGGATAATTCTAAGGGGACGAGCATTCCATCATTAGATGGCATAGATTCTTTATTGCATCTGCACGTCCCTACTTGATCAAGTCCGAATACCCAAAACACAGAGCTGTTGACCCATGAATAGAATCTCACCCATAGTGAATTAAAGCACAAGAACTTGACTTCGTCAGTTCATCCACAAATGCTCAAGATTAAGAGCACTGGTCACTCAGTAGTATCAGGTGACTTGATCTCTCTCAGTGATAGTACTATTTTAGAGATCACACCTACCATGGTCCTGTTTAATGCATTGCATATGCACTAATGAGATAAATCCGGGAAAGTCCTCCCATGACTTAGGTAAGTCACCCTGAATACAGGAGAGTCTCTCATTATAACTTATACCAAGATAAAGTGCCCAGCTCCATCTCTCAGTTATGAACAAATATGTTGTTTCCAGTGTCCATGAATTAGACCTATCTGTGTGCAGACACTACACACCTAATTCATTTACTAGAAACAATGGGCCTTACACAACCATACATATATACATGTTTAAGCAGAAAAGAGTCATTCCATTAAATAACCAGGAAATATCCAGTAACAAAAGATGAGAGTGCAGCTAGTGGGCTTTAGGGCATACACCAATCCCAACACCTGTATCAAGAATCCATTCATCCTGACGACAAATACCATTATAGTCACAGAAATTAGGTGCACTGTCGAAATCATAATCTGATCTTCCATCTGCAACACTAACTGAATCATCAGATGACGAATCTTCTATTTCTTTCCCTTTCCTCTGCCTTTCAGGACAATCTTCTCTGATATGCCCTTTCTTATGGCAATAATAACTTTCAATGTTTTTCCTATTGGATCTAGACTCAGATCTATGTTCGCCTCTACTACTGAAGTCTTTATTTCTTTCTCGTACTACCACACCCCTCACCCGAACCATCATTTTCAGCCAAACTTTTTTCTTCAACTCCTTAGAGTTTGAGGCTGACTCAATATCCTCCATGAATAGAGTTTCTCTACCATACATCATGGTATCACTAAAATGTTCATATGAAGGTGGTAATGAACACAACAACATAATAGCTTGGTCCACATCAGCTTTGATACCACTTGTTGTGCGCGTGCGTGCGGAAGTGCGAAACCTGCGATCAATCAATTATGCCACATAAGAGAGATACGAGGATTTTATGTGGTTCGACAAGACCGCCTACGTCCACTGCAAGAGAGCAATATACCATGGACCCTAAACCCGGTCATTATTTAACCCAATAGGCCACTCCGGTAAATCTGAAATACAAGACATAAACCCAACAACCGCCACATTGGCCTTGATTCCGTAGAACTCGAGCCACCAGGACACTAGGAGATAGCCGGCAATGTCTTCTCATACCTCGCTGATAGGTACGTCCCTGCACCGATGGGTGTAGCATTTATTCTCCAACACTTTTACATGTCGAACCAGCAATACAAGACATAACCCAACATACTTGGTACCCATAATCTCAAGTAACACCAAGATTAACGTAGCTTGGGGACATCAGAGACCTTAGAACTACACATAGGTTAATAGTGATGCGAACGGGCGCCGGGTATTCTGGACCCTAGGATGGATTGTAGTATATTCCTTGACCATTGATTAATCTATTTGCATGCATCTTGTTATACATTTTCGTGATGTTCACAGGATTTATCTCATGCCTTGATTATGCATTATGCCTTTATACTCTGCTTATGTCCACCACGTTTATATGAGTGCATCTTGTTGAGACACTTGTACAAGATGTGTGTGCTCATGCGTGAACATTATCAGACTATGTCCATCTGTATGTAACATGTTTATATACGTTTGTCTAGACCATGAGCTACTCCTTATGTTTATGATCACACTTATGCTCACGAAATGCTTGGCTGTTGGAGTACACCCTTTATTGACATGTTTATGTTCATGACACATGTTATGTTTATTATATCACTGCTTGTGTCGGCACCACTAAGCTTCGACCTTACCCCGCTTGGGCCTGACCGAGTGTGGGTTTGGTATCATGTTTATGGAGCAGTTGCAGTCTAGATTATGTTCTTGGGAGCTTAGTGGTGCTCCAGGCCCACAATAAAGTTTTGGAGCCCTCTGCCTCTTAGTGGTACCAACATCTTGTTATGTTTCTTGCACTCATGTAGGCCATGCATTGCAACCAATTTGAAGAATCCATCGTGGTCGGTCAACTTGTTAGGATGTAGGAGTTTACACCGGGCCAGGTCCCGGGTTTGACCCGACTCGGTAAATTTATAGACTTTAGAGACCCACCCGAATGCCCGTTAATCTATATTCAGATTTACCGGGTTTGGGTTACCGGGTCGGGTTCCCGGGTGACCCGGTTACCCATGTTTGAGTTTTTTTTTTTTTTGAGTTGACTAGACAAATGTCAAATTTGTTATACATATTACATATGTACATATTCAAATTTTGATACAACACATGATAGATTTCTATGAATTCCTCTGCAAATCTCATTTACAAAGTCAGCCTTGACCTTGACTTTTCAATTGCGATGAGATCATCCCATTGGGATTTATCCAACGGCCCAAAACTCTGTGTTCTGAGTTTTAAGTAAGGCTGTTTCTTCTCAGGGGAAAAATATACATGGTCGTGGTTGATGCCCCGCGGATCTTAGAAGGACCTGAGTGGGGTTTCGTGTGGCCCATTAGGCCATGGGCTAGATACCTGAACTTGACCCATTGGGTCAAGACTTGAAGCAAGATCTATTAATTTGATGTCAGGTTAATTAGTATTTTGTTTCAACCCAGCCCTTTTACAACTCAAGCTGTAATAAGCTGCCCTGGGATATTTAACAAAGATATAATACACTTTTGCAAATGGGCTAGGTCCAACGCTAAACTTAGGAATACAACAAGGACCTGGTCTTGAGTAGTGAGCCCAATGCTTTAATGGACTAGGCTTTTTGTGTTTTAATGGGCTGGATGTTGGGCCCACAAGCTTGGCTCTGACCACGTCAGTGTACTGCAAACGTACAACATTCCTTGCAATTCATTTTAGTAAAGCCTTAGGCCAAGGGTGGAAATGGAATACAGGCTTGAGGTATATCATCAGTCTTTTCTTCTTCTCGTTTTTTTTTTTTATTAGTTACCGGGTTATCGGGTCACCCGATAACCCGAATAGCCCAAAATTTGTAACCCGGAACCCGGACCGGTAAAATAAATACCGGGTCGGGTTAAGACCCGACCCGGTAAATGACAAGTGTAACCCGCCCGATTATCTCCGGGCCGGGTCGGGTCGGACCGGGTTTAGGAACCCGGTGTACACCCCTATTAGGATTACTGTCAGATTCGTCATGTCACATGCTTATTCATCCACTATTATCCCAAGCCTATCTCTTGCTGACCTCATATGACCACATGTCATTTATACCCTTTTGATGCTACATGTTATGTAAATTATAATGAAAAAGTCTACATGGACAAACTTTTTAGCCTGAATTTGTGACAACCCCTATGATATCCCTTGAATATCAAGATTGACATTCAAGGGATATCATAGGGGTTGTCACAAATTCAAGCCAAAAAGTTTGTCCATATAGCATAGCTGAATTATATTTGTTCATCTTGTTAGATCGTCGTATCTAATGATAATACACTTAGCATTACAGGTGACACGCCGGGGGTAGATGAGTGATTTCAATGATATATATCTTATATGTGCTTGCATCGCGCGAGAGTTCATCACAAGGGACTATCAAGAGTTAGTGGGATTTTAGATTTCGCCTTGTCGGTCATTTTGCTCTTTGGGTTTTAACTAATTTAACTTTTCTAATTGTAACTTAAACATGTTTTGTGGAATAGATAACCTGGTGTTGCTATGCTATTGCTATGCTCTGAATATTTCAGTTCAATGAAATACAATAAATACTTTGATAATGAAATATGCTAATCCAATGATGCAATTTGTAAATATAAACTTATTATTGAACATTTGGGTTGTGACACAAAATTCGATGGCCACAGACTTTGGGTTACAATACCACGTAAGCTTCCGCGAAATGTTCATACAAGTGTGGGAGATCTTTTTAGATCTTCACACACGCGAACACTGGGAAAGAAATACAATTACCCCACATATCCTAAGCTCACGCCCCGAGACGTGAATAGCTACAGTAATCCAGTTTGGGGGCGTGACAGTATGCCTACCAAATTCTCCCTTCATTAGGGATTGTAATGGGTTGGCATCAACTCACAGCCACCCTGACTAAAACCAGTTCTACCTTAATGCTCGACCTGCCGTGTGTTGGATTTAGAATTTTTGATGTCAAACTTGTCTCATAAAGAGCATAGATCACATTAATACAGCTTAGTTATTAAACAATTCAAATTAAAAGAAATGATAAATAAGGTAAGAGTTAGACTTTTTTAAGCGAAGTGGGTCAGGACAGCCAAACCCCACCACCATGAACCCAACTTGGGTTGAATTCTTCAAACGTAACCTTGCTCACTTTGAACTGGTTTGAATCTCTTTAACCACCCTTTTTTTTTATGCGCTTTCAGAGGCTACATGACCTTAAAATGTTTTTTCATATCTTAAATCTTTATAGATTTCGAGAGATTTATGAAAACACCCAAAACAATCACAGCCTATAGACAACTTATTTTCTTTACTTTTGTGCCCGCAAGATGTAATAAGCTATAAGACTCTCAAAATCTATGAAAGCCCAAAAGATCCCAACCTATATAGTTCTAATTGTTTGCACTTTTGTGGGCAACCTATATAGTTCTAATTGTTTGCACTTTTGTGGGCTATGTTCTCATATTAATCATAAGCATCAAGACATTTCGCTTCATATATGTTAAATTTTCATAGATTCTGAGAAATTAATAAAAAAATATCTAGAAAATATTGACACGTCTAAAACTATTAGATGTACTAATTTACTCATGTGAGAAAGGTGATTTTAGCGAACATTGTGATTTCTTTTTCTTTAAACTTAGGAATTCAAATTCAACTGTCATTTTCTTACTTCTGGATTATGAAGTAATATATTTGGATAGTTGTTGAATTTCTTTTTGGAGAGCTACTGAACTTTTATATCCTAAGGCATTTCTCCTGTTCTTTTTTTCTCTTATGTTGGTTCGGAGTCATACCTTTTAACTTGAGGAACCAGTAATCGATCTCCAGGCATGCATATATGTGCAACTAATTAAGTGCCAACACCACTCGGCCATGACTGTGTTGGCCCTAAGGCTTCTTTTTTTTTTTTTTTTTCTTTTCATTTGTGTATTCTATGTGCCTCCACCACTGATGTACTAGTGGATTAGCGTCTAGTGCAATCACGTTGTCGCTAAAATTGGTCTTTTAGGGCAACACACATCTAGTTCTGATTTATATCTATTATTAATACCATATCAAGACTGAGACCTACAGTCAAATGTACAAGGTGGAACCAGGAGTTTTTTTTCAAGGGGCACTTTGCAAAAATTTGTTCTCAGGGTCCAATGTAAATATGTCACTGACATTCAAAAACACTTCGAGAGGCAATGTCACACAAATATATAATAATATGTGTTATCATTAAATATCATAATAATAGGAAGATAAACAAGTTGAGTTCAGATCGAGTCCCATCTAATGATTCTTCCATGTACAAGACTTGAGCCCCCTCTCAAACATATTAAAAACCCAAACACAATTTCACGCCCTCATCTGACAATTAGTAATTTACAATAATTGAGAAAAAACCATTATCAATAATTTTGGATTGAATTAGAAAAAGAGAGAAAGCTAGCTACCAAAGATGCAATTCCATGCTAATCATCAAAGATATTATATTTACTATGAACACTGAAACCAGAAAGATTTGTTTGATTTGCAATAGCTTCATATGGGTCAAGAAAACAATTGCAAAAAGAGGTGTATTACTTACAAAAGATGCAATTCCATGCTAAACATCAATGATGTTATATTTACATATACACTGTGTAAACCAGAAAGATTTGTTTGATTTGCAATAATAGCTTCATATGGGTAAAGAAAAAAATTGCAAAAACAGGTGTATTAATTGTAAGCATGAGCTGATTCTTCATCAATCTTCAAACTTATTCACCCTTTCACACTCATCCAACCATTCGCTGTAGATGTCTATTGGTTCTGATAAACCTGCAATGCAAAGAAATGAAAAGAAATCAGACAACATGACTCCAAGCTAAAAAAGAAAAAACCTATTATTAACGAATCTGATGACATCATTAGCATTCTCATATAGAGAGAGACCAGATAAATTGGAGCTGTAAAAGGGTTGTGTATGGGTGAGTGCAGAAATATCCAGATAAAGGATCCATACTCGGAGCCACCCAAATTGGGTTCTAGTGTCTGGGTTAGGTCCATGTGTCATGATTTATATATTTATATATGACATTGATGTATTGAGAAATTCAGAGAAACTTGGGATGATTTATCTCCGAACTTACGATGGATAGTGGTGCTGTAACTCTCTTTGCAAATATAGCAGACAGCTACTCCAGTCATATGTTTCTTATCCCTGAAAGGACAACAGATCCATGTTCACATGATTCAGTTCCTTAAAACATTGATTTTACAAGAAATGATTTGTCCCTAAACAATAAATATAGAACAATGAATCAAGGGTTACTTACATGTCGCATTCAACAGTGCCTTGATGGTTGCAGAAGGGGCAGGTAAAGCACGTATCAAGCTTAATTTTTTTCTTGGGAGGTGGTTTTGCCCTGGATTTTCTCTTCCCCATCTCTCAACTCAAGTCACTGCTTCCTTTTAGGATCAACTGAACACCAAACAGAGAATAAACTTTAGTTTTTTGCATGCAGACGGACAAATTTAAAGATAAATCCAAAAGAAAAAAGAAATTAAAATTGAGCAATTCAATGTATCAGGCAAGAAGGCGCAAGAAATTAATAAATAGAGGATTAAGCCGTCGATCATTTCAGGTTGATCAAGCGCCTGATGGAAGTGAAGATCATTGATTAATAACATATGATCTCGATCAGATTAATAACCTGATGGATGTGGAGATCAAAGATTACTCCAATGTATCATTAGTAAGATCTCTCAAGGTTTCAAAATAAAAATAAAAATAAAAAAGAAAAGAATGTCAATGCAATGGCTTGTTAGAATTGAAAGAGATGAAGGAAGAAACAGAGAGACAGCTGATAGACATATACAGAGAATTGCAGAAGAACAAGAAAGAAAGAAACAAGAAAGAGAAAAAAATTGAGAAACCAGACTCACATTGATGCAACCAACAGAAGAGAGATGATTGAGAATGTTTGTGAAAGATCACCAGAAATTAATTCTTGGAAGAAATCCTCAAGTGATCAGACCCTATGTAGATGTCGTCCCTCTGAAAAGAAAGGAAGCTTCAGAGATTCTGAGAGTAGAACCTCAAGATTGTTGGAGCAGAGGATGACTGATCATTTTGATGTTTCACGTTCGCCTTCTCTTACATTTATAAACGAGAAGGAAAAGGTACCGTTAACCAAGGAACTTTTGAACTCAACTTTCTATTTCTCACATGATTTAGATTCGTACTCGTATTCTACAAAGATACCCCACAAGTACTTTCCTATTTTCGGTTGACTCCAGATGAAATTGGTTTGATTTTTATTCTTCATCAAGTCATGAAAACTGCCAGCCTCTTGCTTTTTTAATCTCATATACAGTCCAAGACTCCTGTTTTAGTGGGCCCAACAATTGCTAATTGATTTATATGCCCAGCTGAACCGGGGGAAGGGGGTGTTTGTATAAGTGTGGTCCATTTGGATGGGTCATAAGATGGCCCCACTAGGAGGTCCTCAAGTGGTCCTCACCATAAGATTGTGGGGACGGTCCTCACTAGACCAATAGTCATAAATATAGTATGTTGTTTGCAAATGATATAGTAATGGTAGATGAATCAAGAGACAGACCGGATATGAGAGGTTTTATGGGTTTATTACCTAGAGGGCTTCTATTGGCACCGCATTTTTATCTCTCCACATTGCACCAAAAAATAAAAAATAAAAATTTCCTAAACTACCCCTCCTCCCTCTCCCTCCACCCTCTTCCCCCATCCTCTCCCTCCCTCCACCCCACACCACCCCACCCTCCCAGTCTCCGACGGCAGCTCCAGTCCCCCTCCCCCTCTCTCTCTCCCCCTCTTGCTTCCTCCCCCCCTCTCTATTCTCTCCCTCTCTCCCTTCTTCTTCTTCTTCTCTCTCCTTCCCTCCCCACTTGGCGGCAGGGTTGCAGGGCCACTGAGCATTGGGTCAAAAACCCAACCTGATCTCTTTTTTGTAATTAAGGATTTGAAATTGACCATTTCAACATCCAAGTTTAGCAGGGGTTACAATTTTGAACCAGTTTGAACATGAATATTAAATGGGTTGGATAAAATCCTAACCCCTCTTCACGAAATTATTGTAGGCGAAGACAGAATCAAATAGTTCACATGACTCCAACCATAGATCCCCCACCCTCCCAAGAAAATTCAATGGCCACTGCTCCAAAAGCTACTGGAGAAAAATATGATGAGCCTGTCACTTAATTTTTCTCTGTGGGAGACTTTATTAGTGTATGGACTATGGATGCTGAATCCAACTCATAGATCACCTCACCTTTGTCACATGGACTGTTTGTCTGCCCGATCTGGGAGGGAGGGAGGGAGAGGAAGATGGGGGAGGGAAGGAGAGTGAAGAAGAGGAAGGGAGGGAGAGGGAGAGAAAATAGAGGAGGGAAAGGGAGGAAGAAAGAGGGGGAGAGAGAGAGGAAAAGGGGAGGGAGGCCGGAGCTGCCGCCGCGGGCTTCCGGCCGGCGATCCCTCCCCGTCGGAGACAGGGTGGGGTGGGGTGGGTTGCGAGGGTGGGGGTGGAGGGGGAGGGGGAGAGGAAGGAAAGAGGAGGGGTAGTTTAGGAAGAAAAAAAATAAAAAAATTTATGCGGTGGGGAGAGAAAAAGATCTGGTGCCAATAGAAGCCCCCTATTACATATTCTAGTTAAGGAGATGAGGTTTGGGAAGCAATTCTCTCATATGGAATTTAAAGGCAGAAGGTAGAGATGTAAATGGGTCTCCGATTCTCTGATTACCCGGAGATTCCGACCCGTTAAAAATCGGATTTGGACTCTTATTTAGGCCCCAATATAGAAATGGGTCCGGGTCCGGTTCCACCTTGGTTCAGACTCGTGGATCCGAGACCCGACATATTACCTAAGTTTTTGAAAATCTCTCCTAAAAATAATATTTTTTTAATATCATTTCCTACGAAATATCCGGACCCGTCCCATATATGGTTCTGGTATATGATTCTGATTGTTGGAAATCATGTGGCTCGCATGCCACGGGTCCCACGTCAGATCAAGCAGGGCTGATGCCAACAGAGAATACAATCTCATTTAATGTAAGACTTGATCTGGTCCCACTAATAAGACTCCCAATAGGATTAGTGGATGTGGATTTCTTGGCGAAGAAGTCTCTAGTAAGTTTGACTCTTTGGGACTTGTCTATATAAGATAAGGGAGCACAATAGGCGAAGAGATCCGCAGAGCTTCCCAATCGCCGGAACGCACATAGATTTCCGGCCGCGAGTCGGAGTCTCCACATCCAAATCCATCAATTGCTCACCGGAGCCAAGAAATCGGTTCCAAAATGGTTCTGGGTCAGGATCCGGTTCTACTTTTTCCTTAACGGTTCCGGTGGACTCGGACCGGAACCAATCGGTTCCGAAATGGTTCTGGGTCCGGATCTGGTTATACCTTTTTCCTTAACGGTTCCGGCAGACTCGGACTGGAACCGACCCATTTACAACCCTAGCAAAAGGGTGCCTATGTTTGTTAAAGAGCAGGTATTGGAAGGGGAGGTCAACTAGGCATGTCAAACGGGCCGTGCCGGCCTCCCAATCTCGGCCCGTCCGTGCCACCCAGACCGCGTAACCTGTATGTAATTTTAAAAATAAATAAAATGTGTGTGCTGGATTTAAAAGGTAAACATAACCGCTGGACCAAATAAGTATTATATACAAATATTTATCCAAACAATATTAAAACTAGTTGGATGAGGATGACAACTTAACCACTTTAGAGTATTAAACTACTAGTTATAATAGGATGAGAACTTAACCACTTTAGATGAGGATGAGAACCTAAAGTAGTTAGACTTTATCCATGAGGTGTTTATAAAAGTAACTATATTTTCATACTATAGATACTATAATTATTATTTTTTTCGTACTTATGTGTTGTACTTTAAACATGGTGGTCAAACTTTTATTTTTATGATAATCATTATGCAATAAAATTAAACCCAAATGAATAAAGACAAATCTACACTAACAATGTAGAACTGAAGAAGAGTGGGGAAATTTTCATGTAAATTGACACATAAAGTGGAATTCCTATTTTAAGAAATGTCAAATTTTAAACCTTCAAATTGCCACATAAGTCTTCAAATGGAATTTGACATCTCCAAAATAACATATCCGTTGGAGATGCTCTTAGAGATTCTGATGGCCATTTCTTATTACATGCAAGTTTCCACATTGGCAAACGGGAAGGGAGAGAATTTTCCCTGGAAGGGAGTAATTATGGTAGCAAAATATAATTTTTTTACCCTAGTATGGGTGAGTGGTACAAGGCATGTGAGACTATCTACTTGGCCAAGGATGATCCAAGGCCGGCATATAAAATGGGACACCCTTACCACTGGGCTATCCCGCATTCCCCAGTTTCAAAAAAAAATCATACTTTCATCTTTTTACTAATAGAAAAACAATAAGATGCAGTGTCACATAAGAATTATTTTCAAAGATAAACTAATCAAAACAACCAATCTTTAAAATTTATTGATGTACAATGCATTTTGATTTTTGAGTTTGTTTATGGAAAAAAAGAAGTAAAAGAATTATCCTTTTCTCAGGGAAAAAACCCTTACATTTACTTTTGTTGAATGAGTGAAGCAGCAAACTTTCTGGTCAAACTCCTCATAGTGTGGGCCTGAGATTAATTATCAGGAACAATGCCCTAGCCTTGCTTTGGCCACTGGTCCAGAGGGCCCCAGAAGAAGAAATACAATCAATCTTCTAGACACATTTGATCCAAACGGATACCAGTGTACAACTTTGCATGGATAGAATGGGAGGTTCAAGTGAATTATATTTTAGTATGTGGATTACTTACATGACATACTTCTCTCATAAATAAAATGGACAATTTTTTTTTAAAAGAATACCCATTTTTAGGCGGGCCGCAGGGGTCGGCCCGTTTGCCAGGCGGGCCTTGCGAGCCGTGCCAAATGGGCCAGCAAGGCTCGGCCAAACACGGCCCGCGTCATGGGCCGTGCCATTGACCGAGCCGTGCCCTGCCACGGCCCATGGACTGGCGTGCCGAGCCTGGCCGGCACGGCCCACTTGACATCTCTAAGGTCAACCAATTACTTTTGCAGCTAATTTGGTTAGTTACATGTTAATGAATTGCTATCTTGATCATCTAATTTTATGATTTTCTAATTTCTAGTAAAAAAGTTAGTAAATTGAGATCGAGCAATTACTTTTTCAGCTACTTGGTTCCTTACAGGTAGATGAAATTAAAGTCTGATCATCTAATTTTTTTAATTTCTTATTATAAATGTTACTAAACACTGATAACTATATCCAATCAATCAATCCTTATGAGTCAGTACTCAGTGATGAAAGGTGACCCTCATTTGTTATCTTGTGATAAGTCCTTAAAATTGCGTATTTTCATCATCAGTTTTAGAGGATATATGGACTTAATCACCATAGTATGCGTCATTTTATTGGAAAATCATGATTTTGTACGTGTGCATCAAAGTCTGAATTCAAGTAAAAATTAATGGAAAAATCACATTTCTGCATGAAATCATGAAACTTTCTATTTTTAGAATGAAAAGTTAGAAAATCCTTGTAAATTTTGATTCACACATGAAATGATGATATTTCTCTTCACCATTGGTTTAATTAAGGAAAATTAGATAAAATGGTGACATTTCATGCATTTATTTAGTGTGAATTTGGTCTCACATTTTATTCTTCGTAACCCAGCCAAGAGGGCTATGACCCAATTTAGAGCTAGCCCACACACATGGAAAGGCAGTTCACTCAAGTGGGAAAGGGACTCGCACATGCAGGATGAAAGCCCGCACACGCGAGAAGAATTGGCATACCCAGTGTTCGAACCCTGGGCAACTAGGTGAGAACTATCATTCCTTATCACTCGGGTAAGGAGCTGTTCTCGGATCTCGCATGATGCATTATTCCATTCCTACATGAACCGAGTTTTTATTGATCATTGATTAATTTATTTGTGTAGGGAGTTTCAGATCTTTGGGGCCCGCGAAATAGAGAAGTTAAAGAGAAGAAAATTCAAGAAGAAGATACACCATGGGACCCACAACACCATGGGCGTGAGTTCCAAGGTGGACGGCCATGAGTGGGTCCCACATACAAATTGTTGCAAGAAATATTCTTTATTTTGAAGAGATTAGAGATTCAAATTCAGATTTAGGTTTATTTCAAATCAATCTCAAGAAAGAAAAGAAAGTAACAACTCTCGTGGAGAAAGGAATCAAAGAAGGAGGGGGGGGGGGGGGGGGGTAAAGTTTTTTTTGGAATTATTCTCGTTTCTCTCGGGGGCAAATCTAAAATAGTCATAACTATCAAATAGAGTGTCACATCTGAGGAATCTAGCCACCGTTGAAAAGCTCTTTTCGAGTAGATATCCGTAGAGCCCAAGCTTGCGCTGATCAGAGCGGTATTAAGAGAAATATGACGTCAAGAACTTGATTGTTGCAATTCTAAGTGGGAAGGCACTATAAATTGCAAGAAATCCCAATTCCATGTGAGGCCCACTAGTGTTTCACATCCATTATGGGGCCCACCTCATTCAAACTGCGCAACAAAATTTGAAAACAGATTTTAGAAAAATCTCAAGGCAAGATGTGGGCCCAAGTTTAAAGATTTGTAAGAGATAAAAGAGTTCCAATTTTAGTACACTCGTGGTTGGAAACAATTCAATTTGGAAACAAATTCCAAAATACCAAGATTCTTGCTTTGAAGTTTTAATAAGTTTCAATATATTTATTTTTCACATTTATTGAGTTTGGCAGCACTCCAGTTATGTTCTCTGGTGCGCTACTCACTATAAACTAAAAAACTATTTGATCTTAACACAGTCAGGCTAATCCAATTAGCTCACTAGTCCAAAATACTAATCAGGTTCGCACTCCTGTCATTTCCACGAGTCGTGTCTAAAATGATGATCCAAGAAGATCTAACTGTTACTCCACAAAATGGTCCGCACTGATCAAAACAAAAAATAGGCTACTTTACACTATAATCAATAATGGGGTACTTTATTCAATCTACTTATCAATAACCCTCCTACTAGATCGACAAATTGTTATGCTATTCACCCAATGTGAACTACATAATGACATTCACAAACATTAAGTTCTTTTATTGATGGGTTATATAAGTGGTAAACCAGTCCCTATTGGAAAACTTGTGGTAGGAACAACCTGAATCAAGAATCCATTCATCCTGACGACAAATACCATTTATAGTCACAGAAATTAAGTGCACTGTCGAAATCATAATCTGATCTTCCATCTGCAACACTAATTGAATCATCAGATGACGAATCTTCTATTTCTTTCCCTTTCCTCTGCCTTTCAGGACAATCTTCTCTGATGTGCCCTTTCTTATGGCAATAATAACATTCAATGTTTTTCCTATTGGATCTAGACTCAGATCTATGTTCGCCTCTACTACTGAAGTCTTTATTTCTTTCTCGTACTACCAAACCCTCACCCGAACCATCATTTTCAGCCATACCTTTTTCTTCAACTCCTTAGAGTTTGAGGCTGACTCAACATCCTCCATGAATAGAGTTTCTCTGCCATACATCATGGTATTAACAAAATGTTCATATGAAGGTGGTAACGAACACAACAACATAATAGCTTGGTCCACATCAGCTTTGATAACACTTGTTGTGCGCGTGCGTGCGGAAGCGCGAAACCTGCGATCAATCAATTATGCCACACAACAGAGATATAGGGATTTTTGTGGTTCGACAAGACCGCCTATGTCCACTGCAAGAGAGCAACATTTACATCTTAACTCTCTTCAGAGTCTAGGGTACAGATTACATCATATATAATCTACGGCCTCTGTACAAAGACCAAATACCCTGGACCCTAAACCCGGTCATTATTTAACCCAATACACTACTCCGGTAAATCCGAAATAGAAGACATAAACCCAATAATCGCCACCTTGGCCTTGATTTCGTAGAACTCGAGCCACCAGGACACTAGGAGATAACCGGCAATGTCTTCTCATACCTCACTAATAGGTACGTCCTTGCACCGATGGGTGTAGCATTCATTCTCCAACACTTTTACATGTCGAACCAGCAATACAAGCATAACCCAACATACTTGGTACCATAATCCCAAGTAACACCAAGATTAACGTAGCCTGGGGACATCAGAGACCTTAGAACTACACATAGGTTAATAGTGATGCAAACGGGCGCCGGGTATTCAGGACCCTAGGATGGATTGTAGTATATTCCTTGACCATTCGTTAATCTATTTGCATGCATCTTGTTATGCATTTTCTTGATGTTCACAGGTAGGGCTGTCAGAGGGCCGAGCCCGAGCCCGGGCCGGGCAGGGGTAAGCCCTTACCCTACCCTCATATATGCGGGCCGGGCTTAGGTCAAGTCAAAGCCCTCGAAGCCCACGGCGGGCCTGCAAAATCGAAGCCCTTATCCTACCCTCAAGGGTCAGGGCCGGGCTAGGGTCGGGCCAGGGCCGAAAGAAATAGATATTTTTTTAATGTTATCATATATAATAATTCTTCTATACCATAATGCTAACCCACCTTTATTCAATGGGCAATGTAAAAGTCAATCTTTTTGTAACACTTCTAAAAGAACGCACAAAACAAGTTAATTCATCATTTTATAAAGGTGTTAGTTAGGATTAAATGAAATAAGGTAATGTGATAATTATATTGTGACATGAAACTGGGAAATACACTTTTAAATACCTTAACACACTAGCAGTAGTTATATAGTTTAAATAATATGCTCGGTTTTGTTTGTTTTTAGGCTATTATTAAGATTGTCGCAACTGAAGTTTTGCTAGTTGTTGCCTTTTTTACTAGTTCATGTTCTATATATTTTTATAAAGCAATAACGTGAACCATGAGAACATGTTTGGCAAGTCGTGTCTGATTCAATTAGATTTATTTCAAATAGGCATTAGACTTAATTATTCCAAATAAATTATTTGTATATGTGGTTCAAATAAACATTAGACCACTCTTGAGTTAGCATTAACCCTAACTTGTAATTCATTGAAAAATCACCATTGGATTTTATAACAAAACAATTAAACTTTGAATGCCGAAGATGAATGACAAAGATGATTTGATTCATGACTTACAAACTTTTAACTCCGGATGTGGGGTCCACATGAATGAAACAATAACCGTCATAAAAGTAAGGGTATAGAAAGAAATTGGCATCGATCAATAGCTAGTGGTTGAAACTCAACCTCACTTAATGATAATGTTAATGATAATCTATCTAAACTCCCAACCTTCAATAGTTTACATTGGTGAAAATCAATATGATGAATGACAACTTGAATTCCCTTTTCATTGAAGAATACGTCCGTGTTGGGTAAACATAGAATCAAATATGTCATTCAAATGATAACATAGAATTAAATATAGGTGGCAATATTGGGATCTATGGGGATATCCATTAAAATTCTTTCTAAGCCTTGGTTATTACTGTTTGATAAAATATTAAGTCTCTATCATTAATTGCAAATTAGAAGAGTTCTTTATATTATTTTGTAAAAATCTCTTTCTCTTTCTCTCTCTATATATATATTCTATATTATACATACTATTTATTTTATATATTAATAGACAAAGGGCCGGGCCGTGCCCCCTCGGGCTGGCTAAGTCAAGCCCTAGCTCGGCCCTCAAACTTGCGGGCTTTTCAAAATTGGGCCCTACCCTACCCTCGGGCATTAGGATAACAAGAAAAGTCCTCATTTTGAGGGCTTTTGCGGGCCGAGCCGGGCCGGCCCCCCTCGTCAAAGGGCCGGATTGATAGCCCTATTCCCAGGATTTATCTCATGCCTCTATATTTCCCCTGTTATCTTATTATCCAATATTATGCCTTGATTATGCATTATGCCTTTATACTCTGCTTATGTCCACCACTTTTATATGAGTGCGTCATGTTGAGACACTTTTACAAGATGTGTATGCTCATGCGTGAACATTATCAAACTATGTCCATCTGCATATAACATGTTTAAATACGTTTGTCTAGATCATGAGGTACTCCTTATGTTTATGATCAAAGTTATGCTCATGAAATGCTTGGCTGTTGGAGTACACCCTTTATATATGCACATGTTTATGTTCATGACTCCTTGTGTCTGCACCACTAAGCTTCGTCCTTACCCCTCTTGGGCCTCACCGAGTGTGGGTTTGGTATCATGTTTATGGAGCAGTTGCAGTCTAGATTATGTTCTTAGGAGCTTAGTGGTGCTCCAGGCTCACACAGGAGTTTTGGAGCCCTCTGCCTCTTAGTGGTACCAACATCTTGTTATATTTCTTGCACTCATGTAGGCCATGCATTGCAGCCAATTTGGAGAATCCATTGTGGCTGGTCAACTTGTTGGGATGTATTGTCAGATTCGTCATGTCACATGCTTATTCATGCACTATTATCCCAAGCCTATCGCTTGCTGGCCTCATATGACCACATGTCATTTATACCCTTTTGATTCTACATGTTATGTAAATTATATTTGTTCATCTTGTTAGATCGTCGTATCTAATGGTACTACACTTAGTATTACAAGTGACACGCCGGGAGTAGATGAGTGATTTCAATGATATCTTATACGCGCTTGCATCGCGTGAGAGTTCGTCACAAGGGACTACCAAGAGTTTTTAGATTTCGCCTTGTCGGTCATTTTGCTCTTGGGGTTTTAACTAATTTACCTTTTCTAATTGCAACTTAAACATGTTTTGTGGAATAGATAACCTGGTGTTGCTATGCTGTTGCTATGCTCTGAATATTTCAGTTCAATGAAATACAATAAATACACTGGTGATGAAATATGGTATTCCAATGATGCAATTTGTAAATGGAAACTTATGATTGAACATTTGGGTTGTGACATAAAAATCGATGGCCACAGACTTTGGGTTACAATACCACGTAAGCTTCCGCAAAATGTTCATACAAGTATGGGACATCTTTTTAGATCTTCACACACGCGAACACTCGGAAAGAAATACAATCACCCCCACATATCCTAAGCTCACGCCCCGAGACGTGGATAGCTGCAGTAATCCAGTTCGGGGGCGTGACAGTATGCCAACCAATTTCTCCCTTCATTAGGGATGTAATGGGTTGGCATCAACTCACAGCCACCCTGACTAATACCTGATCTACCTTAACACTCGACCAGCCGTGTGTTGGATTTAGAATTGTTTATGTCAAACTTGTCTCATAAAGAGCATAGATCACATTAATACAGCTTAGTTATTAAAAAATTCAAATTAAAAGAAATGATAAATACAGTAAGAGTCAGATTTTTTAAAGCGAAGTGGGTTAGGGCAGCCAAACCCTACCACCATGAACCCAACTTGGGTTGAATTCTTCAAACGTACCCTTTCTCACTTTGAAGTTTGAACTGGTTTGAATCTCTTTAACCATCCTTAATTTTTTTTATGCACTTTCAGGACCTTAAGATGTTTAGTTTTATATCTTAAATCTTTATAGATTTCGAGAGATTTGTGAAAACATCCAAAATAATCACAGCCTATAGACAACTTATTTTCTATACTTTTGTGCCCGCAAGATGTAATAAGCTCTAAGGCTCTCAAAATCTATGAAAGCCCAAAAGATCCCAACCTATATAGTTCTAATTGCTTACACTTTTGTGGGCACTCAATTCATGATCCGAGTTGTTCAATGTTCTCATATTAATCATAAGCATCAAGACATTTCGCTTCATATATCTTAAATTTTCATGGATTCTGACAAATTAATGAAAAATATCTAGAAAATAGTGACACGTCTAAAACTGTTAGATGTACTAATTTACTCATGTGAGGAAGGTGATTTTAACGAACATTGCGATTTCTTTTTCTTTAAACTTAGGAATTCAAATTCACCTGTCATTTTCTTACTTCTGGATTATGAAGTAATATATTTGGATAGTTGTTGAATTTCTTTTTGGAGGCATTTTTCCTGTTCTTTTTGCCTCTTATGTTGGTTAGGAGTCATACCTTTTAACTTGAGGAACCAGTAATCGATCTCCAGGCATGCATATATGTGCAACTAAGTAATTAGTGCCAACACCACTCGGCCATGACTGTGTTGGCCCTAAGGCTTCTTTTTTTTTCTTTTCATTTGTGTATTCTATGTGCCTCCACCACTGATGTACTAGTGGATTAGCGTCTAGTGCAATCACGTTGTCGCTAAAATTGGTCTTTTAGGGCAACACACATCCAGTTCAGTTTTATATCTATTATTAATACAATATCAAGACTGAGACCTACAGTCAAATGTACAAGGTGGAACCAGGAATTTTTTTTCAAGGGGCACTTTGCAAAAATTTGTTCTCAGGGTCCATATGTAAATATGTCACTGACATTCAAAAACACTTCGAGAGGCAATGTCACACAAATATATAATAATATGTGTTATCATTAAATATCATAATAATAGGAAGATAAACAAGTTGAGTTCAGATCGAGTCCCATCTAATGATTCTTCCATGTACAAGACTTGAGCCCCCTCTCAAACATATTAAAAACCCAAACACAATTTCACGCACTCATCTGACAATTAGTAATTTACAATAATTGAGAAAAAACCATTATCAATAATTTTGGATTGAATTAGAAAAAGAGAGAAAGCTAGCTACCAAAGATGCAATTCCATGCTAATCATCAAAGATATTATATTTACTATGAACACTGAAACCAGAAAGATTTGTTTGATTTGCAATAGCTTCATATGGGTCAAGAAAACAATTGCAAAAAGAGGTGTATTACTTACAAAAGATGCAATTCCTTGCTAAATATCAATGATGTTATATTTACATATACACTGTGTAAACCAGAAAGATTTGTTTGATTTGCAATAATAGCTTCATATGGGTAAAGAAAAAAATTGCAAAAAGAGGTGTATTAATTGTAAGCATGAGCTGATTCTTCATCAATCTTCAAACTTATTCACCCTTTCACACTCATCCAACCATTCGCTGTAGACATCTATTGGTTCTGATAAACCTGCAATGCAAAGAAATGAAAAGAAATCAGACAACATGATTCCAAGCTAAAAAAGAAAAAACCTATTATTAACGAATCTGATAGACATCATTAGCATTCTCATATAGAGAGAGACCAGATAAATTGGAGCTGTAAAAGGGTTGTGTATGGGTGAGTGCAGAAATATCCAGATAAAGTATCCATACTCGGAGCCACCCAAATTGGGTTCTAGTGTCTGGGTTAGGTCCATGTGTCATGATTTATATATTTATATATGACATTGATGTATTGAGAAAGAAATTCAGAGGAACTTGGGATGATTTATCTCCGAACTTACGATGGATAGTGGTGCTGTAACTCTCTTTGCAAATATAGCAGACAGCTACCCCAGTCATATGTTTCTTATCCCTGAAAGGACAACAGATCCATATTCACATGATTCAGTTCCTTAAAACATTGATTTTACAAGAAATGATTTGTCCCTAAACAATATATATAGAACAATGAATCAAGGGTTACTTACATGTCGCATTCAACAGTGCCTTGATGGTTGCAGAAGGGGCAGGTAAAGCACGTATCAAGCTTAATTTTTTTCTTGGGAGGTGGTTTTGCCCTGGATTTTCTCTTCCCCATCTCTCAACTCTAGTCACTGCTTCCTTTTAGGATCAACTGAACACCAAACAGAGAATAAACTTGAGTTTTTTGCATGCAGACGGACAAATTTAAAGATAAATCCAAAAGAAAAAAAGAAATTAAAATTGAGCAATTCAATGTATCAGGCAAGAAGGCGCAAGAAATTAATAAATAGAGGATTAAGCCGTGGATCCTTTCAGGTTGATCAAGCGCCTGATGGAAGTGAAGATCATTGATTAATAACATATGATCTCGATCAGATTAATAACCTGATGGATGTGGAGGTAAAAGATTACTCCAATGTATCATTAATAAGATCTCTCAAGGTTTCAAAATAAAAATAAAAATTCAAAAAGAAAAGAATGTCAATGCAATGGCTTGTTGGAATTGAAAGAGATGAAGGAAGAAACAGAGGGACAGCTGATAGACATATACAGAGAATTGCAGAAGAACAAGAAAGAAAGAAACAAGAAAGAGAAACAAATTGAGAAACCTGACTCACATTGATGCAACCAACAGAAGAGAGATGATTGAGAACGTTTGTGAAAGATCACCAGAAATTAATTCTTGGAAGAAATCGTCAAGTGATCAGACATTCAGACCCCACTGTAGATGTCGTCCCTCAGAAAAGAAAGGAAGCTTCAGAGATTCTGAGAGTAGAACCTCAAGATTGTTGGAGCAGAGGATGACTGATCGTTTTGGTGTTTCACGTTCGCCTTCTCTTACATTTATAAACGAGAAAGAAAAGGTACCGTTAACTAAGGAACTTTTTTTGAACTCAACTTTCTATTTCTCATAGGATTTAGATTCCTACTCGTATTCTACAAAGTACCTATAAAGTATTAAAAATATATTTGTACTTTCCTATTTTCGGTAGACTCCATATGAAATTGGTTTGGTTTTAATTCTTCATCAAGTCATGAAAACTGCCAGCCTCTTGCTTTTTTAATCTCATATACAGTCCAAGACTCCTGTTTTAGTGGGCCCAACAATTGCTAATTGATTTATATGCCCAGCTGAACTTGGGGAGGGGTGTTTGTGTAAGTGTGGTCCATTTGGATGGGTCATAAGATGGGCCCCACTAGGAGGTGGTCAAGTGGTCCTCACCATAAGATTGTGGGGACGGTCCTCACTAGACCATTAGTCATAAATATAGTATGTTGTTTGCAAATAATATAGTAATGGTAGATGAATCAAGAGACATATGGGATATGAGAGGTTTTATGGGTTTATTACATATTCTAGTTAAGGAGATGAGGTTTGGGAAGCAGTTCTCTCATATGGAATTTAAAGGTAGAAGGTAGGGATGTAAATGTGTCCCCGATTCTCTGATTACTCAGAGATTTCGACCCGTTAAAAATTGGGTCTGGACTCTTATTTAGGCCCCAATATAGAAATGGGTCCTGGTCCGGTTCCACGTTGGTTCAGACTCGTGGATCCGAGACCCGACATATTACCTAAATTTTTTAAAATCTCTCCTAAAAATAATATTTTTTTAATATCATTTCCAACGAAATATCCGGCCCGTCCCATATATGGTTCTGGTTGATGGAAATCGTGTGGCTCGCTTGCCACGGGTCCCACGTCAGATCAAGCAGGGCTGATGCCAACAGAGAATGCAATCTCATTTAATATAAGACTTGATCTGGTCCAACTAATAAGACTCCCAATAGGATTAGTGGATGTGGGTTTCTTGACGAAGAAGTCTCTAATAAGTTTGACTCTTTGGAACTTGTCTATATAAGATAAGGGAGCACAAGAGGCGAAGAGATCCGCGGAGCTTCCCAATTACAGGAACGCACATAGATCTCCGGCCGCGAGTCGGAGTCTCCACATCCAAATCCATCAATTGCTCACCGGAGCCAAGAAATCGGTTCCGAAATGGTTCTGAGTCCGGAGCCGGTTCTACTTTTTCCTTAACGGTTTCGGTGGACTCGGACCGGAACCGATCGGTTCCGAAATGGTTCTAGGTCCGGAACCGGTTCTACCTTTTCCTTAACGTTTTCGGCGGACTCGGACCGGAACCGACCCAATTACAACCCTGGCAAAAGGGTTCCTATGTTTGTTAAAGAGCAGGTATCGGAAGGGGAGGTCAACTAGGCATGTCAAACAAGCCGTGCCGGCGTCCCAATATTCTCGGCCCGTCCGTGCCACCCGGCCATCGTAACCTGTATGTAATTTTAAAAATAAATAAAATGTGTGTGCTGGATTTAAAAGGTAAATATAACCGCTGGACCAAATAAGTATTATATACGAATATTTATCCAAACAATATTAAAACTAGTTAGATGAGGATGAAAATTAACCACTTTAGAGTATTAAACTACTAGTTATATTAAGATGAGAACTTAACCACTTTAGATGAGGATGAGAACCTAAAGTAGTTAGACTTTATCCACGAGGTATTTATAAAAGTAACTATATTTTCATACTATAGATACTGTAATTATTATTTTTTCGTACTTATGTGTTGTACTTTAAACATGGTGGTCAAACTTTTATTTTTATGATAATCATTATGCAATAAAATTAAACCCAAATGAATATATAATATATGTGATTGATTAATAAAAATAATAAGTTATTATAATTTATAAAAAAATAACAACATTGAATAAAGACAAATCAACACTAACAATGTAGAACTGAAGAAGAGGGGGGAACTTTTCATGTAATTTGACACATAAGGTGGAATTCCTATTTTAAGAAATGTCAAATTTTAAACCTTCAAATTGCCACATAAGTCTTCAAATGGAATTTGACATCTCCAAAATAACATATCCGTTGGAGATGCTCTTAGAGATTCTGATGGCCATTTCTTATTACATGCAAGTTTCCACATTGGCAAACGGGAAGGGAGAGAATTTTCCCTGGAAGGGAGTAATTATGGTAGCAAATTTTTTTTTTTTTTACCCTAGTATGGGTGAGTGGTACAAGACGTGTGAGACTATCTACTTGGCCAAGGATGATCCATGGCCGGCATGTAAAATGGGACACCCTTACCACTGGGCTATCCCGCGTTCCCCAGTTTCAAAATAAATCATACTTTCATCTTTTTACTAATAAAAAAACAATAAGATGCAGTGTCACATAAGAATTATTTTCAAAGATAAACTAATCAAAACAACCAATCTTTAAAATTTATTGATGTACAATGCATTTTGATTTTTTGAGTTTGTTTATGGAAAAAAAGAAGTAAATGAATTATCCTTTTCTCAAGGAAAAAACCCTTACATTTACTTTTGTTGAATGAGTGAAGCAGCAAACTTTCTAGTCAAACTCCTCACAGTGTGGGCCTGAGATTAATTATCAAGAACAATGCCCTATCCTTGCTTTGGCCACTGGTCCAGAGGGCCCCAGAAGAAGAAATACAATCAATCTTCTAGACACATTTGTTCCAAACGGATACCAGTGTACAACTTTGCATGGATAGAATGGGAGGTTCAAGTGAATTATATTTTAGTATGTGGATTACTTACATGACATACTTCTCTCAGAAATAAAATGGACAATTTTTTTTAAAGAAATACCGATTTTTGGGCGCGCCAGGCGGGCAGTGCTTGACGGGCCTGGCGGGCCGCAGGGGTCGGCCCGTTTGCCAGGCGGGCCTTGCGGGCCGTGCCAAATGGGCCAGCAAGGCTCGGCCAAACACGGCCCGCGTCATGGGCCGTGCCGTTGACCGGGCCGTGCCCTGACACGGCCCGTTGACTGGCGTGCCGGGCCGGGCTGGGCCGGCACGGCCCACTTGACATCTCTAAGGTCAACCAATTACTTTTGCAGCTAATTCGGTTAGTTACATGTTAATGAATTGCTAACTTGATCATCTAATTTTATGATTTTCTAATTTCTACTAAAAAAGTTAGTAAATTGAGATCGAGCAATTAGTTTTTCAGCTAATTGGTTCCTTACAGGTAGATGAAATTAAAGTCTGATCATCTAATTTTTTTAGTTTCTTAGTATAAATGTTACTAAACACTGATAGCTATATCCATTCAGTCGATCCTTATGAGTCAGTACTCAGTGATGAAAGGTGACCCTCATTTGTTATCTTGTGATAAGTCCTTAAAATTGCATATTTTCATCATCAATTTTAGAGGATTTATGGACTTAATCACCATAGTATGCGTCATTTTATTGGAAAATCATGATTTTGTACATGTGCATCAAAGTCTGAATTCAAGTAAAAATTAATGGAAAAATCACATTTCTGCATGAAATAATGAAACTTTCTATTTTTAGAATGAAAAGTTAGAAAATCCTTGTAAATTTCAATTCACACATGAAATTATGATATTTCTCTTCACCATTGGTTTAATTAAGGAAAATTAGATAAAATGGTGACATTTCATGCATTTATTTAGTGTGAATTTGGTCTCACATTTTTTTCTTTGTAACCCAGCCAAGAGGGCTAGGACCCAATTTAGAGCCCGCACACACATGGAAAGGTAGCTCACTCAAGTGGGAAAGGAACTCGCACACGCAGGAAGAAAGCCCTCACACGCGAGAAGAGTTGGCGTACCCAGTGTTCGAACCTTGGGCAGCCAAGTGAGAACTGTCATTTCTTACCACTCGGGTAAGGAGCCGTTCTCGGATCTCGCATGGTGCATTATTCCTTTCTTACATGAACCGAGTTTTTATTGATCATAGATTTATTTGTGTAGGGAGTTTCAGATCTTTGGGGCCGCGAAATAGAGAAGTTAAAGAGAAGAAAATTCAAGAAGAAGATACACCATGGGACCCACAACACCTTGGGCGTGAGTTCCAAGGTGGACGGCCATGAGTGGGTCCCACATACAAATTGTTGCAAGAAATATTCTTTATTTTGAAGAGATTAGAGATTCAAATTCAGATTTAGGTTTATTTCAAATCAATCTCAAGAAAGAAAAGAAAGTAACTACTCTTGTGGAGAAAGGAATCAAAGCAGGAAGGGGGGTAAAATTTTTTTTGGAATTATACTCGTTTCTCTCGGGGGCAAATCTAAAACAGTCATAACCATCAAATAGAGTGTCACATCTGAGGAATCTAGCCACCGTTCAAAAGCTCTTTTCGAGTAGATATCCGTCGAGCCCAAGCTTGCGATGATCAGAGCGGTATTAAGAGAGATATGACGTCAAGAAATTGATTGTTACAATTCTATGTGGGAAGGCACTATAAATTGCAAGAAGTCCCAATTCCATGTGAGGCCCACTAGTGTTTCACATCCATTATGGGGCCCACCTCATTCAAACTGAGCAACAAAATTTGAAAACAGATTTTAGAAAAATCTCAAGGCAAGATGTGGGCCCAAGTTTAAAGATTTGCAAGAGATAAAGGAGTTCCAAATTTAGTACACTCGTGGTGGAAAACAATTCAAGTTGGAAACAAATTCCAAAATACCAAGATTATTGCTTTGAAGTTTTAATAAGTTTCAAAATATTGTTTTTTCACATTTATTGAGTTTGGCAGCACTCCAGTTATATTCTCTGGTGCGCTACTCACTATAAACTAAAAAACTATTTGATCTTAACACAGTGAGGCTAATCCAATTAGCTCACTAGTCCAAAATACTAATCAGGTTCGCATTCCTGTCATTTCCACGAGTCGTGTCTAAAATGATGATCCAAGAAGATCTGACTCTTACAATGACTCCACAAAATGGTCCACACTGATCAAAACAAAAAATAGGCTACTTTTCACTATAATCAATATGGGGTACTTTATTCAATCTACTTATCAATAACCCTCCTACTAAATCGACAAATTGTTATGCCATTCACCCAATGTGAACTACATAATGACATTCACAAACATTAAGTTCTTTTATTGATGGGTTATATAAGTGGTAAACCAGTCCCTATTGGAATACATGTGGTAGGAACAACTTGAATCAAGAATCCATTCATCCTGACGACAAATACCATTTATAGTCACAGAAATTAAGTGCACTGTCGAAATCAAAGTCTGATCTTCCATCTGCAACACTAACTGAATCATCAGATGACGAATCTTCTATTTCTTTCCCTTTCCTCTGCTTTTCAGGACAATCTTCTCTGATGTGCCCTTTCTTATGGCAATAATAACATTCAATGTTTTTCCTATTGGATCTAGACTCAGATATATGTTCGCCTCTACTCAGATATTGGACAATCTTCTCTGATGTGCCTCTATTTCTTTCTCGTACTACCAAACCCTCACCCGAACCATCATTTTCAGCAAAACCTTTTTCTTTAACTCCTTAGAGTTTGGCTGACTCAACATCCTCCATGAATAGAGTTTCTCTACCATACATCATGGTATCAACAAAATGTTCATATGAAGGTGGTAACGAACACAACAGCGTAATAGCTTGGTCCACATCAGCTTTGATAACACTTGTTGT
Organism: Litsea cubeba; assembly: GCA_012931725.1. NCBI lineage: Eukaryota > Viridiplantae > Streptophyta > Magnoliopsida > Laurales > Lauraceae > Litsea > Litsea cubeba. The sequence continues at coordinate 10,621,291 of CM022955.1, read as the reverse complement.
GCGCGTACGAGCGGAATCGCGAAACCTGCGATCAATCAATTATGCCACACAAGAGAGATACGAGGATTTTTTGTGGTTCGACAAGACCGCCTATGTCCACTGCAAGAGAGCAACACTTACATCTTAACTCTCTTCAGAGTCTAGGGTTACAGATTACATCATATATATAATCTACGGCCTCTGTACAAAGACCAAATACCCTGGACCCTAAACCCGGTCATTATTTAACCCAATAGACCACTCCGGTAAATCCGAAATAGAAGACATAAACCCAACAATCGCCACCTTGGCCTTGATTTCGTAGAACTCGAGCCACCAGGACACTAGGAGATAACCGGCAATGTCTTCTCATACCTCGCTAATAGGTAGTCCTTGCACCGATGGGTGTATCATTCATTCTCCAACACTTTTACATGTCGAACCAGCAATACAAGGCATAACCCAACATACTTGGTACCCATAATCCCAAGTAACACCAAGATTAACGTAGCCTGGGGACATCCGAGACCTTAGAACTACACATAGGTTAATAGTGATGCGAACAGGTGCCGAGTATTCTGGACCCTAGGATGGATTGTAGTATATTCCTTTACCATTGATTAATCTATTTGCATGCATCTTGTAAAGCATTTTCGTGATGTTCACAGGTAGGGCTGTCAGAGGGCCGAGCCCGAGCCCGGGCCGGGCAGGGGTAAGCCCTTACCCTACCCTCATATATGCGGGCCGGGCTTAGGTCAAGTCAAAGCCCTCGAAGCCCACGGCGGGCATGCAAAATCGAAGCCCTTATCCTACCCTCAAAGGTCAGGGCCGGGCTAGGGTCGGGCCAGGGCCGAAAGAAATAGTTATTTTTTTAATATTATCATATATAATAATTCTTTTATACCATAATGCTAACCCACCTTTATTCGATGGGCAATGTAAAAGTCAATCTTTTTGTGACACTTCTAAAAGAATGCACAAAACAAGTTACTTCATCATTTTATAAAGGTATTAGTTAGGATTAAATGAAATAAGGTAATGTGATAGTATGGTGACATGAAACTGGGAAAGACACTTTTAAATACCTTAACACACTAGCAGTAGTTATATAGTTTAAATAATATGCTCGGTTTTGTTTGTTTTTAGGCTATTATTAAGATTTTCGCAACTGAAGTTTTGCTAGTTGTTGCCTTTTTTACTAGTTCATGTTCTATATATTTTTATAAAGCAATAATGTGAACCATGAGAACATGTTTGGCAAGTCGTGTCTGATTCAATTAGATTTATTTCAAATAGGCATTAGACTTAATTATTCCAAATAAATTATTTGTATATGTGGTTCAAATAAACATTAGACCACTCTTGTTATGTAAATTATATTTGTTCATCTTGTTAGATCGTCGTATCTAATGGTACTACACTTAGTATTACAGGTGACACGTCGGGGGTAGATGAGTGATTTCAATGATATCTTATATGCGCTTGCATCGCGTGAGAGTTCGTCACAAGGGACTACCAAGAGTTTTTAGATTTCGCCTTGTCGGTCATTTTGCTCTTTGGGTTTTAACTAATTTACCTTTTCTAATTGTAACTTATACATGTTTTGTGGAATAGATAACCTGGTGTTGCTATGCTGTTGCTATGCTCTGAATATTTCAATTCAATGAAATACAATAAATACACTGGTGATGAAATATGGTATTCCAATGATGCAATTTGTAAATGGAAACTTATGATTGAACATTTGGGTTGTGACATAAAATTCGATGGCCACAGACTTTGGGTTACAATACCACGTAAGCTTCCGCAAAATGTTCATACAAGTGTGGGACATCTTTTTAGATCTTCACACACGCGAACACTGGGAAAGAAATACAATTACCCCACATATCCTAAGCTCACGCCCCGAGACGTGGATAGCTGCAGTAATCCAGTTCGAGGGCGTGACAGTATGCCTACCAATTTCTCCCTTCATTAGGGATTGTAATGGGTTGGCATCAACTCACAGCCGCCCTGACTAATACCTATTCTACCTTAACACTCGACTTGCCGTGTGTTGGATTTAGAATTTTTTATGTCAAACTTGTCTCATAAAGAGCATAGACCACATTAATACAGCTTAGTTATTAAACAATTCAAATTAAAAGAAATGATAAATACGGTAAGAGTTAGATTTTTTAAAGCGAAGTGGGTCAGGGCAGCCAAACCCCACCACCATGAACCCAACTTGGGTTGAATTCTTCAAACGTACCCTTTCTCACTTTGAAGTTTGAACTGGTTTGAATCTCTTTAACCACCTTTTTTTTTATGCGCTTTCGGGACCTTAAGATGTTTAGTTTCATATCTTAAATCTTTATAGATTTCGAGAGATTTGTGAAAACACCCAAAACAATCACAGCCTATAGACAACTTATTTTCTGTACTTTTGTGCCCGCAAGATGTAATAAGCTCTAAGACTCTCAAAATCTATGAAAGCCCAAAAGATCCCAACCTATATAGTTCTAATTGTTTACACTTTTGTGGGCACTCAATTCATGATCCGAGTTGTTCAATGTTCTCATATTAATCATAAGCATCAAGACATTTCGCTTCATATATCTTAAATTTTCATGGATTCTGACAAATTATTGAAAAATATCTAGAATATATTGACACGTCTAAAAATGCTAGATGTGCTAATTTACTCATGTGAGAAAGGTGATTTTAACGAACATTGTGATTTCTTTTTCTTTAAACTTAGGAATTCAAATTCACCTCTCATTTTTTTACTTCTGGATTATGAAGTAATATATTTGGATAGTTGTTGAATTTCTTTTTGGAGAGCTACTGAAATTTTATATCCTAAGGCATTTTTCCTGTTCTTTTTTTCTCTTATGTTGGTTCGGAGTCATACCTTTTAACTTGAGGAACCAGTAATCGATCTCCAGGCATGCATATATGTGCAACTAATTAAGTGCCAACACCACTCGGCCATGACTGTGTTGGCCCTAAGGCTTCTTTTTTTTTTTTTTTTTTTTTCTTTTCATTTGTGTATTCTATGTGCCTCCACCACTGATGTACTAGTGGATTAGCGTCTAGTGCAATCATGTTGTCGCTAAAATTGGTCTTTTAGGGCAACACACATCTAGTTCTGATTTATATCTATTATTAATACCATATCAAGACTGAGACCTACAGTCAAATGTACAAGGTGGAACCAGGAGTTTTTTTTCAAGGGGCACTTTGCAAAAATTTGTTCTCAGGGTCCAATGTAAATATGTCACTGACATTCAAAAACACTTCGAGAGGCAATGTCACACAAATATATAATAATATGTGTTATCATTAAATATCATAATAATAGGAAGATAAACAAGTTGAGTTCAGATCGAGTCCCATCTAATGATTCTTCCATGTACAAGACTTGAGCCCCCTCTCAAACATATTAAAAACCCAAACACAATTTCACGCCCTCATCTGACAATTAGTAATTTACAATAATTGAGAAAAAACCATTATCAATAATTTTGGATTGAATTAGAAAAAGAGAGAAAGCTAGCTACCAAAGATGCAATTCCATGCTAATCATCAAAGATATTATATTTACTATGAACACTGAAACCAGAAAGATTTGTTTGATTTGCAATAGCTTCATATGGGTCAAGAAAACAATTGCAAAAAGAGGTGTATTACTTACAAAAGATGCAATTCCATGCTAAACATCAATGATGTTATATTTACATATACACTGTGTAAACCAGAAAGATTTGTTTGATTTGCAATAATAGCTTCATATGGGTAAAGAAAAAAATTGCAAAAACAGGTGTATTAATTGTAAGCATGAGCTGATTCTTCATCAATCTTCAAACTTATTCACCCTTTCACACTCATCCAACCATTCGCTGTAGATGTCTATTGGTTCTGATAAACCTGCAATGCAAAGAAATGAAAAGAAATCAGACAACATGACTCCAAGCTAAAAAAGAAAAAACCTATTATTAACGAATCTGATGACATCATTAGCATTCTCATATAGAGAGAGACCAGATAAATTGGAGCTGTAAAAGGGTTGTGTATGGGTGAGTGCAGAAATATCCAGATAAAGGATCCATACTCGGAGCCACCCAAATTGGGTTCTAGTGTCTGGGTTAGGTCCATGTGTCATGATTTATATATTTATATATGACATTGATGTATTGAGAAATTCAGAGAAACTTGGGATGATTTATCTCCGAACTTACGATGGATAGTGGTGCTGTAACTCTCTTTGCAAATATAGCAGACAGCTACGTCCAGTCATATGTTTCTTATCCCTGAAAGGACAACAGATCCATGTTCACATGATTCAGTTCCTTAAAACATTGATTTTACAAGAAATGATTTGTCCCTAAACAATAAATATAGAACAATGAATCAAGGGTTACTTACATGTCGCATTCAACAGTGCCTTGATGGTTGCAGAAGGGGCAGGTAAAGCACGTATCAAGCTTAATTTTTTTCTTGGGAGGTGGTTTTGCCCTGGATTTTCTCTTCCCCATCTCTCAACTCAAGTCACTGCTTCCTTTTAGGATCAACTGAACACCAAACAGAGAATAAACTTTAGTTTTTTGCATGCAGACGGACAAATTTAAAGATAAATCCAAAAGAAAAAAGAAATTAAAATTGAGCAATTCAATGTATCAGGCAAGAAGGCGCAAGAAATTAATAAATAGAGGATTAAGCCGTCGATCATTTCAGGTTGATCAAGCGCCTGATGGAAGTGAAGATCATTGATTAATAACATATGATCTCGATCAGATTAATAACCTGATGGATGTGGAGATCAAAGATTACTCCAATGTATCATTAGTAAGATCTCTCAAGGTTTCAAAATAAAAATAAAAATAAAAAAGAAAAGAATGTCAATGCAATGGCTTGTTAGAATTGAAAGAAATAGAGAGACAGCTGATAGACATATACAGAGAATTGCAGAAGAACAAGAAAGAAAGAAACAAGAAAGAGAAACAAATTGAGAAACCAGACTCACATTGATGCAACCAACAGAAGAGAGATGATTGAGAATGTTTGTGAAAGATCACCAGAAATTAATTCTTGGAAGAAATCCTCAAGTGATCAGACCCTATGTAGATGTCGTCCCGCTGAAAAGAAAGGAAGCTTCAGAGATTCTGAGAGTAGAACCTCAAGATTGTTGGAGCAGAGGATGACTGATCATTTTGATGTTTCACGTTCGCCTTCTCTTACATTTATAAACGAGAAGGAAAAGGTACCGTTAACCAAGGAACTTTTGAACTCAACTTTCTATTTCTCACATGATTTAGATTCGTACTCGTATTCTACAAAGATACCCCACAAGTACTTTCCTATTTTCGGTTGACTCCAGATGAAATTGGTTTGATTTTTATTCTTCATCAAGTCATGAAAACTGCCAGCCTCTTGCTTTTTTAATCTCATAGACAGTCCAAGACTCCTGTTTTAGTGGGCCCAACAATTGCTAATTGATTTATATGCCCAGCTGAACCGGGGGAGGGGGTGTTTGTATAAGTGTGGTCCATTTGGATGGGTCATAAGATGGCCCCACTAGGAGGTCCTCAAGTGGTCCTCACCATAAGATTGTGGGGACGGTCCTCACTAGACCAATAGTCATAAATATAGTATGTTGTTTGCAAATGATATAATAATGGTAGATGAATCAAGAGACAGACCGGATATGAGAGATTTTATGGGTTTATTACCTAGAGGGCTTCTATTGGCACCGCATTTTTATCTCTCCACATTACACCAAAAAATAAAAAATAAAAATTTCCTAAACTACCCCTCCTCCCTCTCCCTCCACCCTCTTCCCCCATCCTCTCCCTCCCTCCACCCCACACCACCCCACCCTCCCAGTCTCCGACGGCAGCTCCAGTCCCCCTCCCCCTCTCTCTCTCCCCCTCTTGCTTCCTCCCTCCCCCTCTCTATTCTCTCCCTCTCCCTTCTTCTTCTTCTTCTCTCTCCTTCCCTCCCCACTTGGGCGGCAGGGTTGCAGGGCCACTGAGCATTGGGTCAAAAACCCAACCTGATCTCTTTTTTGTAATTAAGGATTCGAAATTGACCATTTTAACATCCAAGTTTAGCAGGGGTTACAATTTTGAACCAGTTTGAACATGAATATTAAATGGGTTGGATAAAATCCTAACCCCTCTTCACGAAATTATTGTAGACGAAGACAGAATCAAATAGTTCACATGACTCCAACCATAGATCCCCCGCCCTCCCAAGAAAATTCAATGGCCACTGCTCCAAAAGCTACTGGAGAAAAATATGATGAGCCTATCACTTAATTTTTCTCTGTGGGAGACTTTATTAGTGTATGGACTATGGATGCTGAATCCAACTCATAGATCACCTCACCTTTGTCACATGGACTGTTTGTCTGCCCGATCTGGGAGGGAGGGAGGGAGAGGAAGATGGGGGAGGGAAGGAGAGTGAAGAAGAGGAAGGGAGGGAGAGGGAGAGAAAATAGAGGAGGGAAAGGGAGGAAGAAAGAGGGGGAGAGAGAGAGGAAAAGGGGAGGGAGGCCGGAGCTGCCGCCGCGGGCTTCCGGCCGGCAATCCCTCCCCGTCGGAGACGGGGTGGGGTGGGGTGGGTTGCGAGGGTGGGGGTGGAGGGGGAGGGGGAGAGGAAGGAAAGAGGAGGGGTAGTTTAGGAAGAAAAAAAATAAAAAAATTTATGCGGTGGGGAGAGAAAAAGATCTGGTGCCAATAGAAGCCCCCTATTACATATTCTAGTTAAGGAGATGAGGTTTGGGAAGCAATTCTCTCATATGGAATTTAAAGGCAGAAGGTAGAGATGTAAATGGGTCTCCGATTCTCTGATTACCCGGAGATTCCGACCCGTTAAAAATCGGGTCTGGACTCTTATTTAGGCCCCAATATAGAAATGGGTCCGGGTCCGGTTCCACCTTGGTTCAGACTCGTGGATCCGAGACCCGACATATTACCTAAATTTTTGAAAATCTCTCCTAAAAATAATATTTTTTTAATATCATTTCCTACGAAATATCCGGACCCGCCCCATATATGGTTCTGGTATATGGTTCTGGTTGTTGGAAATCGTGTGGCTCGCATGCCACGGGTCCCACGTCAGATCAAGCAGGGCTGATGCCAACAGAGAATACAATCTCATTTAATGTAAAACTTGATCTGATCCCACTAATAAGACTCCCAATAGGATTAGTGGATGTGGATTTCTTGGCGAAGAAGTCTCTAGTAAGTTTGACTCTTTGGGACTTGTCTATATAAGATAAGGGAGCACAATAGGCGAAGAGATCCGCAGAGCTTCCCAATCGCCGGAACGCACATAGATTTCCGGCCGCGAGTCGGAGTCTCCACATCCAAATCCATCAATTGCTCACCGGAGCCAAGAAATCGGTTCCGAAATGGTTCTGGGTCCGGATCCGGTTCTACTTTTTCCTTAACAGTTCCGGTGGACTCGGACCGGAACCGATCGGTTCCGAAATGGTTCTGGGTCCGGATCTGGTTCTACCTTTTTCCTTAACGGTTCCGGCGGACTCGGACCGGAACCGACCCATTTACAACCCTAGCAAAAGGGTGCCTATGTTTGTTAAAGAGCAGGTATTAGAAGGGGAGGTCAACTAGGCATGTCAAACAGGCCGTGCCGGCCTCCCAATCTCGGCCCGTCCGTGCCACCCGGACCGCGTAACCTGTATGTAATTATAAAAATAAATAAAATGTGTGTGCTGGATTTAAAAGGTAAACATAACCGCTGGACCAAATAAGTATTATATACAAATATTTATCCAAACAATATTAAAACTAGTTAGATGAGGATGACAACTTAACCACTTTAGAGTACTAAACTACTAGTTATATTAGGATGAGAACTTAACCACTTTAGATGAGGATGAGAACCTAAAGTAATTAGACTTTATCCATGAGGTGTTTATAAAAGTAACTATATTTTCATACTATAGATACTATAATTATTATTTTTTCGTACTTATGCGTTGTACTTTAAACATGGTGGTCAAACTTTTATTTTTATGATAATCATTATGCAATAAAATTAAACCCAAATGAATAAAGACAAATCTACACTAACAATGTAGAACTGAAGAAGAGTGGGGAACTTTTCATGTAATTTGACACATAAGGTGGAATTCCTATTTTAAGAAATGTCAAATTTTAAACCTTCAAATTGCCACATAAGTCTTCAAATGGAATTTGACATCTCCAAAATAACATATCCGTTGGAGATGCTCTTAGAGATTCTGATGGCCATTTCTTATTACATGCAAGTTTCCACATTGGCAAACGGGAAGGGAGAGAATTTTCCCTGGAAGGGAGTAATTATGGTAGCAAATTTTTTTTTTTTTTACCCTAGTATGGGTGAGTGGTACAAGACGTGTGAGACTATCTACTTGGCCAAGGATGATCCATGGCCGGCATGTAAAATGGGACACCCTTACCACTGGGCTATCCCGCGTTCCCCAGTTTCAAAATAAATCATACTTTCATCTTTTTACTAATAAAAAAACAATAAGATGCAGTGTCACATAAGAATTATTTTCAAAGATAAACTAATCAAAACAACCAATCTTTAAAATTTATTGATGTACAATGCATTTTGATTTTTTGAGTTTGTTTATGGAAAAAAAGAAGTAAATGAATTATCCTTTTCTCAAGGAAAAAACCCTTACATTTACTTTTGTTGAATGAGTGAAGCAGCAAACTTTCTAGTCAAACTCCTCACAGTGTGGGCCTGAGATTAATTATCAAGAACAATGCCCTATCCTTGCTTTGGCCACTGGTCCAGAGGGCCCCAGAAGAAGAAATACAATCAATCTTCTAGACACATTTGTTCCAAACGGATACCAGTGTACAACTTTACATGGATAGAATGGGAGTTTCAAGTGAATTATATTTTAGTATGTGGATTACTTACATGACATACTTCTCTCAAAAATAAAATGGACAATTTTTTTTAAAGAAATACCCATTTTTGGGCAGGCCAGGCGGGCCGTGCTTGACGGGCCTGGTGGGCCGCAGGGGTCGGCCCATTTGCCAGGCGGGCCTTGCGGGCCGTGCCAAATGGGCCAGCAAGGCTCGACCAAACACGGCCCGCGTCATGGGTCGGGCCGTGCCCTGCCATGGCCCGTTGACTGGCGTGCCGGCCGGGCCAGGCCAGCACGGTCCACTTGACATCTCTAAGGTCAACCAATTACTTTTGCAGCTAATTCGGTTAGTTACATGTTAATGAATTGCTAACTTGATCATCTAATTTTATGATTTTCTAATTTCTACTAAAAAAGTTAGTAAATTGAGATCGAGCAATTAGTTTGTCAACTAATTGGTTCCTTACAGGTAGATGAAATTAAAGTCTGATCATCTAATTTTTTTAATTTCTTAGTATAAATGTTACTAAACACTGATAGCTATATCCAATCAGTCAATCCTTATGAGTCGCTACTCAGTGATGAAAGGTGACCCTCATTTGTTATCTTGTGATAAGTCCTTAAAATTGCGTATTTTCATCATCAATTTTAGAGGATATATGGACTTAATCACCATAGTATGCGTCATTTTATTGGAAAATCATGATTTTGTACGTGTGCATCAAAGTCTGAATTCAAGTAAAAATTAATGGAAAAACCACATTTATGCATAAAATCATGAAACTTTCTATTTTTAGAATGAAAAGTTAGAAAATCCTTGTAAATTTTGATTCACACATGAAATGATGATATTTCTCTTCACCATTGGTTTAATTAAGGAAAATTAGATAAAAAGGTGACATTTCATGCATTTATTTAGTGTGAATATGGTCTCATATTTTTTTTCTTCGTAATCCAACCAAGAGGGTAGGACCCAATTTAGAGCCCACACACACATGGAAAGGCACCTCACTCAAGTGGGAAAGGAACTCGCACACGCAGGATGAAAGCCCGCACACGCGAGAAGAGTTGGCGTACCCAGTGTACCCAGTGTTCGAACCCTGGGCAACCAGGTGAGAACTGTCACTACACCAAAAATGGAAAATTGGAACGGATTACCGTTCCTAATTCGTGTGTTCCTAATCCGTTCATCCGTTCCTAAACTATTCCTAATCCGTTGATCCGTTCCAAAAACAGAAAATTGGAATGGATGAACGGATTAGGAACACACGGATTAGGAACGGTAATCCGTTCCAATTTTCCATTTTTGGTGTAGTGTGTCATTCCTTGCCACTCGGGTAAGGAGCCGTTCTCGGATCTCGCATGATGCATTATTCCTTTCCTACATGAACTGAGTTTTTATTGATCATTGATTTATTTGTGTAGGAGTTTCAGATCTTTGGGGCCCGCGAAATAGAGAAGTTAAAGAGAAGAAAATTCAAGAAGAAGATACACCATGGGACCCACAACACCTTGGGCGTGAGTTCCAAGGTGGACGGCCATGAGTGGGTCCCACAAACAAATTGTTGCAAGAAATATTCTTTATTTTGAAGAGATTAGAGATGCAAATTCAGATTTAGGTTTATTTCAAATCAATCTCAAGAAAGAAAGAAAGTAACAACTCTTGTGGAGAAAGGAATCAAAGCAGGAAGGGGGTAAAATTTTTTTTGGAATTATACTCGTTTCTCACGGGAGCAAATCTAAAACAATCATAACTATCAAATAGAGTGTCACATCTGAGGAATCTAGCTACCATTGAAAAGCTCTTTTGAGTAGATATCCGTAGAGCCCAAGCTTGCGCTGATCAGAGCTGTATTAAGAGAGATATGACGTCAAGAAATTGATTGTCGCAATTCTAAGTGGGACGGCACTATAAATTGCAAGAAATCCCAATTCCACGTGAGGCCCACTAGTGTTTCACATCCATTATAGGGCCCACCTCATTCAAGCTGCGCAACAAAATATGAAAACAAATTTTAGAAAAATCTCAAGGCAAGATGTGGGCCCAAGTTTAAAGATTTGCAAGAGATAAAAGAGTTCCAATTTTAGTACACTCGTGGTGGAAAACAATTCAAGTTGGAAACAAATTCCAAAATACCAAGATTCTTGCTTTGAAGTTTCAATATATTGTTTTTTCACATTTATTGAGTTTGGCAGCACTCCAGTTATGTTCTCTGGTGCGCTACTCACTATAAACTAAAAAACTATTTGATCTTAACACAGTCGGGCTAATCCAATTAGCTCACTAGTCCAAAATACTAATCAGGTTTGTATTCCTGTCATTTCCACGAGTCGTGTCTAAAATGATGATCCAAGAAGATCTGACTGTTACAATGACTCCACAAAATGGTCATACTGGATCGACAAATTGTTATGCTATTCACCCAATGTGAACTACATAATGACATTCACAAACATTAAGTTCTTTTATTAACATTAAGTTCTTTTATTGATGGGTTATATAAGTGGCAAATCAGTCCCTATTGGAATACATGTGGTAGGAACAACCTGAATCAAGAATTCATTCATCCTGACGACAAATACCATTTATAGTCACAGAAATTAACTGCACTGTCGAAATCATAATTTGATCTTCCATCTGCAACACTAACTGAATCATTAGATGACGAATCTTCTATTTCTTTCCCTTTCCTCTGCCTTTCAGGACAATCTTCTCTGATGTGCCCTTTCTTATGGCAATAATAACATTCAATGTTTTTCCTATTGGATCTAGACTCAGATCTATGTTCGCCTCTACTACTGAAGTCTTTATTTCTTTCTCGTACTACCAAACCCTCACCCGAACCATCATTTTCAGCCAAACCTTTTTCTTTAACTCCTTAGAGTTTGAGGCTGACTCAACATCCTCCATGAATAGAGTTTCTCTGCCATACATCATGGTATTAACAAAATGTTCATATGAAGGTGGTAACGAACACAACAACATAATAGCTTGGTCCACATCAGCTTTGATAACACTTGTTGTGCGCGTGCGTGCGGAAGCGCGAAACCTGCGATCAATCAATTATGCCACACAACAGAGATATAGGGATTTTTTGTGGTTCGACAAGACCGCCTATGTCCACTGCAAGAGAGCAACATTTACATCTTAACTCTCTTCAGAGTCTAGGGTACAGATTACATCATATATATAATCTACGGCCTCTGTACAAAGACCAAATACCCTGGACCCTAAACCCGGTCATTATTTAACCCAATACACTACTCCGGTAAATCCGAAATAGAAGACATAAACCCAATAATCGCCACCTTGGCCTTGATTTCGTAGAACTCGAGCCACCAGGACACTAGGAGATAACCGGCAATGTCTTCTCATACCTCACTAATAGGTACGTCCTTGCACCGATGGGTGTAGCATTCATTCTCCAACACTTTTACATGTCGAACCAGCAATACAAGCATAACCCAACATACTTGGTACCCATAATCCCAAGTAACACCAAGATTAACGTAGCCTGGGGACATCAGAGACCTTAGAACTACACATAGGTTAATAGTGATGCAAACGGGCGCCGGGTATTCAGGACCCTAGGATGGATTGTAGTATATTCCTTGACCATTCGTTAATCTATTTGCATGCATCTTGTTATGCATTTTCTTGATGTTCACAGGTAGGGCTGTCAGAGGGCCGAGCCCGAGCCCGGGCCGGGCAGGGGTAAGCCCTTACCCTACCCTCATATATGCGGGCCGGGCTTAGGTCAAGTCAAAGCCCTCGAAGCCCATGGTGGGCCTGCAAAATCGAAGCCCTTATCCTACCCTCAAGGGTCAGGGCCGGGCTAGGGTCGGGCCAGGGCCGAAAGAAATAGTTATTTTTTTAATATTATCATATATAATAATTCTACTATACCATAATGCTAACCCACCTTTATTCGATGGGCAATGTAAAAGTCAATCTTTTTATAACACTTCTAAAAGAATGCACAAAACAAGTTACTTCATCATTTTATAAAGGTATTAGTTAGGATTAAATGAAATAAGGTAATGTGATAGTATTGTGACATGAAACTGGGAAAGACACTTTTAAATACCTTAACACACTAGCAGTAGATATATAGTTTAAATAATATGCTCGGTTTTGTTTGTTTTCCGGCTATTATTAAGATCGTTGCAACTGAAGTTTTGCTAGTTTTTGCCTTTTTTACTAGTTCATGTTCTATATATTTTTATAAAGCAATAACGTGAACCATGAGAACATGTTTGGCAAGTCGTGTATGATTCAATTAGATTTATTTCAAATAGGCATTAGACTTATTCCAAATAAATTATTTGTATATGTGGTTCAAATAAACATTAGACCACTCTTGAGTTAGCATTAACCCTAACTTGTAATTCTTTGAAAAATCACCATTGAATTTTATAACAAAACAATTAAACTTTGAATGCCGAAGATGAATGACAAAGATGATTTGATTCATGACTTATAAACTTTTAACTTCGGATGTGGGGTCCACATGAATGAAACAACAACAGTCATAAAAGTAAGGTTATAGGAAGAAATTGGCATCGATTAATAGCTAGTGGTTGAAACTCAACCTCACTTAATGATAATGTTAATGATCATCTATCTAAACTCCCAACCTTCAATAGTTTACATTGGTGAAAATCAATATGATGAATGACAACTTGAATTCCCTTTTCATTGAAGAATATGTCCGTGTTGGGTAAACATAGAATCAAATATGTCATTCAAATGATAACATAGAATTAATTAAATATAGGTGGCAATATTGGGATCTATGGGGATATCCATTAAAATTCTTTCTAAGCCTTGGTTATTACTGTTTGATAAAATATTAAGTCTCTATCATTAATTGCTAATTAGAGGAGTTCTTTATATTCTTTTGTAAAAATCTCTCGCTCTTTCTCTCTCTATAAATATATTCTATATTATACATACTATTTATTTTATATATTAATAGACAAAGGGCCGGGCCATGCCCCCTCGGGCTGGCTAAGTCAAGCCCTAGCTCGGCCCTCAAGGTTGCGGGCTTTTCAAAAATAGGCCCTACTCTACCCTCGGGCTTTAGGACAAAAAGAAAAGCCCTTGTTTTGAGGGCTTTTGCGGGCCGAGCCGGGCCGGGCCCCCTCGTCAAAGGGCTATTCACATGATTTATCTCATGCCTCTATATTTCCCTTGTTATCTTATTATCCAGTATTATGCCTTGATTATGCATTATGCCTTTATACTTTGCTTATGTCCACCACGTTTATATGAGTGCGTCATGTTGAGACACTTGTACAAGATGTGTATGCTCATGCGTGAACATTATCAGACTATGTCCATCTGTATATAACATGTTTATATACGTTTGTCTAGATCATGAGGTACTCCTTATGTTTATGATCACACTTATGCTCATGATATGCTTGGCTGTTGGAGTACACCCTTTATGCACATGTTTATGTTCATGACACATGTTCTGTTTATATCACTCCTTGTGTCGGCACCACTAAGCTTCGACCTTACCCCTCTTGGGCCTGACCGAGTGTGGGTTTGGTATCATGTTTATAGAGTGCAACTAGATTATGTTCTTAGGAGCTTAGTGGTGCTCCAGGCTCACACTGGAGTTTTGGAGCCCTCTGCCTCTTAGTGGTACCAACATCTTGTTATATTTCTTGCACTCATGTAGGCCATGCATTGCAGCCAATTTGGAGAATCCATTGTGGTTGGTCAGCTTGTTAGGATGTACTGTCAGATTCGTCATGTCACATGCTTATTCATGCACTATTATCCCAAGCCTATCGCTTGGTGACCTCATATGACCACATGTCATTTATACCCTTTTGATGCTACATGTTATGTAAATTATATTTGTTCATCTTGTTAGATCGTCGTATCTAATGGTACTACACTTAGTATTACAGGTGACACGTCGGGGGTAGATGAGTGATTTCAATGATATCTTATATGCGCTTGCATCGCATGAGAGTTCGTCACAAGGGACTACCAAGGGTTTTTAGATTTCGCCTTGTCGGTCATTTTGCTCTTTGGGTTTTAACTAATTTACCTTTTCTAATTGTAACTTAAACATGTTTTGTGGAATAGATAACCTGGTGTTGCTATGCTGTTGCTATGCTCTGAATATTTCAGTTCAATTAAATACAATAAATACTCTGATAATGAAATATGCTAATCCAATGATGCAATTTGTAAATGGAAACTTATGATTGAACATTTGGGTGGTGACATAAAATTCGATGGCCACAGACTTTGGGTTACAATACCACGTAAGCTTCCGCAAAATGTTCATACAAGGGTGGGAGATCTTTTTAGATCTTCACACACGCGAACACTGGGAAAGAAATACAATTACCCCACATATCCTAAGCTCAAGCCCTAAGACGTGGATAGCTACAGTAATCCAGTTCGAGGGCGTGACAGTATGCCTACCAATTTCTCCCTTCATTAGGGATTGTAATGGGTTGGCATCAACTCATAGCCACCCTGACTAATACCTATTCTACCTTAATACTAGACTTGCCGTGTGTTGGATTTAGAATTTTTTATGTCAAACTTGTCTCATAAAGAGCATAGACCACATTAATATAACTTAGTTATTAAACAATTCAAATTAAAAGAAATGATAAATACGGTAAGAGTTAGATTTTTTAAAGCGAAGTGGGTCAGGGCAGCCAAACCCCACCACCATGAACCCAACTTGGGTTGAATTCTTCAAACGTACCCTTTCTCACTTTGAAGTTTGAACTGGTTTGATTCTCTTTAACCACCCTTTTTTTTTATGCGCTTTCGGGACCTTAAGATGTTTAGTTTTATATCTTAAATCTCTATAGATTTCGAGAGATTTGTGAAAACACCCAAAACAATCACAGCCTATAGACAACTTATTTTCTGTACTTTTGTGCCCGCAAGATGTAATAAGCTCTAAGACTCTCAAAATCTATGAAAGCCCAAAAGATCCCAACCTAAATAGTTCTAATTGTTTACACTTTTGTGGGCACTCAATTCATGATCCGAGTTGTTCAATGTTCTCATATTAATCATAAGCATCAAGACATTTCGCTTCATATATCTTAAATTTCATGGATTCTGACAAATTAATGAAAAATATCTAGAAAATATTGACAAGTCTAAAACTATTAGATGTACAAATTTACTCATGTGAGAAAGGTGATTTTAACGAACATTGTGATTTCTTTTTCTTTAAACTTAGGAATTCAAATTCACCTCTCATTTTTTTACTTCTGGATTATGAAGTAATATATTTGGATAGTTGTTGAATTTCTTTTTGGAGAGCTACTGAACTTTTATATCCTAAGGCATTTTTCCTGTTCTTTTTTTCTCTTATGTTGGTTAGGAGTCATACCTTTTAACTTGAGGAACCAGTATTCGATCTCCAGGCGTGCATATATGTGCAACTAATTAAGTGCCAACACCACTCGGCCATGACTGTGTTGGCCCTAAGGCTTCTTTTCTTTTTTTTCTTTTCATTTGTGTCTTCTATGTGCCTCCACCACTGATGTACTAGTGGATTAGCGTCTAGTGCAATCACGTTGTCGCTAAAATTGGTCTTTTAGGGCAACACACATCCAGTTCAGATTTATATCTATTATTAATACAATATCAAGACTGAGACCTACAGTCAAATGTACAAGGTGGAACCAGGAATTTTTTTTCAAGGGGCACTTTGCAAAAATTTGTTCTCAGGGTCCATATGTAAATATGTCACTGACATTCAAAAACACTTCGAGAGGCAATGTCACACAAATATATAATAATATATGTTATCATTAAATATCATAATAATAGGAAGATAAACAAGTTGAGTTCAGATCGAGTCCCATCTAATGATTCTTCCATGTACAAGACTTGAGCCCCCTCTCAAACATATTAAAAACCCAAACACAATTTCACGCACTCATCTGACAATTAGTAATTTACAATAATTGAGAAAAAACCATTATCAATAATTTTGGATTGAATTAGAAAAAGAGAGAAAGCTAGCTACAAAGGATGCAATTCCATGCTAATCATCAAAGATATTATATTTACTATGAACACTGAAACCAGAAAGATTTGTTTGATTTGCAATAGCTTCATATGGGTCAAGAAAACAATTGCAAAAAGAGGTGTATTACTTACAAAAGATGCAATTCCTTGCTAAATATCAATGATGTTATATTTACATATACACTGTGTAAACCAGAAAGATTTGTTTGATTTGCAATAATAGCTTCATATGGGTAAAGAAAAAAATTGCAAAAAGAGGTGTATTAATTGTAAGCATGAGCTGATTCTTCATCAATCTTCAAACTTATTCACCCTTTCACACTCATCCAACCATTCGCTGTAGACATCTATTGGTTCTGATAAACCTGCAATGCAAAGAAATGAAAAGAAATCAGACAACATGATTCCAAGCTAAAAAAGAAAAAACCTATTATTAACGAATCTGATAGACATCATTAGCATTCTCATATAGAGAGAGACCAGATAAATTGGAGCTGTAAAAGGGTTGTGTATGGGTGAGTGCAGAAATATCCAGATAAAGTATCCATACTCGGAGCCACCCAAATTGGGTTCTAGTGTCTGGGTTAGGTCCATGTGTCATGATTTATATATTTATATATGACATTGATGTATTGAGAAAGAAATTCAGAGGAACTTGGGATGATTTATCTCCGAACTTACGATGGATAGTGGTGCTGTAACTCTCTTTGCAAATATAGCAGACAGCTACCCCAGTCATATGTTTCTTATCCCTGAAAGGACAACAGATCCATATTCACATGATTCAGTTCCTTAAAACATTGATTTTACAAGAAATGATTTGTCCCTAAACAATATATATAGAACAATGAATCAAGGGTTACTTACATGTCGCATTCAACAGTGCCTTGATGGTTGCAGAAGGGGCAGGTAAAGCACGTATCAAGCTTAATTTTTTTCTTGGGAGGTGGTTTTGCCCTGGATTTTCTCTTCCCCATCTCTCAACTCTAGTCACTGCTTCCTTTTAGGATCAACTGAACACCAAACAGAGAATAAACTTGAGTTTTTTGCATGCAGACGGACAAATTTAAAGATAAATCCAAAAGAAAAAAAGAAATTAAAATTGAGCAATTCAATGTATCAGGCAAGAAGGCGCAAGAAATTAATAAATAGAGGATTAAGCCGTGGATCCTTTCAGGTTGATCAAGCGCCTGATGGAAGTGAAGATCATTGATTAATAACATATGATCTCGATCAGATTAATAACCTGATGGATGTGGAGGTAAAAGATTACTCCAATGTATCATTAATAAGATCTCTCAAGGTTTCAAAATAAAAATAAAAATTCAAAAAGAAAAGAATGTCAATGCAATGGCTTGTTGGAATTGAAAGAGATGAAGGAAGAAACAGAGAGACAGCTGATAGACATATACAGAGAATTGCAGAAGAACAAGAAAGAAAGAAACAAGAAAGAGAAACAAATTGAGAAACCTGACTCACATTGATGCAACCAACAGAAGAGAGATGATTGAGAACGTTTGTGAAAGATCACCAGAAATTAATTCTTGGAAGAAATCTTCAAGTGATCAGACATTCGGACCCCACTGTAGATGTCGTCCCTCTGAAAAGAAAGGAAGCTTCAGAATTTCTGAGAGTAGAACCTCAAGATTGTTGGAGCAGAGGCTGACTGATCGTTTTGGTGTTTCACGTTCGCCTTCTCTTACATTTATAAACGAGAAGGAAAAGGTACCGTTAACTAAGGAACTTTTGAACTCAACTTTCTATTTCTCACAGGATTTAGATCCCTACTCGTATTCTACAAAGATATCCCACAAATATTAGAAATATTTGTACTTTCCTATTTTGGGTTGAGTGCAGATGAAATTGGTTTGAATTTAATTCTTCATCAAGTCATGAAAACTGCCAGCCTCTTGGTTTTTTTTTAATCTCATATATAGTCCAAGACTTGTTTTGGTGCGCCCAACAATATATGGAGAAAGTAAGATTTAAGGCATTTACT
The DNA here is from genome assembly GCA_012931725.1 of Litsea cubeba. Lineage (NCBI taxonomy): Eukaryota > Viridiplantae > Streptophyta > Magnoliopsida > Laurales > Lauraceae > Litsea > Litsea cubeba. Next base: position 10,602,412 of record CM022955.1, on the reverse strand, counting down.
CAGTTTTCTAACTCATCCTCTAACCAGCCGAAGCCTTAGCCCACCATTCCTACATTTGGGCTCCAAATTTGATCAGCATGAAAGAAATTTCTAATTGATTTATATGCCTAGCTGACCAGCTCCACTCAATTTCAGTTAGGGCCTGTCTGTTTGCTTAGAATTGAATTCCCACGAAATCACGGTAAAATTGGGCCCGATAAAATGAATGAAGGAGATGAGGAGGAGATGTAATGGGTTATGATGAATTGGTATTCAATTTCCACTGAAGGGAGATTATGTAACTGCCATTTGGGAATCTTGACATTCGGTTCAGAATTCTTTAGAAACTTTCATAAGAAGGCATCCATTAGAGTTCTTATAAAATTCGATTAAATCCAATTCTATGAAAACAATGGGATTTTCTTCGATCATTCCTTTCAATAGACACCAAACTTGGCATCTAGTATCATTTAACCATAATGTTTGGTTGGGCTAGACCAGGCTTTTGGGCTTTGAATACAAGGTTTGATCCAACCGCGTCTTCGATCAAATAAATTTCATTTTAAATCCTATGATCGTTTGTAATTGGCTTGGCTGAGATAAGTCGCGGTGACTCAACATGGCCGAGTTGCATTAACTTTCATTTTAAAAATAAAGTAAAAGATTAACCCCGTCAACCCTCCCTATTTAGACATGGCAACCCCTTTAGTTTGTCACACACACACACACATATATAAGGTCAACGTAGTGGGGCCCCATCATGGGACAAAGGGGATCTTTCGTGGGGCCCCATCATGGGACAAAGGAGATCGAAAGATCCAAGTGGGGCGATATAAAATTTGAAGTGAATCTAATACTTTTAACCCCCTTCATCCATGGCCCACAAGTTTAACGACTTTATATATACAGTTAAACCTCTCTACATTAATAGCCTCGGGACTGGCACAATCTATTAATTTAGCGAGATATTAAATAATCGATAAATTAATAATTTATTCATTAATTAATAACTTATTAATTTATCAAACTATTAATTATTTTTTAAAAAATTCAATAAAATATTTATTGTTGTACCTTGTTCAAAGGGTTGAATTATGGTAATGAATGGATGCCGAATACATCTCGAACTATCCTGAAGAGAATAACACAACTTCGGAGATGTTGACTGATGAGGAGATGATTGAGAACATCATGGGAAATGAGCAAAGTGATAAAGTTGAAGATGAAAGTGATGCTATGGAGCCGCCTTCACGAAAGGAAGCTCTCAAAGCAGCGAAGACATTGAATAATTTTTTGTTGCACCATGAGAAGACAACACCAGAAATTCTTACCATGTTAAGAAAAGTCTGAGATGAGATTCAAGGTGAATAAAATTTCAAAGAAGCAAACAAGTCACAATTAATTCATTCTTTATGAAGTTCATCTAAATGTACTAATCAATTACCTATGTATTAAGGGCTTATTAATTTTATAGTATTGCATGGGGGTCTATCTGAATTCTCAAATTTCTATTATCTTATAAATTTAGCGAATTATAATTTAGCTTTGTCCCCAAGTCGGGACCGGAACAAAAAATATTATTTGGAGAGCTTATTAATTAATCGCGATATTAAATTATCGCGGGGTTATACTGTTTTAAAAAAAATTCACCCTAAATCCAACTGTCCAATCCATTCAAATCTAAGTAAAATCCATGGGGTTCAGTGACGGGGGTGTTGTATAAGTGTGGTCCATTTGGATGGGTCATATGATGGGCCCCACAAGTAAGTCCTCAAGTGGTCCTCACCATAAGATTGTGGGGACGGTCCTCACTAGACCATTAGTCATAAATATAGTACCTTGTTTGCAAATGATATATTATTGGTAGATGAATCAAGAGATAGAAGAGATAGACTAGATATGCGTGAGAGGTTTTATGGGTTTATTACATATTCTAGTGAAGGAGATGTGTGTTTTTATGGGTTTAGAGAGCAGTTCTCTCATATGGAATTTAAAGGAAGAAGGGTGCGTATGTTTCGTTCAAGAGCAGGTATTGGTAGGGGATATCAACCAATTACTTTTGCAGCTAATTTGGTTAGTTACAAGTATATGAATTGCTAACCTGATCATCTAAATTTATTATTTTCTAATTTCTAGTAAAAAAGTTAGTAAATTGACATCAAATAATTAGTTTTTCAGCTAATTAGTTTCGTTACAGGTAGATGAAATTAAAATCTAATCATCTATTTTTTTTTAGTTTCTTTGTATAAATGTTACTAAACACTGACAGCTTTATCCATTCAATCAATCCTTATCACTCAGTGATGAAAGGCGACCCTCATTTGTTATCTTGTGTAAGTCCTTAAAATCGCATCTTTTCATCATTGATTTTAGAGGATTTAAGGACTTTTAATCACCATAATGTGCTTCATTTTATTGGAAAAGCATGATTTTGTGTTTGCATGCATCAAAGTCTGAATTCAAGTCAAAATTAATGGAAAAATCACATTTCTGCATGAGATGATGAAACTTTCTATTTTAGCATGAAAAGTCAGAAAATTCTCGTAACTTTTGGTTCACACAGGAAATTATGATATTTCTCTTCACCATTGGTTTAGTAGTTAAAGAAAATTAGATAAAATGGTGACATCTCATGCATTCATTTAGTGTGAATTGGGTCTCACATGTGCACCATTCATTTCCTACGTTAAATGAATTTTTATTGATCATTGATTATTTGTGTAGGGAGTTTCAGATGGTGGGGCCCACGAAAGAGAGGAATTAAAGATATAAGAAAATTCAAGAAGAAGATACACCATGGGACCCACACCACCTTGGATGTGAGTTCCTAGGTGGACGACCATGAGTGGGTCCCACTTACAAATTTCTGCAAGAAGCCTTCTTTGTTTTGAAGAAATTGGAGATTCAAATTCAAATTCAGATTTATTTCAAATCAATCTCAAGAAAGAAAAGAAAGTAACAAGTCTTGTGGAGAGGAATCCAGAAAGGAAGAAGGAAGGCGGGGGGAACTTTTTACACAATTATTAGCAAATTTAAAACAGTTCTGACTTTCAAATTGAGTGTCAGATCAGAGCAAACTTTCCACCGTTGAAAAGCTCTTTTCGAGTATATATCTATAGAGCCTAATTGCACCCAAAATTGCATCGATCAGAGAGGAAGATATGACCTTGGAAAGTTGACCGTTGCAATTTTAAGTGATGCAGCACTATAAATTGAAAGAAATCTCACTTCCATTATGGGGCCAAACTTCATTCAAACTGCACAACACAATTTGAAATCAGATTTTAGAAAAAGGGGCATTCGGCGACAGGTCCCCGAACATTACACTTTATGGCCTTAGATCCACAAAAAAAAGTCATAGAGCCAAAGGTCCCTCCCACACTTTCTCACACCTGAAATGTCTCGTTTACCCTTTCTTTATATCATAACCCATGATTGGTGGGATATCCCATTAATAATGGCCAACTAACATTTAATTGCCCATGATTAATGGAATCCCCAGATTTTCAAATAAATTCTAAAAACACATAAATAAATTTAAAAAAAATGAAAATAAATTTAAAAAAATGAAATAATTTTGAAAAATACAATAAGTTAAAAAAAGCAATATATATAATCAAATAACGCAAATAAATTTAAAAAGATCCAAATAAGTTTCAAAATATCCAAATAAATTTCAGAAAATATACATAAATTTCAAATAACGCAAATAAATTTAAAAAGATGCAAATAAGTTTCAAAATATCCAAATAAATTTCAAAAGACTCAAATAAATCTCAAAAGATCCAAAGAAAATTTCAAAAAATACAAATAAATTTAAAATAACGAAAATAAATTTAAAAAAAAGCATATAGATTTAAAAAAAACGTAAATAAATTTTCTAAAAAACTCAGATAAATTTTGAAAAAAAAAACTCAGATAAATTTACCAAAAACACAAAGAAATATGACAAAAAACAGATAAATTTGAACAACACTCGGATAACAGAAAACAGATAAATTTGAACAAAACTCAGATAAATTTACCAAAAACACAAAAAAATATGACAAAAAATAGATAAATTTGAACAACATTCAGATAAATATGACAAAAAATAGATAAATTTGAACAACATTCAGATAAATATGAAAAAAAACAGATAAATTTGATCAAAACTCAGATAAATTTGACCAAAAACAGATAAATTTGATTAAAAATCAGATAAATTTAAAGTAAAGCTTGCAACTAAGCTCTGTCACCGTCAATCCATTTTGTCTAACTTGTAGATTTCGTCGATAATACGAATCCAACAAAAAAAGGGAATGCAATTCTGAGTCCGGATGGCTCCAAAAATCCAAAAACATTTCTGGCCGTTGAACTCGGTCAAACTGCCACCACCTGGTATGGGATCTGGGCTGGGCTTCCATAGCAGGTCAGGTTAGAACTGACCCATAACTGAACCCAAATCATCATCTTCTTCTTCCTCCCCAGCGATGGCACGGCACGACGAGACGACAGCAGCGGGACGACGGCAGTCAGCGACGATCGGAATGAGTCCGGTGACGGGCGACGGCGTTTTTTTTTTTTTCCGATGACAACAGTGAACAGCCCCCCTTTCTCCTCCTCCTCCTCCACCTTCCACTTCTGCAGAAGCGGCGCCGCCTTGTTGCTCAGCGTCGCCAGCAGCCGCTTCGGCGACTCTAGCAACGGCGAATCCGACGATAATTTCAAACGATGCCAGGGATACTTTGGCGAGAATCTCATCGTCGGAGACGGCATCGTGAATTTCGAATTCCTCATCGGAGAGGCCATGGGAGACTCTTCTGGCACGAGACTCGAGCTGTGATCCCAACTACTCGTCTCCTTTCGGCTTCCCCTCCGGCCAGCATGGCCCAGTAGAAATTGAGAACCCTTCTCCGTTCTCCTCTGCAACTGATTGTGTGGCCCAACAAAGATCAAAACCGATCTCCCCTCTGCAACTCCGATCTTGGACTTCTTCTGCGTCTTCGATCCTTCCTGGCAGAACAATGAGATCAGGGTCGTCCAGCGATTGGAAGAGATGGGACTGATTTGCAGAGAGAAGTTAGTTCCTTTCCACACTGACGTCGGGCAGGCGCTAGAAAAGATCCAAAAATCCGTCGTTCAGAACACCTCTGATCTTCGATTGCCTGATCTGTGACTCTCACGAGGATCAGATCCAATAAAAACACTGATCGTGTAATCTCCGGCGAGTGTACAGGCCCAATCGTCTTCTTCGTGCAATCTCTGAACATCTGATCTTCGATTGCTTGATTTGTGACTCCCTTGTCGCAGAAGAAGAGGGATAATTAAAGATTTGAAATTCTGAATTTCAAAATTTTACGCCAAAATCTATTGAAAGGGCAGTTTCGTCAAAAAAAAATGCAAATATGTGGGTTCAGGGATCTCTCACTGCAAACAGTCTAGCTAAGTAGACCATAGGCCTTAATAAGTTTTTCCTTGGACTGAAGGCTGGATACCTTCACTTATAGGGACCTTTCACTAATTTTGCCATGGAAAAATCTCAAGGCAATGTTAGCCCAAGTGTGAAGATTAGCAGGAGATAAAGGAGTTCCAATTTTACAAGACGTGGCAAACAATTCAAGTTGGAAACAAGTTCCAAGAGACCAAGATTCTTACTTTCAAATTTTGCAAGAAATCTGGTTTTTCAAAGCGGGGTCCACAAGAGTTGCAATTTCTCCTATTAAAAATAATTTCCAGATTTGGGGCCCAAGGTAGAAAATTTCAAGATCTCAAAGAAGACCAAAGAAGGAAGTCTTGCTTGCCAAGAAGATTAAAAAGGAAAGTCTTCAAGAATTTTAGAAATATATCCAAACTTGGATTCTAAGCCAAGAAATATATATATATATATATATGAGAAATATTCATGTGCATCTATCCCTCACCACATTATGGTGAGGGACAACACAGCAGGACCACTTTATGATTCATCCAAATCATCCACATACATGGAACCCCCTAAACTACAATGGATCAATTGAGTTTTCATTAATCCGATTGGATTGGACCGTTAGATTGAGGGTCAAAATTTTCCTTTAATATAAAATCATTAAATTTGTGGATCACGGATGAAGGGGTTAGAGACTTGGATTGACTTCAAACTTGATATATGGTCTCATCTCATATGACTCTTTCCATCCCCCCAAGTCCCATGATCAATGGGGCCCTAGTCTCTCACCATGCACATGAACATTGCCATATATATATATATATATATATATATATATATATATATATATATATATGAGATGCAATCCATCCAAGCTTAACAACCCAAAGGCCAAAACCCAAACAAGACCTATGAAGGGGATTTCGCCATCCAAGTCAGTGGCCAGCCCAAACCTGATCAGAGCCAATATAATCACTCAGGTCAGCAGAGTTCCTATTTTGACCATTTGTGGCCTTCAAAAGGACAGACACAACATCCAATTGACCTAATTTCCTAATTATTTTCTAGATGGCTAATCCCCAAAGTTTTCCAACAGCATTGGGCTTCACATACTCATGTCCTATTTTAAAAAGCAAGTACTATAGAGATCTATATAAAAAACCATTGAAGCGTGATCGGAATAGATTGCAAGATTCTGTTCATCCTTGTGTAATGGCTGCGAGATCTGTTGATAGATTTTACATACATCCGGGAAAAAAATGGCAATCTGTTTTATAGCTGAACAAGAAATACATCTAAAACCACATTTAAATATCGCATTCACAAGTAGACTGCCCCACTAACCTATCCAACATATAAATGAGATGTATCTAAAGCTCTCCTGAAGTTGGTGCCAAACTGATGGATCCCCAAGAATCATGCTGCGCCAAAATGAGCATCCATTTTCTTACACAAAGGTTCAAACACGCAGAAGACTTGATTGGCACCTGCATTGAGTTATATGTATGATAAATGTCACAATCCCCACTGAATCATCCTCAAATATCCAGATGATCCAGGTTGATCATGCTTGCTGAGTTCTGTATGAGTTCCTTCCGAACATCCACCTGAAATGGAATTCATAAAAATTGTTTGATGGATAAAGATGTCAGTAGGAATCAACTGTTTACAAATGATGAACAAGAGAGTTTCAACAGGCTGGGTCAGTCTCGGATTGACCACACTCTTCAATCCATTTATTTGTTAAGCCGCAAAACAGGGAATTCTCAAGGCAAAGTTCAGATTCTGATAGCCATAAATGGACCCAGGTAAAAAGATGTCAGATCTGGACCCAGCCCTTCCAACCATGCAATTGGCTTTTAAATAAAGATAACCCAATCACAATCAAATGGGAAAAAGGTTCTAACAATAAATACAGTAAGTGTTGCTTACCCGAGCACCCATGAGAGAGGAGAACACTACATTTGCTTCTGCAGCATCTTCAACTACTAATCGTTTAAGCAGCCTTTTTTCTGGATCCATTGTTGTTTCCCACAGTTGGACAGGCATCATCTCACCCAAACCTTTTGATTCAAGGAATATAATACTTTTCTTAAGGAAATAAGAGAAGAAAACGGGGAAGAATGCAGGTTGGTGCGCATGTAACGCAGTTGAAATATTGAGTGTTAATGCATTCAGATGCATATACTAAGGTTGTGTCAGCTCATGAACCAACTCGACTCATCTCAGTTGGGCTCGGACTCAAGCTAATCAGGCTGAACTTGAGCAAGGGCCTCCTCAGCTTTGACTGGATCAATCTTAACTTAATTACGGGCTTGGACCATTAATGTACATAAAATGTGTTCGAGGAAAAGCTGATCACAAACCCAAGCTCAAGCCTGGGCTTGTTTAAAATCAACTTCGGTAAATTGACTCCTAGAGTTTCACTCAATCGAGTTAAGCTTGAGGAACTAAGCTCGATTTGGCTTGTCCTCACTTTACCGAACTTGAGGAGCTGAGGTTGAGTTTCCTTGGTCCTCACGTTACCTAGCTTAAGCTTGAAGTTACACTCAGCTTGGCTTGTTTACACCCCGAGTACATACTGCTCTTCAGTTATGTCATCCTATGAGAATGGAAGATCCTGGAAATCAAATTTTAGTAAAGATGAAGTATGGCAGTGGTTTTGAAAGAGTAAGAGTTTTCAAGATGAATTTTAGGGCAACCTGCATCCACTAAAGACCATCAGATCAGGGCACCACATGCATTCCTGATGGATCAGGACTATAACTAACCCCTCAAGGTAGCTGGTTGGTACATCTTATTTACATAACATGCTTGAGCATTCAAGCTTACATTAAGTATTTATGATGTGCATTAGGATGTATGAGAACTAGTATATGCTTGAAAGTCTGTGCAAGGGATTGGTTGAGAATGCATTTACAATTGGATATAGATAACCTTATCCAATTTTCATACCTTTGAATCGCTGGATATTAAAGGAAGCATTTGGTGGGAAAGTCTTCCGGAGGAGTTTAAGATCTGCATCATTGTAGCAGTAGTGTACTTGCTTCCCTCGCTCAACCTGCATACATCTGAAAAACATGAAGCCATGGAGGCTCAAATACTCTTCAAATTTAAACAAGGGGAAGAAGGCAGACCTTGAAAAGTGGTGGAACACCAACGTAGATGACACCTTCGTCAAAGAGTGCTTTCTGCAAAGGCAAAAGGCTGAAACAAGTCATCAACCAGATTATATTCATAAAATGAGTTACCAATAATGAAAAATCAAATACATCAAGGATGCAGACCACAGGGGACTGGCCCATTCTTGTGTCTGTTGCTTATTTTGATTATCATCTTTAGTTGTGATATGTAGCCCATTTGTCAAGGGCACTTTAGACTTTTCCTATTTTTTCGTGAATGGTGTAGATCAGATCTCATGCCTTTACCCAATGGTCGAGAAAAGCTTTAGGGCTTCTTGTAGAACATATTTAAGCAATGAAAGAGGAGGAAGAAAGAAAGATTTTTGGATTTTGAAGAAAAAAGACACTCATAAACCTTGGATAGGTGAGTTGTTGCAACAGATTTGCCCTTTCGCAATCTGGTTTGCACCAGTTGGTATCAGAGTGCAAATCGATCCTAAGATTTGTGTTGTGAATCAGTCTCCCTAATTATGCCTCCCCGAAGAGCTTGTGGTCGTCGGCCAGAGGCCGAGAGTGACATGGGTCATGAACCAGATCCAGGAGAGATTGAAATTCAAAATTTAAGGCAGCAAGTTGAACAGCTGACCCAACGCCTGGAGAGTCCGAATCATCGTGAGAATTATAACAATGATATAGGTGCCAGGGAATTTATCACCCCGTTCCATGGTCGGTCTCCGGTAATAAGACGACGACATATGGAATGTCATGAGGACACTGATTGGAGTCTAAATATTAAACTGGAAATTCCTAAGTATAATGGCACCATGAAAAGCAACGAGTTTTATGATTGGCCGAACGCAGCTGAGAAAGTTTTTGCATATAAAGATTTGGCCGATCACAAGAAAGTCAAGTTGGTGGCTATTAAACTTTGTGGAAAAGCCGATGCATGGTGGGAACAACTTCAGAAGTCTCGTCGACGCATGGGAAAGTCGGCGATCACTTCATGGGAGAAGATGAAAAAAATACATGAAGGGGTATTTTCTTCTCCCACATAAGCAAATACATTTTATGCGGCTACAAAATCTCCAACAAGGATATCGCTCTGTAGATGACTATACTGAGGAATTCCAGTATTTAGAGGCCCGTAATGGTGTTAAGGAAGATGAAGATCAGCTAGTGGGGGGATATAAGGGCAGGTTACGGTCATCCATATGGAAGGCGATGAAAGGCGATGGCTTACCATCCATGTTACACACATAAGCCATTCAGCGAGCAACCGCCATTGAAGAATCGCATGCCATTGAGATCATGCGGTCTAGGTCATCAATTCCACAATCTTCTAAAGACGAGGGTGTATTAAAGAAATTTGGGCAACAACTTAAAGAAGACACTACACGCGGTCCTCAATTCAACCAACTTAGATGGGTCGACGAGCTACTGATGCAGATGATAAGGGGAAGGTAAAGCGACCGTCCGTTGCTTTAAGTGCAATGAGTAAGGTCACATATCCTCAGAATGTCGGAAGAGAGAAATTCATATGACTGAACGGGAAGAAGAATCAAACACACCATCCGATGTAGCGGATGATGATAGGCCTGAATTTGATAAATCTGAGACCGGCACTATCTATGGTGATGGAGGTCAATCTTTGATGATCCATAAAACACTATTCTCTCCAAAAAAAACCTACCGAAGATGATTAGCTTCACACTAGCATCTTCCGTACTACATGCACTGCAAATGCCACTTGATCACGGATGGGGGTAGTTGCGAGAACGTGGTATCACAAGAAGTCATCAATAAGCTCAAGCTCCCAACAGAAAAGCATCCGGCATCGTACAAGCTTTCATGGTTCAAGCACGACAATGAGTTACCAGTAACTCGCAAAGCATTAGTTTCTTTTTCTATTGATGGTAGATACCATGAGGATGTATGATGTGATTTAGCCCCCATGGATGTTACTCATATATTATTGGGTAGGCCATGGTAGTATGACCGTCGGACACTTCACGATGGTTATTAAAACACAAACACTTTCTACAAAGACAATGCAAAAATTGTCCTTGGGTCTACTCGCGAGAAAATTAATACGAAACCTACTTGGTTAGGGGACGTAAGTAATTTCTCAGGTGATATAGGTGATGAGGACACTCAAAAAGAAGAAATTATGGAAGATACTGATGTTGAGAATGTTGAAGATGAATTAAATTCACCTCCTATATTTGATGAATATATGGAAGATGATATTCAATAACTGAATGTAGAAAATCAGATTTTTGACAAAGGCCAAGGCCAAGATGAACAAGTAGTTGTAGCTGACAATCAAGTTGCGATAGAATTTGTGCCAAAGCCAGAGTGAATTCTGCCAATGGAAAATGTCACATCATAATTTGTTCCCAAGCAAGAATGCAAACCGTAGGTGGTGACTCTTGAAGATCATCTTAATTCTGAATATGTTGATCCAATTTGGGAAGAGGTAGAGCGGCAACAAGAAGCATCCAAACAGGTTCGTGAAGTTGCAAATCAGATTGAAAGCTCAGTTCTGACAACAGCCGTAATGAGTGTGCAGCATCATGAAGACAATTTAAAGCAACAAAAAGAACTTCAAGCTCCTCCACAAAAATGCCGCAAGAAATGAAACCACCGACACAAATGGCAACACGAATATGCAAACTCGAGAATGAGTTCTTCTCAATCGGGGGAGAATGATGCAGAAATTGATGACGATCTAATTTTTGGCTGAAGCTTATATGCAATAGTTGGAGCATCCCAAGATGGGCCCGCAAGGGTCCCGACATGTTTTGATGGAAAACTTGGGCCCAAACAGTCTAAAACTGTGTTTCAGGGACTATTTTATTATTACAGTAAATTACAGGGTGCTGTTCGCAGTTTTCAGAAAATCCTAGCAGTTGAAAGGATCTCACGTTGCTGTTTTTCGGCCTATAGTTTGGTGGGTCGAACTAGACCCAATCCACATGAGACCAATGTCAACAGGCTCGCCAGTGAGTGCTCTTTAAGATCGTTGAGTCCTGACATCCAAAGCATGGCCCATGTGGGCCCCACACCAGATCTCCTCCAAAGTACCTGAGACGACCCAGATTTTTTCTGATTTCCAAAGTGCCGCAAGGGTCCCGACAAGTTTTGATGGAAAACTTGGGCCCAAACAGTCCAATTCTAAATCTAAAACTGAAACCCAAACAGTCTAATTCTAAATCTAAAACTGTGTTTCAGGGACTGTTTTATTATTACAGTAAATTACAGGGTGCTGTTCGCAGTTTTCAGAAAATCCTAGCAGTTGAAAGGGTCTCACGTTGCTGTTTTTCAGCCTACAGTTTAGTGGGTCGAACTAGACCCAATCCACATGAGACCAATGTCAACAGGTTCGCCAATGAGTGCTCTTTAAGATCGTTGAGTGCTGACTTCCAAAGCATGGCCCATGTGGGCCCAAACCAGATCTCCTCCAAAGTGCCTGAGACGACCCAGATTATCGAGTTTTCTGATTTCCTTTATTTTTCTTATTAATTTCTGGATATATTCCAATTAGAAAGTTTGTTTGAGGCTTTTATTTGTGGTAGGATTTAACTATAGTAGGTTTCTTAGGGTTTGAGGTGGTTTTAAGTCTTTTATATAGGTGTTGTTTTCGTCTGTTACTGTTCATGCTACCCGAGAGTAATAGTTTGCAAATAGCAGCAGTTTGCTTTGTTTTCTACCCTCTCCCTAGTGTCATGTTGATGCATCGTGATTGAGAAGGCTCTTTAAGGTCAGACTTTGGGAATTTTCAACATTGTTCCTTCCCCATTAATTTCTGTATTTCTTGCTGCATATTGGTGTGTTGTTGGATAATTTCTGGATTTTATTTATGTGGGCCCTAGACAGTCCGATTGCGTCAAATCGGGACTGCGTCGGTTGGTATCAAAGCTTCATCAGTCCCATGGTCGATTTGGCGTCCAGAAAGAGAGATCAACAGGTGTGACCTGATTTGAATCTCACGGTGGACCAATTCGGTGTGCAGTAGATCGAAGCAGAGAGTTCGGACTCTGTTTGGAGGAGTAGGACTGAGCTCCACTGTTGCTTCCTAACTGCCAGCCGACCGACGGGATACATTGCCGCTGCTGGGGAGATCACCGACCACGGCACGATCTCCACTGCCGACTTGGAGAAAGTGCAGTGCTCGGTTCCTGTCTTGCAGAAAGAGAGAAGAGGAAGAACGGGTTTGCAGCCCCTTGTTGCTGCACGTGGAGCGCCCAAATTGTCACTGATCAAGCCACCAGACGCTGCCAGAGAAGGAAGTGCAGAGGGGAAGAAAAGGGCCAGTTGCTGTTTGTAGGTGACTTGAGCAGGAGAAGGACGTTGCCACAATTGTTTGCTCGTCATCGTCGTTCAACCGCAGCCCAGTTGCAGAAAGAAGCCGAGCCACCTGTGGCCGAGCGCACGGCAAACCGGCCATGCAGATCATGCCAAAGAAGGCAGAGGAGAGGTGGATGCTGCACACAGATCCGAGGGAGAAATCTCTGTTCGGACCTGGGGCACACACTCTGCAAAATCAATAGAGTTTATTCTGTCCACAGGAACAGTGAGACAATTCAGAAGGCCTGGGTTCTGCACCAAGCGGTAGCTTCCTTTTAAACTGTTAGCTGCTGGTTTCAGCTTCTGTTCTCTTTCTATTGCTTGCTCTCCTCTCTTTTTTGACAATTTGATGAAAACAGAACCTTGAACAGCGACTCCATTCTGCTGTGGAGTATAAGGACAAGTTCTTTGAGAAATAATGCCTTTTTTTTTTTGGAAAAACTGTTGAAAATCAGATGATGCATATTCCCCGCCCGAATCCGAGCGCAAGATTTTAATGCATGTGGAAAATTGATTCTCAACATAAGCCAAAAAAATTCTAAAAACATTAAAAACATCAGATTTTGAATGTAGAAAATAAACCCATGTGAACCGACTGAAATCATCAATAGAACACAAAGTGTTTATAGTGAGCGTGAGAAAGAGCTGGAGCAATTCCCCATACATCGCTATGAATTAAGTCAAAACACTGAGTGCTGTGTGAAGTGGAAATAGGAAAAGGAAGAGTTTTGCACTTTCCCATTTTACAAGTAGCACAATCAAAAGGCACGCAAGAAGATAAACCAGAAGATTTATTTAATAAATCAGAATGTAACATAAGGGACAAAGTTTTTGAAATAGGGTGTCCAAGCCTATTATGCCACAATTGGCAGCTATCTCGAATAGAAAAACAAAACACATCATTGTCAAATTTCTTCCTAGAAAGTTTAGAAAAATCCAGCGGAAACAAGCGTCCACACTTAGGCCCCCTCACGATCTCCTTCCCGGACATCTGGTATCTGAAGTTTGCCATTGTATTGTGTCACATTGGAGAGTGGGGCATGGGAATACGTCATATGAGTAGACGCACTGGAATCAAGGAACCAAGTAGAAGATGGAGGGGATGTACCTGAGAGACCAAAAGCAGAGAGGGCATTGACAATCATTTGTTGAACTAGTTCAGGAGTGAGAGAGGATGAGGGCCCAGGCTGTGAGGGTGCAGATGTAGTAGCAGGCATAACCGAAAAAGCAACATAAGCATGTGGAGTCTGAGACTGTGGTGATGGACGTTGTGGGCGGCAGCGACATTCAGAGATGATATGTCCCGACTTTTTACAGTAACTGCAAACCTTCTGTTTGCATTGAGTTGCAATGTGCCCAAATTTCTAACCACTGTAACACTACGTTGTGCTCAAGTCTCGAGGAGGAGGCTTAGAAGTCCTATTGGCAGAGAACGCGGCTGAATAAGTCTCGGTCATTGATTGAGCTATATGAGCCAAGGTCGCAATGCGCCGTTCTTCGCGTAGGAGTTCATTCAAGCAGACATCCAAGGAAGGTAATGGCGTCCAATTCATCAAGGCAGATCGGACGGTCTCATATTCATTCCGCAGTTTCATCAAAAACTGATCCCTTTGACTAGAGGCCTGAAGATCTTGAATTACTGTCAACACATTGTCAGCCACATCTGCATATTTAATACTATCGTATTCCAACCAGGGCGTACCGAATCCGGAATAGTAGTCTTCGATTGACAAGGCCCTTGTGCATAGTCAGCAATCGCACACTCAAGATGAAATTGACGTGCAGAATTATGTTGATGGTACACTTTCTTCAAATACCCCCACATGGCTTTAGAGGTTGGGTAACATTTGAGATTCATAATCAGATGTGGCTCGACGGATCCTAGAATCCATGATTTGATTTTTGCATCTTTAGTGAGCCAAGGGGATATCTTCTTCTCATCCTCAGTGGGTTTAGGGTCAGCGCCAGAAACATATCCCCACAATTCCTTAGCTTCTAGGTATATTTGAAATTGGAAAGACCAGGCAGGGTAATTTTTTTCAGTGAATTTGATCAAGGTCACCTCAGATTTTCCATCTCAATTTATGGAAAAAAAAACTGATTGAACAGTGAAATACAACAACCAAAAAAATAGCAGCAGTTGTAAGAAAAACAGTTCTTGTGTGCAGGAGACAAGATCCAACCAGGCAGCGATGAAAAAAAATTCAATCCAGAACAAGAAAAGTGAAAAAAAAAAACACCTCTGACAACCCTGAATGGAGTTGTAGATCCTCTACGTGGGCCCCATAGATGGATCTGGGCACTGATCAGATATCCGATCTAAGGAATGATACTATTTTCGCACCTACTGGAACAAGCTTGAATAGATTTCGCTAAATATCCAGGATTCTGGATGGTCTTGATCAAACTTTGTGTCAAATTTTGAAAAAACACAAGAACGGTCAGAAAGCCCACCTGGCAGTGCTGAAAAATCCTAAAAAAATCACTAAAAATCTCAAAAGGCCCAGGCGACCTTGACTGGGATGATCTTTGAAGATGCTGTGATGATCACAGGTGGGCCATAGTAGGGGTGTACACCGGGTTCCTAAACCCGGTCCGACCCGGCAAACGGCCCGGCCCGGAGATAATCGGGCGGGTGACACTTGTCATTTACCGGGTCGGGTTATTTATTTTACCGGTCCGGATTCCGGGTTCCAACTTTTGGGCTATTCGGGTTATCGGGTGACAAATAAAATAAAATAAAAACATTAAAACTAATAAAATATCTAAATTTTATAAAATATATGAATTTGGATATGATATTGATATATAATTATATATGTATAAATATATTTAAACTAAGGGAAGTTCGTTTTTAGTATGACCCATAGAGACCCAGACTTGGGCAACCATTACTTAGTAGCAAGATGGTCCATGGATTTCCAGGGTAAGGCTAACTGGGTAATCAGGGTTCTGTTAACCTAAAAGGTTGGACACAAACCTACAGATGAAACCTCTGCGGCTGAGAATTCAGATAACCTGTTATGGACCTGAATGGGTCCAGATTAGGAACACCGATGCCTGTGCCTGAGACCTGAGAAAAGGAAGAAGAATAGTAGGTCAGAGGACCCTGGCTTGAGCAGCGCAGGGCTCTTTGATGCCTAAGTCAGTTTAAGAACTGAACAGTAGGATGGAGATTTTTGGGGAAGAAGATGATACCAGCAGTGTGGTGTCCTTGTTGGCCTGTCTTGCTTGTGGATTGTTCTTGTGTTTATATAGAGGAAGAGAGGAGGCAAGGGGATGGTTGACTGTCTTGTCATAGCCCACTCTGTTAGGTACTAGGGAGGCGCAGTCCCATCGTAGCCTACTTTTCTTTAATTGCAGTCCCATCAAGCCTTATCATGGCGTTTTGGGAGCTGTGGACGGCGATCTGTCAGGGACTATGGGTGGTGCCCTTATCTTGTTGCACGTGCCGTAGCATACTTGAGCGTCCATGGGAGGACAGTTGTCTGCCTTGGCTAGCTCTGGCATTGTGACCGAGGTTAGGGTGTGTTGCCGAGGTTGGGGAGCCGAGGTCGAGAACGACCTTGACTTGGCTAGAGAGAGAGATCTGGCAACGGCGCCGAGGTGGAGCACTTGGCCGAAGTGGGATGCTTTGGCCGAAGTGGAGTCCGCCGAAGTGGAGGAGTTGTGCACAGGAGGCGTGGAGCTTTCATCCGAGACCAAGGCGGGAGCACGAGACCGAACCTGCCGGGATGGACTTGCTGGTGCGGGGGCCCCAGATGGAGCATCTGGCCGGGACTCTGATGAGTTCGGGAATATCCCCACACAATAGCCCCCAGCTTCTGAGCTCTGAGAGTACTCTTTGAGGTCGGAAGCTAAGAAGGGAGGAGTTGTTGAGCTTGGTAGTTTTCAGTGTCTGGTTTGCCACCAACTGAGAGACCGAGACGTGACCAACTGGCTCGTTACCAGAGGTGCAGTCTCGTTGGCCGGCGATCTGGTACTGTCACCGAGAATGTGTGGCCGAGTTCAACATGAGGTCGAGGAGGCGATATGGAACAGTCTCTTCGGTATTTCTTGTTGAGCTGCCATTGGCCGAGGTGGGGACGTGGAGCAGTCTCTTTGGCCGAGGTGAACCCAAAATTTCGAGGATCTCGGTTGTGCGAGCCTGGTCCGGGATCGATCTCGGGGGGTGTATGAACCCAGAGTTTTGGGAACGACTGGGTGTATGAACCCTAAGTCAGTCCCTGGGTGCGTGAACCCAAAGTTTAGGGAAGACTGGGTGTATGAACCCGAGGTCAGTCCCAGGGTGTATGAACCCAGAGTTTTAGGAGCGACTGGGTGTATGAACCCTAAGTCAGTCCATGGGTGCGTGAACCCAAAGTTTAGGGAAGACTGAGTGTATGAACCCGAGGTCAGTCCCAGGGTGTATGAACCCTAAGTTTTAAGAGCGACTAGGTGTATGAACCCTAAGTCAGTCCCTTTGGCGCTGGCCGAGATGGAGAAGCCTGGACGGTACGCCAGAGCAGTCTCTTTGGCGCTGGCTGAGATGGAGAAGTCTGGACGGTACGCCAGAGCAGTCTCTTTGGCGCTGGCCGAGACCAACATGAGGCCGAACCTGCGTGAAGCGCGTAGCTAGCACGAGGCGACACCAACATGAGGTCGTGAAATGCGGTCGAGACCAGCATGAGGCCGAAACCAGCGTAAGGCGGAAACCAGCACGTGGACGGACCAGCATGAGGTCGTTAAATGCGGTCGAGACCAGCATGAGTCTGAAACCAGCGTGAGGCGGAAACCAGCACGTGGACGGACCAGCATGAGGTCGTTAAATGCGGTCGAGACCAGCATGAGGCCGAAACCAGCGTGAGGCGGAAACCAGCACGTGGACGGACCAGCATGAGGTCGTTTGGAGGCCAAGAAGCCTGGGAGTATGGAACGACTCCAGGGTGAGCTCGGTGGCTCTGGATGACTGATGGCGGTAGAGGACCGTGCGATCAAGGCTAACAGCAGAGGACCGTGCCGTCGAAATGACGGTAAAGGGTCGTACAATCGAAGCCGACAGTAGAGGGTCGTGCCGGTGTCATTCGAAGCTGACGGCGCCATCAAAGCTGACAGTAGAGGACCGTGCCACCGAAATGACGGTAGAGGGTCATGCGATCGAAGCTGATGAGCGGTCGAAGCTAAGTGATGATAGGGGACATCTAGCTGCCTCCCGAGCTGGAGGAGACTTCTGCCGAGCTGGGGGCTGCTAGCGAGCTAGAGGCTTCTACCGAGCTGGAGACATCCGCCGAGATGGAGGCTGCTGCCGAGCTGGAGACATCCGCCGAGCTGGAAGCTATTTGGTCGTTTTCGTAGAGGTTGAAATGCTCCTGGGCTCGGGCTTCGTCTGCTTCTTGCCTGACGAACCGGTTTATCCTGGTCATCAGTGCTGCTATAGTGACCACGGGATGCATGACCAAGTCCCTCCGAAGGTCGTTGCCTGGTAGGAGGGCTTGTTGGAAAGACGTGACTGATATTGTATCTGAGGCAGCTGTAGACAGTCCAGAACCTTTTGACGAACTGCGTGACGTTCTCGGTCTGCTTCATTCTGAGGGCCATCAGGTCGGCGGCTGACCTGGGGATGACCCTGTGAGCTTGGAACTTCGTCATGAAGGAACTCCGGAGCTGCTGCCAACTTTTGATCGATCCTTGGGGGAGTGCGCAGAACCACTTTAGGGGGAGGTCCCCGAGGCTGGAAGAGAAGACTGTAGTTCAGGTGGCCTGCATCGCCCCACACCGACATCCTCTGAGTGAAGTGCCGGAGGTGTGCTGCTGGGTCCGAGGTCCCATCGTAAACGACGAACCTCGGGACGCTGAAATCTTCAGGAAGGGGGAAGTTTCTAATCTCTGGAGAGAAGGGGGATGTGCCGAAATCATCAGAGTTCAGCCGAACTCGAGCGAAACCGGCTACCTCCATGTTCTGTCGTACCGCTTGCTCGATGTATCGATCAAGCCACTCTCTGAAGTCGTGATTGTTACCCGAGCTTTCGCCATGAGCTCGGTTGCTTCTGTTGTCCTTCAGGGTGCGCCTTTTGGAAGGTGGAGTCGAGGTCGAATCCTTAGAGGATGAACCCGATCGAGTACCCTGCTGTTGGACGCTTGCTGGACCAGATCTTGCTCCTGACCTTTCCCGGCGAGGGACCGTCGGCAGCTGTGTCGACAGTGTCAATGGTTCCTTTCCCTTTCTGGTTCTTCGAGGCATGGTGTAGGGAAGATGGCTTTTTGCTCGTTCCCCACAGACGGCGCCAATTGTAAGTGCAAAAAATGTAACTCACAAGAAGGGGGGGTGCCTACACAGACTTATCCAAAGAGATTAGGAACACCGATGCCTGTGCCTGAGACCTGAGAAAAGGAAGAAGAATAGTAGGTCAGAGGACCCTGGCTTGGGCAGCGCATGGCTCTCCGATGCCTAAGTCAGTTTAAGAACTGAACAGTAGGATGGAGATTTTTGGGGAAAAAGATGATGCCGGCAGTGTGGTGTCCTTATTGGCCTGTCTTGCTTGTGGATTGTTCTTATGTTTATATAGAGGAAGAGAGGAGGCAAGGGGGTGGTTGATAGTCTTGTCATAGCCCACTCTGTCAGGTACTAGGGAGGCGCAGTCCCATCGTAGCCTACTTTTCTTTAATTGCAGTCCCATCAGGCCTTGTCATGGCGTTTTGGGAGTTGTGGACGGCGATCTGTCAGGGACTATGGGTGGTGCCCTTGTCTTGTTGCACGTGCCGTAGCATGCTTGAGCGTCCATGGGAGGACAGCTGTCTGCCTTGGCTAGCTCTGGCATTGTCATCGAGGTTAGGGTGTGTTGCCGAGGTTGGGGAGCCGAGGTCGAGAACGACCTTGACTTGGCTAGAGAGAGAGATCTGGCAACGGCGCCGAGGTGGAGCACTTGGCCGAAGTGGGATGCTTTGGCCGAAGTGGAGTCCGCCGAAGTGGAGGAGTTGTGCACATGAGGCGTGGAGCTCTCATCCGAGACCAAGGCGGGAGCACGAGACCGAGCCTGCCGGGATGGACTTGCTGGTGCGGGGGCCCCAGATGGAGCATCTGGCCGGGACTCTGATGAGTTCCGGAATATCCCCACACAGACCTGAATCTGAATGTCTTCAAAATGGGGCACATAACCTACTTTTTCAAGTCAGGTCATTGGGTAGTTGGGGGAAAGGTGATCAATCCATTGCACTCCCTACCACTGTCTAGATGGCCACAAGAAACATGAAATGAAAGCATATATGGTGATGACCCCAGTTTTCCAATCTATACAACTGGTGCATCATAACCCATCAATGTTGGGATCCACCAGCTGATCACTTCTCACATCATAGAGGCCGTTACAGTGTATACTCAGAAGAAACTCAAATGCAACATATAACATGGCAAATGAATCCATACTTGAATTCAGCTGATTATGAGCTGAAGTGTACGCTGTAGCATACAGCATTACATGGGATCATGGATTACATTGTTCAAGTGAGGCCATGGGTTTCAATTCAAGGGTTGGAATTGGAATGGGCCACAAATATTTGCAAGGAAAGGATCCATTTAATGCCCTCCAAGATTCAAAAAAAATTTGACATTTGTCTAGTCAACTCAAAATAAAATAAATAAATAAATAAAACATGGGTATCTGGGTCACCCGGTAACCCGACCCGGTAAACCCAAATATGGATTACCGGGCATTCGGGCGGGTCTCTTAAGTCTATAAAATTACCTGGTCGGGTCATACCCGGCCCGATAACCCGAGATCCGGCCCGGTGTACACCCCTAGGCCATAGTACATCTGAGGCTATCGCAGGTCCTGAATGACTGTCGAACACTTGAAACAGATTCTCGATCTGTTTTTCTTCACAAGAAAGAGTGATCTCTCTCTGATTATCTCCTTGATGACTTCTAAGACTGAAAACTAGATTTCTGCTCTGATACCATGACAATTTGATGAACACAGAACCTTGAAAGCAATGGTTTGAATACAATACTTAGAATGTATTGTCGTGTGTCTCCTTGGAGATCATTCCTCATTATATATAAAGGTTTTACATGCCTTAATCAATGTTTAAAGTTTAGGAAACTAGCTAATTTACATCAATCTATTCTAAGTTAGGAAACTAGCTAATTAACAAAATATGTACAGCAGTATAACCATTGACCCAATCAATCCCACGTGTGACAGCAGTAGATCTTCTCATGGGCCTTGGGCCTTATTAACATTTTTTCGGTCCTATTTGTTGTCAGGTGACTCATGGATGCAGAGTTTGGGTTTGGGAACTGTTTTGTGTGTTGTGTGAGCTGCATACAGCTGGGACAGGTGTGATAGGGACCCTGTTTTGTTGCTGGTTGTGTTTTCCAGCCAGCGTTGTTTCATATAGCCTGTACTGCACCAGCATAGTAGGTTCTGTGTAATCTGAAAATAGTAACTGAAAGCTATTTGGGGCCTGCTCAACTGCTGGTTCTACTTTCCCGCCACCTATTGCTAAAAACAGTGTGCTATTTCGGTCTCTGTTAGCACAAGTTGGTAATGCCTTCCCATAGAGTATGTGGTTCTAGGCATTATTCTGGAAATAAAGGTAATCGCTTATATGACCGGCAATATATGGAAATCCAAAATCTGCGTACGCAAATTGAGACCCTAGCTTGGTGTTTGGATCAAATCAAACCACGGGATCAGTTGTTTCAGTAGTCGGCCTATGAAGGTGATGATAATTCTTCGGTTCATTGTTATTGATCAAATGATTATGGTAATTTTGATGATCCAATTTATGATGATGAGTCAGATGAAGATCATCATGATAAACTTAATACACCAATCTGGGATGTCTATGGAGATGATAATGATGTACCGCATCAGACCATGATTTTGATAATAAAATAGATTTTGATAAGCATCTTGATTATGAAGAAAGCCCAATTGTCAATGATGAGAAGATTTGACATATTAGATGGAGCACATTTGACTAATATTACTTTGGACAGTGGTGTTGAGACCAGTGAATTTTGAAGACATAGATTTGGTTAATGAGGCGATGGACCACTCATCGGATTTTATTGCAATGCCAATTCCAAAACCGCATATTTGTTCATCGGAAAACAAATCAATTGATCTTAAGCTTTCACAAGAATATCTGCCCGTTGAAGTCCTTGACATTGACTTTTCATCTTTGGGGATGAACGACAGATGGTCAAAGTTTGCGATATAAAAATCAAAATTAAACATTTGAAACATCAATTCTCTCCATTGCACATCCAATCAAAGTTTGGACATCAAAGAAATCAATTACTAAGGTCTACTTGGAGCAAAAGATCCGCTGAAATTTCCAATCCATATGAAGAGTATGAAAATCAACAAGAGCATTGGAAATTAGTAAGTTGGATTTTTGACCAAAGAAGATACTTACAGAACGGGAAGACTGATGCAGATCACAGGGCTATAGGCAGTATAGGGGACTGGCCATTCTTGTGTCTTTGCTTATTTTGATTATCATATTTAGTTGTGTTATGTAGCTCATTTGTCAAGGGCACTTTAGACTTTTCCTATTCTTTTGTGAATGGCCTAGATCAGATCTCATGCCTTTACCCAATGGTTGAGATAAGTTTTAGGGCTTCTTGTGGAACACATTTAAGCAAATGAAAGAGGAGGAAGAAAGAAAGCTTTTTGGATTTTGAAGAAAAAAGACACTCATAAACCTTGGATAGGTTGAGTTGTTGCAACAGATTTGCCCTTTGGCAATCTAGTTTGCACTTTCACCAATCAACACTTTAAGCATGAGTTGCATACCCCAGTTCGCAATTGTTGCTGCCGTTGTTTTTTGCATTAGTAGTATCAGTTGATTGGCGAATTGTTCAAACATTTTTTTAATTATTATTGGTAAAATGACTTGAGCCCACAACCTAAAGGTCACAATAAAGAGCACTTTCCACTGTGCCATGGGTTCTCGTATATGTCAGAATACAGCATGGGCACAGAAAGGTCAAGTTTTTTATGTACATAAGGAATACAAAAAGAAAACGTGGCTATTTTTTAAACTATCAAGGTATGATAAAGTTAATTTTTAATTGGCTTGTGATCTGGTGCATCAAAACACACCCCCTACCTGATATCTGAAGAAAAATGTCAACAGAAGAGTACGAATGTGAGCGCCATCTACATCAGCATCAGTTAGAATAATGATCTTATGGTAGCGAAGACCCTCCTTTTTGAAATCCTCTCCCTGAAACAAGAACTGTGTCAGTGAAATAATGCAGAAAGGTGAAGATGCAAATGCATTGCAACAACCTTTACTCCAAGTCCAAGACCAAGAATAAGATTTTGAATTTCTTCATTTTTGTACATAGCAGCTTCATCCTTCCTTTCAATGTTCAAAATTTTACCCCTTAGGGGCAAAATAGCCTGCGCATAGACATCAACAAGTCAATCCATTTCGGAAAGGCCATCATCAGTATCATTTACATTACTACAGAAAATTTAGCATTCAGGCCATACAACCAGTTAATTGCAACTATTGATATTGGAGGAACAAAACCGTTACCCCAAGGAACTTAAAAGACCATATGCCCTAAACAAAAGAAATTGAAAAGTGAAGTACAAAATGGAAGCAGTGCATGGATGTTAAAAATGGACAAATGCAAAGAGGATTGAGATCAACACATCGATTATAGCAACATATGTTTTCTGGATAACTATCTTGGACTCTCTCTTTTAGCAAACCCGAGATATCATCTTTGGAATCCCATCATTAACGAAATTGAAAACAATCTAGCTTCTTAGAAAAAAGAAAAATAAATTTCTCTCTGTAGGAGGTAGAAGTCTGTTCCCAGGCTGGTTAGGGACATGTTAATGTGCGTGGATGTGGGAGACCGAGTCCCACATGAAGCTAAAAAGAACTGCCCTCCTAAGTTCACCTTTGATAACTGTTCAATCTATTTTATCCCTTCTCCAAATGCTGAAGAGTGGCCAAAAAAAAAAAAAAACACCAAAAACAAAAGACAAAGGGATTTGATTACCTATGGATGGGGTGAGCAACAGGAAAAAATACATCTCATGAATTGAAATAGCTGAAATGGCCTACTTCAAATGGGAGTCTATGTGGGGTTCTTTTTTTCTTTTGCCTGTGTGTGTGTGAGTCTAGGTGTCAGACTCAGTAGAAAAATTAGGCATTTTTTGTCAAAATAGAGGTGGATTTTGGAGATATAGATGCGTTAAGGAGAAAATTGATGCGAACCGGGTGAAATGTGGAAAATAGAATTGTCCAAATTCGAGGATGGACTAAACCTCCTTAAGATGAAATTGTCCAAATTCGAGGATGGACTATACCTCCTTGTGCAAACACAGATTTTGGGGATAATTTCTCCTTATTTATCTAATTAATCTTCTCTTGCTAAATAGCCAATGTGGCTTACATGAATAGAAAGAAATTTAAAACGAATAAGAAAGATATCCTATTGACAACTCTACTCAATCCTACTACCTATTGGAATGATTAGGCTGACAACTCAGCCCAAATCTTATCACGTCTTCAAATCTGAAGTCAATCTACTTGCCATTAGCTCACTTAGCATTGGGCTCATATTTTTGTCCCCATGGTTCAGTTTGGGTGGTGTGGCGGGGCCAGGTTGCTCTTGTCATTCCTTCCCCCTTCAAATTTGACCTTGTCCTCAAGGTCAAAATCTGAAAAATGCTGTCGTAGGAGCTGTGGATCCTCCTAACAGCATCTTTAGTCGGGAGACTGGTTGCGACCAAACAATGCCTCCAGGATCAAACACCAAACGGACTAGGACAAGTTGCATTAATAATTGCAGATTTGCAGTAGCATCGCACCATCCCTATGATCATACATTTTATTTTGCGGGTCTGCTATCATCTGCTACCCGGATGTCAAATGAGGAAGAGCAATGCGCGGGCCAATCAAGTAGGCAAGCCAACTTACTACTAACGAAGTCGTGGGTGCAGCCACTGCCGATCAATACAAATACCACTTGTAGTTTGAACCTATCGGGTATGCACATAGCTTTGGTGAGAGGAATAACCTGACATTACATGAATAGATATGGCTGGTGTATCTTCATCCTCTTTTGCACCATCGTCTATTGGACCATGTGGCGAATTCCCGTTCTGATTCTAATTCGCATCACTGTTATGCGAATCTCCGTTTTTGGCCTTTTTAGAAAGAAATGAGAGGATGCGGCCGTGTTTGGAGGCCATCGCAGCCAAGATTACCTGGCAGTGATGAACTTTCTCATCAAGTTTATCGACCTTTGTAGCCAAAACCTCATTTCTGATATCAGTAGCTGTAATACCTAGGGCCAGGTTGGGCCCAGTTTATTCTAGCTTTATGCTAATGGGTTGGGTTAGGACTTTTGTGACCTGGTCTCAACCCATTAGGAGACTTGTTTAAACAAAGGGATAAGTTGTTTAACCATATCCCCTAAGGAAGGAGGATTTCCTTCGTAGAACTTGGGGGAGGAGATTTCAGCGAATGAAATCTGGGGTTATCCCCAGATTTCTCTCCCTCACTCCTTTTCTTATTTATTTTGTTATCTGTTGATATTCTCATTTGGTAAAAGAGGAGGAGAACACAGTGTGGTGAGGAGGATTCCTTGAAGATCAACAGAGACTGCCAAGACTTGTGGGAAGGAAGAAAAAGCCAGAATACTTGGTGAATGCAATATACAAGGTCCCATATTGACCAAGCTACAATTGTCTACACAAGAAGGTGAGTGATCTTCCTAATTAAATGATTGATTGATCAAGAGGATGGATACAGGAATGTGATTTGAGCATGGATGTATTGTTAGGTTTATAATTTTTTTTTTTTTTCTTCATAGAGTAGTCATGAAAGATCAATCTTGAGTCATGAAATCATGTTTGAATGGTAATTGGAATGATACAGTTGATATGGGGTGGAAATCTTTGAGCACCTGTCAAACAGGCATAAACCAGTAGCAGTATAGGCTCATCGTCAGTGAGTTTTTGTGTTGATGGAGGCTGGTGGGACCCATGGCCCACTAGATGGAAAGATCAGGACCATGGATCTCGAGGGGGATACATGGTCGACACTAGTGGAGATGAATCCATGTGGATTGGGCCCCATCTGGGCCCTCATCCAATTGATTGAATGAACCCAGGCGTGAAAATGAGAAAAAAAGGGGCTGCTGGTCGTCTGGGATTGTGGGACCCATCAGTGGACCTGATCGGAGATCAGGACCACATATCATGTAGAAAACACATGGTCGACCCTAGAGATGTGAGACATCTTGGTTTTGGATCAGTGGGACCCACTGTCCAATGAGTTTAAAGAATCCCAGGCGTTAGTGAAGTAGGAACAGAGCTGATTGATGACATCAGTTGTGGGACCCACCTGTGGACTTGATCCAAGATCAAGACCCCTCATCTTGAAGGGGGCCCAGGGGCGACCAGGTTGATGGTGGTCCCATGTGAAGTGGACCCCATCTGCCCAGTCATCCAGGAACTTTAATTTCAGTGACTGTGAGGCTAAATCCATGATTTTTTACTGTACAAATGATGGCTGGGAGGTATAATAAGGCCATATAATGATGAATCAGAACCATAAAGCTTTTGTGGGGCACTGGGAGACCCTAGGGACCAGATCTGATATTATATAAGGTCAGTGGGGTCCACTATTTGGTGTACTTCAATTATAATTATTAATAATCTTCTTTTAGGAAGCTTTGTATAAGGAATGGACTGAATTCTGAGATTATTTACAATAAGATCTTGCTGGTTTAGGAATCATGTCAGAATTGAGAATATGTATTAGTGTAGTGATTCAGATTGTGAAACCCTTAGCTTACCTGTTGACACTTGAGGAATTAGTACTCTTCAAATACATAAAGAATAATGAGATCAACATAACTTTAGATTATTTTATTTTGGCTAATGTCACGTACACGGAAACTAATTGTTGATTGAAATGGGGCGATGATGTATTTCCGGTTTACGTGAGACTAGCCATACAAGTGTACCTATATTAATTTCCATTAACTATTACCGAACTATTTACTGAATAGGATCTACTTCTTTACTTTTCAATTAGATGGTGAATTTTCATTGCTAGTATTGTATGGATTAACGAAGTTCTTTTGATCTTCAATGATGATCAATATTTTGAACAATGACTTTGAATATTGAAATGTGAGGAATTGGAGGATAAGGTTGGACGGGGATTGAATATAGGAATGAATATTGAACAAATTTCCTGTGGGAGATTTCATCTGATTTTTTGAAAATGACTTCTTTCTTAGAAGATCTGAACCATTGAACCTCTCTTCGAGAGAGTCTTATTGAACCATTGGAACCATTGATTGGAAATCTTTAACTTAATCATTACTATGGTGCGGTCATGAATTTTAATGTTAGAAAAACTTTTTGATTATAATAGACTCCATAAGACACTTTCTCTATTATATGATCTTACCTTCTATATTGAATTTATTGTTCTACCTTTATATATTTCTAATTATAAATTAGGAATATTACTCACCAGATTTCTGACAAGTGGTTCGCCCCACTTCAGGTACTAGTCATTTGGGGATGCTTGGCAAAGAAGGCGATCAGCTTTTGGATTTCAATTTGCGTGGCTAAAGAGAGCGCGTCATATTTGTATCGAAATTTAGAATTATAGAGTTGGATTAGTTTTCTTAATAATATGGAACTTGGTTTTCTATAAAATTAGGAATCTTATTGTTTTGGGATTTTGTTATTAACATCCTTGTAATTAAATTGATCTCTTGAATAAATTAGAAGCATTGCTCAATTCTTTGTCATATTTGATATATGTGGTGATTTAATTTTACTTAAGTAATGTTCCGAAATCTGATGAGCTCCAGGTTTCGGGGTGTTACAAAGTGGTATCAAAGCATGGTCTTGGGCAATATAAAAGATTTAGCAACTCCTAGGATACGTGGTGAGGACGTGTAAGGGAAAGAATAGTACGATAGATATACATTCTCTGTGATTGTGTACTAAGTTGTGAATCTTTTGTAGGAATAGAAATATGAGCAACCAGGAGAACGCTCAGAATGCCAATGATAACCAGAATGAGAATGCGAACCTAGATGGCAATCAAGGCAATAACCCTAACCTTATTGGTGGCCAGGCTGAGCTACCAGAATACGCTCGACAGATGTTCACCTCATTCATGATGGCGTACAGTCAGGTACAAGAGCAGATCGCGACCTTGGCAGCACGTCAGGGTGGGAACAATGATCTGCGCACAGGCCATAGTGGAGGAAGAGGTGAAAATGCTCCTGGAGGCAGAGACAGAGAAAAGGACACTCTTTTCGAAAGGTTCAATGAATTCCGACCCAGGTACTTTGATGAAACCACTAATCCTTGGGATGCTAACAAGTGGGTGGAACATATGGAAGGAATATTCGAAGTGATGGGATGCTCGGATCGACAGAAAGCAGTTCTGGCTGCCTTCAAACTTGAAGGAGATGCGAAAGAAGGGTGGAAAGCCGCTAAGAAAACCTTCGAGGGTCCGGAAAATGAAATCACTTGGGCTTTCTTTAAGAAGGAGTTCATTCTGAAATTTATTCCGGAACATATCAGAGAACAAAAGAAGAGGGAATTCCAGACTTTGGTGCAAGGGAGTATGAACGTAGCAAAATACTCCAACAGATTTACAGAGTTGTCCCACTTTGCAGAAGAACTGGTGGCTACTGATGCGATGAAGCGGAACAAATTCATCGAGGGATAACGACCAGATATCAAGAAGGATGTGAAACTGGGCGAACCGGCTACCTTTGCAGCTGCCTTAAAAAGAGCATTTGTATCGGAAGAAACAACTGCTGAATTGAACGGTACATTCTCGGCGAGGACGACGGGAATCAAGAGGGACTATCAGAATAATCGTGAACCCTCAAAGAAGCAGAGACTGGATAAGAGAATAAAATGCCAGCGATGTGGAAAGAACCATAAGACAGAGGAATGCCATTGGTCTACGGGTGCGTGTTTCCATTGTGGACAGGTTGGCCATCTGATCAAAGATTGTCCAAAGAAACATGATAAGGATAGACGTCAGCCACAAGAACAACCACCACGGCAGAACCAACAGCAGAGGTACCAGGACAATCCCCGTCAGACGAATCAGCAGAATCAGCCAAGAGGACCGCCTAACCAGCCTCACGGACAGAATTTCAATCGTGGGCGACCCAATCAAGGCGGATATCAGAGAGGACAGCAGTCCAATGCCAGGGTTTTTGCTACTACGCAACAGGAAGCGCAGGCTGCAAATAATTGTATTGAGGGTATGATTTTAATTTCCAATGTTACAGCTTATACTTTATTTGATTCTGGCTCTACACATTCTTTTGTGTCCCCTGTATTTGCTCCCAAGATGAACAAATCACCCTCTACACTAGATCAAACTATTATTGTATCAACCCCTGCTGGAGGACACGTGAACACTTGCACTGCATATTTCGATTGCCCGATTATCATTGGGGAAAACAATATGCCAGTTGATCTGATATTGTTACCTATGAATGATTTCGACATCATTATTGGGATGGATTGGCTAGCAAAGTATAGAGCAGTGCTGGATTGTTTTAACAAGATAGTACGTTTTAAACTAGAAGGGTATGATACTGTGTGTGTAATGGGAAGGAGAAGGCCAGTACACACGGCAGTCATATCAGCCATTAAGGCTTGTAAATTGTTGAAAAGTGGATGTGAGGGATACCTAGCCTTCGTTTCAGAAGAAAAACTGAAGCCTAAGCTGGAAGACACTCCCATAGTTAGAGAATTTCCTGATGTATTCCAGGATGACCTGCCCGGTCTGCCACCAGTTAGAGAAGTGGATTTTGCTATAGAATTGGTACCAGGGACTGCGCCAATATCTAAAGCTCCATACCGTATGGCACCTGCCGAGCTGAAAGAACTCAAAGAACAACTGCAGGAGTTATTAGAAAAAGGATTCATAAGACCCGGTGTATCCCCGTGGGGAGCGCCAGTTTTATTCGTCAAGAAGAAGGATGGGTCATTACGAATGTGTATTGACTATCGTCAGTTGAATCAAGTAACCATCAAGAATAAGTACCCGCTCCCACGAATTGATGAACTATTTGATCAGCTTCAGGGTGCAAAGTATTTCTCCAAGATCGACCTCAGATCGGGATACCATCAGCTAAGGGTAAGAGAAGAAGATATACCTAGGACAGCTTTTCGAACCAGGTACGGACATTATGAATTCTTGGTAATGCCTTTTGGGTTAACCAATGCACCGGCGGTATTCATGGCGCTTATGAACCAAATTTTTAAGCCCTTTCTGGATCAGTTCGTTGTGGTATTCATTGATGATATCCTTATCTATTCCAAGTCATTGGAAGAACATGGAGATCATCTGCGTACTTCCCTTCAATTGCTGAGAGAAAATCAGCTTTATGCTAAGCTGAGTAAGTGTGACTTCTGGCTAGAACAGGTGAGTTTCTTGGGTCACATTATCTCAGGTGAAGGATTGTCTGTTGATTCTAGCAAGATTGAAGCTATTTCAAATTGGAAGAGACCGGCGAATGCATCGGAGATCCGTAGTTTTCTGGGGTTAGCTGGCTACTACAGAAGGTTTGTGCAAGGTTTTTCCTCTTTAGCAGGTCCGTTGACCAGGCTCACTCGGAAGAATATGCCGTTCATATGGAATGATAAATGCGAAACAAGTTTCCGGATGCTAAAAGATAAACTGACTACAGCTCCAGTTTTAGCCCTTCCTTCGGGCAGCGGAGGTTTTGTGCTTTTCTGTGATGCATCACTACATGGTTTAGGATGCGTGCTTATGCAACACGGTAGAGTGATAGCTTATGCATCCCGACAGTTGAAGCCTCATGAACAGAATTATGCTACTCATGATCTAGAATTGGGTGCAGTTGTCTTTGCACTCAAGATTTGGCGGCATTATTTGTATGGTGAGGAATTTGAAGTTTACACCGATCATAAGAGCCTGAAATATGTGTTCTCGCAAAAAGATTTGAATCTACGACAGAGGAGATGGATGGAATTCCTGAAGGATTATGATTTCTCTATATTTTACCATCCGGGCAAAGCTAATGTAGTTGCTGATGCTTTAAGCAGGAAATCTGCTCAGATGGCTTCATTAACAACTGTGAAGAAGTTGAGGGACGAGGTGGCAGAATTAAATGTAAACCTTTGGTCGTTCAGCAATAAGGTGTTGTTAGGGAATTTCAGGGTCCAGCCTGAATTGATTCAAAGGGTCAAAGACCGCCAGAAAGATGACCCGGCATTGTTGGCGATATTTAATAACATTGATAGCAAGCCAGATTTTTCCATCCGCAGTGCTACATTGTACTACAGGAACAGATTGTGTGTTCCAAATATTCTGGATATCAAAGATGAAATTATGAAGGAGGCACATTGTACACGTTACACCATCCACCCGGGGAGCACCAAGATGTACCAAAATTTAAGGATACGGTTTTGGTGGGTTGGCATGAAGAATGATGTTGCTGCATTTGTGGGTAGGTGTTTTACCTGTCAGCAAGTTAAAGCCGATCACAGAAAACCCGGAGGGCTACTTCAGCCATTACCAATACCTGAATGGAAATGGGAACATATCTCAATGGACTTTGTGTCAGGATTTCCAAAGACCTTTAAAAACAATGAAATAATTTGGGTCATTGTGGATCGATTGACGAAATCGGCTCATTTTATTCCCATTAGAAATAGAACATCTATGGAGTACTTGGCACAAAGGTATGTGAAGGAGATTGTGAGATTGCATGGAGTTCCTGCTTCTATTGTATCGGATAGGGATACGAGGTTCGTATCGAATTTCTGGAAGAAGCTGCAAGATGCGATGGGTACAAGGTTGAGTTTCAGTACTGCATATCATCCACAAACCGATGGGCAAACAGAAAGAACGAATCAGACCCTTGAAGACATGTTGAAAGCATGTGCTTTGGACTTTAAAGACAGTTGGGATGAACAGTTGTCACTTGTTGAGTTCGCATATAATAACAGCTACCATTCAAGTATTAAGATGGCTCCGTTCGAAGCACTTTATGGTCGAAATCGCCGATCTCCGATTTGCTGGGAAGAGGTAGGTGATGGAAGGGTGCTTGGCCCCGATTGGGTTCAGACTTCCACAACTAATATCAAGAAGATCAGGGACAGAATGAGAGCAGCTCAGAGTAGACAGAAAAGTTATGTGGACAATCGCCGGAGAGAACTGGAATTTGCTGTGGGTGATTGCGTTTTTCTTAAGGTTTCTCCGACTAAGGGAGTTATGCGTTTTGGCAAGAAGGGAAAATTGAGCCCACGATATGTTGGACCATTTGAAATCATTGGGCGTGTTAGCAATGGTAATGCATATGCCCTTGGCTTACCGCCCCAACTATCTGGAGTGCACAATGTCTTTCATGTATCCATGTTCAGGAAATATCAGCCCGACCCTTCTCATGTGATCGACTATGCCTCAATTCAGATGCAGCCAGATTTATCTTATGAGGAACGGCCGGTGCAGATCCTAGAAACGAAAGAAAGAGTTATGCGGAGTAGGACGGTGAAACTGGTCAAAGTTCTGTGGGAGCATCACAAACAACTTGAGTCTACCTGGGAGCCAGAAGATGAAGTCAGGAAGATGTATCCCCACCTTTTTCTACCTGGTATGTGTTTAATTTGGCGGACCAAATTCCCTAAGGGGGGGAGTATGTAATACCTTGGGCCAGGTTGGGCCCAGTTTATTCTAGCTTTATGCTGATGGGTTGGGTTAGGACTTTTGTGACCTGGTCTCAACCCATTAGGAGACTTGTTTAAACAAAGGGATAAGTTGTTTAACCATATCCCCTAAGGAAGGAGGATTTCCTTCGTAGAACTTGGGGGAGGAGATTTCAACGAATGAAATCTAGGGTTATCCCCAGATTTCTCTCCCTCACTCCTTTTCTTATTTATTTTGTTATCTGTTGATATTCTCATTTGGTAAAAGAGGAGAAGAGAACACAGTGTGGTGAGGAGGATTCCTTGAAGATCAACAGAGACTGCCAAGACTTGTGGGAAGGAAGAAAAGGCCAGAAGACTTGGTGAATGCAATATACAAGGCCCCATATTGACCGAGCTACAATTGTCTACACAAGAAGGTGAGTGATCTTCCTAATTAAATGATTGATTGATCAAGAGGATGGATACAGGAATGTGATTTGAGCATGGATGTATTGTTAGGTTTATAATTTTTTTTTTTCTTCATAGAGTAGTCATGAAAGATCAATCTTGAGTCATGAAATCATGTTTGAATGGTAATTGGAATGATACAGTTGATATGGGGTGGAAATCTTTGAGCACCTGTCAAACAGGCATAAACCAGTAGCAGTATAGGCTCATCGTCAGTGAGTTTTTGTGTTGATGGAGGCTGGTGGGACCCATGGCCCACTAGATGGAAAGATCAGGACCATGGATCTAGAGGGGGAATACATGGTCGACACTAGTGGAGATGAGTCCATGTGGATTGGGCCCCATCTGGGCCCTCATCCAATTGATTGAATGAACCCAGGCGTGAAAATGAGAAAAAAAGGGGCTGCTGGTCGTCTGGGATTGTGGGACCCATCAGTGGACCTGATCGGAGATCAGGACCACATATCATGTAGAAAACACATGGTCGACCCTAGAGATGTGAGACATCTTGGTTTTGGATCAGTGGGACCCACTGTCCAATGAGTTTAAAGAATCCCAGGCGTTAGTGAAGTAGGAACAGAGCTGATTGATGACATCAGTTGTGGGACCCACCTGTGGACTTGATCCAAGATCAAGACCCCTCATCTTGAAGGGAGCCCAGGGGCGACCAGGTTGATGGTGGTCCCATGTGAAGTGGACCCCATCTGCCCAGTCATCCAGGAACTCTAATTTCAGTGACTGTGAGGCTAAATCCATGATTTTTTACTGTACAAATGATGGCTGGGAGGTATAATAAGGCCATATAATGATGAATCAGAACCATAAAGCTTTTGTGGGGCACTGGGAGACCCTAGGGACCAGATCTGATATTATATAAGGTCAGTGGGGTCCACTATTTGGTGTACTTCAATTATAATTATTAATAATCTTCTTTTAGGAAGCTTTGTATAAGGAATGGACTGAATTCTGAGATTATTTACAATAAGATCTTGCTGGTTTAGGAATCATGTCAGAATTGAGATTATGTATTAGTGTAGTGATTCAGATTGTGAAACCCTTAGCTTACCTGTTGACACTTGAGGAATTAGTACTCTTCAAATACATAAAGAATAATGAGATCAACATAACTTTAGATTATTTTATTTTGGCTAATGTCACGTACACGGAAACTAATTGTTGATTGAAATGGGGCGATGATGTATTTCCGGTTTACGTGAGACTAGCCATACAAGTGTACCTATATTAATTTCCATTAACTATTACCGAACTATTTACTGAATAGGATCTACTTCTTTACTTTTCAATTAGATGGTGAATTTTCATTGCTAGTATTGTATGGATTAACGAAGTTCTTTTGATCTTCAATGATGATCAATATTTTGAACAATGACTTTGAATATTGAAATTTGAGGAATTGGAGGATAAGGTTGGACAGGGATTGAATATAGGAATGAATATTGAACAAATTTCCTGTGGAAGATTTCAACTGATTTTTTGAAAATGACTTCTTTCTTAGAAGATCTGAACCATTGAACCTCTCTTCGAGAGAGTCTTATTGAACCATTGGAACCATTGATTGGAAATCTTTAACTTAATCATTACTATGGTGCGGTCATGAATTTTAATGTTAGAAAAACTTTTTGATTATAATAGACTCCATAAGACACTTTCTCTATTATATGATCTCACCTTCTATATTGAATATATTGTTCTACCTTTATATATTTCTAATTATAAATTAGGAATATTACTCACCAGATTTCTGACAAGTGGTTCGCCCCACTTCAGGTACTAGTCATTTGGGGATGCTTAGCAAAGAAGGCGATCAGCTTTTGGATTTCAATTTGCGTGGCTAAAGAGAGAGCGTCATATTTGTATCGAAATTTAGAATTATAGAGTTGGATTAGTTTTCTTAATAATATGGAACTTGGTTTTCTATAAAATTAGGAATCTTATTGTTTTGGGATTTTGTTATTAACATCCTTGTAATTAAATTGATCTCTTGAATAAATTAGAAGCATTGCTCAATTCTTTGTCATATTTGATATATGTGGTGATTTAATTTTACTTAAGTAATGTTCCGAAATCTGATGAGCTCCAGGTTTCGGGGTGTTACAGTAGCAATGCTAGGAACGATGCTCTGATACCAATTGATATGAACAGGGTGGAATGTGGAAGATAGAATTGTCCAAATTCAAGGATGGACTAAACCTCCTTAAGATAAAAATGTCCAAATTCGAGGATGGAGTATACCTCCTTGTGCAAGCAAAGATTTTGGGGATAATTTTTCAATATTTTTCATATTAATCTTCTCTTACTATATAGCCAATGTGGCTTACATGGATAGAAACAAATAGTGGAATGATGAGGCTGAAAACTCAACCCAAATCTTATCACTTAATCATTGCAATTAGCCCACTTAGCATTGGGCTCACATTTTCACCCCCATGGTTCAGTTCGGGTGGTGTGGCTGGGTTAGGTTGCTCTTATCAAAAATAGCTTCAAAATATAAGAAATAAAAGCTCAGCTTATTACTTATCATTTATCAAAGGGAAGTGGTTAAAGATTTGGGTCAAAGGTGGGGAAGGACATAATAAATTTTGGAAATTAGTCCCAAGGTGGCCTAGAGAATACTGGTGGGGGATGAAAGTAGGACGTGATTTTAAAAAGAGGCATAGATCAATGACATTTTGTTGGCTTCAAGGTTTTACAAACAATACATGATTGTGAATAGTAAAGGTGCTCTTATCAAAGATAGCGTTCTAGATTTGTAGTAATTGAGGAAAATGGTAAGAAATATAACCTAAGGAAACTTGATGGAATCATGTTTGGTTGGAGGGTGAGAATAGATAAGTTTAGATGCTGGATTCCCTTGGGCATTAAAGAAAAGACTTTTACAATGCCTGCCGTTGGAACATTTGTGCATTACCCTTTTAGAGCTCTTTGGAAGTCAGTAGCCCAACAGAAGAACATTGGTCAAGATTAACAGTCAGTTCTATTTTCAGAAAAATTAGGTGACATGGTCTCAATTAGCAAACTTCTAGTTTGTGCAGGGGCATTTCCTCAAAAATGTAAAAATAAAAATAAAAATACACTGCTATTATATTCTATAATTTGTTGTTGCCAATTCCACAGATTATTCATTTCCTTTCAATGGCTTTGCCTCAACTTCCTCTTATTCTCATCCCTTCTTTTAGGTTTTGTTCATAAGGTCCTCTTAGCA
Source organism: Litsea cubeba (assembly GCA_012931725.1). Classification (NCBI taxonomy): domain Eukaryota; kingdom Viridiplantae; phylum Streptophyta; class Magnoliopsida; order Laurales; family Lauraceae; genus Litsea; species Litsea cubeba. Next base: position 10,566,193 of record CM022955.1, on the reverse strand, counting down.
ACTCATTTCCTCTATCGTGAAATCATTACTGAAACCTGTATCTGGATCAATGGGCTCCTTCCAGGTTATCACGACGCCCAAGATTAAAATTTAAGTCAGAATGGGAATTGGCTAGACTCTTTAAGTATCCGGGCCCACCTGCTTTGGATCAGGTTTTGGGCAAGTTTTCCAAATTGAGACCTGCCTGAACAATGATGCGCACAATTTTTGCCAATGTAAAAGATAAGTCATAGATTTGTCTTTCAGGCCCAGAACATAACAATCTTGGTTGGTCCAGCCCAAACTCAGCCCCATCTCATTGCAAATCTAGGCTGGCAAGATATTGTAACTACTGCCTACCCTGGGCAAGTAACATATTTTACCTGGAAGCGCCTATCACGACCTTGCTTTGCGCTGCCTCCAGCTGAATCACCTTCAACTATGAATATCTCTGCAACAGTTCAGGTTTTAGTAACGTCCATATGACAAGAATTACAGAGTATCATGTTTAAATCAGTTCCATCTGAAGACATGTTACACATTTTGAAGCAGCCTATCCCCATAAAACTGAATAACTGAATTGGAGAAAATTGGCTAACATAGTATCAGTTAGACTCACAGGTCAACAAAATTCTTTATTCAAATTTATTTTGTTTAAGCCAAAGAACAGCCGAGTATAAGTAAGTCATCACTTTTATGAGTATAGAAAACAGAAAAAGGAATTGAAATCACAGAGGTCCAACAGGAAGCCTTTTCACACACCAATATAGCAAGGGGTAGATCAATGCACAAAAGTAAATAAAATATGCTATTATAAACTAAGATGAATCAATTATTAATAGTGTAAAGTAAATCAATTTAGCAAATACACACAAGCATCAGCATTTTAAAAAAATTAGGTGTTAGACAAGGAATTTTAATTGCACAGAGCACGCCGAAATTCATAGGGAGTAAACATCCAGACTCAAAAGCACACCTCTGTTATATAAACAAACAATTAGATAAAATCCCTAGCAAAATATTAAAATTAAAGCAGTCTCAAATTAAGTAAACCACAGACACAGCAGTCTAAAATAAAAAAAGAAAGAAATAAAACTAAAGCTTTTAAACTTTAAAAGTACTCTTCCTTTTTCTTAAAAAATAGTGTTAACAGGGTGGATGCTCCCCAATATGGTGCATGACTGAAGCATACGACTTAATCTAGGCCAGACCTCAGACTTGAGCCTTGGAATTTTTCGGAAATTCTCATCTTTAGAAGAGCCAAGCACACCGAATGCTTATAAAGGTACTCAATCTAGCAACCACATGATTGTGGCTTCCATAATTTACCGATCCAAAGAAAAAAAAAAAAAAGCCAGCAACTAATAATTTATATGGTGGCAGGATGGATGAAAATATCGGCCGTTACATAGCGTAGCGGCTGATATATCGGCCGTTACATAGCGTAGCGGCTGATATATCGGCCGTGGCAGCATGTACCGCCACGCTAAATGCAAAAAAATGGTTATCGCACCCGTATCGGCCCGTAGCAGCCGCTATTTTAGCGTAGCGGGCACTATGACTCGGCTGCAATTAGTCGGAGAGAGAGAGAGAGACGTAATAAAATGTAAAAAAAAAAAAAGGAAAACTTGGTAGAAGAAGAAATGATAAAAAAAAAAAAGACTGCAAATGAAGAAAGGTACCTGGAACTGGAAGCAGTAGCAACCGTCAATCCAAGCCCACACTCGCAGGCCCACTTAGGCCCAGTCTTTAAATTTCACTTGCTCAAAAGACAACCGTACATACTTAGTTTGTAAAACTACATTTTAGGATCTAGATACAGATAAGATACTAATTGCATGTAATCAGGGCATTCAGCCCTTATATAATATGAGCAGAGTCGACCCTGAGAGGGCACTGCATTTCAGCAATATTCACTCTCAAATGACATGGTATCAAAGCCAAGTCGTCAAAAATTAGTGCTTCAACTAATTTTATTCTTCAAGATCCAACGTATTGTGGATTCTCCTAGTCATCTTCCAAGATCTGGAAGCCCTTCAGAGATCATATCTCCAGCCTGATCGTCTTTGATCATCCCTGATCGTCTCAGATCAGACATGGCCCCCTGAGATCATCAACAGTTCAGCGGAATCAGCCCACCTTGGTCGACTGGATATATACACATTTATGAAGATTTTCTCAAGATTTATACATCATCAGAGGTAGGCCATCTACCATTTTTTGTGAAAAATCTATTTTGTCCATTTCTTTTCATCGTTGCCGTCCAAAATCTTGTGTGATCTGATTGGTTTGTGATCTGATCCATCATTGGTTGCTATCAACTACAACACCTGATCTGCTTGTGATCTGATCCACCATATTTTTTGTGATCTGCTCCATCATATTGTTCTTCTTGGACAGTATCTTCACAAGACTGATTTGTTTGTGCTTCTTACTGGTCTTTAGTAATGGAAAAACATGAGATTGCCCTGGTTCGCTTTGATGGAAAAAATTATACCTCATGGGCCTTCAAATTTCAAATTTACTTGGAAGGAAAAGAACTGTAGGCACACATTGATGGATATGAACCTCAACCTAAGGATGATGACAAAAAGATTTTAGCTTAGAAGACTAAGGATGCTAAAATCAAAATCTGGTTGCTCGGTTCTACTGAATCACATTTTATTCTCAACCTCAAACCTTGCAAAACTGCCCGTGAAATGTGGGACTATCTTAAGAAGATTTATCAACAAGACAATGTTGCTCGCCAGTTTCAATTGGAACTTGAAATTTCTCAATTCACTCAAGGCACTCAATCTATTCAGGAGTATTACAATGGCTTTCGTAGACTGTGGTCCGAATATGATGAGATTAAGTTTGTCACGGTGTCTGCAGCACTCCTACCTGAATTACTTCCATTACAGCAAAGTAGCCATCGGGATCAGCTTCTCATGAAACTTCGTCTGGAGTTTGAGACAGTTAGATCGAACTTGATGAGCAGGGCCTTCTTCCCAGCTTGGATGACTGCCTTCAAGAACTTTTGCAGGAAGAACAACGTCTAGTTACTAAAACTACTCTGGAACAACAGGGATCTGCTAAGGCTCCATTTGCCTATGTTGCTACAACCAGACAATCTCCCCGGGACATCAGTAAAGTTCAGTGCCATAACTGCAAAAAATATGGTCACTATGCAAATCAATGTAAGGCAAAAATTTGCAGATATTGTAAGGCCATTGGTCATGTTATTTATGAATGTCGGAAGAAGGCTCGCAATTCTAATTCCCGCAACTATGTGCAGTCCACCCCTGCTACTTACACAGTGCCATCAAATCCTATAGTGCTTACACAGTGACCACTCCACAATATGCATCCTCAGACTTCAGTGGTTCTCTGCAGTATGATTCATCCTCACAGCTTGGTTCCTCATCACAATCTGCACCCTCAGCTCCTCTCACCCCTGAGATGGTAAACCAAATGATCATTAATGCCTTGGCATCCATGAACATCGCAGGTATTGATTCCTCTCTTTCCAATACCTGGTACTTAGATTCTGGTGCAAGTAACCATATGACCTCTTCACCCATAAAATTACAAAATGTCGTTCCTTACACTGGTCATCTCACAGTTCAAACTGCCAACGGAGATCATCTTCCCATCACCTCTGGCCCCTTACCATTAACCAATGTTTTAGTTTCTCCTCATCTTGCTACCAATTTGGTTTATGTGGGTCAACTTGTTGACAATAATTACAATGTCTCATTTTCTTCTTCTGAATGTGTTTTGCAGGACTAGGAGTCGGAGGAAGTGATCGCGAGGGGGCCTAAGCATGGAAGATTTTTTTCCTTACCAATGTCTTCAGTTATTCAGAAAAAAACTTTACATCAGTTATTTTGTTTTTTTATTCAGAATAATTCTCGTTTGTGGCATAATAGACTTGGTCATCTGAATGCCTCTACATTGTCTATTTTATTTAAATCTGGATTATTAAATAAATCTATTGACTCTGCTTCTTTTGAATGTGATGCGTGTAAATTAGGAAAGAGTAAGACTTTACCTTTTCCACACTCCCAAACACGGAGCACTGCATGTTTTGACTTAATTCACAGTGATGTTTGGGGCATTGCTCCGACCCTTTCCCATAGTCATTTCAAGTACTTTGTAACATTCATTGATGACTACAGCAGATTTACTTGGATTTATTTATTACGTTCGAAGTCTGATGTTCTTAATGCATTCAAATTTTTTGTTAACTATGTTGAAAACCAATTCTCCAAATGCATTAAAACTTTGCGCTCAGACTCGGGGGGGGAGTATGTTTCCAATGAAATAAAGGAATCATTTCTCAACGTACCTGTCCGTATACTCCACAACAAAATGGAGTCGCAGAACGGAAAAACAGACATCTTCTTGATGTAACTAGAACTCTTCTGATTGAATCATCCATTCCTCCTCGTTTTTGGACTGAAGCTCTCACCACATCAGTCTATCTCATAAATCGCCTTCCATCACCTACCATTGCTCATTTCACGCCTCATTTTAAACTGTTTGGTCATCATCCTATGTTTGATCACCTACATACCTTTGGCTGTGTTCGCTTGGATCAGAATCACACCTAGGATATTGTGGAGTGTACTTCAGCAGTTAAACCCATTGGTTGCAAATGGATCTACTCGATCAAACTTTAATCTGATGGGTCCTTGGATAGACACAAAGCTCGACTTGTGGCACTCGGAAACAAATAGGAGTATGGCATTGACTACGAGGAAACGTTTGCCCCTGTGGCAAAAATGACAACTGTTCGGTTACTTCTCGCCATTGCTACATCTAAATCTTGGCCATTATACCAAATGGATGTCAAAAATGCATTTCTCCATGGGGATCTGCAAGAAAAATCTATATGGGTATACCACAAGGAATCCCATCTCCCTCCAAGAGGTATGTCTATCGACTGCGAAAATCGCTTTATGGTCTCAAGCAAGCTCCTCGGGCATGGTTCGAAACCTTCAGGGGTCGCTTATGCGAAAGTGGTTATACTCAGAGCCCTTATGATCCATCTCTCTTTCTATGCCACACATCTACTGGGGTTACTGTGCTTCTGGTGTATGTTGACGATATTATTATCACTGGCATGGATGATGTTATGATCAAATCTCTCCAAGAATCCCTCAGAACTTACTTCCATATGAAGGATTTGGGCCTTTTGCATTATGTTTTGGGCTTAGAGGTGTATCAATCTCCCAAAGGTCTCTTTGTTAATCAACACAAATACACATCAGACCTTATCGAGTTGGCTGCCCTCCATGATTCTTCGCCTGTTGATACACCTGTACAGGTAAATCTCAAGCTAAGTAAAGATGATGGCGATCTTCTTACCTGATCCTCATATCCACCTCCGCCTTGTGGGAAGTCTTGTTTATCTCACCATCACTAGACCGGACATATCCTATGTTGTTAATCTTGTAAGCCAATTCATGACCGCTCGACACCTTTATTTGACAGCTGTGAAGCGCATTATCCGCTATCTGCTAAGAACTATTCCTTGTGGTTTATATTATCCAAAGGATAATCTTCTTCACCTGACCGCTTATGTCGATGCTGACTGGGCAGGCTATCAAGACACACGTCGTTCTACTACTGGTTGATGCATGTACCTTGGAAATTCCCTCATTTTTTGGAAATGCAAGAAACAAGAACTTGTATCCAGATCTTCCACGGAAGCTGAATATAGGGCAATGTCTTTTGCTTGTTTTGAGATCTTATGGCTACGGGGACTTCTTTCGGAACTTGGGTACACTCAAACCTCTCCTACTTCATTGCATGCTGACAATACTTGGGCTATCTAAATCACTGAAAATCTCGTCTTCCATTAACGCACCAAACATATCGAAGTTGACTGCCACTTTATTCGGGATGAATATAAGCGGGATGTCATTAGTCTACCTCATGTCCCTAAAGAGCTTCAGTTTGCAGATATCTTCACAAAGGGACTTCCTTGGCCTCAACATCAATTTCTTGTCTCCAAATTGCTGCTTTATGACTCCCCAGCATCAATTTGAAGGGGGGTGTCAATCCAATCCCACACTCGTAGGCCCATTTAGGCCCGGTCTTTATATTTCACTTAGTCAACAGACAACTGTACATACTTAGTTTGTAAAACTACATTTTAGGATCTAGATATAGATAAGATACTAATTGCATGTAATCAGGGCATTCGGCCCTTATATAATATGAGCAGAGTCGACCCTGAGAGGGCACTCACTGCATTTCAGCAATATTCACTCTCAAATGATAGCAACAGCAGGCCGAAGCAGCAGCAGTAGGCACCAGCAGAGCAGCACCACCACCACGCTAGCCAGCCAGCACCCCGCCGCCGTCTTCTCTCTTCTTCTTTTCATTCCCCTCATCTTTTCTTTCTTCTCTTTTCTTCCCCTCTTCTTTCCTTTCTTCCTCTTTTCTTGATCCTTCTGTTTCGGGAGAAGAAATAGGGCAACAAAAGCCTCTTTCGGTTCTCTCCTTTATTTAGCTAGTAGGGTAAATAAAAATGGGCCCATATTGGGCTCACCTTATAAAAGGTATAACAAAAGATTAAATGGGTGGCTCACCTTATGCAAGTTATAAATAAAAATCAATTGGCCCTCGGGAAAAATAAAGCTGATGCACCCAATGTTATTACCATTGGTGGGCTCCACAATGGTTCGCAAATATTAAAATTAAAAAAAATCAAGGCTTAGCCAAATAAATAAAAATTAGGGGCTTAGCCAAATCTTACTCTAATTAGAAATAGAGACCAATCGAATTTCACACTATCCGGAAATAGGGTCATGGCCAACTTTCACACTGATTGAAAATAAAGTCTAATCACATTTTACACTACTTGAAGATAGGCTCTAGGAAAATTTTCTCTAATAGGAAATAGGGCTCAACCAAATTTCATTTTAATAGGAAATAGGACTCTAACCAAATTAGACTCTAATAGGAAATAGCGACCAAAACCTAATTTTACTCTGATAGGAAATAAGGCCCTAATCAAATTTTTCTTTAACATAAAATTTTAAACTATGTATATACACATTTCAAAATATAACTCAAAAATGTGATATTCTAAGGAATGATGGTGATAGTATTTTGATGACACTATTTGATTACAAACATGAAAACGTGTGAAAAAAAATGATTATTCCTACTATTTTCTATTCATACAGCGATACAAGACCTCGTACAATGAAAGGACCGCAACGCCCCCTTATCTTAGTTACTTTTGCAAACAAAATACATTTTTTATCATTTTCCAATATTATGGATTTTCTATAATTTTTTCAAAAAAATCATGTTTTTTTTTCAAAATGCACTGCTACGCTACGTAGTGCCCGCTTCGTAGCATTTTGGTGACGGGCTACTACGCACGCCACTACCGCTATTTTCATCCTTGGGTAACCCTCAAGTATCGCTGAGCATACCTGGAAGAAGGCACTCCCATAATCATATCACCATAACCTTGAGTGATGATGTCATCACCAAAACGGTGCAAATGACGCCATAAGGTATTGAAAAATCCATGTTGACTTTCTAATTCACATAAGAAAGATCTTGCAAAATTTGTGTCGACTTTCATTTCCGGTGTAATTCCAAATTTGCAAGCTATAGTAAATCCATATCATAGTTCTGATACCCAAAAAATTGCACAAACCAAAGTTTTTTCCGTTAGTTGGCCACACCTAAGAACAATCTCATTTAAATGAAGACTCAGACACAAAAATTAAACAATCAAACAATCTCACATCAGGGTTAGATACGCTTTTATCTTAGTCTCTTGACAATGGTTGCCTTTCTCTTTGCTAGATGATCTAAATGTTGAGGGAGAATGGAGAGAAAATCGAGAACACATCCGAAAACCAAGTTTATTGCATTCAATTAAACTGAATTGCATGCACCAATTAAGATTCATGCCCTAAACAGGAAACACACCAAAATATATCTTATCAAATAATAAGCCTAATAATACCCTAACCTACATAGTGTCACCGGCCCAACCCCTCCGGTGCGTGTGTTGAGAGTCAGAGATGACTTTCAACACTCCCCCTTAGCACCGACTCCATGTCCATTATGACAAGTTGTCGTCTAAATTTAGAGAGCTTCGAAAAGAGTAATCCCTTGGTGAAGATGTCTGCTATATATTCTTCCATGCTGATCGGGAGAAGACCGAAACCACCTTTCAGCACCTTCTCTAGAATGGAATGGTGTTACACCTTGATGTGCTTCGTCCTTGTATGAAACACCAAGTTCTTTGCTAGATGAATCGCACTCTCGTTGTCGCAGTATAGCCCCCCATAATAGTCTCTTGGTTGCCGCATGTCAACCATCAACTGCATCAGCCATTCACATTCTTGAGCTGCAATAGATGTTGCTCTGTATTCAGCCTCTATTGTAGACAATGGCACCATCGATTGTCGCACCGTCGATTGTCGCTTGTTGCACCAAGACACTGCTCCTGAGCCCAAGCTGAATACATGACCTATAGTGGATTTGCGAGTTGAAAGATCTCCCGCATAATTAGCATCACATAATCCAACTACTTCACACGAGATTCCCTTTTCATAGAGAATCCCGAAATCAATCGTGCCCTTGATGTACTGTAAGATGTGTCGAACTGCTTCTAGGTGAGGCTTCCTCGGGTTCTGCATAAACCTGTTGACTACTCCAACAGCATAAGCAATGTCTGGTCGGGTTAATGCTAGATAAATCAAGCTTCTAACCAGCTTCCGATACATGGTTACATCCTCAAGTAACAACCCCACATCCTGTCTCAACTTGGCATTTATGTCCACCGTCGTTAAAAATGGCTTGCAGTTCTCCATCCCAAACTTACAATGTCTGTAACATACTTCTTCTGGCACAAAAACTCTTCCTTTTCACATCGATAAAACCTCTTGACCAAGGAAGTGTTTGAGCTCACCAAGCTCCTTCCTCTCAAATCTCACCAAAAGACTTTCTCGGATTAGTGTGATTTCATCCAAGTCTTTTCAGTGATAATGACATCATCATCGTAGATGATCACGACAGTGATTCATCCATAATTATGCTTGACAAATAAACTAGAATCTGCCGGTGCCACTATGTATCCATTGAACACGAGAAATTCTATAATTTTTTGTACCATGCTCTTGGTGCTTGTTTCAGCCCATACAAAGCTTTCTTCAACTTGCAAACATATCCTGGGTTCTGCCGATCTTCAAACCCTCAATTGCTTCATATAGATTTCCTTGTCAATCACTACATGCAGAAATGCATTTTTGACGTCCATCTGACAGAGCTTCCACAATTTGCTTACGGCCAAAGCTATCAAGACTCGTACGGATGTAATTTTTGCCATTGGTTTAATGTAAATCAAGTCCGCACTGCTAGTTGAAACCACGTGCTACCAATCGAGCTTTGTAACGATATATGGTTCCATCAGAACGTCATTTCACCTTGTAGACCCACTTTCATATCACCGGCTTCACTTACTCCGGACACGGAACCAATTCCCATGTCTCATTTTTAATCAAGGCAGTAATCTCTTCTCCCATTGCTACTTGCCACTCCTTGACCCCTTGTGCATCATCAAATGAAGTCGGTTCGGCCAATATGTGAACCTCAGTGGTATTGCAAGAAATAACTTTTGCAAACACTCCAACAACCATCTTCTGAGGATCTGATCCAGTCCCTGACTGGCCATCTTCCTTCTTTTATGATTCCTTTTCCTTGAAGCAATTCTGCACTTCAAGCTCTTAGGAATTTGGCACCATCTGAGGACTTGAACCACTCTCCAATTGAGCAACCTCCTCCACCATTGATTCTTCTTCCTAGAACTCATCTCGTGCTTCATCTTCAAACTCAAAATGATCTAAACAACGCACATCACACATCATCAATATCACATATTTTTTATCTTAGTGCATACTTACAGATTTCAACGGTTTCGACTCATGAAATTCGGCTCTGGGTCCCAACCATCCTCATCATCGGCGTCCCCTTGCTCGCCGGCTTCCCCTTGGCACGAGTCCTCCATAGTTGGGATGTCCCTCAACGACTACCATCTTCACTTTGCAACGCCGTGCACTATGTCCTAGTTTTCCACACTGGTAACACACCTTGTCCTGTATGAGCTTTGACTTCTTGGAAAACATGCTGGCAAACATGTCCCACGGTTCCTTTAGAGTCTTCACATCCATCATTAGATGATAAAGTATGTCATCATCCGCTGACATCTTGATTGCAAATAGAGCCCTTGCTCCTTTAACAATCCACTTTTTCTTTGTGAATGCCTCTTCTAGTGGTGTCGATTCTCCCCCACACGTTATATCCCATAACGCGTTACTCACCAAGTAAGATTCCATCTGTTTTCTCTACAAGTTGTAATTTGACATGCTGTGGCCTATCACTGGGAAAGAGAGAAATCCATTTTGAAGTCGATCACTGTTGATCTCACCAATATGCATTGACCCGAATCCAAAACCAAATTCGATTTGGTTGAGAACCTCCTCAGAAAAGACAAAAAAAAAAAAAAAAAAAGGATCCTTTCTTTATAATTTTCTTTAGAAAAAGGCAAAACAAGAAAAATAAGGACCTTTATGAAGAGAATAAGACAAAAGTGATGTGGTTCCACCATAATCAAACCAAGAAAAGCCTCCACCGTTTCACACCACGAGACAACACTCTCTATTTTCTACAATCACCAAACCAACACGGAGACAGAGAAATCAAAAACCGATCCCATTCACGTTCTATGAAAGAACCAACCCTATCACCAACCTTGCGTTTTGCAAGAACGCTAGAGAGTCCAGATCCTTCTATTACTTCTCAGAGACCGCGCCCTAGCTGGATCAATACAACCAGTCTTCTTCTCTGTTCGGCTCGCCTCTTTTTTTTTCTTTTCGATCAGAACTCTGTCTCCCTGATAAGTCCATAAAAATACATAATTTCATCATCATTTTAAAGAGTAATTAAGGACTTAATCATCAAATCATGCACCATTTTAGTAACAAAAATCATGATTTTATGTTTGTGGGCATCAAAGTTTGAATTCGAGTCAAAATTCAATGAAAAATCGCATTTTCACATAAAATCATCAATCTTTCTATTTTTGGCATTGAAAGTCACAAATTTAGTCACGCATAAAATGATGAACTTTCTTTGCACCATTGATTTAATTAAAGAAAACTTAATTAAATGGTGAAATTTTATGCATCTAGTCGGTGTGAATTGGGCCCGCATCTTGCATCATGTTTTTCCTATATGAATATATTATTCTTTGACCATTGATTTTACTTTTACAGGAAATTTAAATTCTTCGGGCCCGCGGAAGACAATTGATGAAGCAAATGCATCAGGGGACCCATCTACTTTTGGCATGAATTTCAAGTAAGGGGCGCCCATGGATACATCAAAAATTCGGGTCCCGCATTAATGAAATTTGAGAGGTGTCAAATTGAAGTCGAGGAAGAAGAAAAGAATAAGAGAAGAATTGCAAGGACCATGACACACCTATGTGGGGTCCACCTTGGGCGTGGATTCCAAGGTGGACGTCCCACATGCCACGATTATGGATGGACAACGATATTTGTGGAATTCTTTGATCCCTTCAATGGACGATCCTTCCTCCCTTTTATAATCTCATTTAGCCTTAATCAAGGCAATTCAATCTTAATACAATCTATCTGTCATGGAAAGAAAGTTGTTACAGCGATTTGAGTATATCCTAAATGTATCCCATGTGATGGGTTGATTTGTTACAATGAATGGGCTAGGGCCTAGTGGGGCTTTGTGTCACTTGTGTTAACCCCCCCCCCCCCCCCCCCCCCCCCCCCCCCTCAAATTGATGATGGTCATAAAGCAGCAATTTCTCCTCAAATTGATGATGGTCATAAAGCAGCAATTTGCGAATCAAGAACCCATGGCATGGCCGAGGCAGTCCTTTGGTGAAGATATCCATAAGTTGGAGTTCACTGGAAACATGTGGAAGACTAATGACCTTGCGATCATAATCATCTCGAATAAAATGATAGCCCACCTCAAAATGTTTTGTCCGTTCATGGAAGACTGGATTCTCAGTGATACGAATGGAACTAGTATTGTCCGCATGAAGTGGGGTTGCTGAGGTCTGAGGAAACTCAAGATCTGCAAGTAAGCCACGAAGCCAAAGGATCTCGGAACAGGCAGAGGACATAGCACAATATTCGGATTCAGTGGAAGATCTGGAGACCCTTTCTTGCTTTTTGCATTTCCAAGAGATGAGCGATTCACCCAAATACATACACCAGCCTGTAGTGGATTGGCGAGTATCCGGGCATCCATCCCAGTCGGCATCAAAATACGCATCTAGTGTGAGTGGTGTGCCAACTGGAAAAACCAAGCCTCGTGTCGGAGAACCAAGAATGTACCGAATGATCCGTTTGACAGCGACCAAATGGTGATGCCGGGGTTCTAACATGAATTGACTAAGAACATTCACGGCATAGGAGATGTCAGGCCGAGTGATGGTCAAATAGACTAGACTCCCGACTAAGCGTCTGTAGGAGGTGTGGTCGGAGAGGAGGTCCCCATCATCTTTCCGGAGTTTCACATTGACTTCTAATGGTGTAAGACCCAGAGACCTCGATTAGTATTAATTAAGTTGTGTTTTAGCTCTAAGTGTGGTTAGTGGATTTTGGTTAAGCTTTGGGTTAGAATAGCATTTATAATAGCTTTGGGGAATTTTGAGAGCTTTCTTGATTTGTGGGACCCTTTGGGGGCTCTTAATGCGATCTTGCGTGAGCTTTGGGGATTATTCGTGATTTCCTAAAAATTGTGTTTTTAATCCCGTTTAACTTATCTTACTATTATCTTCAACTTTCATGTTAACCTCGTTTTCATTCGAGATCCCGAAACCCGACTTTTCAAAATTTGAGGGCAAAACAGTCTTTTTACTCAAAAATCTGGACACGATTTTCAATGTCACCAAAACTTGCAAAACATATACTTTTTGGAAACTAGATATTTCGTCGAGCAACTTTGTCTTCTTCGTCGAATTCATTTGAGGTCTAGAAATCGATGTTTTGAGCCTGAGAAGTATTTTAAGTGGTGGGACCCACTTCACCTTTTGTATATAAGGGAAACCCTTCTTCCCTCTTCTCTCCTTTACCCTAATTTCCTGCACAAGAGAGAGAGCCCAGCAGCAGCCACCGGTCTTCTCTTCTCCTTCTCATTTTCTTCCTCCTTTAGCCCCTCAAAACTTCACGAAATTGAGGGAAGGTCTTCACAAACATTTATCCCCTCATCAAGAGCTTTCGTTTGGTACTATTTTTAGAGCAAACCGGCGACTTCGAATTTCTCCTTGCTCATTTAAGAACTCTACAAGTAAGAGACCTCTTCTATCTTCTAGATTCTTGTCTTTTTGGTCTTGGGGAAGCCCCATTTCGATTATTGAGAGTTCTTTTGTTTCGTTTCGATTGATTTTGATGTGTTAGGGTTTCTATTTGGGGATGTTTGGTTTAGATTGTTGCTAGAGGCTTGGAGTGGTGATTAGAAGTGATTTGCATTAGCTTGGACCCAAGGCAAGTCGATGATTTGATAATTGCATGTTTTATGAAAAGTATGATTTTTCCCTCTTATATATTGATATTTCACATTGTTTTGGAAATGCATGATGTTTAGCCTAATTCTCTTGTTTATATTGGAAAAATGTTATAGCTTATTTGGTTGAAATTTTGATTTAAATTAGAATGGATTTCTCATGTTTTAGTGTGTGAATGGAATGAGAGGATTTGATGGAAGATTGCATATGCTTGAATGGTGGGATTGAAGTGGTGGAATCGGAGATTTGATTGATGGGAGGAAGGAGCTTTTAGCTCAGTTTATCGCAGTGAAGGGGTGGTATTGAATGGAGAATGAAATGGAGAAAGAAAGGACATGAAACTGCACCTGATATGGAATTTCTGGAGCTGGCGGTCAGCTAGCGGTCACCCGGCGGCTAGCCGCCTGGTGCCTTACGGCTAACCGCATAAGCCACGGTCGCATTTCCAGAGAGCTGCATTTCCAGTTCCAGCAGGGCGGTCACCCTCGCGGTCATCTAGCGGCTAACCGCCGAGCTCCTCGGCGGCTAACCGCTAGGTTACAAATCCCGAGAGCTGCAATCCATCAGGTGAATCCACGGTCAGCCTCGCGATCAGCAGGCGGCTAGCTGCGCGCCAACCGCCAGGTAACCGAATTTGCCTAGGTTTTTGGAAATGAAGAGAATGAAAAAGGGATTTCTATTCCAATCACTTGTGGACCCTTTCTCGGTCGAAGTATACACATTGATATCTTTAATGTCGTTTAAATATCGGGTACCACCTAAACGCACGATCGACATGAGATTTCAAAGTATATACGTTTGACGATTTGGTCCCGAGGTATTGATGAATGATTATACTTATTTAAACCCGGATTTCATTTGTACATATGAAACCTCATGTTTTATAACCAGACTTGTCCCGAAAGTATTGGAAAATGTGCTTAGCCTTTGCTAACCCGTATATGCTCGTCCCGATGTGAATATGCTTTTGTGCCTACGGGTACCCCGTTCCGTTATATGTATTTACTTGTTTTGATTTCCCGCATTTGACCTATGAGTCCGCACCACTAAGCTTGGACGACCTCGTCGGTTTGATCCACCGACTTGGAGATCCTTCCCCCCCGTATAGTTAGCTGCAGTCTGAATCCCGCAGATGTTTTTACCCGGTTCGCTACAGTGGTCCCGCAGAGTATATATATGTATATTATAATATTTTTACATTGACTCTCCTCACCTCGTGTGACTAAGGTCAGTGTCCTGTAGGGTATGTGCTCTCATCACTTTATTGTGAGAGGATCTAGCTTTTGTGTGATTGCCATCTTGACAGTTTCCCGATTCATTGATACCCTTATATGTTTTATTGCATATGTATCTTTTACAAATGAGGTATCTTCTTTTATGCAACTCATTATTTGTACAGGTTTCAATGTTTTTCCAAATGTATCATTGTTTTAAATAATTGTTATATCTTTTCACCCACCTGCCAGACCGTCGTGTCTGATCCATTTATTTTGGTACCCAGGTCCCAAACCCGTTGCCTTTGCAGAGGTTTGGTGAACCGCAGCAGCTAGTTGAGTGGCAAGCTGATGATGTCATGTAGACATCCATCCAGGCTTAGAGATTCGTCACCTTTTTGGGAACTTTCTGATTAACACCTTTTGGGTTTACTTATTGGTTGTACTAGCCTTTGTTGGCCTTTAAATTTTGGGGCAATTCACAAACTGATCATTGGTATAAACTCTAACTTTATTCTTTTGGGGAAATATACTAATGATCATTGCTCATTCTGATATCTTGTCATATTAAATATAAATCAGTCTTGTTGTGAAATGGAATGGTGCTTACATGATTTACTACACGCTTCCGCAATTTCAAAAGTGTACTTGACATGATTATATGTGAATGGTTTGGATGTGTAATCCTCACCGCGGAACCTGTGGAAAATCACGTACACGGATAAAAATGTTTTCTTAAGTCTGTGTGCGGATTAGCCAACCAAAGAGATGCACGTGGCGCGGCATCACCCGTCGGATCCCGGATTTGGTCCTCTAACCCGGTCGGGGGTCGCGACAAATGGAGTGTCCACAGGTGTTGCATCCTTTTGGCCAGCAAGATCAAAACCTTTTTCCAATCTCTGATACCATGTCATGATTATGGATGGACAATGATATTTGTGGAATTCTTCGATCACTTCAATGGACGATCCTTCCTCCCTTTTATAATCTCATTTAGCCTTAATCAAAGCAATTCAATCTTAATACAATCTATCTGTTATGGAAAGAAAGTTGTTATAGTGATTTGAGTATATCCTAAACGTATCCCACATGATGGGTTGATTTGTTACAATGAATGAGCCAGGGCCTGGTGGGCTTTGTGTCACTTGTGTTAACACCACATGGTGGACCCACACTTCTATGGCATCTTTTGGTGAGGTTTTTAAAAGAAAAGATAAAGGAAAGAAAAGACAAAAAAAATTTGCAAAGTGCAATAGACGTCCATGGTATGGGACTTCAATGCATTGCACATTCCCAAGTTGGGCCCACTCTTATGTCATGTGCGCAATGAAATTAATTTCAGATCTGAGATGTTTTTTTAGAGAGGAAGTGGGTCCACATGAGTTGCAAAATAGACTTAAAAATCTGAATTTCAGATTTTGAAATTGTTTGTTAGCTAAAGTGGGGGCTAAGGAGAGGAGTTGCAAGAGGTAAGTGAAGTCCTATGAAAGAGGATATTGTTTACCAAGAATTGAAATTCAAATTCAAATTCAAATTATGAGGAGATAATGAAGACACCAAGAAAGAAGAAATTTCCAAGGCTATGTTGGACGTCTAAGGGGATCCCATTCCCTTGGACGTCCAACCCTATGGAGGCACAAAGATTGGCTAACAATCTGATTTTTTTTGGGGAAATATTATCTCATGAGATCATTGGAGACAAATGAGGAGTCCTACATGGAAAATCTTCCTCCACAAGAAGTTAACTTGGGAAAGGAATCTCTCTCAATTCAATTTTTTTTTTCTAATCAAGAAACTTACTTGGTCTTTAAGCTAAGGATTCTATGTTTAAAAAGAAAGAGAGTCCAACTGGGAAAGATCTCTTGGTACACAAGGAAGGAACCAAAGGCAAAAAAAGAGTGCATAAGGAGGGCTGCACACCTAGGCCATCAATTGCAAAAAAGTGGAGGACGTCCCCCGCTCTCCATCATTCCATCCATCCTCTCTCTTGGACGACCATCAACAAGGCAACCCCTCTCCATAAATTTTCTCCATTTCCATTCTACCATCACTACCCACCCAAGGCCTTCCCTAAGGCACACACCACTTGGGTTTTTACGCCGCCGCCACCGCCATTGCTCCACCATCAACCAGCCATCTACTTCACCCTCGGTGAAGGATTGAAGAATGGATTATGCGCAAGTCCTATTTTCTTGATGTATTCGATCTAGGGTAAGGAAAGATTTCTTTTTTCTACTTTTGATTAATGTTGGGCAATTACAAGTTTATTGGCCCGTTTTAATCTAAAAGATGCAATTAGTGAGGTCAAGGTGTCCCACCTTGGATCCGCATCGCGTGTTTGTGGGTGGTGACAATACGCACTTGGTTAGGTGTTTTTGTAGTCTTTTATTAATTCTGCCAATATAATGTTGTAATTTCCCATAATAAGAAGATATAGAATTCTTTTTATCTTTATTTTGGAATGATGTTGTTTCTGGATTTTTATTTTAACACGTGATTTATTTGCTTTTATGCAATAGGTGGTTTGATGTCTTTTATGTTTCTGCAGTCTTTAGATTAGGATTTTTATTTGGGATTTTAATTTTTAATTTGGATTTGTAATTAAATTTAAATTTCAGTTTCAGAGAGATCTATTTGTATAGATTTTATTTGGCTAGTACTATTTTTCCAATAGGACAAGTTTCACGCGATTAATTGCTCTCCGTGGATCAACCCGGTTTAACCGGTTATTAATACAATCGCGGCCTTGCGCTTAGGGCTCCGATCACTCTTCGTCCTGCACAATTGCACGGCACAAGATCTGATAGCCTCTCTCCTCCGCAACACAGAGACGAACAAAGTCTGGATCCTCCATCTCCAAAATAGAAGCTCCGCTCTCTCGGTTTCTCCGCACCCGAGTAGCTAATTCGACCTATGCCCTAGAACTGATTGAAACCTAGGTTGTAAATCCGGCTCCTGTGCACAGTTGTAGATGCGGCCAATCTATGTGATTAAGAACAAAGAAATCGAGACCCAATCTCTCTTTCCATCTGCGCAGCAACACAAAACCAAACAGGAACCTTTGGAAAATGATCTCTGTCCCACAGCGATCACCTAAGGCGGCCAAAACCAAACAAGAGATCATGCTTGATCTCTTAACGATCCAGACTGCCCTCAATCTGAATCGTCTCTCTCCCCCCTCTATCTATAACCCACACAAGACCTCCGTCGATACAATCGCAAATCCGAACCTTTCGAAATCTAATTCAATCGCGCCTCGACGTCTCCACCAATCTGCACCAAATCCGTCCTTGGATTTGTGTACAATCTCCAAGATCCACCGAACATGAGAAATCAGTCACGATCACTGCCCTCAGCTCACCTAATCTTCTCAAAATCGGTGACCTGCTCTAATACCACTTGTTGAAAGATGAGAGGAGAGAAAGTTGAGAACACAACCGAAAACCAAGTTTATTGCATTCTATTAAACTGAATTACATTCACCAATATTTATAAAAAAAACTCTAAGCCAATCCTACTAAAATAAGAGTCCTACCCTCAATAGGAAACACAACAAAATATATCTTCTCAAATAAGAAGCCTAATAATACCCTAACCTACATAGCGACATTGGCCGAAACCCTTCGGTGCGTGTTCTGAGTCAGAGATGACTTCAACACTAAACCTTCCTAGAAAACACAACATCATCATCGCCATTATCAATCTGGGGTTGGGTAAAAGAGTCTACCTCTAAACTCCTCCATTCAAAACCGGAGAACCAAAAAAGAAAAAGAAAGAAAGAAAAAAAGAACCCAGCAAATCTAAGAACATCAAAATTAACAAAAAATTGCAAACAAGGCCAACTGGTCGGGTTTTCTATAGGTTAGAGTAAGCCAAAACTTACCCTGACTCTCACTTGTCTTCCCCAGCCTTGACCTAGCCCACGATAGGTTGAACATAAGTGATCCTGGTTGCCCTTCACCCTTTTCTTAAGTTATAAAAATACGAGAAAATTCATTTACATATATACACATTATATCCTACACCAAACAAGATCCAAATTGGTAAAATCTCGCAACACCCCACTTGTCAAATATCCAATCAATTGCATTGAGCAGTATGTGTGTGTCTATATGAGAGCCCCTCTACTGAGTGTCGATGCTCACCATTTGTTGGGCCCACCTCAGGCCCCACCTAGGCATGGGACGCCAAGGTGGGGGGCATAGGTGGGGGGGCAAACTGGCCCTCTATATGGTGACGAAGGCTTTGATCATCTCCTGCCCCACTTGATCCATGGCAAACAAGTTTTCACAGTCCAAAACGAGTGCACACTCGATCCAACGGTCCAGTTCATTCAAATGGGTGCCAAATCCCGAGACCCAGGGGGGTGTTTCTGTTTTATGGCCCACTCAGACAGATCAAAACGTGGGCCCCTCCATTTTCTCCAAAGCACCGGTGATGAGCGACGGTGCTAAACTCATGCTCCATGCGCACTGCACACCCATTTTGGGATGGGACTGGGGGGATTTGAAGATCTGGATGGGGCCCTCCTATGTATAAAAAATCAGCCACATCCAATCATCCTCACCCTAACATCCACGGCCCACAAGTCCAGCACATTTGGATGGATGTATGACTGATCCAAGAGTCTAGTCCATTCACATGGGTACAAACCCAGGGGGCGTATGCCCTATTTTTGTTGTGTGTGTGGGTAGGGGCGGGTGCTGTTTGTGGGGTCCAATCGGATGGACCATTAGGTGGCCACCTCAATGGGTGCATAGGATACTATATACATAGAGTGCTAAAACTATATTTACACTTTATTAACAATATGTAAATGGTATAGATGGAGTGAACCCAGCTGAGACAGCCAAAACCCAAACCCAACTCATCTCAGAAACTATAAACCCAGACCCGTCAAAGCCACTTCAAATGCCATAGGAGTGGGTTTTAAATCCTTCTGCGTGACTATATGTTTTTAAGCAGATTTCTGATTGGGTTTCCCACAAAACAACCAAAAAGACCCTTCTTATTCCCAAAATAATCAATATGATGGACGATCATCCCTACAACTAAAACATATGCCAAACCTGACTTAAAACTAGACCAAAGAAGAAATTCATAGCCTAATTCCAACCAGTAGATTAGTTAAAAAAGAAAAGATAGGAAAAGACTAGACTTACTAGACTCCTATATAAAGCAACTACAGAAAATCAGATTAAGAGTCGTAAACAAAAACTAAACTGGAATCCAATGTGTATTCAAACTTCAGAAAATATGTGAATACTCTGAGTTTTGGCACAAGAAGAGTGTCCATGGGTCCACATAGGTTCCTTGCATACATCAATATGGATGCTTAAAATATATTGAATAAAATAGATTATGGTTTTCTCTCCCAATTGGACCTATCACATGGTTTTCCAAAAGAAAAGTGATTACATTGGTACAAAATTTCAACTTGCCCAAAACCAAAAATGTTTTTGAGTTCCAATTTATAAGGAAAGCAGAACAGATACCACAATAAAAAAGATTAACATAATAAGCAGATCAATGTAAGAGAACTATCAGTTGAATTGAGTAACTGGAGAAGCAAACTAATACCAATTACCAAATAGTCCATTTATATCTCTTCAGAATCATTAACACAGGGCATTTTTATATAAGAAGCTCAAAGCCCAAATTAGTTCCATGTAAGACAGTAATTTACCAGATTCTTCAGGGTCTGTACATGAGCAATCAGCGAGTTTGCCAGGAAGAGAAGATGATTTCAAGACACTTTTTGTTCTCACCAATTCCCTTGCCCTCTTGGCGGCCATAGCTGCCTAAATAAGAAAATATAATAAAACTTCCAAAGTCAAACATTTATGAACAGCTATTGACTGATAAAATATGCTGTTTTAGAAGAGTGATCATGTATATCCAACAATATAGTTCTATAATAATGTAATAGCATTCAAAAGAAAAGGCAAGATTGAAAGGTCTTTTCGTGAAGTGATGTCGTCTTCTAACATATGATGCCTGGATATCCCAAAATAGCAACTACTCCTATCATATCAGATGTTTTATTTTAATATGTAAAATCTGTGTCCCTGTTGCACCCATGCATCTATGGTATCATAGCATCTAACAGAATTCTACAAAATGTATTATCTGTAACACACTGAAACTGCAAGACTCTGTTTCAATTTAAATATTAAAAAGAAAAAAGAAAGAAATTAACAGAATGTGGACAACGATCACTAAGTAGCTACAGTATATTCAATGCTTTTTCCCCAATGTACATGCAACCTATGATGCCCGGATACGGATATGGATACGGACACTGATATGGGGAATGGGGATACAACATTACGACTCCTCACTTTTGAGAATCTAGGACACAGATACGGGTGTCCTAATTTTTCTTTAGATCACTTTTGAATCAATGAAATTATCATTGTTTTCGTCCCTTTCTCGCATTTTTATGGTGAGAAGTAAAAATATTAAAAGAACTAAATGAAATAATGGACTTTATAAGTATGATATGTTAAACTTGTTCCCTACTAGAAGTATTGGTGCAATATCAGGTATAATATAAGTGACGTATCGGTCCGATATGGATACATTGGGCTTGTACAAGTATCTGGGTATCGTAGCATGCAACATTCGTTTTGTGCATGTGTTGCTTCTTGATTAGCCTGTAAGTGACTAATTGAATCTACCAGAAGATCAGTTACACCCCACAACACAAGAAAACACTGAACCAAAACCCAACGGAGTAGAGAAATATGAGCACAAAGATTAAACCATACTAAGTAAAAACAATAATACCTTGAGAGCATTAAGAGACTTCGATAGAATCGAATCTAGGACATCTGGATGCAGTTCCAAGTACTCAGTGAGATGCTCTTGAATAGATTGATCAACCACTCTCCGTACTTCTGGATTTCCCAACCTTGTCTTTCACATGAGAAACAAGTACAAGCAAAGGAATAATTATTTGACACATGAAACCCTTGTATTGCCCAGCAAACTTGGGTCAAAATATGTGATCCAAGACCTTAGGAAATCAACAGCTAACATAATGATGAAACATCCGCCACCTTTGTTTGTCCTTCGAATTCTGGATTTGGAACTTTGACTGAGATCACAGATGTTAACCCCTCCCTTACATGTTCACCACTTAAGCTAATATCCTTTTCCTGGAATGGAACATGTCAAGGATTATAAAACCGCAAAGATACCTCAAAACTCTTAATGCAACTACATGGAGCAAGACATGCTTGTCCGGGCCTAGAACATTTATAGATTAGGTCTAATAATCAGGCATGTCTACAGCATAGAGGCATGAACTGGGCCCAAGTCATGTGCATTAGCCAAGTTCAAGGTCCAATAGTTCTAAAATAAGTAGGCCAGGACAAGCCAACCCATCATACCTTTAGGACATAAGTGAAGCCTTCTCTGTTCATAATTGAACCTAAAAGGCTAGGCCCAACCCAGCCAACAGGACAGTAACCTGGCAGAAATAAAGCCTCAATAAGGGATGTCAATGGGTCAGATTCACCTGCTAACCCACCATGCCCAACCGACTATGGCCAATTTTAGGGCCCAACAGGTGGGGCTGAATTGAGATTTTAAGATCCATTCTGTTATCAGGTTGGGTCCAAGACAACATCATCCAGCTTCAAACCTAACCCATGATACACCATGGTATGATATTCTAATATTTTTGTGTCGAATATTAATAAACATCAGTTAAGATTCTAGTTCAACTTCTTCCCTCCTAAAAGGTAGTTATTAAGTAGAACATACCATATCCCTTTACCAAGAAAATGGTTAGGGTTTAGTCAAGCCCGGTTTGTCTTTTATCCAATTGGCTTGATCCAAGTGATATGACACAATCAGAGAGAGTCCGAGTTTATGTCATTCGCATAGCATGTCGGTTAAAACAGGTACAGGACGACTTCGAAAAGCCCCAGAACCAACCCACCGACATCCCTAAGCCTAATGTGGACTCAGCTTTACTCTCATTCAAATGGTCCAAGACATAGGAGAAGCAACACAATCCAGTTACTGTTAATAGAAGTAAACTGAAGAAAATGCTACTGCTGTTTTTCAGTAAAAAAGTAATACAGGAGCAACAAGAAATAATTAATTAATTAGTTTATGCACCTTAATAAGCTTAGACTTCTTCCCAAGATTATTGAGAGTTCTTGTTAGTGAAGCCTTCATGCCATCTATATGGGTGCCACCATCAACTGTACGAATGCTATTAGCATACCCGAGCATCGTATCTGCATATGCATCTGAGCACCTAGAAAAGCGATGATAATTAAAAACTAATTAAATGCGTACAGTTTCATCAAAATTTATGACAATTTATGCACCTTAATTGCAAAATATATACAATTTTTTTTTACAGAAATATAACATCTGTGAGCAATTCAGAACCAAGTTAGAGATGTTTTGTGATGGCTTTCCAGTTGTATAAAATGCCACTGATGCTCAGCTCTGATCTGTCAAAAAGATCTCAAGGACAAATCTAATACCAATTACAGTTTTATGTATAAAGATGCAATCACAAAAACTAATCAACTAGAATAAAGAAATTAATATAAAAAAAAAACCGAAACAAATCATCTAGAATCTTCTCTAGGCTTTCTTCAATTCAAATCTCTTAAGAACATGCTTTGCTAGCTAGAACCTCAATGATCCTATGTTGCTGTCATATTGTACTGACAGCCGTAAACCTGTATGAACCCCTCTATATAGTGACTGGCCCAATTTCCTCCCCAACCAAAGTGGTGTGTGATTCGCAACATTGATGATGTGTGACAAACTCATATATCCAAGTGATCAGTTTAACAGTTCACCACTTCGATTTGAGTGAGATTTGGGCCAGCCCCTATACATAGAGAATGATGTGAAATGAAGAGGTCTGCAAACACAGGTTAAATCAGGCGCTATCTGCCATGAGTGCCATTCTGAGCAGCAACATAGTATCATTTCTCAATTCATTACTGATGCAGGTGCAGAGGCAGGAATTCATTTTTGACCAACAGACAACCTGAAGATGGTGTTTTGACATCAATATTAAAATGTTTCTTTGGGATTAGCACATTACAATCTTCTTAGAACAACAACTTAGCTACTTTATTTGCTAACTACTACACGTCTTGATTAAGGCTAAGCCTTCTCTTCAAGTTTCATTTTGGAAAAACACTGTTTTTTGAGCAAAGGCTAAGCCCTATCAATGCAGAACCTTGCAATCAATTCATCCAATCCTTAGCGCATTGATTTGTCCCAAAATTCTTCACCTGAAAGCTCTGATTTAAGACCTGAAAAGCACACCTACAAGCACTGCAAGAGCAGCTGGGGAGCAGTCTAGAAGCTGTCTCCTCCCCAGCTATATTTTCTTGATATATCTGCAAGCAATTCTTTGATCTGCACCTATTTCTCACATCGCATCTTGCTCACCGGGGGTGGGACCCACCAGATGGTCCATCCAACTGGTCAACAACACACACAACCCCCCCCCCCCCCCCCCCCCCCCCCCCCCCCCCGATTTCACACGCCCCTGGGTTTTGCACCCATCCAAATGAACTGGACTGTTGGATCAACTGCACACTCCGGATGGGCTTGATAGAGTTTAGGAATGGGGCTGTTTTTTTTTTTTTTTTTGCAAAGAGGAAGGTCCCAGGGGGATCGAAAAGGGAGATCTTTCGATCCCCCCCAGGTCCCAATCCCAAGTGGGGCCCCACGTTGAAGTGCGCACACAGATTCAGTGCACGACTCGCCCACTGGATCAGTACGACATGTATGTATGTATGTGTACACACACAGAGAGAAAGACAGAGAGAGCAGATATCCCCTACGCACCACTTCCTTCTCTCATTGCACGACTTATCAGGTACTGTTGGATGATATCTAACAGCTCACATTTGTTTCATGATATTTAAAACATAAATGAGCCGAATGCGACAAGAAATTGACCCACTAAAAAACTCTGCTTGGACGATGTGAATAGAAATAGAGAGCAGAAGAGAGAGCACGGAAACGGAGGTGCATGGGTTTTCGGTCTCCATTTGCAAGGAAGAAGAAGCAGGCAGGAGGCATTCCATTCTCCAGCGATTCAGACCTCAGAAAAAAAATGTATGATTCTCTCTCTTTTTTCCAATCACCTAATTTCAACCAAAACCCTCACCGAGAACACCCTCTCATTTTAAAATCCGCGATGAAAATGTGCCGCAATGTCATAGAAAATCTCAGATAATGAGATCTTTGAAAGGGAAAGATGGATTATCTCTTTTATGCTACTCCCCCTTTCTTGGGTTTTACTTGTTTTCATTCTCAGTTTCAGGTTTGGAATGGTTTGAATGGTTTGCTGAAACTTTACAAGGGTATTGTAGCAGGTTGTATTCTCAAGCTATGCATGTACAATTTGGAATAAAGGGCCTGAAGGTTGCCATATAATTATAGGGGGATCAGAGATGGAATCTCTTATCCATGATTTCCGATTGTACTACAGGGTGAATGGCCAATGGGGCCCACCTGGGAACAAGGTTGGAGGATAAAAAAAAAGGCCTATATTTGGATAACAAGGCCACCTAAATGAGATGATGGAATATGGCCCAAGGAAAATTACGTGCAAAAAATGAAGGAAACTAGTGGATGGTGGCAACTACAGG
Source organism: Litsea cubeba (assembly GCA_012931725.1). Classification (NCBI taxonomy): domain Eukaryota; kingdom Viridiplantae; phylum Streptophyta; class Magnoliopsida; order Laurales; family Lauraceae; genus Litsea; species Litsea cubeba. The sequence continues at coordinate 10,540,784 of CM022955.1, read as the reverse complement.
TTAATATAAAATGAAAGAAAAATTAGTTAAATCACATGTTTTTGCTTATAATCAAATTTGAAATGGAATTTATCCTAGCAATAATACATTGGAGAAACTGATTTTATGAGGTTTAGATTTAACATCCGACCTCATCGGTGGATTTATTTAGAGAATTCTATGAGGCCTGGGCTTTGGATGCTGTAAATTTGATCGTTGAAGAACATGTAACTATAGATCAAAAGATTTCAACGAGTCTTTATAATTTGAGTGAAACTTGTGAGGTTTGGAAACTGACGCTATGATTTGTGGGAGGGACCCATTTCTAATAGAATTGCCACGTACCTTTAGAGATCACCTCAAATCCTTCAGGTTAAATTTGGGCATGGTGGCACTTACAGTTTACAGGGGGATTAGCAACTTTTAACGGAGGATTGGAATCACTGGTGGCCCCATTGGCTTCTCCTCATTTTCCATCTTTATATGTCTGCTCTCTCTAGCCAACAGTGAAAAGAAAAAAAAAAAAAAAAAGGAGAAAGTAAAACTACAAAGTGACTGCAGAAGAAGTAACTGAGCATTTAAGAGGGTCAGTAAAAATTAAATTAAACATCACTTTTCCTCAAAATATCATGAGAAAATGATCAATTTCTTGAACAATATCATGAATAAATGCCAGCTGGAAACCTCAAAGAGCAGGAGCCCTCAGATATAATCCGACGGTACCTGATAAGTCATGCAACAAAGAGATGGAATGCGCGAAGCGCGCAGGCAATAACCACTATATATAATATGAGGGTTATCCTATGCGCGAGGTGCGGGCGCACCCGGAAGGCCACATGGGGTTGGGTCCGGGCAGATTTGAAGATTTGGGTGGAGCCTACCATTGTATGGTGATCATCCTATTCCTAACCCCTTGATCAAAGGCCCACAAGTTTTGGCCGTATAAAATAAGCGCACAGTTGATCCAACGATCCAGCCCATTCAGATGGGTGCAAACCCAGGGGTCCAGTGACTATCAGTCAATTTTTTTTCTTTTTTCTTTTTTCTTTTTTTTTTCTTTTTTTTTTTTTTTTTTTGAGGGAGGGGGGGGGGGGTGGTTGGAGTCAGCTGGGCCCCACTATGAGGAGTGCAACAAAAAAGTGCGTACTTGATAACTCACCTATATATATAATATTATTGAGTTACGCTACAAAACTCCCTGGGTGTGAAAAATGCCCCTCTTTTAGCCAATGAGTGTGACACGTGTCATCAATGATACACTTATCCATTCTCTCTCCTAAACATTCTCCTACAAAGGTGGATCTTTTATAGATTCTCTTAAAATATTAACAAATCATTGGCTATTTGATAGGGGCAGAAACTCCCCTTTTGAGATAGGGGAGTTTTTGAGAATTTCTCAATATTATTAGGACGCATCTACTGCTATTCTTAGAGTTGAAACTCCATAAAGAACGCACTAATCGTTGGGTTTTACATACCAGGACGATTTATACTCTGCTCTTGCACAATAGAGTAACTGCTTGATAAAGTTCCCTACTGATCCAATCAATGTTGTAGATTGATCCCAGCTTCATAGCAACCTGGTGTTTATACGTGAATTCTAAATTTCTGAAGAATTATAATTTTATTACCATTAGGAAACTAAAATTCCGGTTTTGTCCATAACATGAATTTGAGCACTTCATCGTTTTCGTTCTTAAAAACTGATTCAGTTGACCTGAGATGGCCTGTCTTAACCTTGTTATCCTGGACAACCACTCTACAAACAACTGACCTGATCATCATCCATTTGGTTTGACCCCTGCTCTTTTTACATCAAAACATCATTTTTTAGGTAAAATACATAAAGATTTCTTAAAAGGACTCAGACAATGGGTCAAAAGAATCCCAATAAGACAAAAAGAAGTTCGGAGGTAAAGATTTAACCATTCTCCGACAAAGACTTAAAGCTGAGTAAAGGACAAAACGTCCTAAATCAATTAGAGTTTTCGTAACTTCCAGATGCCTTGCCCAATTCCTATCAAAATTGTGCAGTTTAAGGGCACGTTTGTACACACACCCTTTCCATGGAAAAGGGAAATTGCCACATCAGCAAATTCCATAGAAATGGAAGCCTCGGAAAAGGATTTCCGCAGAATTTAGAAATTCATGTTTGGTACGTTTTTTTTCCTCATTGAATCGGTGCTAATGTTGTTTGGTGCGGCCGTGGATTCCTTATAGAAAATCAAATTTTCTTGTTTGGTGAAACAATTTTTTGATGAAAAAAAACATAACATGTAAATTATTTATTCAACATCAAATAATAATTTATTTTAATGAAATAAAAAATGAAAGAGTGTAGGAATTTTTGGGTTGAAATGAAAAGAGTGAGGAAAAGAGGGAGAAGTTTTCCGAGAAAATCCATTTCCCATACCACCCCATAGGAAACCCATTTCCAGCATTCGCAAGGAAAATGCTCACGAGGCAGGAAAGCGTTTTCGTGGAATTGATCCGCATCAAACGCATGAAAAATAGGTTTTTGTGGAAAACCATCCACTTTTCTGCGGAAAAGTGTTACACAAACAAGACCTAAGACTTCATGGATGGGTAGTACTGTAGTAGAATATACCACAACACCAATTTCCAAGTGTTTTGACAACCATTTGATTAGGGGTGTAACGGTTCGGTTAACCGGTTATTTTGGAAAAACCATTAACCGAACCGTAACCGCGGTTTTTGGATTTCATTAGCCGTAACCGCAACCGTGAAGATAAAAACCGTAGAAAACCGAACCACGGTTAACCGTATTAGACGGTTCGGTTACGGTTATTAACCGTGAAAAAATCTAATCATGCTTAACCAGTAGATTAACCCTTTTATATATTAATTAATAGACAAACGGCTAGAATATAATGCCAACTTTTAAATTTCAAATTGCAACAGAGCATGTTGAACACTCTATTGAAATTGTGAATGGATGTGTATCAAAGAAATCAGGAGAACGTGGAAAAAAAAACAAAGACCACGAAGAACATCTTAAACTTTCAATTATGAAACATTCATATTCTCAAACATTTATCATGCATAGGACAAGAGGGAACAAAATAGAAAAACAAAGAAAGAACCCACTGATTTTAACCAAGCAAAAAATTAGTTAAGAATTCAAAAAAAAAAAAATCTAATTTAGATGGATCAATTAATTGGTGACATGGATTGAGGATTAGAATATGAGTTTCAGATTAGGGGGTTTGGGTTTAAGCGAGAAACGTATGAGAGAAAGGGTTAGGTTTCTTTTGTTAACGTAACACTTAAAGAAATATTTCAATCGGCCCTTAGTTTTTTTCCTTTATTTGTAAATGGTATGGTTAACCGTATTTTACGGTTCGGTTCGGTTAACCGCAGTAAGTTATTATAGAAAACCGTAACCGAACCGAACCGTGCGGTTTTTGAATTTCATTAACCGTAACCGTAACCGAACCGTGAAACACGGTTTTTAACCGCGGTTCGGTTCGGTTCGGTTAGACGGTTTTTCGGTTTTTTTTTTACACCCCTACATTTGATGATTAAATTGAAGTCTAATAGTGGGGAAAAAACAGGATCAGGTAAATGGACACATTAATATCAACTATCGATGTTCTGTACAAACAAATGGATGTAACAGACTAACTGTATACATAGAAAAAGGATGAATTTTAAAGAAGAATAAGAGAGTTCTCTACTTTACCATTGAAGAGCTACGTCGATTGCAAATCCATCTAGTTCTTGTCTTAAGGAAACAACATCATGAAGAGGTTTCTACATAGAAAACATGTCTGTTACAATTTAAAAAAGGTAACATAAGATCATAACTACAAAATACAATCAGCATTGAATTCAGCATAGGAGTCAATATTGTAAAAGAGATCAAGCTTTTATTTTCTTTTTCAGTGTAAAGCTTATCACAAGGATGTGCATATAGAACAAACAGGAATAACCATCTTTTTTTCTTTCTTTAAATGGTTGCGCAGGTCTTCTTCCTACCAACATACGTGGAATCCCCATTTCAAATATGCAATTTATATTCCTAGTGCAATAAACAGCAGAAGACGACTCAGACGAATGATCAATGTTTTTATTAGTTTTACATAATACAATAACTAGAAACCGGCAGTAAATGGGCATGTCGTAGAGAACAGATATTGCGAGAACACTGGCAGTATATTTATCGACAGAAGTATTCAAATCATTTACAAGTGGCATAGGCCTTTATAATCTCTGGATCTCGATCCCCCCCAACTTTGAGGTTTCACTCATCCTATAGTAAGAGGTGTGGAACTCCATCATGGGGCCACCTATCAAAAATCCAAATCACTGAAATTAAATGTCCTCCCCTTTTATTGGCTAACACAAAATTTTATGTCAATAGGAGGTAGTCCTACTATAAGATTGATCATATGACATTCTAAATCATTTATGCTCAATTATTGTAAGATATTGGAGTAAAATTTGAAAATGGTGTACTTAAGGGCAGGGAGTTAATTTTGAGCGGTTCAGATATTCAATAGGCAAGACAGCAGCGAGACAATCAAAGGATCCAAGCTCTTAACTTGGAATGATCCCTACCAATTACACCTTAAGAGCGGCATTTTCCTGACATGGTGAATGTATTAAATGCTATCCTCTAGGCTATCAATATTTACCGCTAACACTGCGGTGCACCAAAACTATACATATAAGAATAAGGGAGACATACAAAATTGTTCAGACTACTATGGAATTAAACTTATGAGTCATACCATGAAGCTATGGGAGCGTAATGGAGCAAAGACTTACACGTAAAAAAAATGAAATCAGAAAATCAATTTGGTTTTATGCCAGGGAGATCAACTATAGAAGCCATCTCCTCACTTAGGCAATTAATGGAAAAATATCAAGCGAAAAGGAAAAATCTAGATATGGTCTTCATCAATCTAGAAAAAGCTTATGGCAGGGTACCTAGAGATTTGATTTGGTGGGTTTTAAATAAAAATAAGATTCCAAGAGGATATATTGAAATTACTAAAGACATGTATAAAGGAGCGGTAACAAGTGTGAGAACTACTTGTGAAAAGACAAGTAAGTTCCCAATGACCATAGGTTTGCATTAGGGGTCAGCCCTAAGCCCTTATCTCTTTGCATTGATTATGGATGAGTTAACCACTCATTTTCAAGAGGTACCTTGGTGTATGTTGTTTGCAGTGGATGAATAAAGAGACGGTGTGAAATGAAAAACTAGAGAAATGGCGAGAGGATTTAGAATCCAAAGGTTTTAAAATAAGCCGTATTGCAACTTTAGTGGGCATTTACAAAGAGTCGAGACTACTGTGAGAATTGAAGCCCAAAAGATACCACAAAGAGATTCTTTTCATTATCTTGGCTTTATAATTAGCAAGGATGGGGAGATTGATGAAGCTGTCGACCATAGGATAAAAGCGGGATGGTTGAAGTGGAAACTTGCTTATGGCATATTTTGTGACCGACGAATGCCAACAATATTGAAGGGAAGATTTTACATAACAGTGATTAGACCAGATATGACCTATGGAGCAGAATGTTGGCCAATCAAAAAGCAACATATGCACAAAATGGAGGTAACAGAGATAAGAATGTTGAGGTGGATTTCTGGTAAAACTAGGAAGGATAAAATTAGAAATGAGCAATTTCGAGAGCATTTGGGCGTAGCATCAATTGGGGATTAAAATATAGAAACCCCGTTTGAGATGATTTGGGCACATCCAATGCAAGCCGGCAACACCGCTGGTAAGGAAAAGTTTGGATATGCAAGTTCATTGCCCAACAAGGGGAAGGAGTAGGCCAAAGAGGACGTAAATGGAAGTAGTAAAAATAGATTTGAAGAAGTGTAACTTATCTGTATATTTGACTCAGGATAGATCGGAATGGAGAAACAGAATTCATGTAGCCGACCCCAACATAGTTGGGACAAGGTTTTGATGATGATGATTGTTGTCCACCAAATGATCGCATGTAACCAATCCATGGGTTTTCATTAATCAATATTCAAGAGTGAGTGGATTTATTTATATGTGATGAATCCGGCATGTGTCCTACGTTGATTATAATGAGATACAAATTTCACTATTAAAACAGGGGGAAAACAATTATTTTGAGTTAGTTTGGATTCCTTCAAGTGAGGCCTCAAAAAGTTGTGAGAAATTATGTCTTTGAAAATATTAAGGCATTTTTAAATTTAAAGTTTTTCATCAGATGTTATTAAAAATATAAGAAAAAGGCTTTAAATGATTAGTAATAAATCTATATATATATAATATTATCAGTTGACTATTGCTTGCCCCCTCTGGAAGAAAATCTTGGCTCCGCCACTGGACCCATGGATTTTGATTAAATCAGCTGGACAAAGAACTACTACCCCAACTTTACGAGTGACCAATAAGAAGGCTGACATTGTGAATGCCACTGGCTAGACATGAAAAGGACCGGTTAAAGGTAAATGGGAGAAATGACTCATTTTATATAGACCTTTCTCGAAAGAAATCAAATATACAGAAGATACTATGCATGAATAAAAAGACGTCTATTTTCTTCAATAATGCCACAGCCGGTTTACAAAGACACCACACTGGTAGTAATAAGCCATGCAGTAATGAGCCACAAGAAAACCATTCCCACTTCTGGCATTGATGCTGAGATAATAAATGTCCAATCCTGCAGCAGCTAGTTGCACAGGCTGCCTGATCTCATGCAGTCATGCTTCAACCATAACCCATTCATACTTTGATGCAATCAATAGATCAATCAAGAGGTTTCTTTTCTTTTTTACCTTTTTAATTTCAGGGTGGTGGGTGTGGGTCGGGGAGATAAAAAGAAAGTTATTGGGAGGGGAAGAGAAGCATAGCATTAGCTTCAAGTGAACAGCTTGACCTTGAAAAATCCCTACAGTCTCTCACTCTTTGTCCATCCTGTAAATTTATTCTATTCTCAATTCTCACTTTTAAATAACTTTTTAACCATAAAAAGGTTACAGGCAACATTTGGTGTAATATTCAAAGCTTTCTGCTGAAAATGCAAATATCAGATTATTCAGCTATGAAATGTTCTAGCAACCCACTATTCATCAAAAAATGTTTTAGTAACCTAAGCTCAGAAAAATAAATTAATCCCATAAATAAAAGGTACACTTTGCATGATGCAATTAAAGAATCAATCATGGCTGGCTGGTGCCAATATTTCTTCTATTCATTAACAAGAAAAACGTTGAGACTAAGCCATTTGCACACCTTATCAGTATTTAGCCATTTCACATACTCAACCAATCCACCAGAATAGCAATACTCGTTACTCTGTGCCTTTTTTGAATCAGCATCCTCCTTAGCAAGGGTTATTGTAAGCTGCAAAATAACAACCATGAGAATCGCAGCAAAAAGGAAATTTTAAATTCACCAATGACAATAAAACTCGAATAGATAGACAGTACAGTTGTGTTTTTAGAAACGATATGTAAAATCAAGGATAAATTATTACTCTACCATTTTAGAATCTAGTCTAGGCAAACAAAACATTTATAAGATGTCGACCACACACACCCAACCATTGTTCAAAATCGTGGTCACGGTTGTATCCCTGTTCAATCGTGGTCACGGTTGTATCCCTGTTCACGGCCACTGCAGCCCATTGAGGACATGAACTTCTTTATTGTCCTTAACAATGTGATCCTCCATTAATGGATTTACAAGGACGAGCTTAAAAATTCCTTAGTGGGGCCCACTTATGAAAAACCTAAATCGCTCAAAATATATTCCCCTACTTGAATGGCCCTTAATAAAATTCATTGAGCCAAAGTTAGATTGATCACTGATAAAACATCATAAAATTCATGTCGCTCGACAGTACGGCCCACCTATTAAAAATCTAAACCACACAAAATTAATAACCCCGCCCCTATGCGGACCGCCTATTGGGGCCCACCGTGAGACCCCATCGGTCACGAGACAAGGGGGACTGAAAGATCCAAGTGGGGCCAACTTACATATCAAATTTGAAGTCAATCTAATACCTCTAACCCCTTCATCCATGGTCCACAAGTTTAATAGCTTTATATCAAACAAGTAAAATTGACCGTCAATCCAACGGTCTAGTTCATCCGAATCCATGCAAATTTATTGGATTCAGTGCCTATAAGGGGGATATGAATGAGTGGTCAATTTGGATGGTTCATAAGGTGGGCCCCAATGGGCGTTCCAAACGGTGCAAACCGTAAGGACGGTCCTTACAGGACCACCTCCCATATATATATATATATATATATATAGTACAGTCTGTGTGTGTGTGTGTCTACACACACATGTATGTGTGCTCCCTCTCTCCCCATCTCCATCCCACCTGATTGCATAATTAACGAAGATCTAACGGCCAATATACTAGCACTAGCAGAAAGATCTACACATCATCTTAGAAGATAGCTGCTGCTTGTTAGCAATACAGGTGAACCATGATAATATGTTGGAGTTGATGGCTCCACATTAAGGGTAACCTTATCAAACAAAAATGGACCACATAGATGGGATTAGGATGAAAGAACAGCATATCATCAATGTCTTATTGCTAAATGCTGCAGATGTTTATTTGATGAGCAGCAAGCACAATAGAATTTGCATGTACTCACTGTATTCAATTTACCTCAGGATTCAAAAAGGCCAGCTCCCGAATACGCCCAGCAATTGTGTTATAGTCAAACTCAATTGTTGTGGTGAATACTGTTTGCAAAAAAAAAAAAAAAAAAAGACAGCAAGACAACATAGTGTGAGAATCTTTGACTGCACTTTATCTTTCATAGCATTAGGAAAGAACATTCAAAGAGTTCACCATTGCAAGGGAGGAGAATCTGCTGAGAATAGAGAGAAAACACACCTTCTCTGTCAGGCCAAAACCTGATACATGTTCCCTGTCGATCACTTAATTCAGATGGCAGGATGTAAGATGTCAGAGTTGTCACTGGCTTTCCACAGGAATAAAGCTGTCTATATTCCTTTCCATCCCGCCAAACAGCAACTTCTAATGACTAAGCATCAGGCGTAAGAAAATCAAAAACACATGAAATTGCGCTATACTAAGCACCAGGCGTAACAAAAAACACAACAAAACACAAGAATTGTGCTATAACAAATTCCATCCCACCAAACAGAAACTTTTAATGCCAGAGTATAACAAATTACAAGCACATTAAAAAACAGGAAATTGTGCTGCTGCTACCCAAATATTCATTACATACATGCCAATGACCCACACACCATGAAACATCTAAAATGTAAAAAGAATACAGAAAATACCACGTACAATCATAAGTATTGACATGTTGAGTCAACAATAACCATCTTAGAAATTGCAAATAATGGATATGTCCAGACCATAGTTACCTAGTTCGTTCATAAGGCCTTCGAACTCCGAATAGTTTATTTCGAACAATTCGCAGTTCGATTCACGAACTGTCATCGAACTAGTCTCATGTAGTTCTCTAAATTGAGTCCCATAAATCCAATTGTGGTGGCACCTGAAAATCCAAGCAATTCAAAAGCATGGTGCCCCTATCTATTAGTGCTAATCCAAATCCAACCTGCTTACTAGTAAAACATGAAGTTGTTTACTTTGGTTTTTATTTTAACCATGTATTTTACACACAATCAATAAATGTGGGCCCAACTCTATTTAGTAAAATCTCACCATAGTAAATATAAAGAACAGCCATCTCCAATGATTTGGATCTTAGAACTTGTCAAACTCGAACTGCGAATTGGACGAATTGAGATGCGAATCAAATGAACCTACTCCATAGAATTCATTGATCCAGCAAAGACTCAAATTGCAAATTGTGCATTTGAATGCGAATTAATCGAATTGCGAAATAGGTAACTATGGTCCAGACCAACTAAAATAGATTCAATAGATATTAATAGGCAACATAATGAAAAAAGATACAATTCAAAATATATAGTCATTTAAAAGCAATAAAACTGAAAGAAATCAAGTATATAACACGAAAACAAAGCAAGCACCTCAGATAAGGCATTGACTACAGACAAGCCAACACCATGCAAACCCCCAGAAACACTGTACCCACTGCTTGAACCACCAAACTTGCCTCCTGCATGTAAGACCTACAAAATATTTGTGCAGTTAATAGTACATTACATAGTCAAGAAATTTTAGAAAGTAAAAGGTAGTATCATATAGCTTCAAATAGCATCAAATAACTTCAAAAATGTGTTGATAATTTGCAAATAAATGTTTAATGTATTTCTTTTAATGGATGCAAGAGACAATTGATAAATCATGGAAAACATAAAGTTAAACCCATTCTTTTTTATAGATTTAGTTGTTGCCCAGAATAAGAACCAATGATCCTCACTTTTTTTTTACCCCTTTTTTTCTATTTAACACTGAAATATCCTCGTGTAAAAGAGCAAGTCCCCAACATGTGTGACCCTCTAGAATCTGCATGGATTTGAACATTATCGCTTACTAAATATTTATTACTATTTGATGCTTGTGAATAGGACCCGTCAATTTCCTTCTAACGAACACTAGTTTCACCTCCGCCTTCAGATTGACTCCACAGAACAGTTTGCCAAAAAGGATTTAAATCACAAATTGTTCACAAATGAATCAAAAGAAACATGCAAATGGTTAGAATAACAATTGATTTCCATAATTTTTCAATTTTATTCTGGAAAAATCAAAAGAAAATGTTCATTAAATAGGTTATAGGAATCCGTCAATTTCCTTCTAACGAACACTAGTTTCACCTCCGCCTTCAGATTGACTCCACAGAACAGTTTGCCAAAAAGGATTTAAATCACATATTGTTCACAAATGAATCAAAAGAAACATGCAAATGGTTAGAATAACAATTGATTTCCATAATTTTTCAATTTTATTCTGGAAAAATCAAAAGAAAATGTTCATTAAATAGGTTATAGGGATCCAAAAGTAATTTCAAACCAGCTCATTTTTTAAGCTTTTAAGGTTATGAATAGGATGAAATGTCTTCTTCATGATGGTTGTGGTCGCCAAACCCTAGACACACAAGCCATTGAGTTCCTTCTCCAAATTCTTCTCTTTTCTTTGTTTTTTCCTTCTTTTCCCATTTTAAGGTTTTTCAGACCTTTTCATAGAAAAACCTAAATACATTCAATCAATTCATTCAACTGCATTAAGCAAGGGTAAAGGGGAAAAAAGCTTGTAAAAGAACCCATATTCCACAACATTCATGCACATTCTGTAACCTGATAAAGTTAAAATATACAAGTTCATTTATGCATTACCGTCAAAACAGTCTCCAATGCAGATTTTTTTGTGATGGGATGTAAATCTATGGGAATCTGCACATAATATAAAAATTCAGTGACATGGTAAGCAACTTAAGAATTCATAGCTGTAAAAAAAAAAAAATGCATCAAAGAAACATAAAATGAAATGGCAAACGGGCCATACATCTTTTATCTAAAAGAAGCTGGACTATCCAACCGTATTCTGTTGTTAAAAATGGAACCGATTATGCTGTACATATGCAAAAATTGCATGAAACTTAGTAATGTATGCAACACTACTCAACCACTCAATGTTTTAGAACTTTTAGATGTGTCATGTGAGGCAGAGGCATTCCAATTGCCCAAAGCATGGGGCATAAAACACAAAGCAGGGAGCATAAGCCTCATCAGCCTCCTTTTTAATAAATAAATAATTCTGATAAAAGAGAATATTAAATAAAAAATTAAAAGCAGAGTTGGATGTTTTTAAACTTTTTAATGAGTCAAGTAGGGTTGAGCTAAGTTAAAGTGCATGCTTCATTTGGGGCTAAAATCACTGAAATCACTGAGAGCATTAAGTTTAGGCAGTATCTAAAAGAAAAACAGTGAAGACACCATTATATATTGTATATAAGGGTGCCATGTAACTAGTCAAAGTTTCAGCTTTATTACTCTAAGATAATAGGTATATGTAATATAACTATTTAAAGTTTAAACTTCTTAGTTTTTAGCTATTTAGTATATAAAACTAGCACATTCATGTTTAAATATTCTTATGTAAAATAAAATTCAGCTATTATCTATCGACAAGTTTTGAACTTTTTTTTAATGGCAGCTTTCATTAAAAGGAAAAAGAGTACAAAAGGGTTATACTGAATGGGAAAGGAAGAAAGAAAGAAGAACAAGGAAGCCCTGCATGAGACCACCTACAAAGAGAACCACAAAGAAAAAGAAACATAGACTACACCATGCTCCCTGAACCCAAGCTTGAGAAAGCCAACTCCTTCCAATTGAACACAATCTGATTGGTAGAATATTCTTTGAATAGAGTATTGATCTTCACCCAATGTGCAACTGAATATTTTATCCTGTCACATAAAATATCTTCCTTTGTTCTTGTTCCTTCAAAGCACCTTGCATTTCTCTCCTCCCATATATGCCATAGTGCTGAAAGGAACGAAAGTTTCCACAGCTCCTTTCCTTCGTTAAAGCCAATAGGAGATTTCCACGCTTCAAAAAGATGTTGAAGAAGCTCTGGTAAAGCCCATTTGCAGCCGAACCAGCTTAAGACAGTTCCAGATTTTTACGGTGCACTTCCAGCACATTGGGCAAACGTTCACTATGATCTTGCCTCTTTTCCTAAGATTATCTAAGGTTAGAATTCTTCTTCTGAGGGCAATCCAGCCAAAAGCTACTACTCTCGGTGGCGCCTTGAACCTCCATATACTTACCAAGCTACTTATGGCCCCCGCCCTCGGAGTTAGAGCTGAATAAAAGGAAGAGACAGTGAAAGATCCACTCCTAGATGCTTTCCAGATCCTTTTATCCTCCCTTTCACCAGGGACTGGAATATCCCTTAAAAGGTTTACAAGAGACAATATTTGATTCTCCTCATGCTCCTTCAAATTTCTTCTGAAAATCAAGCTCCAAATAGTCTGTCCTCCCATGCCAGATCGATCAATGTATCTTTCCACCTTCATTTGCTTCTCCAGGCTGCATCTAAACAAATCTGGAAACTTTGAAGCTAAAGGGCCATCACCTATCCATGTGTCGTGCGATAATAGAATTTTCTTTCCTGAGCCAACCTAATATCTAATATTTCGCTTTAACTTCTCCTGAATAGAAGTTATTGTTAACAATAGCTGGCCCACGAGGCCCATGTAAAATAGGCCTGATTCATAACTGACCCAATATAGGAGATATTAGTTGACTCAATATCTTTGTAACATAAATATAGGATTCTGATTTGTGTACTTCACATATACAGCGATGGTAATTGGATTGTAATTGCCTAGATTGAAGGCTGAATGAGTTATAAATGAAAGGAGGATCAATCATAGCATCCATCCAAGTTTCCACAAAGTCTCTATTTCCCTCTCATGGTCGTGTCATGGTATCAGAGCTCATGATATAAGTTCTGGCTTCAACATCATCAAATCTCTCTCCATTTTGTTCGATCCAATCTCAGTTGATTCAAGGAGTAAAGCTTCCTCGTCCTGGACCATTATCTCTAAGAGAACGTAAGGCATCTGGGACAGAGATCACTGCCAATCAACCTAGCTTCTCAGTGGCCCACCTTGGATGATCAAGACAACACCAACGACCCTGTCTGTTCTGGTCGACCGGCAGTCCTAGGATTTCTGGTGATTTTTTCAGATTTTTTGGCTGCCTGGCGGTAGGATTTCTGACTCGTTTTGTGGTTTTTCAATATCTGGAACTAGTTTTCATCTCAACCGTCCAGATTCTTGGATTTTTCTCTGATTTGGATGAAACTTAGCTCATTGAATGCGAAAAAGGATTTCCTCACATCAAATGAAATCTGTATCTGTGGAAGACCCAAATCAGATCTGTAATATCCTGAGTACTTGGACCCAGGATTGGTCTGGCCCAGGTAGTATCTTAGTCATAGTCTGACCCAAGTTTTAATGGAAATAGAAGTCCAGACTTTTAGTATGACTTAGCAAGTATCCCACGTGAGTGAATTTGGGAAAGAAGGGAGTTGTAAAACAACTCTAAGAAGGAAGTTTGAAAGGAATAGGGAGTTTCTATCTTTCCTCTATATATAGAAAACCAACGACCATAGTTTTATCATTAGAGAAAATCTCTGAGAGCAAACCATTGTGGTTTAGGAGAAGGAGAAGAAGGCGGCTGTTGATGTCAAGTTCGCGTTCAAAGGAGACAATTGTGTATCAAAGGTGAGTGAATCTTCCTCGATAAATTCTAATTCATGTTGTAGATGTTTGAGGAACCCAGTTTTGTGAGATTGTTATCCAGTTTTTGTGAGAATGTTATTTGTGAATTGGTCGACATGCTCAGACTTTGGATGTAATGAATTTTATGATGGAGTAAGATGATTTTTGGATTTCCAATAACAATCTGGCCCTTGATCATCACATCTGTTTGAAAGAAGGGGATCAAATAGTTAATCTGTGTAAATTATGAGTTACTGTGTCTTTGTCAAAGGAGCAGAATTGATCACGTGAAGGGTAGTGGGACCCATCAGTGGACCTGATCTGAGATCAGGACCACACATCCATTAGAAGAACCCTGGGCGACCTTGGTGGAGGTGGACATCTGCAATTTGAACCAGTGGGACCCACTGTCCAACAGGTTCAAAGAATCCCAGGCGTGAAAATCCCAGAGAACACTGTATATGTCGTTTGTAGTTGTGGGACCCACCTATTGATCAGATCACTGATCAATATCACACATCTGTTCAAGGATCATCAGTCGACCATGGTGTAGTTGAAGATCTAGGATTTGAACCAGTGGGGCCCACTGTACAATGAACTCCATAAATTTTAGGCGTGAATTGCTGTATATTGCGTTTTGATGTTGTGGGCCCCAGCGAATGATTCTATGATGAATCAAATTCGTCGGAATGATGTATTAGTCTTGGGCGACCATGGCCTAGATGGCTGATTTTGGTATAGCCAAGTGGGACCCACTGGATTGATCAAGAGATTCAGATATGAATTTCTCAGGTACGTGTTCTGTACAGATAGGTAGAGTTGAGAATAGAAGTATAATAATAAATATAGACTTGGCATATGTGTAGAAATAATAAATTAATTTCCCTACTTAAGTGAAATCAAGTTTTGTGATCAATGTTTAGTTGATTATGATTAACTAAATAGGCTGTAATTGACTATTAAGAGTAAGGTTGTATTATACATAGCGTGGGCCCACCATATCACTCTATACCAATTTTGATACGAAGTGGGGGCAACAACCAGTGAAGTATGTATGAGTCGGGTCCACACTACTACTGTGTAAATTATTAATTAATATTTGATTATGAGATGTTGTGCACTGGGTCCCAGATTTGGGATGTTGGACTTGTGTCCGGATGATAGATGGCTTCGGGCCATGATGGCCGTTATAGCGGCGGGTCCTTAATGGACGTGATGGGCCACTTTGATGGCTGGTCCTTAGTGGACGTGTCTGATGAGACAGGGTCATGGTGACCGGTATACATGTATACGATAAGGCCCTTGAGGCGTGGTGATGTGCATGGGCACGGATTGTGTGTGAAAGAATCTAAATAATATTTAATTATTGATTTAGACTTGTTAAATCATGTGATGTTATATTTTATGTGATTTGTGTAATTAGGAATATTCATTCACCAGTAGTACTGATGTTGTGTTACCCCCTTCAGGTAATCAAGCTGCGGGCGGGACAGAGCGGAACGATGATCAGCACGTGAATTTCAATATGCGTGGCTGACAAGAGTGCACGAGAAAAGATAATTTAGTAGATAAAGGGATTAGCCTGGTTTAGGGATATTATTTAATGTTTTAGTACATTATTGATGCAGACCGAACATAGTAAAGTTTGAGTAGTTACAACTATTTGATTAAATGAAATTATTTGTTTTTAAATGCCAAATGCTTATGTGAATTATTTGACTAATATCTGGTAAATATTACCAAAGTTATCACGATCCAGAGATCTGACAGGGCCCCAGGATTTGGGTCGTGACAAAGTGGTATCAGAGCATAAGGTTTTGGGCAATTAAAAGAATTAGCAACCCATAGGCAACGTGGTGAGGACGATGGGGTGTCAACAGTAGAAACTTAAGAAAGATATGTTGCTATTAATCCTTTGGCTTACAATTTATTTCTTTTGCAGAAAAAATAATAAGATGGCTAACGTTGAGGGAAACGAGAATGAAAACAACAATATTCAGCAGAACAATGGGAGTATGGAAATGCCGGAGTACGCCCGGCAGATGTTTGAAAGCTTTTTGAAAGCATATACGCAGGTTCAAGAACAGATTTCAGCTATCCACCAACTCCAAAGTGAGAATGGCGAGGGAAACAGCAATAATAAGGGTGGATCAGGTGAAGGTAGCAATAACGGAGGCAGAAATCGTGAGAGGGATACTCTATACAAGAGATTCAACGAATTTCGCCCAAAGTGTTTTGAGGAGACCACTAACCCATGGGATGCGAATAAATGGGCAGAACATATGGAAGGCATCTTCGAGGTCATGGGATGTACTGAACAACAGAAAGCTATATTAGCCGCTTTCAAGCTAGAAGGCGATGCGAAGGAGTGGTGGAAAGCAGCCAAGAGGTCCTTTAATGGGCAAGAAGCAGAGATCACCTGGACCTTCTTCAAGCGCGAATTTATAAAGAAGTTTATACCGGATCACATTCGGGCGCAGAAGAAGAGAGAGTTTGAAACATTGGTGCAAGGCAACCTTACTGTAGCCAAGTATGCTATCAAGTTCACCGAATTGTCACACTTCGCAGAGACATTAGTGGCTACAGAAGAGGAAAAGATGGAGCGATTTGTTAATGGCCTGCGACCAGACATTAAGAAAGATGTGAAGCTGCACGAGCCGAAGACTTATGCGGAGGCTCTAAAGAAAGCCTTCGTGTCTGAAGAAGCAATCGAGGATATAAAGAGGGAAACCCAACTGGTGACAACAGAGGGCAAATCAGATAATTATAAACACCAGTTTCCCAACAAGAAACAGAAAACGGGGACTAAACCAGTATGCAATCATTGTGAAGGATTCCATGAAACAAGTCAATGTCGAAAGAAATCTGAAGTGTGTTTCGGCTGTGGAAAAGGAGGTCACAAAGTAAAGGATTGTCTGGAGGCTAGGGAAAGAAATCAAAACAAAAGAAAGGGTGGATGTTTCAGCTGTGGGCAGGAAGGACACCAGGTAAAGGACTGTCCTAGGAGGCAAGGAAGGAATCAGAACCAGACACAAGGACAACCCTTTAGGCAAAATCAGCAGGATCGTCAACAGGAGCGTCCACAGAACCAACGCCCCTACCAACAGAATCAGACCTACCAGCACCGAGGAAACCAGCAGAACCCACCTCAAGGACAATATTACAATCAAGTCAGGAATAATCAGGGGGGGAACCAAGCTGGGCAACAGCAGAATGGGAGAGTCTTTGCTCTGACCCATCAGGATGCGGAAGCGGCCAATAATGTTGTTGAGGGTATGGTTTTAATTTCCAGTCATGAAGCTAGTACTTTATTCGATTCTGGTTCTACGCACTCTTTTGTTTCTCATGCTTTTGCTGCTAAGATAGGAAACTCCCCCTCAACATTGACTCATGCACTGGTAGTGTCGACACCCACGGGTGACCGCATTCATACTAGCACCATATTTTATAATTATATGCTAGAAATTGCACAAGTTCCGATGCCGGCAGACCTGGTAGTGTTACGTATGGATGACTTTGATGTCATTTTGGGAATGGATTGGCTTACTAGGTATCGAGCTATTTTAGACTGCTTTAATAAAGTAGTTCGGTTTAACCTGGAGGGATTTACTCAGGTTAGTTTGGTAGGAAAGAGGAGACCTGTTAGGTCCATAGTCATCTCAGCCATCAAAGCCGTTGAGCTATTAAGAAGTGGGTGCAAAGGCTTTATAGCTTTTATCTCAGAAGATAAGCAGAAACCACGATTAGAAGATATCCCTGTTGTTAGGGAATTTCCCGATGTATTTTTGGATGATTTGCCTGGATTACCCCCAATTCGAGAGGTCGATTTTACTATTGAGTTAATGCCGGGAACAGCCCCCGATTTCTAAGGCACCTTATCGAATGGCTCCTGCGGAACTGAAAGAACTCAAGGATCAATTGGAGGAGTTGTTAGAAAAAGGATTCATCCGACCTAGCATATCTCCATGGGGAGCACCGGTGTTGTTTGTGAAGAAAAAGGATGGCACTTTGAGAATGTGTATTGATTATAAACAGTTAAATCAGGTGACTATCAAGAACAAGTACCCTCTACCCCGCATTGATGAATTATTTGACCAACTACAAGGTGCGAAATACTTTTCCAAGATTGATCTTAGATCCGGCTACCATCAGCTAAGAGTGAGGGAGGAAGATATTTCCAAGACGGCATTTCGGACGCGATATGGTCACTACGAGTTTTTAGTCATGCCTTTCGGTTTGACCAATGCCCCAGCCGCATTCATGGCACTGATGAACCAAGTTTTCCAACCCTATTTGGATAAATTTGTGGTGGTCTTTATTGATGATATCTTGATTTACTCTAAGGAATGGCACGAACATGGAGAACATCTGCGTATCTCCCTACAGCTTTTGAAGGACAACCAGCTTTATGCCAAGCTAAGTAAGTGTGATTTTGGCTTACACAAGTCACCTTTTTGGGCCACATTATTTCAGGAGAAGGACTATCAGTAGATCCTACTAAAATTGAAGCAGTTACGAATTGGAAGCGACCTGCAAATGTGTCCGAAGTTCGAAGTTTCTTAGGCTTGGCAGGCTATTATCGACGGTTCGTGCAAGGATTTTCTACAATTGCTGGGCCACTTACCAGACTCACAAGGAAAGATGTCCCGTTTATTTGGAATGCGAACTGTGAAGATAGCTTCCGAACTTTGAAAGGTAAACTCACATCGGCGCCAATCCTTACCCTCCCCGCTGGGAGTGGAGGATTTGTGATATACTGTGATGTATCGTTGCAAGGACTAGGGTGTGTCCTTATGCAGCATGGAAAAGTGATTGCGTATGCTTCCAGACAACTAAAGGTCCATGAACAAAATTATGCTACGCACGACCTTGAGTTAGCAGCTGTGGTATTTGCCTTAAAATTTTGGAGGCACTATCTTTACGGTGAAGAGTTTGAAGTGTATACCGATCATAAGAGCCTCAAGTACATGTTTTCTCAGAAGGAGTTGAACTTGAGACAACGGAGATTGATGGAATTTCTCAAGGACTATGATTTCTCTATCTTCTATCATATGATTTCTCTATCTTCTATCATCCAGGAAAGGCAAATGTAGTAGCTGATGCCTTGAGCAGAAAATCAGCACAGATGGCTTGTTTGACATCGAAAATGAGATTGCTTGAAGAAATCAAAGACTTGGATGTTAACTTATGGTCTATTAACAACAAAGTATTATTGGGAAGCTTCAAGGTTCAACCCGAACTAATACAAAGAATAAAGGACCACCAGCGGGACGATAAGCATTGACAGATATCTTCGACAAGATGGACAATAAACCCGATTTCTCTATTGTTAATGGTGTATTGTATTTCTGAGGCAGACTCTGTGTACCCCATGTTCGAGAAATCAAAGATGAAATTTTGAAAGAAGCCCATCATACAAGATATACTATCCATCCAGGGAGTACTAAGATGTATCAGAATTTAAAAATCAGATTTTGGTGGGTCGGAATGAAAAATGATGTCAGTGAATTTGTCGGCCGTTGTTTTACTTGTCAACAGGTGAAGGCTGATCATAGGAAGCCGGGGGGATTATTGCAGCCATTGCCAATACCCGAATGGAAATGGGAGCATATCACTATGGATTTTATTTCCGGATTTCCTAGAACTTCAAGGCATAATGAAATAATTTGGGTAATCGTGGATTGATTGACTAAATCGGCACACTTTTTACCACTAAAAGGAAAAACCACGATGGAACAACTGGCCAAAACTTATGTTCGGGAAATTGTGCGCTTACATGGCGTTCCAGCATCAATCGTCTCAGACAGAGATACTAGGTTTGTTTCACAATTTTGGAAAAGCTTGCAAAAGGCTATGGGTACAAAATTGCATTTTAGCACTGCATATCACCCGCAGACAGATGGACAGATGGAAAGAACAAATCAAACGCTGGAAGACATGCTTAGAGCTTGTGCCATAGATTTCACAGACAGTTGGGATGAGCAGTTACCACTGGCAGAGTTTGCTTATAACATAGTTATCATTCGAGTATTCAGATGGCTCCTTTTGAAGCCTTGTATGGCAGGAGTTGTCGTTCTCCGATTTGTTGGGAAGAAGTGGGCGATCGACAAATTTTAGGCCCTGAATGGGTGCAAACTTCTACTGAAAATATTAAGAAGATTCGGGATCGCCTAAAGACTGCTCAGAGTCGCCAGAAGAGTTATGCTGACAAACGCCGACGAGAATTGGAATTTATGGTTGGTGACTCAGTATTCCTCAAAGTCTCTCCAACTAAGGGAGTGATGCGATTTGGCAAGAAGGGAAAGCTCAGCCCGAGATACATTGGACCATTCAAGATTACAGGACGTGTGAGCGATGGGAATGCTTACGAATTGGACCTTCCATCACAGTTAGCTGGTGTTCACAAAGTGTTTCATGTGTCAATGTTGAAGAAATATGAGCCAGACCCATCTCATGTATTAGATCTTGTGACGATGGATTTACAACCCAATTTATCATATGAGGAGAGACCTGTTGCAATCTTAGACACCAAGGACATGGTGTTACGGCGACGAACAGTCCGACTCGTTAAGGTGTTATGGACACATCATGATCCAAAGGAGGCCACCTGGGAGCTTGAGGACAATGTTCGGAGCAAGTATCCGCATCTTTTTGTCCCAGGTATGTTTTAATTTGGAGGACCAAATTTTCCAAGGAGGGGAGTATGTAATATCCTGAGTACTTGGGCCCAGGATTGGTCTGGCCCAGGTAGTATCTTAGTCATAGTCTGACCCAAGTTTTAATGGAAATAGAAGTCCAGACTTTTAGTATGACTTAGCAAGTATCCCACGTGAGTGAATTTGGGAAAGAAGGGAGTTGTAAAACAACTCTAAGAAGGAAGTTTGAAAGGAATAGGGAGTTTCTATCTTTCCTCTATATATAGAAAACCAACGACCATAGTTTTATCATTAGAGAAAATCTCTGAGAGCAAACCATTGTGGTTTAGGAGAAGGAGAAGAAGGCGGCTGTTGATGTCAAGTTCGCGTTCAAAGGAGACAATTGTGTATCAAAGGTGAGTGAATCTTCCTCGATAAATTCTAATTCATGTTGTAAATGTTTGAGGAACCCAGTTTTGTGAGATTGTTATCCAGTTTTTGTGAGAATGTTATTTGTGAATTGGTCGACATGCTCAGACTTTGGATGTAATGAATTTTATGATGGAGTAAGATGATTTTTTTGGATTTCCAATAACAATCTGGCCCTTGATCATCACATCTGTTTGAAAGAAGGGGATCAAATAGTTAATCTGTGTAAATTATGAGTTACTGTGTCTTTGTCAAAGGAGCAGAATTGATCACGTGAAGGGTAGTGGGACCCATCAGTGGACCTGATCTGAGATCAGGACCACACATCCATTAGAAGAACCCTGGGCAACCTTGGTGGAGGTGGACATCTGCAATTTGAACCAGTGGGACCCACTGTCCAACAGGTTCAAAGAATCCCAGGCGTGAAAATCCCAGAGAACACTGTATATGTCGTTTGTAGTTGTGGGACCCACCTATTGATCAGATCACTGATCAATATCACACATCTGTTCAAGGATCATCAGTCGACCATGGTGTAGTTGAAGATCTAGGATTTGAACCAGTGGGGCCCACTGTACAGTGAACTCCATAAATTTTAGGCGTGAATTGCTGTATATTGCGTTTTGATGTTGTGGGCCCCAGCGAATGATTCTATGATGAATCAAATTCGTCGGAATGATGTATTAGTCTTGGGCGACCATGGCCTAGATGGCTGATTTTGGTATGGCCAAGTGGGACCCACTGGATTGATCAAGAGATTCAGATATGAATTTCTCAGGTACGTGTTCTGTACAGATAGGTAGAGTTGAGAATAGAAGTATAATAATAAATATAGACTTGGCATATGTGTAGAAATAATAAATTAATTTCCCTACTTAAGTGAAATCAAGTTTTGTGATCAATGTTTAGTTGATTATGATTAACTAAATAGGCTGTAATTGACTATTAAGAGTAAGGTTGTATTATACATAGCGTGGGCCCACCATATCACTCTATACCAATTTTGATACGAAGTGGGGGCAACAACCAGTGAAGTATGTATGAGTCGGGTCCACACTACTACTGTGTAAATTATTAATTAATATTTGATTATGAGATGTTGTGCACTGGGTCCCAGATTTGGGATGTTGGACTTGTGTCCGGATGATAGATGGCTTCGGGCCATGATGGCCGTTATAGCGGCGGGTCCTTAATGGACGTGATGGGCCACTTTGATGGCTGGTCCTTAGTGGACGTGTCTGATGAGACAGGGTCATGGTGACCGGTATACATGTATACGATAAGGCCCTTGAGGCGTGGTGATGTGCATGGGCACGGATTGTGTGTGAAAGAATCTAAATAATATTTAATTATTGATTTAGACTTGTTAAATCATGTGATGTTATATTTTATGTGATTTGTGTAATTAGGAATATTCATTCACCAGTAGTACTGATGTTGTGTTACCCCCTTCAGGTAATCAAGCTGCGGGCAGGACAGAGCGGAACGATGATCAGCACGTGAATTTCAATATGCGTGGCTGACAAGAGTGCACGAGAAAAGATAATTTAGTAGATAAAGGGATTAGCCTGGTTTAGGGATATTATTTAATGTTTTAGTACATTATTGATGCAGACCGAACATAGTAAAGTTTGAGTAGTTACAACTATTTGATTAAATGAAATTATTTGTTTTTAAATGCCAAATGCTTATGTGAATTATTTGACTAATATCTGGTAAATATTACCAAAGTTATCACGATCCAGAGATCTGACAGGGCCCCAGGATTTGGGTCGTGACAAGATCTAGTGCAGAAATCAAGGTCGTCAGACCTGTTTCTGGGATCTGTTCCTCATTCGATCATCTCTGGCCCACAAGAGATCACTAAATATCTATAAATACAAGAATTGATATAATGCTAAGGACTGACTTGCATATGAATTTGGTGTCTCCTTTAGAGATCGACCCTTCCATTAAATAGGATGAAAAGTGCCTTAATCAAGGCTACCAATCTGTACATTATATGGCCGTACAATCTAAATTAATGATGGGAATCTATATAAAAGGAAATTACACAATGTACACTTTGACCAAATCCTATCAATTAGATCTACTCAATCTGGGCTTGGATTTGAGACAATTATGCAGGTTGGCCTGTGAGCCTGAACTCACATATATCATGATAATACAGAGTACAGACTTCCAGAAACTAATTGCCTACGGTCGTGCGCTACTCCTGGGAATTATGGATGGTTTTTTCAGAGTTGTTTGAGTACCAGAAAAAAATTTGTTCTCTCTGCATGCTAAATATACACATCCTGGACAGTTCTTGGTTTAAAATTGGCCTGCTGCTCTTGTAATCCAGCCTGGATGTACATCAAATCTCTCTAGCATAGACCAATTCTTGATTTGGGATCAGATTCTGCTGTGAACCCCATCTAGGGTCATGATCCCCTGATTCTGGGATTTTTTGGAAATCCTTTCCTGCAGTAATTTTTCTGTTTTTCTTCGCTGATTGACTTGAGGCAGCTACTAAGGTGGTCATCATGGACAAAAGTGAAATATTACTATTTAAGTTTAATGGGTCCAATTATACATCATGGGCCTTCCAATTTCAAATATACCTTAAGGAAAAAGAATTATGGGGTCATGTAGATAAGACTAATCAAAAACCTTTAGAAAATGTGAAGGCAGTCTCCAAATGGGAAACCAAAGATGCTCAAATAATGACTTGGCTTCGGGGGTCAGTGGACCCACAATACATCTTGAATCTTAGACCCTATAAAACAACAAAACGAAAGTGGGACTATCTAAAACAGGTATATCAACAGGATAACTATGCACGACAGTTCCACTTAGAACATGAGCTTTCCCAGTTTAATCAAGGGACAATGTCCTTTCAAGAATATTGTTCTCATTTTATTCGCTTATGGACAGACTATACTGAGATTATTTACTCCAGTCTACCTGATGCTTCGATTGCGGTGGTTCAAAACATTCATTCCACCTAGTCAGAGGGATCAATTCTTGATGAAACTTAGATCCGAATTTGAACAAGTACGTTCAAATCTGATGAGCCTGGCAGAATTTGAACAAGTACGTTCAAATCTGATGAGCCGTGCCAAACCCCCCCCCCCCCCCCCCCCCCCCCCCCCCCCCCAATCTATTGATACTTGTTTAGGAGAGCTCCTTCGTAAGGAACAACGTCTTACAACCCAAGCTACTATTCAACAAGCAATTTCCACCGGTCTAATGACTATTGCCTATGTTGCACGACCCAAAGAGCAGAATTGAGATATGATCAAAGTACAGTGTTATTGTTGTCAAAAATTTGGACATGTAGCCACTCAATGTACTCAGAAGTTTTGCACTTACTGCAAATGCAAAGGTCATGTACTTCCAGAATGTCGATGACGTCCCCAGGGTCCATCTGAGAAAGCTCGCATGGCGACCTAACCCAATATAGGAGATATTAGTGACAAACTATGACAAACTCACGAAAGATCTTGAATAACATTCACTGAGATTGTATTAATCTTTTTGTGTGTGTCTCTTGGAGAACCACTACATGTATATATAGGAATTCCAAGCCTTAATCAAGGCAATTTACAAAGTAAATTAGCTAATCACTAAACTAAGTTAGGAAAGCAATCAATTTAATATTTACAGCATAATCAATCAATGACTCAATCAAATCCAAATCAAATCAACGTGATATATGTAAGCTTGTTGGACTGATGGGCCTTGGGCCCCTTCATGGGTCGAGGGCCATCTTAACACCCCCCCTCAAATTGATGCGGGAGAATCAACGAGCAGCAATTTGCCAACCAAGAATTGATGGCGAGGTCGGGGAAGACCTTTAGTAAGAATATCAGCAATTTGAAACTCAGTGGAGACATGCGGAAGGCTGATGACATCACGTTTAAACTCATCCCGTATGAAGTGACAATCAACCTCGATGTGTTTAGTACGTTCATGAAAAATAAGATTCTCAGTAATCCGAATGGCACTTGTATTATCTGCATAGAGGGGGGTAGCTCCTTCTGCAGGAAATCCAATGTCAGAGAGCAGACCACGGAGCCAAAGTATTTCTGAGCAGGCAGCGGACATAGCGCGGTACTCAGCCTCGGTAGAGGATTTGGAAACTTTTTCATGTTTCTTGCATTTCCAGGAAATGAGACTATTACCCAAGAACATGCACCATCCTGTGGTTGATCTGCGAGTATCCGGACAACCAGCCCAATCAGCATCTGAATAAGCTTTGAGAGAAAGAGGATTGTCTGATGGAAAAAACAACCCGCGAGTGGGTGTGCGAATAAGGTACCGAATGATGCGACAAACAACAGCCAGATGAAGATGACGAGGAGTAGTCATGAACTGACTCATGAGATTGACCGCAAATGAGATATCAGGACGCGTGATCGTGAGGTAGATCAAGCTACCCACTAACTGGCGATATGCGGTAGGATCCGGAAGAAGATCACCCTCCTCTTTACTGAGTTTAACATTCAGTTCGATCGGCGTATCGACTGGAGCTGAAGAAGTAAGCCCAGCCAATTCAATAAGATCAACCGTATATTTGTGTTGATTGAGAACTTCAAGGCCAAGGAAATAGTGTAAGGGGCCTAGATCCTTCATTTGAAATGTCTGATGAAGAGAAGCTTGGAGTGCCTGAATCATTTGAGCATTAGGACCAGTAATGACAATGTCATCAACATAGAGCAGAAGTACAGTAATGCCGGACGGATCATGATGTAAGAACATGGAAGGATCATACTGGCTGGGATGAAAATCCAAGTGCAGAAGGGCATCCTGAAATTTCTCAAACCATGCACGAGGAGCTTGCTTCAGACCATAGAGGGAGCGACGGAGCTTAGCAACCATACCCTTCCCAGATGAGGACCCCGGAGGCAGACGCATATAAATGTCTTCTTTGAGATCACCATGAAGAAACGCATTTTTGACATCCATTTGATAGAGAGGCCAGGACTGAGAGGCAGCAACAGCAAGGATGATGCGTACGGTGGTCATCTTGGCGACGGGAGCAAAGGTTTCATCATAATCAATACCATATTCTTGCCGATTTCCGAGAGCAACAAGGCGCGCCTTATACCGATCTAGAGTGCCATCTGATTTTAACTTGAGAGAAAAGATCCACTTGCAGCCAATAGGTTTGACACCCACAGGAGAGGGGACAATATCCCACGTATGATTTTTCTCTAAAGCAGCCAATTCATCTTGCATAGCCTTGTTCCAACATGTATCCTGCACAGCCTGAGAATAGGATTGGGGAATTGAGGAAGAAGACAAAGTGGCCATTAAGGAAGTATGGGAGAACCCATAACGGTCGGGTGGGACCGAAATGCGAGTGGAGCGACGCAATGAAGGAGGGCCAGATAGACCAGGTGCCTGAGGTGGACTGGATGCCGGAGGAAGATCAGTAGGGGGATTCCTGGGAGGCGCTTCTCTGTTCCGTCTGTGATACACAAAGTTAGGATTGAAACGAACAACTGAGGTGTTGTCAGAAAAACCAGGTAAAGACATGAAAGAGGAGTCAGGAGGATCAATGTGTTTTTGAAAAAAATACTGTTGTTCAAAAAAAACGACATTCCTAGAGGTACGTAAACGACGAATGTGAGGATCATAACAAAGAAACCCCTTCTGGAAGGGTGCATAACCTAAAAACACACACTGAGCTGATTGTGCCGTTAGTTTTGTCCTCTCAGAAGGAGGCAAGTGCACGAAACAAATGGAGCCAAAAACATGAAGATCATCATAGGATGGAGAGGTCTTGTACAATCGGTAATATGGGCTTTGATTCTCAATGGAGGTTGATGGCATACGATTGATAAGATGAGCTGCCGTAGCCAGTGCCTCAACCCAAAAACGGGTAGGAACCGATGATTCAAGAAGAAGGGAACGAGTAACATCAAGGAGATGTCTATTTTTCCTTTCAGCGATTCCATTCTGCTGGGGAGTATAAGGACAAGATCTTTGAGAAATAATACCTTTGTTTTGCAAAAACTGTTGAAAATCTGAGGATACATATTCTCCGCCTGAATCAGATCGCAAGATTTTAATGCAGGTGGAAAATTGATTCTCAACATAAGCTAAAAAGATCTTAAAAACATCAGATTTTGAATGTAGAAAGTAGACCCATGTGAACCGACTGAAATCATCAATAAAAGTCACAAAATATTTGTAGTGAGCGTGGGAAAGAGCTGGAGCAATTCCCCATACATCACTATGAACTAAATCAAAACACTGAGAGGTGTGTGAAGTGGAATGAGGAAACGGAAGAGTTTTGCTCTTTCCCATTTTACAAGTAGCACAATCAAAAGGCATACAAGAAGATAAACCAACAGATTTATTTAATAAACCAGAATTTAACATAAGGGACAAAGCCTTGGAATTAGGATGTCCGAGTCTATTATGCCACAACCGGCAATTATCTCTAAGAGAAAAACAAAACACATTATTGTCGAATTGATTCCTAGAAAATTTAGAAAAATCCAGCGAAAATAAGCGTCCACACTTAGGTCCCCTCGCGATCTCCTTCCCGGACATCTAGTCCTGCACAACACAACCAGAAGAAGAAAAAGAGATGTTACAATTATTTTCAACAAGTTGCCCGACGGACAATAGGTTGGAAGTTAAATTTGGACAAAGGTAAACATTTCTCAATGGGATGGGACCAGGGATATCTCTGATAGCAGTAATAGGAACATGTCCGCCGTCAGCAGTTTGGATTTGAAGATGACCATTGTAACTAGTCATATTGGAGAGAGGGGTGTGGGAATACGTCATATGATTAGACGCCCCGGAAT
The DNA here is from genome assembly GCA_012931725.1 of Litsea cubeba. Taxonomy (NCBI): domain Eukaryota; kingdom Viridiplantae; phylum Streptophyta; class Magnoliopsida; order Laurales; family Lauraceae; genus Litsea; species Litsea cubeba. The sequence goes on along the minus strand of CM022955.1, from coordinate 10,512,744 downwards.
CAAGGAACCAAGTAGAAGATGAAGGGGACTTACCTGAGAGACCAAAGGCAGAGAGAGCATTGATAATCATTTGTTGAACCAATTCAGGAGTAAGAGATGATGAGGGCCCAGGCTGTGGAGGTGCTGATGTAGGAACAGGCATAACCGAGGAAGACACATAAGCATGCGGAGTCAGAGACTGTGGAATCTGATACTGCCGAGCCGGAGGCTAGGAAGTCTGATACTGTGTCGATGGACGTGGTGGACGGCGGCGACATTCAGAGATGATATGTCCCGACTGTTTACAGTAACTGCAGACTTTCTGTTTGCATTGAGATGCAAGATGCCCAAATTTCTGGCAGATGTAGCATTGTGTTTTGCTCAAGTCTCGAGGCGGAGGCTGAGAAGCCTTAGTGGCTGAAAACGCTACGGAATAGGTCTCAGCCTTTTGTTGAGCTATATGGACTGAGGTTGCCATGCGCTGTTCCTCGCGTAAGAGTTCATTCAGGCAGACAGCCAAGGAAGGCAGAGGTGTCCGATTCATCAGGGCAGAGCGGACACTTTCATATTCATTCCGTAATTTCATCAAAAATTGATCCCGCTGACTAGCGGCCTGAAGATCACGAATGACAATCAAAACGTTGGCAGCCACACCAGCATACTTAATACTATCGTATTCTGACCATAGGGTCCGGAATCCCGAATAGTAGTCTTGAATCGACAAGGTTCCTTGTGCATATTCAGCAATCGCACATTCAAGGTGAAATTGACGAGCAGAGTTATCTTGATGGTACACTTGCTGCAAATACTCCCACATGTCTTTAGAAGTGGGGTAGGGTTTGAGGTTCATTATCAGATGAGGTTCGACAGATCCTAGAATCCAGGTTTTAATTTTGGCATCTTTGGTATGCCAAGAAGAAATCTTTTTCTCATCCTCAGTAGGTTTAGGATCGGTGCCAGAAACAAATCCCCACAATTCCTTGGCTTCTAAGTAGATTTGAAATTGAAAAGACCATGCAGGATAATTTTTTCCAGTGAATTTAATCAAGGTCACCTCAGATTTGTCCATCTTAAATCAAGATTGAACCAACAATGGATCTAACAGTTTCAATGGATCTAACAGAAAGAGAAACAAAGTTCTGTTTTTAACCCAGACACAGATAATCACACCAGATGACAAAGAGCAAAAAAAATGCAAATAAACACCCCAGACGACCAAAAAAATGCTGTAGATCCACTACGTGGGCCCCACAGATGGATCAGACCTTAGATCAGAAGATTGATCTGGGAAAATCTTCTATTTTGGCTTCTATTGAAACAGGTTTGAAGAGATTCTGCTGTAAATCCAAGATACTGGACGGTTTTGATGAAAACAATGTAAACTTCTAAAAAACACTTAAGAATGAGTAAACGACCAACCTGGAGATGTTAAAAAATCCTGAGAAAATTGTCAATAATCCTAGGAGTACCAGGCGACCATGACTGTATGGTTCTTGGAAGATGAACTGATGATCAGGGGTGGGCCACCACTGTGATACCAACTGTCGCAGAGTGTGAATGACGCTGGAAATCTTGAACAGATGCCTGGATCTGTTATTCTGGACGAGGAAGAGATATAAACTCTCTATTCTACTGCCTTGAGGTTTTGGAGGAGAAGAAACTAGGTGTTCTTGAATATGAGCTCTGATACCATGACAAACTATGACAAACTCACGAAAGATCTTGAATAACATTCACTGAGATTGTATTAATCTTTTTGTGTGTGTCTCTTGGAGAACCACTACATGTATATATAGGAATTCCAAGCCTTAATCAAGGCAATTTACAAAGTAAATTAGCTAATCACTAAACTAAGTTAGGAAAGCAATCAATTTAATATTTACAGCATAATCAATCAATGACTCAATCAAATCCAAATCAAATCAACGTGATATATGTAAGCTTGTTGGACTGATGGGCCTTGGGCCCCTTCATGGGTCGAGGGCCATCTTAACAATTAGTTGACTCAATATCTTTGTAACATAAATATAGGATTCTGATTTGTGTACTTTACATATATAGCGACTGTAATTGGATTGTAATTGCCATGATTGAAGGGTGAATGAGTTATAAATGAAAGGAGGATCGATCATAGCATCCATCCAACTTTTCCACAATGTCTCTTTCCCTCTCATGGTCGTGTCAGTTATGCCTTTCCAAATTGTTGAATACTTGTAAGCAGCACCCCCAATGTCCCAGCCATCCCTTTGATTGTCGTATTTCTCCAAGATAACCAATCTCCAAAGGCCTTCCAACTCATCTGCTAGCCTCCAAGGCCTCCTTCGAGTTTGGATGAGCACATTGTAGCCCAATCCACTAAGTGAAATTTCCTTTCAACACTTCTTCCATCCCATAGAAACTCCCTCTGAAGTTTCTCTATTCTATTGATCGCCGTAATTGGACATGAAGTAGATAAGGAGATTTTCCATTATTGCCTTAATAAGTGTTCCCACCCCCCCCCCCCCCCCCCCCCCCCCCCCCACCACACCAACGAAAGGTAACTCGCTCTCCACGTCGATAACTTCCTTTCCATCCACCATTGGTTTCCATCCCACTTTATTAGCTCACCCCCCCCGGAAGGCCTATATGTCACCGGGAAGTACCCCACCGTACAACCAAGACTTCCTGCAAAATTCCTCATTAACGACTACACTACTCTTATCCCTATCAATTCACTTTTGAAGAAGTTGATTTTTAGGCCCAACACTGCTTCAAAGCATATGAGAATGGCTTCAACATTTTGTATTTGATCTTCATTAGTTTCACAGAATATGAGAGTTCTACAAACTATAAGTGAGAGATGAAAGGAGCCGTATCTACCACCCTGAAGCCTCTAATGAGGTTTTGATTTTCGGCCTTCGTTACCATCCTGCTTAGGGCTTCTGAAACTATTATGAAAAGAAAGGGGCAGAGAGGATAACCTTGCCTTAATCCTCTTTGTGCTTTGAAAAAACCTTTGGGGGAGCCGTTGATCGTGACAGAAAAATAGGATGAACACAAAAAAATTCCTCCATGCACTCTCTCCACTTATCCCCAAACCCCATTCTCTAGAACAAGTATTGAAGAAAGTCCCAATCCACTTTGTGATCCGGGACGCGCCACTTTGTCATATGCTTTTTTCCAAGTCCAGCTTGCAAATTAGACCCGACCTTCCGTCCCTGTCCCTTGAGTGAACACATTCATCTGCTATAAGGACTCCATCCAAGATCTGCCTTCCTTTGACAAAAGCCCCTTGCTCCTTTGATATGATCTCAGGTGAAACCTTCTAGAGCCCATGGTTCAAAATAGCGGCCACTACATAGTGTAGCACCCGCATTATCGGCCGTAGCGGTTGAGGCGTTATTTTGAAAATAGCAGCGCTACGGTGTAAAACCTAGTAGAGTCAATTTCTTTTAATTTAAAACATTATTTTTCCTATTTTCTCTCCTCAATAGTCTTTCCTAAAGTTGTCTCTACCCTTATATGGTTCCAAATCACTAAAAAAAACAAGATTGGCTACTACATAATATTTGAATTCTTTTGACCACTTAAAAAAATTCACCCTGCTACGCCGCTATGTATCGCCGCAGCAGCTATGTATCGCCGCAACCGCTACTCTTCGCCTGCTACGTAGCATTTTGGCCACTAGCCTGCTACGCCCGCCGTAACCGCTATTTTAATCCTTGCTAGAGCCTCCCTGCCAACACCTTCGCTAGGATCTTGTACAGACATCCAATCAGGATTATGGGTCTGAAATCTTTTATTCCAATTTCCCATTCCTTTTTCGGGATTAGAGTAATAAAAGAGGCACCTATTCCTTTGGATAGCTTCCCTCTATCGTGGAATTCCACCATGAATTTGAGTATATCATCTTTTAACATGCTCCAAAACCTATGAATAAAACGCCATAGGATAGCCATCCGGACCCGGAGCTTTGTCACCAGCCATAGCATAGACCACCTCACGAATTTCCTTTTCTTCAAACTTCCTCTCCAACCATTGCATCTTCTCCTCCCATAGTTCTCAAATTGCAAGTTATCCAAAGTAAGTCGCCCCCATGTGTCCTTGGAATAAAGTTTGATGAAGTACTCCTCTATATGTTCAATTATTTCCTCCTTCCTTTCCAACCTTCTATCCCCGAGAAAAGATTCTATTTATTCTTTTCCTCGAGGAAGCCATCCCATGGAAGAACTTAGTGTTCTTATCACCTTCTTTTAGCCAATAACATCTCGACCTCTGTCTCCACATAATTTCTTCCTGCCTCAACTTTCTTTGGAACTCCTCTTTAAGGTTTAGTCTTCTTGCTACTTCTTCTCCAGTTAATTGGCTGATTTCCTCTTTGTTATCAAGATTTTGGATGTCTTCTAACAACTGCATCTTCTCCGTCTTTACGTCTGCAAAATTCATCTTTTCCCAATCTCTTATTTTTGCCTTTAACATCTTTAGTTTAGTGGCTAACCTGTAACCAGCCCAGCCCTCCACCTTCAAATCCTTCCACCATTCCCTAATCAACCGTGGGAACTTATTTTCCTCCAATCACATTAGTTCAAAGCGAAAAGGGGCAAGCCCCCAACTCGAGATTTGAATCCAGCATAACAAGGCAATGATCCGATGCAGGTTTAGGGAGGGCCAACTGACACACTTCTGGATACAAATCCACCCAGTCGTTAGTTACCAAAAATCTGTCCAGTCTCAACACCCTTACAATGCTGTGGTTATTTGACCAAGTAAAAAAGGCTCCTTTTGGGAGTAGATCCACCAAAGATTGTGAATTTATCCAATCTGAAAAGGATCTCATCTCTTCTGTCATCCTACTAGTTCCCATCCTTTCACTTAGGTATCTAACTACATTCCAGTCTCCTCCAATGCACCACGCTCCATCCCATCGTCCTCTAACCACGTCCAGCTCCTTCCAGAGATCTTTCCTGCTCTGTGTATCATTTGGTCCATAGACTGACGGATAAGCCATTTTGAATCGTTGGAAAGATCCTCCACTGCAGCAGACACAAAAAAAAAAAAAACATCCTTCCAGGTGTTTTCAACATTAATCTTCCGAGAGTCCCACATCAATATAATTCCCCCTGCTGATCCCACCGCTTATACAGCCACCCACCTTATGAATTGACTTCCCCAGACTTCTTATAAAATTCTATGTCACCTCTTTAACTTTGGATTCTTGAATCAAGGCAATATGCACCTTTTCCCTCCTTAGCATCTCCTTTACCGTCCTTCTACGAGAAGCTCCCCCTAGACCCTTACATTCCATAATACTATCTTCATTTAGAGTGTAATAGGTCCCCCTGATTTTTTTTCTTCCCTTTTTCCCTTCATTCGGTATCTTCGTTGTCTGGTCCCTGCCTTTCTCATAATTAATGGAACAACCCATGCTGCTAAACTCTCTTACCCCTTTTCTCCTTGCTTTTCCTTTCCCTGATTCTACTCTATTTTGTTCCTCTTCTTTGTGCGAATTTAGTTAGCTCAGTCCACCCTCCTCTAGATTCATCCACTGTTACTGTTGCACCATGTGGACCCACACGTTTCATTGCCCACTAAGCCTCAACGTTCATCTTACACAGTTAACCAAATCCCATGATATCCTCACACGATTTGCATAATCGGAGAGCCATGGGTAAATCCGTTCTCTAAGTGTGGTATATGTATGGATGTTGAGATCCATGAAATACACAGAAAAACACACAGCAGAAAGATCTGGAGAAAAACCTCTACCGGCGATAACCAGCCTAGCGGCATTCATCTCCGAGCGTGCGCACTTCAGTTCCATCACTGGTATCAAAGCATTCTGCACTTATTCCCTTTGTTAAGGGGTCAGGTACCATATCAGCTAAAGGCAAGAAACTTACCGTGACTTCATTTCTTTCAACAACATCTTGAATATAATGGTAGTCCACGTCTATGTGTTTGCCCTTGGAACTATTGGGCCCACTTTTTATTAATCTAATCGTGGACTAATTGTCACAATACATGTGGACAGGCCCGTTGGCTATATCAAGCTTCAAATCTTTTATGAAGCGTTTTATCCAAGCGGCAAAAGTTGTTGCAATACTACATGCTACATACTCTGCTTCTTGAGTATAGCGGGTAACACAACCCTGTTTTTTTACTTGACCAAGAAATGGCTGCACCTCCAAAGAGGAAAACATGACCTAAGGTGGACTTACAGTAGTTACTCCAGTGGCCCTGCTGCGTTGGATGATTTTTTGAGGCAGCCACGACATCATCTGCTCCTCTCCCATCTGTTTTTCTGATTCCTCCTCTAGGACTTCCTTCTGAAATAATCATCTTGCATTTTTGTTGCCATAGACCCCTTTCTGGCAAGTCCCTTTTTCTGGCGTAGTAATCAATACTCTGTCTAGGCCTCTGGAGACCCACGGAGACGCCTTCTTGGTTTTTCGTCGAAGAACAGGTGCAGATCCTGCACATTTTATGTCGGGACGAGAAATCCACCTTGTAGAATCTCTCTTTGGTGTTGAGTATATGCTTACCTTTTTGTTGGTATGCTCCAGTCCGTCATTTCCTGATAAACCCCCATCTTCCGTTTGTTCTTCTTCCCCTGTTTCGACGTGAACAGCATCTTCTGTCAGTCGCCATTTCTTGTTGTTGTTATCTGTCGCCCACCTCAGTCCCTCTACCATTTGTCCCTGGTTCCATTCAATGTCAGCTTGGTCTCCCTCTATCGAACACTTCACCACCTGTATCAAAGGAGTCGGATCTTCCCGTTTCCCCCAGATCCATTCGTCAGTGCTTGAGCTGCCTATTTCATTTCTCCCCTCCTCATCTGAAGACCGGTCGTCTTCCGTTTCTTTTCCGTCTTACCTCCCAGACGAGCTCGATGTCTCTCTCGACGTCCCTTCTCCTTCGTTGAACTGCATTTCTCCTTTTTCCTCTTTATCTTTTTCCCCTGAAACCCCTAGCCTCGCATATATATTTTTTCCAGAGCCGAACTCATTAAAACCACATTTGATGGGCCTCGTTTTTAAGTCTCGTCCCATCACCTCTGATGGACTTTGGTTGGCATTCTCATTCTTGGCCCACGATCGATATTGTCCCATTCTCCCTCCCAACTCTTTTCTTTAAGCGGGCTTTTCAAAATTCAAAAGTTGTAGAGTGACGTCATCATCTTCCCCCTCCATTTCCCCTATCCTCTCCAACCTTCCACCGCATCGACGGCCATTTTTTTATTTTTCGTTGCCCAGTCTCATCTTTTCCTTATAGCCTTTTATCATGTTACTCTCAGTCACCTTTTCTATTTCTATGTGCACAGAGTATTTAACCTCCTTCACCCAGATAGGTATTGAAGGTGGCAAAGAAGATGTGTTGTCTATCAACACTTTTATTCTCCCCTCTATTAAATGCTCTTTCTTTATGGTTTTTTCATCTACCTCCACCGTACGGCCAAGGCACCCTCCCAACAAGTAGAAAACCTCTTCATGCCACACGTGCAGGGGAACTCCCTTTATCTTGATCCAGCATGGACGTGGGGGATATCCCAGGCATTCCATCCACCTTTCTAGAGCGTTGAAAGGGGATGAATCTCCTGTTTTTGTTGCTCCTTTTAGAACCTCTGCTGCTTCCTTCTCTGTTACGAACTGCATCCATACAACTTGCTCGTCTAGCATCTTAATCTTATCTGGCATTTTACCCCAGCATCTGTCCATTCATTCTTCCACCCATTTCTGCTCAGTAACATTGGTCTTCAAAAAGCCTACTAAGCTGCTGAATAGAGATTTCTTTTGTTCCTGAGCCACCCAGGAGGCTAGTCGCACCCCTTTCTCCCTGCCATCATCAACTATCCAGCCTGCTGGTTGGTTTTTTAGATTTTTCCCTTCCCCTTTCCTTGTATCAGTTGATCTACTGCTGTTTTCTGCTCCCAAGAAAGCTTCCAAGTAAGTCTTGTTATCCCCCTTCGTACTCATTCTGAACTTATCTGCTTCCTTGTCCATTTCCCCTTTTGATCTGTAAAGAGCAATGTTCGCCTTTATCTTTCTTCCTCGCCACAATCTTCCATCAGCTATATCCACAGCCTTCTCCACTTCTCTTTTGGTGTCGAAATGTACAAAGAGAAGCCTCTGCTTTCCCTGCTTCCCTTTTCAACAGGGATGAAAATATCCACTATCTTTCCTGCCCTGAAAAACAGGGCCTCTAGCTCAGCCTTTGAGATATCCTTTGGAAGGTTGGAAACGTAAACTGAAAACGTCTTATCTCTCAACCTGCGCAAATGCAGTGGAAGCGGGAGTATCGTTTGGTGCATATCTCTTGGAAGGTTCTCCATCGGACTGTTACTTCCTATTTGCTCTATCATCGGCAAGTATTGAACTTACGAACCCCTTTATGAGGCCTACCTCGATGCATGTCAATCATGAGGGGTTTAAAGTGGGGTTGAAAGCTTCTTATACAGATTAAATGTGGGTCAGTATGACCTGATGATTGGAACCATCTATTCTGTCTCAAAGTTTAATGCTTTTCGCGTGGTCATATAATCATAAAGCTTTTGAGCACCTCAAACATATGGTTATGATAATCAGATAGTGCCCCTCTTGTTCCGATCATCTAATCCACATCAAAACCTTCCAATAACACCCTAAACTCACAAGTGAGGTAAAGGATGGGCCCCACAGAAGGGTTTGCCACTTTAAAAGTTGTGCATGGTTCATATACAAACTTTCCCTCTGATGGTAAAGTTGGTGTTAGTTATATTATAAAAAATTAACCAAATTAATAATATTAGAATATGAGGAAATAGAAAACATATCCTGTAACCATTCCAACCCCATACAACCTGTTAAGAATCTTTCAACTCATCCGATTTGAGCGCAGATCCACTGCCAACTAATTTTATTCTCTACTGGAACTTAGCCAACTAACTTACAGTGCCTTCTTCATTTAAAAAAAAAAAAAAAAAAAAAAACAAAGGAAAATGATATATATTAACAACAAATGCAACTTCTGCACAGTCCATGTGATCTGGAAATCACCAATGGCCACAAAGAAACCATAACCTGGAAGAAGACTCTTAATGATTTCTTTCTTTCTTAAAAAAGAAGAAACCAAGAAATGCGTTGAGTGGAGAAATGTATAGACAAGTACAACTCCAGAGTATATGATATATGAGTCCGAAATTCAATTGTCCTTCATCTAAAACATACAAGCAACACTTCCACTGCTTTACAGCAGGTGCCTATGGAACCCTAATAGGTAACTATTTTATAAGCAGCCTCTCCTGTCCACCCTCATATGTAGGCCCACAGCAATAACATATACAAACAAGGTTCAAAATATTGGCCATACAGGCCACACCCAGTCCAATAAATAGAAAACATCACCGCACGCATTAGTATCAACCGATACAGGCCGATACGGACTTATATGAGCCGATTCAGTCAGGTAATGTTGGAGGGCAAAAAACAACAATATGAATCCAAGGTAATTATAATCAATATGGAGGGTACTACTCATTAGGCAATCCAAACCAGAGGAAAACTTTCATCCATAGTTACCTGATTCGCTTCGTCCACTGCGGAATCTCGTACTGTTCGAAATGAACAATTCAGGATTCAGTTAGGTGGATTCAAAATTTATAAGAACCTTCAGTTCGTAGCAGTTAGTTGCCATAAGAAGAAGGTAGAATGGGAAAAGAACTCTCCGATGAAGAAGATGAAGTAAAGAAGATGATAGGAAGTGGTCTTTCTTCAAACTAGAAAAACATGTTGTCAAATGTCTATCCATCAGAGATTGTACAGCACGTGAGTATCCTTTTATATCTATCTTGTTTCAAAAGCTGGGTCTGTGTGGCCCAAGCTCTTTGAAACCTAAATCAACAAAGATATTAAAATACTACGTTTTACAGGATTTAGCTAAATTTCACCTAAAAGAAGTTGCACCCACACGAAGATCAATCACTTTTAAACTTGTGATTTGTGAATATAATAATACTTCAAGGTTTATGTGATTTATACCCATCAATTTGATGGCGAAACCATATCTTATTAAAGTGAGAAATTCAAGACAACTTATAGGTAGGAGGCAAAAATATTGACCCATTTAGATTTCAACAGATGGGACCTAATTTATACTCGTGAGTTTTGAATGGATTTTTATCACCCAATTTTCCTCTCTTAACATTTTTCAATTTCCTTCATTCCCTCCTCTTCATACAATTGGGTGAATCCCTAAAATTCTTGTCGAAGCAATATATCATATCTTCTACGTAATTAAACTTTAGAATAGATATGGTGATCTCTTCCTTCATAATCGGGGCCCATTTATAAATCCAAACATTTATAAAACTTAGTCATCCCATGTTACTTGGTGGTGGACCATCTTGCACAAACCCGAGTTTGTATTAGATTAATTAAATGTTAAATATATAATTTTACAAATTTATTCTTACGTATTAGAAATAGCACATTGAACTTGTCAAATTCGAATTTTGAATCAAGCGAATTAAGTGAACCTACTCCGTCGAATTTTCGAATTGGAGCAAGTGTCAAACTGCGAACTACGAACTCAAATTTGAATTGAACGAATTGTGAATTAGGTAACTATGCATTCATCTATACCATCATCATACAGAAACATAGCAACATCAGAATCAGCTCATCTCATACGATCAATACAACAATCCAAGACCCTGTCCATGATATCTCTAGTCTCTATGAATGATTCTGATTATACATTTATACCATATGTGTGTCAAATTGATTTTTTGAATTTTAGAAATGCAAAATAATGATTAAGTTTTAATGATACTGTTGAGAATTAGCATTTTATTATTAGTTTCTAACTTAATATACCTAACTAGCATGAATAAATGTGGACAAATAGATCAAGATTGTTATTTTATAATCATACAATGATACATGGCCTATATAACAATGAGGGGTTGGATGAAAGATTTAAAAAAAAAAAACCTCGAACTTGAGATCGAGTCGGCAGACTCACACTGCGTCCATTTGAAGCCCAAAAAAAAATCCTAAAACATAGAAAAAGGACCCCAACTATGAACAATTTTCTGAATCTTATCATTTTAATAGATTTTTCATGATTTGATTTGTGTTTTGTGATGCAATTGAATTTTTTTTATTTAGGTGTTATTACTTATCAAGTATCAACAACCAGCATTCTTACGAGCTACAATTAGTCAAGACTAAAATGAAAAAGTAACTTCACAAGAAAAAGATAAAAAGAGTTTATATAATCAGCCAAGGTCGACACTGTGCAAACTCAGACGACTTGACTAAGTCCTATGGATTCGGGTCAAAGTCCCATAGCACCCAACTCGATTAGGGCCGAGTCCAAGTCGACTCAAACTCGACTGAGTTTTTAATCCTTGGGTCTGAACCTAATGAAAAAAAAATTAATCCTACATTTTACAATATACTGAAGTGTTTGGATATTTTTTTGAACTTTTTTAACCTCATTTTCAATCCACATTGATAACCGATGTGTATCACCATAACCAGTACATAGCATTTTGGCCGTAAGCAAATATATCCACCACAACCGATATTTTGATCCATAAATATAAACATGAACTCTCAAAATGAAGTCAATAAAGTATCCTTATGAAAATATTCTAAAATAGTAAGTAAAAAAATCCTACTTCAGGTTCCATCAATGCTGATGTGAGGTCATGCTTCAACTATATGTAATATGTCAACAAAAATAAAACAAAGGCCCATACCCCACGTCCATTATCAGTTATGCTCACAGAATTATCAGCACATAGAACAACATCTATCTTTGAAGCAAACCCTGCCTGAGCTTCATCGATGGCATTATCCAATATTTCATAAACCTGGAGAAAAATAAAAGAACAAAGCATACAAAACAAACAAAAAGTAAGCAGATTGAATAAGATAAGTGCCATAAGTGTTGGGAGAAAGAAGAGTACCAAGTGATGCAAGCCGCGAGGACCTGTGCTTCCGATATACATTCCTGGTCTTTTCCTAACAGGGTCCAACCCTTCCAATACCTGAATAGAACAAAACCATCATGGCACTAGAGATGACCCCACTAGAGATTACCCCATGACAACGGAAAAACTTGACCCACAAATTTAATTTAATTTAAAAAAAAACATATCATTTGCATTGGATCAACCCAATGGTGAATACAGCTCCAATTAGAGTAATATCCTGGCCAGCAACCACAGGGGGAGGGGATTAGCTCCCAATGGCAGAGCCAAGATTTTCTTCTAGAGAGGACAAACGATAGTCGATCAATAATATGTTATATTTATTACGTTTAACTAGTCATTTAAAATAATTTATTATTTTAAAAAAAAAATATCCAAAAAAATCCCTAATTTGAAAGCGCCTCAATACTTTTAAAGAAAATTTCTCAAAACTTGGGGGTCGTTTGTCAACTTCACATGTTATATGAAAATGGTTCACATGTGTAAATGATTCAAATATGAGTCATTTTCAAATGCAAATGAATCACATGTGAAACATAATGTTGTTCTTGACGACTGAAAAGAATGGGTAAAACATGGCGACGAAAAAAATGCGAGAAACGGCAGAAAATGGGAGGCGATGGGTGACTGACGATATGGATGTGTTTTGGACAAGTGTGAAGCTGATGGTAAAAATTTCCAAACCCATTTTCATAATGATTAGATTTTGCGATCAAGATGGAGCATTGATGGGTAAGGTATATGAAGGAATAGATAACATGCTTGGAGAAATCAAAGATAGAATCAATGGTTGTCGTGATTCTAAGGAGATTTATGATATTGTAAAAAATATTATAAAAAAAGATGGAGCAAGATGCATTGTCTTGGATTTGCGCTTACACCTCGATTTTATAATTTGTCCTATCTTGCTCAATTAGCACCCGGTGGTGAGAAAAGAAAGCCCCCAAATCAAGATAAAGAGGTCGTAAAGGGAGCAAGGATGAAAACAGCGCTACGCCCGCCGCCAAAACGCTACGAAGCGGGCGATACGCAGCGTAGCGGGGATACGTAGCGGCGTAGCAGGGCAATTTGAAAAAATCGCCCAAAAAATCTGAAAAAAAATTCCAGAAAATTGTAAAATGAAATAATATGCGGTTCTTTTGCAAAAGTAAGTAAGAAAATGGGGCGTAGCGGTGCCCTCAATATATGAAGTCCTGTATCGCTGTATAAATAGAAAATAATTGTAATTATTAGTTTTTCACATGTATTCATGTTTCTTAGTCACACTAACGTAGAAAGTAATGGAAAGCTCGTAAAGATTTTTCTATTAAAAATTAAATTTGATTAGAGCCTATTTCCTATTAAAATGAAAAGGGCTCATTTTCTATTAAGGTGTACTTTGGTCAAGGCCTTATTTAAGTATTTCCTATTAGATTGAAATTTGGCTAAAACCTATTTCCAATTAATGTGAAAGGCTCATAACAAAAAAGAACCATGTCATGAAGTCAAGACTTAAGACTTAAGAATTAGGATATATGACATCACTATCCTCATCCCATCAGTGTTTTCATTTGTAGTGCCACTAGTAATATTTTAAGTTAGTGTGACTGTGTGAAAGTTGGATATGCCCCTATTTCCAATTAGAGTGAATTTTCACATAGGCATTAATTTCAATTAAGTAATATTTGGCTAAGGCATGACTTTTTTATTTTAAAATTTTGGCCTCATGATGGAGCCCACCAGTGGTTAAAAAGACCACAAAGTTCTTCTGCTTTTCTTTTTTTGGATGGGCCCAGTTAATATTTTTGAATGTCTTTTTTAGTGGTTTTTAAAAAAAATTTGGACAAATTTTTTGAATAATTTTTTAACGACTTTTAATGGGGTTTTTTTTTTTAATGGATTGATTTTTCAATGATTTTTAAGTCATGTTCTTAATGGTCTTTTAAATGTTATTTTAATGGCCCATTTAGTTTATATATATATTCCTTTCATCAGGTGGGCCCATCGTAAGGCCCATAGCTGACCTTTAAATAAAATGAAAAAGGGTCATCGTGTTGCCCTAGATTCTGCCCAAAATAGGAGAATGAGAAGAGGGAAAGGAGGAGGAGGAGAAGAAAAGGGAAAGGAGGAGGAGGAGAAGCGTCAGCCTGGAGCGATGCAGCCTGCTGCCGACGCCGCTCCTACATCCAGGTATGTCTTCTGCATATCTCTCTTCCTTTTCTTCCATTTTTTGTTGTCTTCTGCATCTCTCTCTCCCTTCCTTTTTTTTCCATTTTTTGTTGTTCCCGAAAAATAACAGAGAAGCAGTGTGGTGGGGGGGTTATTTGATTTCGGCCGTGTAGCGGCCGCTACGAAACTATAGTGGCCTGTATCGGCCACTACACATGTATAGCAGCTGCTACAGGCCGCTACAGTTGCGAGGGCCGATAATTTGTAAGAAGCGTAGCGGTGTCCACCTCTACACCCGATTTTGTGGCCGATACGTAGCTATTTTCATCCATGAAAGGGAGTGATGGATGCATTTCAAACACTGACTAAGGAAAGTATTTTCACTCTAAATTATTACAGATATTTCATTTGTTAATGTTTTTAATATGTACTTGATACATTCAATAAATTGTTTTGCAATTTGTTATGTTTACAGTTTACAAGATAATGTAGCTGAGGCAAATTGAGTGCTCAATATGCAATGTTTCATTCTAAAGATGGTGTTTATGGGTATCCTGCTACAAAGGTGGATGCAGTTACCATGTCACCAATAAAATGGTGGTCAACTTTATGGATGTGAGACGCCAGATCTAGCAGAGATAGCTATAAACGTTCTTGCACAACCTGTAAGCTCATCATCTGCAAAGAGGAGCTGGAGTACTGAGTACATACTCATTTATCCATAATGTTCAAAGAAATAGGCTTAACACTAAACGTGTAGATAAACTCGTCTTTATTCATTCAAATATTCGTCTTTTATCACGTATGAAAGAGGGGTATAATGATGGACGACCATTTAGAAAATGAGACATTGATCCTGACCCAGATGTTATTGATGATTCAAGTGCACGTTTAGAAGACCTAAAGTGGAAATCACTAGATGCTGACAAGGAGCCTCAAATTCAAAATTGTATTGAGAGTGGAGTGGAATCCTGACCAAGTCACACATCTAATGTGCACTTGCACCCACTCAATCCTCTTTACCATCACGTCAACAAATCAGACAAGGAAGCATTTCATCATACGAACACATTTTTTCATCTTCACATGACAAAAGGAAAAGGCATTGGGAATGAAGACTTTTATTTCATACTACTATTTTAAAACTAATGGATGTTTAGTTTATCTTACTTTCTTTTCCTGTTTTGGTGTTTGACATTTTTTTTACTTAAAGTATTAAATTTGTTCTATATGAATAGCTAAATGATGGAAATTTCTTGATTCGTAATAGAAATTAAAAAAAAATATTATAGATTGTTTTTAAACATTTATTTGCTTATAGTTTTTTGTGAAATTTGATTATTTATATATTTATTAAGTATCTAATTTGTAAAAAAATATTTATGTATATAATAAATGGACTTACAAATCATATCGAACTACATCAAATTATATATTCGAATTAGTCTAGCGAATTCATCGAACTTGAATTATGAATCAAGTGAATTGAAAACTAAACTAACCGAACCTGCCCCATTGAATTCTCAAATTAGAGTAAGTGCTGAACTGCGAACTGTGAATTCGAATTAGAATTAGTCAAACTAAGAATCAGGTAACTATGGTCCCTACCTCTATACTCTTTTCTCTTCATAATTTGACGCAATAAGCCACCTCCATAAGCATCCCCTCACAACACAAATCTCCACCCTATTTTGATAAGAACACTCAAATTTTATCTTCATTTTGCCTATTCAAGTTTGTCATATTCCACTAGTAGTATCACATCTTCCCACTTTTTTTTTTTAATGTCACATCTTCCCACTTTACCAAGTGAAACTTGTTTTTTATCACCCATTTCTCCCCAAAAAATGCCTTTGGACCTTCTCACACCGTTTAGCTACACTACTCAAGGTCTAAAACAAGAGAGATAACAAAAATGTTGGCAACAGTGGACTTAATATGAAACATCTCTTTCAAGGTGATAATTCATAAATAGAATTTCTCAATACTAGATTCCAAAAACAAAAAAAGGAGATCTAGACTTAGCCCCAAGAAGACAAAAAAGATATTTTAATGGAAAACATACTAAATGATAGCTAAGTCAAAGAGGGAAATAAAAGCCTCTCCCTATATGAATCTCTTTTATACGTTGCAATCATTCTTAAGCTGATCTAAAAATGCATTACAGAATGACAATATCATCTACAAATTACAAATGTCAAATATCCATTTCCTTGAATCAAGCATTTTTCAAAAATCTAAGTAGTCATCCTACCACTGGTAAAAAAAAGGGGTGAAAGTGGATCACGTTTCATCAACCCTCTTGAGCTAGTGAAAAGCATTTCAGGAATTCATTAAAGAGTAGCAAAAGGTACACAGTGTATAGGCATTTCCAAATCTACTTTCAACATGTAAATTGAAACTCAGTAAGTAGATGTTTTAAGGAAGTTTTGGGAGAAGAGAACCACAATGATCATGTCTCTTGCTCATGTTTATAGCGATGCAAATGAGGAAACTTTTGACCTTGAAATGTCTCTCTCTCGTTTTTCTTTTTTTATTTTAAAGCTCATTCAGTGTCTGGATATTTTATTTTTCTGATTTCTCTGGTCTCATGGCATTCTTGTTACTTTCTAATTTATCTTTATGCGCTGCAGCAAACCAAATACCAATTATTTTGTCTTTGCTTTCAAAACTAGCAACTAAAAGAGAAAAATTAATTAGTTTATGGTTTTCTTTCCTTTTTTTTAGGTTTTTTCTTTTTCTCATGCAGTGCCCTTTAAATGCTATGTTCTCCCCCAACAACAACTCCACACTCTCCTCCTAAACACACACTCAAAACCAACTTTACTTCCAACCACTTGTATCACTCACTAAAAGATATACAAGGAAACTCCACTATCTTCATCCTCCTACCCTCTCCATCCAACAACTACCCAGTAGCCATCCACTCAAAAGGTAAAAAGCAGTCATCATACCCCACCAATCAGATGGCGGGTGGGCGCAACAATCTGGGTCAACGAAAAAAAGAAAGAAAAAGGGAAAAAACAGGATCCAACTTAATCCAGACCGTCCATTTCAATAACAAAATTGCAACCCTTTGTACCTGAATCTGCTCAGAACTATAGGCATTGACGCCCGACTTCTCCTGAAAAGCCTCCGACGCGAGGCTGGACGACATAAATGCCCTAAATACACGCGCATTTTGTGTGGGGTACCCCACCAACGCTCTGCGAGCTCTCAGGTTCGTCCTGAGAACAGAAGAGCAGACTTTTCAGAAACAGTCTGATATCTTAATCAAACCCAAACAATTAAAAAAAAAAAAAAAAAAAACAGAGAGATAGATGTATACCTGGTATTGAAGAATAGGCGAGATAGAGAGTTGTAGGACTTAAGAGATGGAGAGGAGAAGAGACGGGAGGCAATGAGGCGCACGGGAAGAGAACAAGGAGGAGACCTTAGCAAGAGAGCCATTCAAGATAGAACAACAAACAAAGGATCTCTGGGATATCTGAAAATGGAGGGGGTGTTTGTGCTTTGGGGTTTATAAGATTTTGAATGGATAAGCTGAAGGAAGAAAACCTAAAACCCTACTTTGTTTTGAGAGCTTCTAGTTACACCGCAATTCAATTTGAACATTTCACACACATGTTATATCCACATACACCATAAAAAATTTAAAATTATGACTTTACTTTCCGCACACAAAAAATATACCTAAAATACCCTATGCCCTTTCTTTCTACACTCACATCTTCTCTGCCATTGTTGAACGTTTGGAGCCTCTCTCTCATTGTTGAACATTTGGAGCTTGGAGCTTGGAGCCTGGAGCCTCTCTACCATTGTTGAACGTTTGAAGCCCTCCTCCTTCCTCTTCCTCCCAATCGGTAATATCTCATCTCCTCCATTTCTTCTTCTTCCTCTCTATCTGTCTTGAGCGTTTCTAAAATAGTGATTTTGTGGGATGGTTCTTTGAGTTGTCTAAGACATTTGCTTCCTGCTCAACGTTCTTATATTTTGTCTTGACATATGGTTCTTTGATAGGACATCTGTTTCTTTGAGTTTCTAAAATAGTGATTTCCTGTGATCGACTATTACTAGGCAATTTTATATCTGGGATTTCCTGGGATCGACTATTACTAGGCATTTTTAAGATTAGAAATAAAGACGAAAAGTAGCTCCATCAAACCAAATCTTTTAATCATGTTGATTCATTTCAAACTATGTGAGGTCATTTTCTAAGGCATTTGCTTCCTGCTCAAGAAGGCTTCAAGGAGTTCCAACGGAACAACTCCGTTCAGCATCTCGAGGCTGAATGGAACCACTCTATTCAGCCTCTAATGGCTGAACGGAACCACTCTGTTCAGCCCTAAGATGTTAAACAAATCTAGTACATTCAGCCACTTGGGGCTGAACAAATCCAATATGTTCAGCACTAATAGACTGAACAAACCCAGTCTATTCAGCCTCTCAGGGACGAACAAAGTGGATTTTTTTTTTGTAAAGAATGTTTATTTTATTGTTCTTAATGGTCGACGCTATATTTCAGATATGGATAGGGGTGATGGACCAAGAGTTCGACCGACAACTTCTAACAGGGGGCGTCTTGCAAGAAGAGTTAATGATGTTCCTGAAGAACCAGATGTCCCAGACACCCAGATGGAAGAGGGAAATGAGGATGCAGGTTTTAATGAAAGTGCTGCAGAAGAGATGACTGGACCGATTCCTGGCGGTCTAGCAGACACTTCACTGTTGTCTAGTTTCCGTACACAAATAGCTGCATATATTTGGCAAGATGAGGTTTGTCAGATTGGTTATATTAAGATTCATTTTTTTTATTTATTTTTTCAACATGTTCTATATGTTAATGCAGGGGCGCCCCCCGCTTAGGTGCTTGAGTCATGGTGGAAAAGTGGGTGTGTGGGCATTGGATGTTGATGGAGTGCAAAATAATAGATTGAAACAATTGGATGATGAATACCAATCAATTTAATACAGTTTTAATCCTATTGAAATTTCCATGGATGTTGTCTATTTTGATGCTAGTATATCACAATGAAGATCACCATACAGTTATGAACATCAATGTCAAGAAAAGATCGCTTGCCATTAAAAAAAAAAAACGAGTTTAATACAACATGTCATCACCATACAGGTGGCTACATCATTAACAACAAAAATAAGATCGCCTCATTCCAACTCTATCGTCTCACATGTGGCTACATTAGAAGTGACAATTTCTTTGAAACGTTGTATCCGGTAATGATACGTGGTTTCCCATCCTTGGGCATAGGTATAATGAAACTGCCACCACTTGTTTGTAATCGGCGGAGTAGGATGACCTGGGACCAAGAATACCTAAAAAAAAAAAAAAGAAGAATTTGTTAGTAAATAACATAACAAATAAGCTAATAATGTATAATGAAAAAAATTTAGGGGTAATACCTCAACAAAATGATTGTCATTAACAAAACCTATCCTGCAGACAATCTCCGTGCAATTCTAGACATATCAACCAACAACTTTGTTTCGTCCTCTAACAATCTCCCTGCCAAATGAGTGTCCCTCTAGATACTCTGCAGCCGGATGATTATGCACACCACATATAACTTCCAACATCCAATCATCATTTGTGCCCAACTTCTTGCCCTTTAATGAAAATGGGCATCCACATTTCTTTGAACATGTCTGCTTGATTTTCTTTTTAGTATGACTCTCTTTCTTGGCCATCGAATCTCTATAGTGTCCACTTCTTTTACATGCAAGGATAACTCTGGTTTTTTTTTTCCAATCCCACCCGCATTTGATACCTTAATGACAATAACAAACCCATTTCTCCTTCCAACGTCACGAGCCCATGTGATTAATGCTTCTCGACTATTGAATATCTGCGCATAATAGAATTAAATAAGATGATAATAACTCATAACGTTCATTTTAAATATAATTCAACTCTATTTCTTACCTCTTCATTGTTAAATTCATGACTATAGTCCACTACGCATTCAAAGCGAACTTGACTACACTGTGTAGACACAACATCCTACATTAAAGCATTGATTGATTAGAGAGGAGGGAGGAACATATCTTATAGAAATTGAGAAATAAGCTGCCACTGTTCAGTACTATCTTGCTGAACATAATCGTTTCGTTCGGCCCTATTCGGCCGAATATAAAGTTTTTGTTCAACACTGAAAGTCTGAACGTTTCGCGAAAATAGAAAATAGAAAAGGCTTTACAAGCTTCGAAAATGCCGGAAATCCAAAAAAAAAAACACATAAAAACTCACCTTCTCATTGCTATTATGTTCGAGAACTGCATTGTGCTTGTTGGTTTGCTCATCCATTAGACAAAAAAAATGATATTGAGAGTGAGGTTTCACTAAGAAGTTATGTCTAACAAAGGTGGGATATGATGGGAGAGCAGATGTGATAAATGGAGAGATGGTGATGTGAAGGGAAGAATGAGATTGGAGGAAGAAGGGAATGAAAGTGAAGGGATGAATGGGACGGTGGAATGAGAGGAACAAGATGATGACAATGAAATGGGACGGTGTGTAGAGAGATATGAGCAGTATGGTGTGAAATGTGATTGTCCTTTTTGGTCTTTTCATACAGGGATATAAATGTATTAAAAAAGTTCTAAAAAATTCTGTGTGTGAAAGGTTCAAATTGCTGTGTATTTAGAAGCTCACTTAGATAGATAAATCACAAGGCACTTGGACATCAAAAGGTTTATGATTTACCTGAAATTCGGGGGGACTAGAGAGAGAGAGATTAATGAGCATGACAGCTTAATTCCAAGTGGAGTGTCGCCCAGTCTCAATATCATCATCATCATCATTTATTCAGTATGGATTGTTAAAAAATATATAATAGTTAAAATAAGGGAGTTATGTTGATTTTCTTACCAAAATAAAATGATTTCTTCAAGAAATAGTGCTAGAAATATGCGAGAGAATGAGCTATGGAGGAGGGCTTGCTCTAAGGAGATGAGGTGGAGAGGAAGAAGGTGGGGGAAGAATGAGGAAAAAAGTGAAAATTTTAGGGTTTTTTACCATTATTCCATCTCGCCCGATTTGAAAATATCAGCCTAGATGGACCGATATTTTGAGGATATTTTGGTCTGGGATACCGAACCGGTTTCACACCAAAATATCGGGCCGGTATCGGCCATATTTTATACCATGGTAACAGTAACACTTCAACCTTCATGTACATATATAAATGGATGCGAACATATAACCCCTCAGCACTCATAGATTCCATGGCCAGTTTGGGTTTAAACATTGGTTCAGTACTGTGTTTGTTCATATGTACACTTGTTTCTTTCTTTTCCTTTTTCTTCGTTAAGGTTGGGATTAGTGATTAGAACAAAACATGAATAATTTACTTCAGCTATAAAAACAATACTCAGCCTTTTCGCCCATAAAAAAAACTCTCACCCATGCTACAACGATTAGCAAATACGCATCAAGCAGTATTTGTTATATATAAAACATAATCATCTAAAAAATCTATTATTCCACCGAAGTCATTTTAGAAAAAACCCGCACCATATCCAACTCAAGAACAAACCATCGTGGGGTATTATGATAAACAATATGACAATTACAAGGGGTTTATAAGTTTGAAAGGGCTTTGTTCAACCTACTAATATGTAATAAATGGCTTAAAAATACAATCACAAGTCCATGGCCTTTTGGCTTAGGCTTGTCAACAGCATAGTTTCCACTCCAAAATTCACAGGTTATTGCTTGTTCGGCCAAGACTCGTAAATCCACAAGTTTATGGCCTTTTTGGACTAAGTTAGTGAGAGTCATGCTTTCATGCTAAGAGTCACAAGTTCATAGTTTTTGTATGACGAGGTTTCCCCATAGTTTATAATCTAAAAAACTATTTCCCCGGGCACATGCACGAAAACCACACACACCTAGACCGAGTAAGTGTGCTAGGGTGAGGGTGCGGGTGGGGGGTGGTTTCGAACACAAATTCACAGGAAGGGTTTAGAATATGAATTCATAGTTTTTAGCCTGTGATTGTGTGAAACATGGTATTTATACCCGAAAATATCATATCCAATGCTTTCTAGCCAGAGTTTGACAAAAGGGGTTTTTTCGTGGGCAATAAAAGCTATAATTTAATGGCTCTAAAGATTTGTTGTTACAAATTTAAAATAATTAAATCTATTGATGAATATGATCTAGATCAAGTCAAATTTTGGTCAACGTATAACAAAGAAGTTAAAGAAAGGCGTGAAAACTGAAATGGCCATGCAAAACTATGGTGCGTGGGATTCGCTTTTAGTGGGCTTGCAAAATAACCATGCATCAATGGGCTCTTTTAATGTATTATTATCAAAAACTATATTGCTACCACTATTGTAGTCTTGAATCAGGGTGTTCATCCTGGCATCTGTGTTCCCAATAGCCAAGAAGTGGTGTATTGGCCCACCATGTGGTGCCACTGGAGAGGAAAACCCTCACGAGAAGATAGTGAGATCTGGGAAACCGAAGACAATGAAGTGGTGTATCGCCCTACGCCCCTGCATAACCCGCGGCAGGGATCTTCCTCCTAGACCAGCCTTCCAAAACTCAACTTGTACCTTATCATTTGTAAGACCCCGACCCCTAATTCTCTTGTTTAGTGTTTTCTTAATTGTGGTTTAGCTTTTTGAGTGAGTTTAGAGGTGGTTTGGCTTTGTTTGAGAGTTTGAATAGATTTTTCATACTTTTGGTGCTTTTTTAGGGCCGTTGACTTTTGTTTGACCCGGCCTTTGTGAAATGTATTTGTTTGAGAAATTATTCTTGATTTAAAAAAAATCCAATTTTTATTCCTTTTGACTCATTTTTTTTATCTTAACAACTTTCATGTTTTATTTATTTGGACTTGATACTCAGAAATCGCATTTTTCGAGAAAAAAGGTCAAAAACTACATTTTGCACTAAATCTGTACTTGAATTCGCAATTTGCAAAAATTGGGAAAAATATACTTTTTGGAAAATAGATATTTCGACGATTGATTTTGTCTTCTTCGTCGTTTTCGTTTGGGACCCGCAAATGCCACTTTTAGCCCCTTGAAGTGTTATGACCCATTGGGACCCATTTTCCCCACTTTATAAAACTAGCTGGGCTCCTTCTTCTCTTCCCCATCTCATTTACCCGCAACAACCCAACTGAAGAGGGTTTCTTCTTCTTCTTCCAGCCCCTCACTCTCTCTCCTCTTGTGTGCTATCTTCTTGAAGGAGTTTGAGTGGTTCGCCACAGAAATTTATATGATTTTTACAAATTGATTTGGAATGTATTTGAGTGATTCACCACGGGAATTTGTATCTTCTCTACAAATTGAATTGAAATTGATTTGAGTGGTTCACCACATAAATTTGTATGATTTATACAAATTGAAATGGATTGAGTGGTTCGCCACGTTTGTAAATATCGGTAAGACTATTCATCTGATTTGTTCGGATTTGTCAGTATGTTCGATATGCATTTGTTCGGAGTAGTTTTCTTATTGATTTTGGAAAATGTATTACTATGATTTGATTTGTATCAATTCAGGTTTCGGTTTTAATGGCACCACTAAGCTTAGGTCACCTTGTCGGTCTGATCACCCGGCTTGGGATCTTTAAATTATCTGCCAACTGCAGTTTGGATTCCGTCTGCTCCGGCAATGGCAACGGTTCTGTATTCCGGTCCCATGGGTAGTGGCAACGATTCTGTATTCCGGTCCCATGAGTAATGGCAACGATTCTATTTTTTCGGTCCCACGTGTAGTGGCAACGATTTCTGTTTGCTCTTGTTACTTTGGTAATAGGATAATATAGTTATATGTGGATTGCCAATGTTTTTCTCGACCCCAATTAATTTATTCAATCGTCATTGATTTACTTAATTGCCAATGTTTTCCTCGATCGCCATTGATCTATTCGATCGCCACTAATTTATATCGTTTCATTATATTCCTTGATATTGCCAATGATTTAGAAAATATTTACTTGTCTCATTGATTATTTATGTTTCAATCTTTAAAATGTATTGAGTATGGTTTTATATTGTTTTATAAATTATTATCATCCTATTATCTGTTTATTTGTTTGCCAGACCGTCATGTCTGACCCCTCTTGTTTGGTGTCAGGTCTCGACCTCTTTGTCTTTTAGGTGGTTTGAGCGGAGGAGGCGATGAGCCGCCGGTTGGACGTGAGTGGCTGCCCATTGATGTCATCTAGATGTCAAGTTTGGCGCCGGAGTTCGTAACATTGATTGGGATAGTGTTTTGTTTAGATGTTTATTTTTGGATGGCTTTTATTAGCCTTTTATCTTTGGGATTTTAATGAAAATACTTTTATAATTTGTAACTTGGAACATATGTGGGAAATAAATTATCCTATTACTGCCAGCTCAATGTTTTATGATTCATGATTTGTACCAGTCTAATTATGAGCCTTAACTTGACGGCTTTATGTTATTGGTTGAGTGCGACACAGAATCCGATGGCCACGGACTCCGAGTCGCAACGCCAAGTAAGCTTCCACGAGCTAAATATTCAGGTTGTATGGAATCTTGTAATCCTCACATACGTGGATCCTTGGAAAGCAAAAAGTTTTAATTAACTCCAAAAATCACGCTCCCGAGATTGGATCACTGCAGGATCCCGGTTTTGGGGCGTGACAACATTCCAAAAACCCAGAAAATCACAATCCCAGATTACTAGTTTTTTAGAATGTCATACTATATTTCCGATATATATATATATATATATATGAGGAGCGCTACAAAACGCCCCTTTTGGACAACCAATGAAAAGAGGAGATAGTTAATGAAGGGTTACTGACGTCGAATCCTTATACATTTGGAAAACAATTCTAACACCCAGTTAAATCTCCTATTGTTTCTCTCCTCTCTAACAACATCCACATCCTAGTTTATCCCCATTTTTTCCCCTATCCTTATTTTCTCTCATCTCTCTTTTAATTTTTCTTTTTTTTAGGCACATGCCCATCATAGAAGGGCCCTACTGACTTTCCTAATTGTAATCACGTGAATATCACTAAAAGGTTTCTTTATTATAAGTTTATTTATTTATGAATTTTTCAAATATCTCTAAATCCAGCCTTTTAATTACATTTTTAAATGATGACTTGATGGTAATGACTTTGATTATAATTTGGATGGGCATCATAGATTATATTTGGTTTTTTTTAAGGGATTTTGACTGTATACTTGCATTTAGATTTAGATATGCCTTCTAGCTTCTCAAATTTTAAATAATTCCCCATAGGTGTGCTATACTTGTTGTCTACAGGAAAAATGATTGAAATGCCCCTCACTATGGGATGTTGCACAGTATATACTATCTCTAAAATAGAAACCTCTAATAGGGAGACTTTCGATGGTTTTAAGTGGGCCTAATTGGGATTTGATTCATGGTGTTTATAAAATTTACAGAGGAAATGGTACATATATCAAGGATCGGTTCGATGTGATCGTGTGGATTACCCATCAAAGATGATTCCTAAGCAAATGGACAAAAGGAAATAGTTTGGTCCCATCAAGGGACTAAAATAGGTTTGGTTTGAACATCAGTCCATGGCGTGATCGGATCTTACTGGGCATGTGTTAAAGGTAATAAACGTGCTATATTTTGATCCATGTCCAATTGAGGACCTAGGCTAGGACCATAAATCAATTAACATCTATTGGAGTAAATCTTTGCATTTTTATTTGATTTTTAAGCATGTTTTATTTGTGTTCATGTTAGTGGATGATGATGTTTAAAATGGATCCAGCTCTATTATACCCAATTATTTAGTAGAGTCATTTTTCCTTTCCAATATTATTTTTAGTTATAATACTTTTGTAGTCATCGATTTGAGAGCCTCCAATCTAGTGGATAAAATCTCTCTCTGTTGAGTTCCCTTTTTATCAAACTTTTGTTCGATCAAGCTAGAAATCTTAATTAAAAAAAAAAACATATTCAAAAAAAAAAACCATAGATTTGTAATTCTATAAAATCAATTTCAACCAACTAACCAATGGCACAATCATCTTCCATCATCAGATTAACGGTGTGTGGAAAATAGAGCCCTCAAACCTGAATTGTGTGAGAAAATGAGCCCTCAAACCCGAACTTCAAAAAAAAAAAAAAAAGAAATCCAAACGACAATGCATACTTTTTAGAAAATCCTACATCAAAAGACACTACCATTGAAGTTATCTTATTCCAAAAATAGGACGAGAAAGAAAAATACATTAAGTCATGTTTCATAGGTTTTAACTTTTCATCCCTAGCAAAAAAAATAAAAAACAGAGAGAGAGAGAGAGGGAGAGAGAAGGAAGGATCCATCACCTTGAGAGATTATAAAAGGGAGAATATAGTTGTCCATGAGGAGTAGAGATGAAGTGGGCACTATATATAGAAAAGGAAAGACAAAAGGCTAATCCAACATATTGCAAACATCATACAATGAGGGGTATTCCAGTCATTTTTCCTACATACAACAAATACAGCACACCTCTAAGGAGTTATTTACAAGTGGGCTTCTAAATACACAATGATTTTTGCCTTTTACACACAGAATTTTTTAAAACTTTTTTATTACATTTATTTCCCTATATGAAATTACCAAAAAGGACAATCACCTATCACACCTGAACCTCTAATTTCTCTTTGCACACAATCCCATTTCACTTTCATCATTCCATTCCCATTACTCTCGCTCCTCCCATTCCACCGTCTCATTCATCCCTTCACTCTCATTCCCTTCTTCCTCCTCCAATCTCATTCTTCCCTTCACATCACCATCTCTCCATTTATCACATTTTACTCTCCCTTCATATCCCACCATTGTCAAACATATTACTTCTTAGCGAAACCTCACTATCAATATCATTTTTTTGTCTAATGGATGAGCAAACTAATAAACAAAATGTAGTTTCCAAACATAACATTAGTGAGAAGATGCGTTGTTGTGTTGTTTATTTTGATTTTCGCCATTTCTTGAAGCTTGTAAAGCCTTTTTTAATTTCTGTTGCCGCGAAACGTTCAGACTTTCAGTGCACAACAAACTACCAATGTTCAGCCTCTTATAGCTGAACATATCAATCTTGTTCAGCCGTATCTGGTTTATGTTCAGCCACATAGGGCCAAACATATCAATTATTTTCTCTCATTCTCCTTTACTTTGTAATCAACAACGAGTTTGTTGTGGGTTTTATTGTGGACTGGTTGTAAGTGCTAAAATCCTGATTAGACATGGCATATCATAGTCTATGATGACCCTATCTATGACGAAGCTCAAATACACATTCAGAGATGAACACCAAATGGAGAAAATGTAACAAACATTACTTGATTGAAAGGGGGCAAGAGAGAATGGTAATGATAGATGAATGGATGGATGGAAAAATAGATAGAGGAGAAGGAGACGAAGAAGATGATGATCTTGAGTACACTCACCATATGACAGATAGAGATGAATAAGAAGAAAAAGGAGGAGGAGGGTTTTCACCAATTGGAAGGAAGGCTCCAAATGATGGTGGTAAGTTGTGTGTAGAGAGAAAGGGGATAGGGCTATTTTAGGTATGTTTTGAGTGTGTGGAAAGCAAAACCAGAATTTTAAATTTTTTATGCTGAGTGTGGATAGAATTTGTATGTAAAGGGCTAAAATCGTTGTGTATTTAGAAGCCCTCTATTTAAAATTGAACAAGGTAGAGGGCATATCTAATTCTAGAGGCAAGTGTATGGTCAAAATCCGTTTTTTAAACATGAGACAAATTAGGAAAGGTTAATTACTTTTGAAAGATGGGCGGTTATTGCCTTTAAAGAAGAAAAAAAATGACAATTACCTTTTAGACGTCTCATGCTAGCACAATGAGTTGGCATACAAAATGTGAGATGTCATTATCTTATTGGACAAATCAAGAGGGACAAAGAATGCCTCTTTTGAAATGGGGAGTTTTTGAGAATTTCTCTCTCTCTCTCTATATATATATATATTATATGTGTCTGTGAATTCCTCCGTCGAGCACCGGTGCTCATGATAAGGTGAGCACCATTTCTTTTGGGGCTATCGTGAGCACAGGTGCTCTGCAAGAGCGTTCCTGCGCGAGCGTGTGTGACAAGGGGACAGGGTGAATTTATTTTTTTTTAAAGATGAAAGATAATTAATGCAACTTAGTTGAGTTGAGTTGCCGTGACTTGTCTCAGCTCTGGTTGATTCCGAATCTGGTTCTAAGTCCAAGAATGTTATTTGAAGACCTGTGGATTTTAGCCTAAGCTTACAAAATTAAATCTTATTATTTTCTTACCAAAAGCTCACAAACTCTTGACTTTCGGCTCAAATTTGAAAAAGCTTTTGGCTTAAATCTGAAAAAGCTTTGTTCATGGTTCTCATAGCCTAGCTAGGGCTTTCAAAATTTATGATTTTCAAAAAAAAAAAAAAAAACTCACAAGCTCATGTTTTTTTTTTTTTTTAATCTAACCTTGTAAAATGCATATTCATGGTCTTCATGGCCTGTAACTTATGAAATCTCATGATTTTCATACCAAACTCAACAACCTCATACCAAAATTCACAAGTCTATGGCTTTAAGCTAAACTTACCAACTCATAGGCTCATGGTTTTGTCTTAATTTTGTAAATTAAAGTCCATGGCTTTCTTAGCCTAAAACTTTTAAAAATCGTGATTCTCACATAAAAAAAAAACTCATAAGCTCATGGTTTTTTTATTTGGTGTGAATCTCTTGCACAGAATACTGTGCGGACTAGCCTGTAGGAACCACCATTCATGAGAGATGTGGGAGATCTAAAGATATATATGTAACCCACTTGTGTGCAGAACTTCAAGTCTGTCCCAACATAGTAATCACATGATTAGTAGCCATCAAGTCTGTCCCATACTCCCATCATAGTATTCGATAGCTGGAAGCCCAATATATAATCAAAAGGGACGAAGAGAGAGGGAGAGATGAGAGAGAGTGTCCACAATAGAGAAGAGAGATACATAAAGAGAGAGATTTTGCAGTGCAGTTCCATTAAGAGGAAAGGGATGCTAAGGAAGGTCATTTCAGTTCCGTTAAGAGGTAGGCATGCTAAGGAAGGTCATTTCATGAGGGAGAGAATAAAGAGATTAAATGAGTAGCTAACTCATGGCTGTGATATAACTTCATATGAGTATTACACTGCTAATATCAGTTTTGTAACTTTAAGTGTTTAACACTAGGGTTAGTTTAAAATTATGATTACAATGCATACAATAAGATTTGTAATATTTCAACTTATTTTAATATATGCATGTAAACCTATTTAATTTAGAATAAATTTACAAATTTCAGATACGATAGCGGTACAAGATGCTATGACTTAATCAGGCCAATATTTGACTTTAAAGTGTTTCTTGATGGAAAAAAAAATGGTTTGGTAGCATTTTAAAATATCTTGGATTTTTTGAATAATTTTTTGGGGGTAAAATAAAAATTCACACTACAATGGATTGCATTGACCGCAAATTGCAACGCTATGTCGCGCCATAACAATATTCAAAGTCGGCCATAATGTCGACGTTGCGACCATGCCGCTATTTTGAACCATGGATTGAACCGAGTTTTTTGCAACATTAAATGGTTTTGGGCTTTAAAATGAGATTTTTATTTGATCGAAGAAGCGTTTGGATCAAGCCTTGTATTCCAAAGACCAAAAGCCTGTTCTTAACACAATCAAACACTATGATTTAATGATTCTAGATGCCAACTCTTTTTTAATGATAAAAAAAAACTGTATATTTTGAAAGGAATGATGGTAAGAATTGAATTGAATTGAATTCGTAGGACAAGCGCCTTCTTAACAAAGTGACTAAAATTTCTTGAAACGAATGTTAAGATTCCCAAACGGGGTGGGCTTGGCTCATCTCAAGTTTGTCTCATCCAAACCTGACCCGCCCTGTGACGAGTCACTAGTATGTGATACCAAAACAACCTCGTTTGGGCAGGATCAGGTCAAATTTATAGCTTAAAAACTTTTAAATATATAAATACATGGGAAAAAAGTGTGGTAAAGTTTAACACGCAATCTTATCTTTACACATGCCTTAAGTTAATACCCCAACACCCCTTGCACCATATGAATTTTGTTTATACTTTTAATAATAAATCAATATATATATATTATATATAGGACGAGATGAGTCACATCAACAAAATCCAAATCCGCCCTGTTCCAAGAAAACCACTACCAAACCTGCCCCCAATAAGAGCGGATCAAGGCGGGTCCCCATTTAAACCTAACCCATTGCCATCCCTATGGGGTGCAAATTGAATGAATACCTATCCATTAGAACTCATTATGGTAGAACTAGTTATTGGGCTATTTGTGCAGCTGATCATAAAGGAGCGAAAATGGAACCGACAAGGTGCGGAAAATGTAATGCCCCAATTCCTGATACCGAGAAAATCGTCAAAGTACAGAAATTGGCGCGCTACTTCCCGGAAAATCCGAGAACTTCCAAGATCGTAGGTCCGCAATGAAGTCCAATTTAGAACTTTTTGAATAATATTATAACAACAGTTAATATTGCGGAAGCATAAAGAAATAAGCGGAAGCAATATAGAGATAGCGGAAGCACAAGGTATCATCAAAATCATATTATGTATAACGGGCTTATCCAGCCTAAAATGACAAGTGATAAAAAACAAAGTTTAATTACATATTTGCCTAACTACCCAGCTCACCACAAAAATCTCTCAAAATCCCAAACAAACAGACACTCAAGCCCCTGCCACTGGTGCCGGCTCTCCACCCTCTGGCTCAACCTCTTGGTCGGCCGGTCCCCATCCGTAGTCACCTACTACGGGCACCTCTACGAGTGCGTACGCATCGCCCTCGAACTCGGGGTCAAGACCTAAGCACCAAGAGTGGATCATATCTAAAGATCTGGCAAGTCACAGTATGCTAATAATATAGAATGTATGCATCAAATGAGTAGAGACAGTAATAAAGTTAGGAGAATAGCAATGGTACAGATCCTAGGCAGTTGAGCAAGATAAACAAATAGAATCAAGATAAACATAATATAATAAACCTACACAAAATGGCACACTCACACAAGCTGGATACCGCGGGATATTATGCCGCGGCCCTCCCATACTGAACATAGTCGTGGCGGGGAAAATCTCACAATGCTGGGGATTATCTAGCCCTGCAAATAATCATCATCCATCAACACACTAAGATCGGACTCGGTATCGCACCGTCCGTCTCCAACAATGCTCATCATGATAGCCACACAACACTCTCAATAGCTCCTACCAGTGATGATCAGTCCAACTGGCTGAGCTTAGATCAACTGAGTGAATGTCTATGCCGACTCAGGAAACAATAAAGGTCTGTGTCTGTCAAGGCTTTGCCTTGCGTGAACAAGGTCTTAACAAAGTCCTTAAGAGGTCCAAGCATCCATGGATCATAATCCAGGTCCAAGTCCAGTCAATGGATCCATACCAAGGCCCACCAAATACATGGCCTGGTCTATAACAGTCCATATGAAATACAAGTCCATGTTCAATAACATATGATCCATTTACATCCATAACGGGTCACAAGCCCATACAATCTAACCTCTCCAGTCTAGGGTAATTCTCATCCAAACTTAGGCCATAAAACGGCCCGCCTAGCCACAGACACGGGTCAATGTTCACCTAATCATATTACCGGGTCACCTCTAAGTAGTCCTAGGTTCGGGTCCTCCATTTTCCA
The DNA here is from genome assembly GCA_012931725.1 of Litsea cubeba. Classification (NCBI taxonomy): domain Eukaryota; kingdom Viridiplantae; phylum Streptophyta; class Magnoliopsida; order Laurales; family Lauraceae; genus Litsea; species Litsea cubeba. The sequence continues at coordinate 10,480,940 of CM022955.1, read as the reverse complement.
TTTAATTAACAGGTATAAGCAATAATAAGGACAATAGAGTGACAGTAATAATATGAGAAAGATGAATCTCCAAGTGTAAGGATCAATGGGAGATATCAACAGTCGAACCTAAGTAAATGATCCACTTTAGATTCAGGTCTATCTCAGGTAATTCGATCTTTAAGTGAAACCACAGATGCTAAGGAATACTGTGTTTGGTGCTCAGAAGTTATGTGCATCACTTGGTAACGTATAAAGGTCGAATCATCTTAGATTACATAACCTGGACCTTAATTAGTGGACCCCACGAGTCAAGGTAGAGCCACACCATTCACTCGTGGTTGGCACAGTGATGGAAGTCTATTTGGATGGTCAATGGGTCCTACATATGGTTACAACAATAGAAATTAGAATCTGGGAAGTGTCACTGTACACAGTGTGCTCAGCCGACCTCCTGGCCTGGGCGGTCAGCTCGGCACACTGGGATCAGAGAAGTAAACACCCTGCAGGTAAAGCCTGATTGTCCAGAACTTCCGGTGAGTTCAGCTACCCCCCTGGCCTGGGTAGTTGGCCGTGCACACTAAGAATTCTGGCTGAAGGGAATGTCCCAGGTTCTAGTCTCCCTTGTTGGAATCCGGCCTTTTCGGAATCCATCTTGGAGTTCGGCTAAGCACTTGAGCTCAATTGAACACTTAGCTCGGTCACCCGGCTGAGTTCGGCAAGGCACCTAGCTCAGTTCGGTCACCCAGTTGAGTTCGGTAAAGCATTGAGCTCGGCCAGGCATTGAGGTCGGTCAAGCTCTTAGCTCGGTCAAGCGCTGAGCTCGGCTAAGCACGGAGCCCGGTCTGGCACTGAGCTAGGTAAAACACTGAGCTCGGCCATAACACTGAGCTCAGCCATAACACTGAACTCGGCCTAGACACTGAGCTTGGCTAAAACGCGGATCTCAACCTGAGCATTGTGCTCGGCAGAATACTGAGTTCGGCTAATGTTGAATCCAGCCATCACTGAGCTCGGCCAGTACTGAGCTCGGCAATCGCTTGGCTCTGGGTTGAGGAGAATTTCATGATCCTATATATGGACCAGGTCTGAAATCAGGGATCTACCTGGGCCCCACAAATTCACTGGACCACTTTCCCATGCTTGATCAGATTAGATCAAAATCCACCCTCATGGTCGCCCAGGGCCCCTCAAACAGATGTGGGGTCCTGATTTTCCAAAGGTGGTCCCACCTCGGTCCCGGTCTCGATGCAGCAAGATGGGTTTTCACAATTCCACCATCCGGGAATTTGGTACAGTGACCCCAATCCCCTTGGACTTCTCCTCAAACCATCACAAAAACATAATCAAAGAATAAAATCAATTCTATATCAACCCTCCATCAACCGGACCATTGATCATCCAAATGAGGTAACCTCATCCATCAATGGTTGAGGAAAACCAAAAGACAGGCTCAATAAGGATCTAACATGTACATATAGCAATTGGAATTGTAATTGCAAATCAAAGAAGGAAAACATGCAATCTAGACTATCAGCATATGGCACTTGCCTGATCAATTGAAGGCAGAAGGAAAAGAGATAAAACAACAGAGAACCAATTAGTAACCAGGGGTTTCAGCAGTAGGGCTCCTCCGTTGCAGATCAGTCTGGGGTTGGCCTTCTATTGGAAATTCTGGGGAGAGAAAGAGAGAGGGAGAGAGATAGGAACTGGAGGGAAGATGAGGGCTCGTTGGAGAGAAGTGGGGAAGAAGAAGAGAGAAAAGAGATAGGAATTGAGAGAGATGAGATGAACAGTGATTTGCCTGGGCAGGGAGGGTTTAGTTTAAATAGGTTGGGTTTTTGGGTTAAGGACAAAAATGCCCTTGGGGTTAGAATAGGATTAGGGTTAGGGTAGAGGGTACTTAGGTCTTTAGGTGGGCTTCTAGAAGATTCTTTGGTGCAAACCCCCTATATAAACACTAATTTCTAGCTAGGGCCTCTAACAAACTAACTAACTCTAAAATTAACAAAAGACACCCTATTGACTCTACTAATTACACAACTAGACTAAAAAATACATAACTACCCTTATCTAAACCCCATAATTAGTATAATTAAAATACTTAGGCTAATATATAGTATTCAAATTCAAATTGAGGGCCCACCACCAGGGGTGGGGCCTCACATAAAACCTAGGATTGTCCTTGTCGTTGTTTGGTGCAGCCGGCAAAGGAGTGGAAAAACCTATTTTTTGCATGACTGATCTGAAGTGCGGACGGCAGGTTCCTACCTCTCCACGTGGGACTTAAGTTTCACGGAAAAGGAAACACATGTTTTTCTCTTCCAAGGACGTACACAAACGCATCCTACATCTCTATAGGACATTTCCTTCACTCCTTTAATAAGATCTATTTTACTATTAATTCAATTCCATGGCAAACAATATATGCCCTAACTAAAAATTGATTTGAGCTGGCCCGCCAGTCTCAAATCAATTAGAAATTTCCTAGTTGTAGACTGATATTGGAGCCCTAATATAGGAAGAGTGGGGTTGGCCTTAAATTTATCTCCACTGTGGGCCCCACCAAACAAGAGTCCTAAAAGAGAGATACATATTAAAAAAGTCTGAATTTATTTCTTGAGTAAGAAGTAAATTTAGATTTTCGGAAAAGGAAAGTATAATATCTTTTTGTAGTATTTGAAATTCAAAATAGAAATAGATAGTCGTTAGAAGAAGACCGTTTTATTTCTATAAACATAGACAAAGACAAAGGCAAGTTAACAGAAACATATAAAGTTTTCTCGACACCCTACATCTCATTGTATTGTCTTACATTCCCAATTCAATTCAGGCATCTCTCAATAACTATAAGTGCCTAAAAATTAAGGACTTTAATGCAGGGATTAGGATCTCTGATTCGGGTGATTTGGATGAAGTTTGCTGTGGCTCCGACTGGACCTGAAAAGGAAGAGAGGGAAGAAGCGTCAAAGGACCCTGGCTGCAGGCAGCGCAAGGCTCTCCGATGCTTAAGTTAGTTCAGTGAACGAGCAGGGGAGAAGGAGAGGAAATTGCAGAGTGATAGTGTGGATAATGGGTTGCATACCTTTGGATGGAAGTGGATGCGCTATTTATAGGCGATGGGGTTGACTTTCGTGGGCGAGTTCCAAGACCGGGCCGGCCACTTGAGTGGCTGCGTCCACTCAGCCCATAACGCATTAAATGCTGGCCCATGCTTCATTAAATGCTCGACTTGCTGGGTCAGGCGGCGGTTCTGACTTTTGGGCCAGGTCCCATCAGGCCTGGCCCGGAGCCATGCCCTGGGGGCGCACGTGTCCCGTACGCGCCGTTTTGTCAGTAATGATAATCTGCAGGGCATGCCTTGGCATGCGCCGTTGTTCTGTCGTTGGTCCCATCAGTCTTTGTCAAGTCCGCGCTGCCGGGGTCGACGCCGAGGTCGGGTAGGTCAGTCTTCGAGAGCTCCCGCCTCGGCGAGTGCCGCGGTCCTTCAGCCGCGGTCACCCTTGGTTCATGGGAGGCATAATCATCCTGTCCGGACGCCTGGGCTAGTGCTGATCTCGGCTTAGTGAAAATACCCCCACACAATAACCATCATCTCTCTTTCTTAGTTGCAAATTTGAATCAATGTAAGTCTTGTTTCTCAATTCGTTTTTATTTAATCTTTCTATGTTTCGTCTGCTTCCTTTCTTGTTCTTGTTTTGCATTTTCAATTCAGTCACCTCTCAATAACCATAGTCTCTCTTTCTTAGTTGCAAAGTGCATCAATGTAAGTCTTGTTTCTCAATTTGTTTCTCTTCATTTCTTGTTCTTCTTTTGCATTTTCTGTTTGTCTATCCGTCTCTCTGTTTCTTCCTAGGGTCACTTTCAATTCTAACAAGCCCCATTACATTAACATTTGGATGCCAAACAACAATCATGAATCACCATCAACACCAAGAAACACCAAAAGAAGACGTTAGTGGACTCACTCTTTTTGCTGATGTGGCCATTGAATTAGAAAGGATGGAGATGATATTTGAATCGTTCCCAAAGAAGCAAAGAACAAGATATAGACCCTCGAGCTTGAAGGTTGATTCCTTACACAACTGTCTCATTGGTCCACTCAATTCACAATCTCAACTAGAATAATCCAAAAAGAAGAAGATGATGAACACAAGCCTCGACAATCTTTCTCCAACTGTCTCAATGGTTCATTTTTTGGAAGTAGGCGGGCCTCGTGGATAAGTATTTAAAACTTTCCGACCCACTTGATGTAGGGATCAAATATCCATAAGGCCAAGAACCCAAGCCCAAGATCTAAAACCCTAATCTTATGCATTAAGATCAAACATCCATCAAGAAGATAGATCAAGAAACAACAAGCATAACTAAATCTACTAATTCAAATAGATAATAGATCTATACATTTGAAGCTTGGTTGTGCTTTAATTGAGAATTAGATCTTTACGAAAAACTCTTTTCGCAAACATTGATCTCCCTTGCCTTTGTGTTCTTCCATGCTATGACCCTCTTGGAAAACTTTTAAAGGAGAATTGTGGGATCTCCAAGTAGAAGAAAACCCTAGCACTCTAGTAGAAAACTAGAGGAGAGAGGAGGAAGAAGGAGAGGAACTTGAGAGATTATTGTGTGTTGAGATCTCTAACCCTCACCTCTTATTTATAGCTTATGGCACACCTCCTCTTAGACCAAGATTAGAAGTCTCACTTCTATTCTTAGTAAGTATCATACTCCTTCTTTCTTTAAGAGTTCTAATGAAATTAGTAACATTTCGCTTACTAGGGCTAGTATGGGGATCACTAGGAATTTCTTGGAATCGACTCCAACTAAGAAACTGGACCCCACATCTCATGTGAACTCCGGACTCACAGTTAATAGCAAATAAGTCCACTAATTAAATGCAATTGCACTCCAGTCTTAGGAATAATTACAAGGAGACCCTAAACTTCTCAATTACTACAAGTAGTCCCCTCCATCAATTATATCCATGGATCTATTGGAATAAATTTGTCCAACCAAATTAAATCCATCTCTTATTGTCCTTGTGACCCAATTAATCATAGTAATCATCAGTATCATCCAGTTAACTCTTAATTGAGATGAGTACGCACTCACTAACGATAAAATCCATTAATTAGCACAAGGGATATTTAAGAGGATAGATGTCATCTTGAGAATTATATGTTCCCATAGCCCCACTACCACGTACCCAAGACATCGAGGTGTTGACCTACAATTGGCCTCACTCATTGATGACTCAAAGTAAATGTATAGTAGAAATTGAGTCCATTAATCTCTTAAGATTAAGAGCTTATTGCTTGAGAATTATGAGAGCAGTCCTTTAATCAAGGACAGACTTGTACAAGGTGTTACTCATGGTCTTTTAGTACATCTAATGTACCGGCACAATGATTCAGAGCCTTACACTCTGATGATCGAGACATATCACAGTATTTCATAGTGATCACAGTGCTGCAACCTTATCAGATGAGACGCCCAATCTCATCACTGGTTGTAAATGATATGTGATCTATGTCTCATGTGTGTGGATCTCATCCAAATACATGGATCACATCTAATATACTTGTGGGCTCCGGTTCATCTTGTGAACCATCATGTCATTTTGTATTGGTCATGTGCACACATAGAATAAAATACCATTCATCTCATGAATAAAGCATGAAAATATAAAATAATTAATGAAACAAATCAATTTATCCGTATTATCCACTGGTTTGAGGTCATACAATCTAACACCACTCACTTCATGACCTCAACTAGAACCATCGCAAAAAAAGGGAGAGGATCCAGTATAAGCCTCAACAATCTCTCTCCAACAAAAAGAAAGAGAAGAAGAAGATCAAGACCAAGCAAAAGAAGAAGAATGTGCAACTCCAGCAGATCAAGATGCTAGAAGAACCTATGCCCACGCCCATACCTCCCTGGTTTGAGGAATTGGCACGCACCCACCTGTACAATGCCCACCCTGCCTTGTGGGTTTGCGAGAAGCTACTCCAAAAAAGTGATACCGACAAAGGTTTGAGGCTTATCTTCATCCCAACTGAGGGCTCAAAGAACTCAAACCAGCTTTGACTGAACAAGAGGAGGGAAGGAAGGTGCAGGGGATTCCAGTCTTGGGTCTTGATCAAAATGGCAAAAGTTGGGGTTTGCAGCTGAAATACTAGCCTAGTATCGGTGTGAACGTCCTTAAAAAAGATTGGATCGATCTGGTGAACGAAAGTCATTTGACTGCTAGAGTGGACACAGTTCAAGTCTCGCTAACTCGCTGCAGTAGCCACGACCAACCATCCCAAGAGGAGAACAAGTTGTGCTTTTTGATCAGCTGGAAAAGGGAACGAGGGTGAAAATTAAGTAGCCAATTTATTTCTAATGTCTGTCTTTCTTCTTCTTCTTCTTTCAATTTTAACATAAGCAATTCTTTTAATTTTTTGTGTGTACAATATTTGGTTTGTTGAAGGAAATTGAGTATGATATTATCTGATAGGTGGTTCTAAGTAGCCTTCCACTTTTATTTTGTTCTCTCTCTCTCTCGTCAATAAAGATTCCAATTTATCATACAAGCTGACGATTTCAACCCCGAGAATTCCTAGTTATTTCAAGTTGACTAGTTTTAAGGAAAAACAATTATGATTCGGTTTAATTAATCTATGAATGATACTCTTTTTCCTGTGAAATGGTAACAATATCTATGAATGATGACTCAACAAATCATGTATTTTGACATGATTGATCATGGCAGCATTCAAAAGACTGCAACACGCATCCACACAACTTTGTAATTTGTTTGCTTTTAATTATATTTTGCTTTTACTTTGTGGGAAACATTTCAAATTTATGGTTGAAGTGAAATGTGCTGAAAATTTCAATAACTGAATTTCTACTGAGAGAGTTGGGTGTGATTTCTTATGCTGAAATTGTTGGATGAAGAAAAATCTCTTTTTCTGAAAGTGCATGAAGGAAAATCTCTTTTTTGAGGAATTGGACTAGATAATCAACCCAAAACGCCCTAACTTCCACAAACTAGAATTGTACACACCTCTTTCTTTGTCTCTTTTCTTCTTCTTTTTCATTTTTTTTAAATTACCATCAGGCACATGTTTTAGTGGTTTAAGCTTTAAATATGGAGGCTCTAAGCTCTAAAAATGGCGGGCACTAGTCTAAAATACTGGAGACCTCCATTATAATGTAAGACCACATCACAAACTGAACACCTATGAGTTTCCTCTGTTGATGGTTTCACATGTGAAACATGGTCTCCAATTGTAGAAACTAGAAGCCCATATAAAGTATACTTTCATGTTCACATACATGCATTGTGCATTTCCTCTAAAGAAATGGTTCCTTCAAAATGTCTTCCAATAAGAAATTAATACATTTTTTTGCCTTAATATCGGAGTAGTGTGTTCTTTTCATAGTCTCTTTTATTGTTTGGGTACTTTTCAATTTTCACAACAGGGATGCAATTTGTGGTTAATTGGCTCCATCGTTAAGATTATTAGATAGGTGAGGGGTGAAAGATATGAGGTGAGAGGATGAATGACATAAGGTAGTAGTGTAGATAGGACCTTGACTTTCCTAGGACTTGAATTACTAGGGTGATGGCTGGGCATTCGTTTTTTTTTTTTTTTTTTCATTTCCCATCTTCCCTTTATTCTATTTCCATAAAGGGAAAGGTTATTAGATGCTCATTTTCGGTCATTCAACTATGATCTTCATTTTTAACCAGTTAGAACTATTAAATTTCAACCAGGGAAAACGTGAAAAATAAGAATAAATATTCAATTTTCTGTGTTTAATGCAACACAAGTTCCCAAATATGGACCCACAAAATCTCGAAACATGGTGAGTCATAATAAAATGTTTGCGGAAGCATTAAATCAATTGGTATCAATATTAAAAATCAAACCAACACATAACTAACTGAATATTTAAGGTTAAAGTTTCCAAAATACCTTAAATAAAATAACTAAATAAAATATATTAAGGAATTAAATCAACTAAAGACTCTAAGATGTCGATATCTCATGCGTGGACTCAGACGGCTTCGTAGCCATCTCTGACTCTCCACTCAGGTTCGTCGACTGGCTCAAGCGCTTGAAACATTTAACCCTCCACCGTCTCTTTAGTAGGGTAGGGATTCGTACCTATGCACCAATAAACAAAGTAAACAACAAGTACGAAAGCATAATTTATAAATAAAACACAAGACCAATGTGAGTAATGACAGGTAATGATTATAAGAGAATAACAATGTGACAATGACGAAAAGAACGTATAACCTAAATCCAATCTACACAATAGAGCAATACAATAATCACACAGAAGCAATGCCACTGTTTTGGGTGGTCAGCCCTAACTATCTCATTCACGTCGGTGGTCATAGACCGATCAATAATCCGGAATACCGGTCAATCAATCAATTCGGATATTACGGTGTCCTCACACATCGGTGATCAGCCGTCCAATTACAACTGCAGTCGTTCAATTATGACCCTATCACTGTACATATATATATATATGTCATAATAAAATAAACCTAGTGATTTGTAAAGCTCTGACACAGAAACCTAGGTCAAAGTGAAGGACTGGCTACACAATAATCCATAATCGAATACCAAATCAAATCATTCAATTAACCTCTGCAATATCTCAATTGATTGCTGAGCCACATCACGGTCCATATCCAATCAATATAGGGTATGCAACTAATAGACCAACATCAATCTCAATCATGTTTGCAAACCCGAAGGTCAAAGGATAATCACAAGCCAATCCTAAGGTCAAATAAAAGGTCTCATGCCCAACAACCACAGGAATCTCTAAATAGATAAAAAATCAACACATCCCTTCTCAATCAATGGTGCATAGACCCAATTAAGGGTTTTTCAATAAAGATGGGTTGGGCTCGAATCCACTAAGATTTCCCCGATGTCATACGAGGCACTAAACCCCACGTTAGTAAGATACCGTTTGCCCGAACGGTATTTACTCAGGTCCAAAGATCCAATTAATAAAGTATAAACATATAATTTAAACCCATTTAAAACCAAAGATATCATTTAATATTTAAATGCAAATAATAATGATAAATAACAGTCTTAGTTTATAATTTTAGAAAAACCCGAGGATTCCATTTATAATATTTAATTTCCAAATTCAAAATAAGCCAAAGGTCTAATTTAAGTTTATAAAACAAGCAGGGCTCTTTTCATAATTTTTAGAAAATAATGGTCTTAATACTAACCCCACATGACACTATGTGATGTCACAAGGGCCTTCCCACCTTTTGTTTTCCAAACCGTGGCCAGTCAACCACCCACACACAACCCTCGTTTTTTTCAATTCGTGTCCATGTTAGAAACTGCCCATATAGAACCTGTCCCAGAAACGATGGATTTCTCGCCTACATGTCTAAGGTGCTTGAATAGTGGGCCCCACCACAAGATTAACCACAACTTCATGGTCGCCTAGCCCTGCACGGCTAGCGGGGCGGCCCAGATCTGTGATCAGGTCTTCCCACAGACCCCACATCATGATTAAGTGAAAGAAAATACCATATCAGTGACTCACGCTCCAAAATTTAGAATCAATAGATGGTGGCCATATGTGCAAGGTCTCATTACAAAAATAAAGAAAATCAAACCTTAAAAGGGCATAAAAGGGGTTTCTACATGCATCCACACTTGAATCAACAAGAAACACAAGCATTAAATCTATAAATTATGGTTAGGTACTTGCCTGAAGTCCGCGGTTGAGGGAGACGGTCTAGAATTCCTAATGCCAAAGCCCAAGGTGTTATCCCAGAGAAAAGTTGGAAGAGAGAGAATTGTGTGTGAAAATAAAAGAGTGTGGTGTATAAATAGGGAATAGGAATATGAATTGTAATCTGACTTAAAGTCTAAAAATAATAGAGTTTGTTTTCTAAAAAGATAAGAGTTTGGATTAAAAAAGAATTATACCCACTAAACTGGGCCCGTGTTAACCATGGGTCAAGACAAGCCTAATTCACCAAACTTAAGTCTAGAGCGGTCCCCACTTAGACTAATCGTGTATTTAACTAAAATACAATCCATTACATAATAATAATAAAATATATAATATAATATATATAAAAATATATCAAAACGTCACAATTAGATAGGTGAGGGGTGAAAGATATGAAGTGAGAGGATGAATGACATAAGGTAGCAGTGTAGATAGAGCCTTGACTTTCCTAGGACTTGAATTACTAGGGTGATGACTGGGCATTCATTTTTTTTTTCATTTCCCATATTCCCTTTATTCTATTTCCATAAAAAGAAAGGTTATTAGATGCTCATTTTCGGTCATTCAACTGTGATCTTCATTTTTAAACAGTTAGGGCTTGAATACCTAAGTTTTACCATTATAAAAAAATATATGCAAATGAACAAATCATAAATGATTAGCAACAATCAACGTTTAAATCTGCCCCTAATTACCAATTTCATTTTGGCTTTTCTTTCCCATCGGAATGTAACTGAGTATTACAATTGAAGGTAGGCTGCATGAGAATTACTAAAACTTGATAATTAGAAGATGAATTCAAGGAAAACTCTTCATAATTTGTTCCCATAAAAAAGCAATAAAAAAACTCAATGTTAATTAGGTCCCAATAGAAAACTTGATAAAAGAAAAAACATCAAATACATGGGAAGAGCTCAAAGCAAATATGCATAGTGCAAGGACTCCAGAAATCAATTCCCTCCTTAATCAACCCCACAAGATCAAACGAGCAACTAGAAAATATGTAAACAAAAACATATTGTTAAAAGAGTAATTTTTTAGGACCCCCTAAATGAATAACAGAAACAAGAAATCTAGCCTAAATTAGATCATGACAACATATTTGACAAACTTAAGATCTTTCTATGCCTAATATCACATCCATTCCAAAATCTCATCATTTTTTATAAAGAAATCGGTGCCTAGAATCGGGCCAATATGTTCAAGATCTGATCTACTCAAGGTCAATCATAGATACAGGTGCCTAAAATCTTCTCTAGATTAGTTTTCCAATGATGACCATAAGACTAAAATCATGGCAGCACCAGACAAAATGAACTCCATATTCAGTGGGGTAATTGCCAAACTTTTAAAATATATAGTCAGGTTTGTCAAATCTCTAAACTTACAAATCCAAATTTCAGGCAAAATTTACTGGTCATCTGAACTTGGATGCCAAACTTGTTTAGTGAGTCTACAAACTCATATCTCAGAAGTTTTGGCTATTATTAGCCCGGCATTGAGTTTCAAGTTGTCAGGTTGTTTACTTGAAAAGTCAACTTTCATATCTGTTTTAAATGCTAAACTCTAAATTGAATTTAAATTGACACATGGACCAATCTTCAGCTCGAGTATGCACGTATGTTTAAAGATAATAGATGATCTAAGTTTCTTTTCTCGGCCTGTCTGCTTAAATACCCACACTATACACATCAAATTAAGGGCTTAGACAGAATGTTTGACCCTTTAGTTATTACCATTTGATGCCGAACGTTTACGAATTGTGGCAGTTACAATCTACCCAAAGCATAGTAAGAAGATGGATTTGACGTTTATAATGAGAGACAACATTTGGACATCTTGGGCTGATTTACATTCATTAATAGGAATAGTCAATTATTTCAATTAATCACACTTGATGGTGGTTTTAGAGCCCTGATCGTCCTAAAACAGTGTTGCAAATATAAATTATCCCCCGCTACTATCTATACTCGAAAAAAAAAAAAAAGAAAACAAAGATGTTAACCGAGTATCATATCCTCTGGGACAAGAATGCTAAGTTGTGTTGATTCCTAAATCCCTAAACTAATCTTACTAGAAAACAAAGTATTAGTTTGATTCCTAAATTAACAAATTAAAAGACAATATTTCCAATCAGAGAAAGGATCTGAGGGTACGAATCCACTCTAACCTCGCACAATGACAAGTATAGACATAGGGGTTCACTATCAACGCTAAAAAGACTCGTTTTGATTACAAACCTTCACATAGTCAACAAATAAGGGATGTGGATGTAGATCGGGGCATAACCTATCTCTATGGCATACATTATCCAAGATCTAACAACACATTCATTCAAGCATCGTTATATGACTTAGTATTAAAATCTACAAGATTAAAACACCAAAGAAAGAGATATTGCATTAAAGAAATAAAATCTGATCAATAGATAACATCTTGTCATATAACCAAAAGCGTTTAAGTAAAATCCTATAACCTATACATCACCATAAACACAAGATTAGGGCTTCATCGCAACCCTAAGATAGAGATTTAGTTACACATGGTGAGAGGTTGACAAAGAATCTCTGACGAAATCCTCATTGACGCTCTTCCAAAGCTCCCAAATCAGGCTCCAGATCTTCTCCTAAGATGTGAATTCTCTTAAAAACGAGTTTGGATGCTTTTATTTGTAAAGTTTTGGTGAAAATCTCTTTAAAACGCGGATTAAGTCGGTCATCACGGACGCCCGAACGACCAGAGGCAGTGGCTTCGTGGTGATTTATGAGGCTGGCATCCGGACACTCGGAGGCAGTAGCCTCGAGTAGTCTTGCGTTTGGTTCTATCCTATCCATTTTAGCTCCAAATTCTAGTTCTTCATCTGAAACACATGCAAACATGAAATTAACATAAGTAAAGACCGATACTACCATTCCAAGGTGCAACAAAGTCATCATTAAGGGGCCTTAAATGTATATTTTAGGCTCTCATCACACCCCCTAACTTACACTTTGCTAGACCTCGAGCAAAGCTAAAGCAAAAGGAAAGACTAGACTAATGCCACTTTCGTAATGGTGATCGACACTTATATGTGCAATGCTTAACCGCAAGACTACAGTGTCGTCAAGTAGTAAAGGACTAAAGAGTCCGGATTATCGATCCTATGAAGAGAGGATGAAACAAGCAATGAATCCAATTAAAATAGAATTGAACTAAGTTATAGCTAATATAGACAATTGAAGTGAACAATTAAGACAACTAAGCTACATGTGAAAAATGGAATTAAACTAATTGGAATGTGAAATAAAACTAAAATAGTAAAACCTAAAATAAGATCTAACAAACTACACTAAACTAGTGGATGAATGGTGGTGGAAATGGAAGATTTAAGGTGAAGATGTGGTGTGAAATGTGTAGGATTTTAAAACAAGCTATGTGAGATGTGTATCTAACAATCTAGAAGTGAAAATAACAAATCAAACAAGGATTCAAATTAATAATAATAAAAATAAGAGATTAGGCAATCTAAATCCACTAAGTATGTAATTAATCCAACCAATGCATGTTCTAATTCAACTCCCAAATCTACAATCCAATTAGCAATCTCTTGCCTAATTGGATTAGATGATATAACAATAAAGATTAAAATAAAGAAAATAAAAGGTCAAGATCCTAGATCATCATCTTGCTACCCTAACAATAAATAATCAAAACCAAGCTACAAAAAATCAAAGATAAGGGCTCTAGAGCATGCTATGTGAGAGAACTTAATCCAACTATAAAGCATCAATTGAGATTATCCAAGCATCAACTGTAGAGATAGAGCATGAGAAATGAGAGAGATTAACACAATTAGATCTAAAATCTACTAATCAATTAAGGCACAAGTAGGGAATTTAAACTAAAACATGCATGGAATTAAATTAATCATATTACTTAGCTTCAAAAGGAGAGCCTAATCCAAGAGCTTTAACCACTAAACATAAAAAAAGAGCTCCAAATCTTCATTAATGATCTTCAATTACACACACTATCTAGATTAGTTACAGATAAGCTCCTAATTATAATTTAAAAGTAAAATTAAAATTGCAAAAAGTCTAACTTGCAAAAAGTTTTTTTTTTCTCTCTACAAAAAATTCCAATGTATAGAAACATTGAAGACATTTAATTGGCTCATTTCCTTTCATAAGGATTGCTTCTATTTGATTGGCTGCAACTTGAAGGCTTTTGATTGACTCATTTGTTCTAAAATTTTGATTGGCTCATAGAGGTGAGTTGGATGGAATATTTTATATGTAAAAAAAATAATATGCAATTGTTGGAACTTGAACCCATAAGCTAATTCATAGCTACTAAAGCTCTAACCAATACACCAACCAATCCTTTGTGTTATAGAATGACTTCTTTTATCCTTAAAGTCTTCCCCTCTTATTTTGGAAATTCTCAACTCTTCGTAAGATTTCTTCACCAAGATTTCTTCATTTAACTTCTTTTACTGAAATCTCTTTTTGATGCCTTGAGACACAAGCCGGAAGGTTGGGGTAGTTGCGGGGTCTACCTAAACAAGAGAAATTAAATAAAAATGCATTATAAATAATCAAATTTATGCATGATAATCTGATAATCCGTTAATGTGATAAAATGATAAAATCTCCGTGTAAAGCAAAATAATATGCATATGAGATGTTGATAAAACTCAAACTAATGAAGTATAAAATATGCAATATTTAACACTCATTGCACCAGCTGCACTTAATATGTGCAGGAAGCCTTTAAACTTCTAAGTTCCCCTTAGAGGATGAGTTATAGTCCCGTGAGGGTTTGCAGTGAATCTACCCACAAAATTCCTAAAACACAAAAGTAGGGGGTCTTTTCCAAAATGATGTCTACGAACACCGGATATTCTTGATTATGGAGTTGTCAATACACATCTCACTTCTTTCATTTGCTTTGTGTTCTTTATTCCACTATATCTTTTTTTTTGTTCTTGCTTTTCTTTGGTTTCGCATATCTTTTTCTTTTTTTTTTCTTTAGTTCTCATTTCTAGTTTTTCTCTTTATTTTTTTTTTCTTTCTACTTTTCTCTTTGGTTTCAACTTTCAAATTCCTTTATTCCTTTGTCATCCCTTTGTAAAACATCTATCTTTTGGTAGCTCATGTGAAGTCTTCATCGCAAGTGCTCAAATTCTTTTATTTCCTCATGTATCCTTACCCTTCTCAAATACAATAGGTCAAAAGGCTATATATATATATGGGTGATGAGCCTTGGGACAATGAAGGAAGGTTTCTTGTAAAATAGGCTCAAGAGGGCTACTAAGGGTATAAAATATAATAGGTGGATTCAAAATTTGGCCATTGTTTTTTTTTTTTTTTAGAATGCTTATCATCTTCCCCTAAGTTCGGAAAGATGCATCATAAGCTACAAGTCAAGGTTTCTTCACCTGCATTTTGATGTCACCTCTATGGTTACAACAAGGAATAGCACTTATGAGATCGGAAGTGCTGGACTAAGAAGCTCTAGGAGTAGCTCTTCATTTTACTCAGGAATAGCGCAGAAAAGTCCTCACCCAAATGGATTTCTGATGCATCGGCTCGATAATTACTAAGGATAGAGAGATTAATGAAGATGTCGAATATATATAATACAAGTGGGATGTTGAAGTGTAGAGATTAATGAAGATGTTGAATTATATATTATATATAGTAAAGCAGCAGGGTTTTCGCTGGGGAGCGACATGTGGCGGGGGGAGGCTTCCTGGGAGGAGGACACGTGGCGCAGCCTCATGCTTTTTGCAATGCCAGAGCTTTGGACTCGCTCAAACCCCCTTAAACATCGTCTCTCCCCTTCTATCATCCCATCACACGCGCAGAACCCATCCCCTCCATTATTCCAAGCGTTCTCTCTCCGGATCTCATCACCCTCTCCCTCTCATCATCTTCGTCCAGATCTCATCCCCTTCTCCTCGGTCCAGATCTCATCCCCATCTCCCTCTCATCATCTCCGTCTCACAGCCCCCTGCAAAGATCCCTCTCTTCGGCCATCTCCTTCCAAGGCAGCGCCAACCTCCTCTCCATCTTCCTCGCGTGGATTGCAACTTCCTCTCACCCTCGGACTCCGGAACCAGGTAAGCCCTCCTCCTCCCCTCGCACCCATCGCATACAAACTGCACCTGCATCATCTTCTATTCTTCTCCATCTTCTTCTTCCTCCCATGCTCTCCCTGCACTTCCACCTGCATCACCACCGCACACACTGCATCACGTTGAACCCATCTCCTCCAATCTGTATTACCTCTCTGCACACCACCGCACACACTGCATCACCTCACCCTGCACTTCCACCTGCATCACCACCGCACACACTGCATCACGCAGAACCCATCTCCTCCAATCTGCACTGCCACCTCTCTGCACACCACCGCACACACTGCATCATGCAGAACCCATCTCCTCCAATCTGCACTTCAACCTGCATCACCACAGCACACACTGCATCACCTCCCCTCTCTTTCTCCTTATTCTTCCTTTTCCTCCTTCCCTGCACTTCCACCTGCGCCCAGTAACGGACACACAGCAACTGCGCCTTCATCATCTTCTTCCTCCCATGCTCACCCTGCGCCTGCCGTTGCATCATCTTCTCTTCTTCTCCATCTTCTTCTTCCACCCACGCTCACCCTGCATGCAGACATCTCCATCGCCTCCCCTCTCTATCTCCTTCTTCTTCTTTTTTCCGTATGCACCGCACTTGCACACACGCACACATCTGCCCAGCATCACACACAGCACTATCACATTTTTCTTTTTTTCTCTTTTCTCTTTTTTTCCCTTCTTCTCCATCTTCTTCTTTCTCCACCTGCGCACCACGTGAACCCACCTCTTTTTCTTTCTTCCTTCCTCTCTCATTCTTCCATCTTTTTCTTTCTCCACCTCCTCCTTCTCCCTCTCTTTCCTTCCTCCTTTCCTCTTCTCCCTCCTCCCTTTCTCATTCTTCCATCTTCTTCTTTCTCCACCTCCTCCTTCTCCCTCTCTTTCCTTCCTCCTTTCCTCTTCTCCCTCCTCTGCTCTCCCTCCTCCCTTTCTCGCTCCCACGCCCTGCCCAGCCCATTGCGCAGGCGCCCATCACCCTCCCTGCACACACCTGCACTTCTTTTCTTTCCCGGCAACCACCTACACCACTTCCACCTGCGCCTGCTCTTGCATCATCTTCTCTCCTTCCCCATCTTCTTCTCATTCTTCCATCTTCTTCTTTGTCCACCTCCTCCTTCTCCCTCTCTTTCCTTCCTCCTTTCATCTTCTCCCTGCCCAGTAACCCAGACCCATTCCACCATCTCCATCTCCCTCTTTCAATCTCATCACCCACGTGCAGATCCCTACACCCCAGCCTTGCGCGGACCAATCTCCCATCACCACCACCTCCGCCTCTCTTCTTCCTCCTCCCTGCGCATCACCTCACCCTCTTTTCTCCACCCTTCTTCTCTCTCTCTTTTCTTCTATCACTGCACCCTCACCCTCACCTGCACCTACACCCACCTGCTGCGCCCTGCACTTCAACCTCACCCGCACCATCGTTTTCCACCACAACCAGCTAACCAAACAGCTTTTGAAATTGGCCATTGTTTCTACAACAGTTTCCACAAACTGTCACTACTTTTTTTTCCTCTATATATACTGTAACATAACCACAGGCTGAATGAATTCTACCTCTCTGCCATCTCCCTCTCTGCCATCACCTTCTCCCTGTCATTCTGCACCCACTCTTCTTCTTTTCCTTCTTCCCTGCACTTCCACTTGCACCCACCTTCTTCTTCGTTTCCTTCTGTCCTGCACACACGTGCACCCAGTATTCTTCTTTTCCTACTTCCCTGCACCCACTATTATTCTTTTCACCTGCACCCACCTGCACTTCCAGCTGCGCCCCTGCATCATCTTATCTTCTTCTTCCTCCCACGCTCACCCTGCATCATCTTATCTTCTTCGCCCTTGCCTCGCGCGGACCCATCTCCCATCGCCACCACCTCCATCTCTCTTCTTCGGCCTCCTCCCTGCGTAGCACCTCACCCTCTCTTCTCCACCCTTCTTCTCTCTCTCTCTTTTCTTCTATCACTGCACCCTCACCTGCTCCTACACCCACCTGCTACTACACCCACCTGCTACACCCTGCACTTCAACCTCATCTGCACCATCGTTTTCCCTCTCTTTCTCCTTCTTCTTCTTTTCCTTCTTCCCTGCACCCACCTTCTTCTTCCTTTCCTTTTTCCCTGCACCCACCTGCGCCTGCTCCTGCATCATCTACTCTTATTCCCCATCTTCTTCTTCCTCCCACGCTCACCCTGTACCTCCTCACTCAACACATAACTGGGTTCTGTCTTGAAGTTGGGCCCCAACAAAAAACTGGGCCACTCGAATAGTGGCCCCACGACTCAAGAATTATATATTATATACAGTAAAGCAGTACCCTTTTTGCGGGCCCATTCTCGCCACATTTATATCGAATATTGTGGGGCCTGAAAATTGTTTGGATTGGCCATGAACCCATCCCATGGATGGGATTTGTCCTGTTGATTGTAAATTGCTTTTATTATTTGGGTAAACTGTCAAATGATCATTTTGATCAATTTCAACAGTGGTTTATAATGGTCATTTTGATCAATTTCAACAGTGGTAAAATCATGGGATTTTGTTAGAGGTTCTACAGGTTTGACTGATTTGAACCTTACTACAGGGCTTACATGTAATTCCATTTCACTTGCCCAAGGTACGTGTGATCCATCATGATGGGCCAAGGTACAGTGTAATTCCATTTACTATAATTCCTATTCCATTTGTCTAATTGACTCATCCAACAGTGGGGACGAGGTCCACTCTTAAAACATATTTAACATGTGGGATCTAGGACCCACTAATGGACCTAAATAGATAAAAAAAATGAAAGGAGATCCATCAGCGGGTTGGGTTCCACAGATAATTTAACATGTGAGACCCACTATGGATCTACATCCAAGCAAAAAAAAAATGAAATATATTCAAATCTCTCCATTCGGAACTTTTTTTAAATGAGCTAGACTCTTAAAGATAAGTCCTAATTTTAAGGGATTTGGTTTATAAGCATTAGAGAATGGGATGCATCCTTTCATGGTATGAAGGGATGCATACAACCAACTCAAAACCCAAAGATTTTTCCTATTATTTAGGAGGGTTGATTGGGATGCATCGTTTCATGGCATGGAAAATCCTGGTTATTATGTGGCTGGAGGGGTTACAACTATGGATGATGTATTTACCAATATATATATATATATATATATATGGATGAGATGATAAAACTGGCATGTATGGAAAAGGCAACCCACATTTCCAATCTATATTTATGGGTTACAAAGCACTTTAATAAGCAATAGATTTGAATATTTTAGAGTGAATTTATTCACTTAATTTAAAATCAAGAAAGATTGCTTTGTTTTCAATTATTAATTTTTAATATTTAGGATAAGATGTGTTATTAATTATTCATTCATATCGAAGAAGATGTGTTATTAATTTTTTAAATTTTTAAAGGATTTGACATTGATATAATGATGGTTCAGGGGTGGGTTATGTTAGTTAATCCTTTTGATGTGTATATAATGTGGAATGTTAGATGGGTATTATGGCATTCTAAAATAGTTAATGAGAACATTTATTAATAATTTGTCAACTTTTTATTATTATAAACTGACTATGATGGTTATTCTTTTTGAATTTTTTTTTAAAGTTTTTTTTTTGAAAGTTACTTTGATGGTGATTTACCAAAGAATTATTGATGTTTTTTCTTCTTTTTCTTTTGGGGATATATGATTCATTTATTTATATTGTATGAAAAACCACTTGATCCGGTTCATCGGATGTATAGAACATTGTTAAATGATCATTTTTATCAATTTCAACAGTGGTTCCAAATCAAACTTTTATTTTGAATCTGATGGTGTTTAAACATGGGTGGCTGTCGATCATCAATCATGTGGTGGGCCCACTCTCACCACATCTTATATGGTGTGATTTAAGAGTTTGACACGATGAGTTCAACTATTTTGGAAATTCAAATTTAAAGATATCTTAGGGCCCTTTTAGATGCATGTAAAATATAATATTTCCATATTTAAATAATAGCAGAATCAAATGTTGTAGAATATAACAGTGCAATATTATAATATTGCAACATTATCGTTGTTTAGCAATTTTTTAAAAATGCAACAGATTTTAAATTGAGCGGTGTAGCAGTTGCTAAAGATTATAATATATGCATTTTTTGTCAGATCTATTTTATTCTCGATTTAATATATTATAAAATAAACTAATCTAATCAACACATTATCTAGCATATTGGATCTTATCTCTACTACCCATTCCATATGGACTCTTACATGATAATCTTTTGACCCATATCCAACTGATTTACCATCATGTTGTGCGACTTACAAAACGAATGGCTGAGATTTCACAATCCAGGTGGGGTGGCATGGGTGGAGAATGATTTTTATAGGTTCCGATTGGAATCAGTTTTATGACTTTTACTAACTTTGTCTCTTTGCTGGAATACCATAAAACATATGAGGTTGATAATGATGCTATAGATGATGCCACCCGATCCAACAATATCTGCCTTGCATTAGTTTGTAAATTTTCAGTTATACTTAAGGAATCCTTGTTAGTGCCACATTCCTATGAGCACTTATTTTTGTATTGTCAATTCCGTGTCGAAGAATCCAAGACCTTGCCTCTCAGAATTTCTCAAAGAAGATTCAATTCAAAAGGTCTGTCAAAGCTTTTTGGAAAGGCCAGGTTTCGTCAAAGATCAACATCAAGATGTGCCAACCAAGATCAGGTAATTGGGACCGAAACCATATGCCTTAGTGACTCTAAAAACCCTAGGCTAAATTGTTATTTTGATTGGTTTTTAGAAGATTTTTTTTGAGCTTATTTAAAACTCCAAAATGACCCCAGATTTCGGTCAGCCAACCTCATGCGGTTAGAAGTTCACCCCCTAAGTCCACCTGTCCTAAGGCATCCAACATGATCATAACACCAGGTCACATTGAGGCTTAGTAAGCATGAGTATGTATAGAAAACTTAACAATAAACAATGTTTTATAAATTAATAAAGAAATATGAAGATTTCAAAATCGGTGTGATTTTGATTACTTTAATATTTTTCTTACAAAAGTTCCTTCTTATTCATACTCATGTAAGGCCTCACCAAACTTAACAATAAACAATGCTTTATAAATTAATAAAGAATTCTAAAATTGTCAAGATCGGTGGGCTTTTGATTTCTTTAATATTTTATTTTACAAATGTTCCCTCTTATTCATACTCATGTAAGGCCTCACCAAAGCAATGCTTTAGTCATGGTTTTTTTAACGTTGGAATAGTGCTCCTATTAGGTACACCCTACCTAACCATTTTATGACCGTTGGAACTATCCGTTGGATTTTTTCTATATATACATGAAGCCCATTTTCAACATTAAGGAGTCCAATTTTTGAAGAGCCTTTGTTCTAAATTCTTGTAAACCTTTCCCAAGCTTTCAAAGCTTCTTCCAAACACACTTAGATTCTATCTTGAAAAAACCAAGGGCTTACTTAGCTCTAAGGAGTGTGCTTTGAGAAGCCAAATCTAGGGTATCCTAATCCATAAGGTTATCTCTCATTTCTACCCTAGAAATCAAACCTCTGCAACTTGGTTGTGCATCTCAATGGAGTTTCATCATCAATACCAAGCTAGCTGCAAGAGGTAAAAAGCTTCGATCACGGTCAAAAGCTTCCTCAAACACTTTCGATCTTCATCAAAGGCAAGTGTTCGCCCTCCATTCAAATTATATCTTTGTGATAGTTGATTGTTTCTGCGTGATTCAACCACTTTAAAAATTGTGATAATGGATTGTTTCTGTGTGATTCAACCACTCTAAAAGTTGTGTGTGGGGAGTAGATTTTTGTGATCGAACCTCGTGAACAAAAATGGGGAGTAGATCTGTGTGGTCGAACCTCGTGAACAAAATTTATGTAGAATCAGTACTTGTGTAGTTTGATTCTTCATAGTGGAACCAGGGGACTGTGTGACCCTTGAGAGTGGATGTAGGTCTGTGTGACTGAACCACTATAAATCCCTTGTGTCAATTTCTCTATCTCTATCTCTTGTACTTGATTTATATATCTATATGTTGTGGAGAATGATATTTAGTTTAATTGACACACATCCACTTGTGGGAAAACAACATTGATCATATTGGTAAATCAAATCTTGTTTAGCACACACTCTTTAACAAATATTCATTTAAGCACATTGATATAAATCATAAGTGAATTGTTGAAGAGTGTTGTACTCACACTTGTGCTTACTAATATGAAACTAATTGTCTTATCTTTGATTGTTTAAGCACTCATACATTGAACACATATTCCGCATAAGTTGTATTCTTATTTGTGTTCATTATGTTCTTGTTCCTAGTTGGGATTAAAATTGGACTAAGATGTTTTAATTGAGATAAGAATTCCATTAGTCCTATTCACCCCCCCTCTAGGACACTTTCATTGGCCCTAGCTGCACTTTCAATTGGTATCAGAGCAGGTTACTCCCTAAAGGTTTAACAGCCCGGAGTAGATCTACTTCTTTTTATTAGTACCAATGTCTAATCCAGAAGGTAGTGCTATAAACAGACCTCCATTGTTTGATGGTACAAACTATGCCTTTTGGAAAGCCCGAATGACCGTCTTCATCAAATCTCTTAACGGAGATGTGTGGGATTCTGTAGAGGATGGATGGACTCCTCCTATAGTCACAGATAAAGATGGCACTGTCCAGCCTCTTGCAAAGGCAAAATGGACAGCTGATCATAAGGCACTGAGAGACAACAATGCAAAGGCATTGAATGCCATAACTTGTGCCATGAATGCTGAAGAGTACAAAAAGATTATGACATGTACTACAACTAAACAAGCTTGGGATCTTTTGGAAACAAATTACGAAGGAACAACCATTGTCAAAAGAGCCAAGCTCCAAATGTTGACTTCTCAATTCGAATCTTTAAGAATGAGGGAAGATGAAATATTCAATGAATTTCGAACTAAGCTAATGGTAATTGTGAATGAGATGTGGTCACTTGGTGAACAAATTCCTGAAGGCAAAATTTGTAGCAAAATCCTTAGATCCCTTCCTGATAGATTTCACTCCAAAGTGACCTCTATAGAAGAATACAATGACCCAGAAACTATGAAAGTTGAAGAATTATCTGGTAATATTAGAACTTTTGAGTTAAAGTTAAATAATGCTTCTAATAAATCCAAAGATAAGAAATCAATTGCTTTAAAAACCTCTCAATCAACTCAATCTAAAGGAGAATCAGATAATGATGAAGAAAGTGATAATGAAGATATTGCTCTACTCACTAAAAAATTTATAAGACATTTTAAGAAAAAGAATTCAAATTTTAAATTCTTTAATAAAAATAAAAACAAAAGCAATTCTTCATCTAAGAGTCAAGAAAGAAAAGTCATATGCTATAACTGTCAAAAACTTGGACATATATCTTTTGAGTGTCCAATGGAAAGGAAGAAAAAGACACTTATGGCAACATGGGATGACTCATCTGAATCAGAGTCAGAATCAGATGAATCACATCGAGATGAAACAGAAAATTACACTATTTTAATGGCTCGAAGTTTATGTGATCCATCAGTTGAGACATCTGAAAAATCTCATTTTGAGAAATCTGAGGATGAATATAATTCAGATATTGAAGAATTTGAAGAAGAACCAGAATCTGAATATGATGGCTCAGATAATGAAGACAATGATGAAAATCTTCAAGAATCATATAATAGACTCTATGATGAGAGTTGCAAGTTAATTAACATCATAAGAAAACAAGAAGTAAAGAATAAAGTTTTAAAAGACAATGTTAAAACCTTAACAGGTGAAATTAATATCTTAACCAATGATCTTAACGAAACCAACTCTAAATTTCAAATTGCCGGTGAACACATAAGAAAGAAGTTGATACTCTAAAAGAGGTAATCACTAATTTAAAAAAGGAAGTCACCCATCTAATATGGTATAAAGAAAAATATGAGTATTCTTTTACTCATGGAGAAGAAAATTTTGAAAAATCATTTAAAATGGGTAAATCACAAGGAGATAGGACGGGTCTTGGATTCAATAAGTATATTACACATGACCCAAATTCCACCAACACATTTGTGAAAGGTGAGTCCTCATTCTCGTGCACTCACTCTCCATTGCCCAAAATAAAATGTCATTATTGTGGTAATTAAGGGCATTTCAAATTTGAGTGAAAATTAAGAAAAAGTCATTTGTCTAAACCCATCTATAAATCTAAAAATGGAAAATCTAATTCTATGAAGGTTAAGAAAGACTCTAGAAAGTTTCAACAAATTAAAACATCTCAACAAGAGTCTCCTAAGATAGATTTTAAAGAAACTAAACGAGTAAAAAATGATCAAAATAAATCTATCAATAAGAAACCTCTCTCTTTACCTTCTCTGACCTTGGAAATGAAAGAACTTTTGAAAAATGTTGAAAGATTAAAATTAAAATTCAAAAGACAAAAAGAGAGAGGAAAAACTAAAAGAAATGAGAAAAATAAAAAGAGACCTCTACCATCAAAGACTACGCATCAATCTAATTATGAAATTATCAAACCTCAAAGATTTGATCAATATCTATCTTCTCTGGTTGGTGGAATCTCTTACAAAGACTCCAAAGCTCAAGACCTTAGATGGATACCTAAGGTTAGACCTTTAGACAAATACTAAGTTCTTATTATTAGATTAGACCAACCTTCTCTCATAAGTTATATGTATTGTTGGTCTTATGTCTAAATTCTTCTATTTTTCTCAGTATTGTCTTTTTGTTCTAATATCATCTGTTTTAGTTTTACTTGTTGAAAATGCATTTTGATTTTAAAAAAGGTAGCATGAATTTGTATTATGATATCACCGGTGCTATCAAATTTTTCATAAATTCTGTCCAACACTTTATAACTAAGCACATTGAAATTAGATATCATTTTCTTAGAAATCATGTGCAGAAGGGTATTATTGTACTAAAATTCACAAGCACACATGATCAGTTGGCAGATATGCATGATAAGAAGAGAGATCAAAATGATGCATGCCATGAATGTTTATTGAATATTTTTCTCAATGTCTTACAAAAACTTGAGACTTTTAGCCTCATCATTCAAATGCTTCTGCTTTTCATAGATCGTCATACAATCCCTGTCTAAAGGGTTAGGCATCCGAATTGAAGAGGTAAGCAAGGATTTTAAATCCTTATTCTCTTGCTTCAACTCTACTATTTTTCTATTAGACTCGAGAAGAAGCCGTTGCAGTTCATTGATCTCCTCAATAAACTTTTCTGTCGAGCGAGTTCTGGATCGCAACCGATCCAAAAATGAGACAATGGATGATGAATAATGAGTTCCGAGACTCACAAGCTCATAAATGACATCTTCATCCGTTTTATTAGCCAAAGTTCTCTCTTGTCGCCTTGGTATCATGGAACCTAAAACAGATGCAGAATAAGTTTGGGATTGAGGTAAAGAATATCTCGTCTCCTGATCAGAAGAAGTACTAAAAGGAAATTGGTGAGCCATTGTAACCTTGAGGAATAAGATTGAAGATGACAAAAAGAAGTGTTGATACAAATTAGATAGAGCTAAGTCTGCTCTTATAGAGTTGGATTTCGAACAAGACAAAGCCTCAATTCTTCGTATCTTGCTTTTCAGGATTGAAAATCCGCTGAATGCAGATTTTCAAAAGCTACTCAGGTAAGCCTTTGAAATTAAATGTGAGCTGTCCCTATATTTTTCTCGTTTGTCAACAACATCCAGCGAATGTGTCAATATCCAGCTGATAATTGCAGATTTTGTCGGATATGGTACATCTTTTTGCGGGCCTGGATTGAGCGGGCTTGGACTTTCGTGATACATCTTCACAAATCAATTGATTTGATTTTCAAATTTGTTTGAATGGATTCATAGTTATTTCTCTGAGTTGTCTTGGACTTACAAGTTTTCAATCTCTTAAATGGATTAATTTTGTAAAATCTCTTTTCCTAGTTAGATTGATCTTGTAAGATAGCTGGGTTAAGGGAATCACATGTTCAGAGTATTTTTCTTGAGTTGGCAAATTTTTCCTTGAATCTGAACAGATATCCTGCTTTTTCTGTTTACGTGGTCGACATACTGGTTGATCGGTCGACCGAAAACACTTACACAGCAACTTAAAAAAGTTGCGCAGGGATGTTCTGTTTCATTCAGAAATTTCCTTCTTTGAGCAGACGATCTCCTGAAGCATCCCCTCCTCGTGAAGTCAGATTCAAACCCATCCCTTCTCCATCTTCGGTTGTCAAATCCTTCCGAAACAAAGGGATCATTGTGGAGAAGAAATGTGTAGTAGAAGATCTAGTGGATTATGGTGTCCCTACTATCATGGAAGATATTGGTTGGGCTAGTATTCTAAATTGGAGTGGAAATGCTTTTCCATCCTTGGTTCATGGCCTATATGAGTCTATTTGTGCCTCCACCAACAATTCATTCACTATCAGATTTGAGCATGGAGAAGAGGTGGTTACTACAGAAAAGATTGCATCTATTTTGGGGGTTCCAAGGTCAAATGGACCAAAGATCATTTCTGAAGCTCTACCTCTTGATGAAAAAGATGCCGTGACTCATGCACTTTGTGGAAGATCTGAAGTTTGGATCGCCAAAAATTGTCTTCAAGTTTCTCTCAGTTTATACATCTCTTTGTCAATTTCTGACAAAAAGAAGAAAATGATGTTAAGGTTGGGGGGGGGGGGTGGGTAGACATCTTTAAGATGATCAAATGAGAATTCATATTTGAGGATCATGGAGACACATATATGAATATGATGAATATTTTTTTTTAAGTTTGTTTTAAAAAAAAACAAAATAATTTTTAATTGAGAATGCATTAACTTTTATAGGTACATCTTTATGTATTTCTCATATTGCCACATCCATGAGTTTTTAGTTCTGGTATTTTTCTAAGATATGAATGTTTTTATCTTTGATCATCACTATGCTCTGTATTGTGTTTTTCTTTTGTGTGATGATTTTGCAAGTCATATGCTCCTCTTTTTGTAAACTTCTTATCTTGATGACTTGTTTGGAATGCAATGTACCCAATTCATCATTTTAGATTATAATCGGTTATTTTGATGATTGCATTGATCCTCAAAACATTCATTATGCCTTTATAAGTTAAATTTTTCTAAAGATTAAATGTTATGGTTTTGGATTTTATTTTCTTTGGTATCATAATGCATGTTCCTATCATATGTTTTTAAATGGATTGATTTTCTTTTGGAACCTCATGCATTCCTCATAATCTATTATGTGCTTCATAGTTATATCAGTATGATTATGCAGGTTCATCACTACGGTTAAGTGGTGAAAAAGGTCAATGAAATGAAATTTCATATGATCTTTATTGAGTCCTTACTCTTCAATCGGTTTGTATCATTTGAAGGACTTAAAGAATCCTTAAATGGATTCATGGAATTGATATGGACTTTCTTAGTTGATTTATATAGTTTAATTCCATCTTAGCATGATTACATCTCATTAAAGTCAAATCTTTTGATATCATGCTTGCTAACCCCTCTATGTTTATAGGTGAATCTTTTTATATCCTTGATATAATAATATGCTAAATATTGATATCTCTCACTTCTCCTTATCTCTCTATAGTACTCCATATGCTTCATCGGGACATCTCTTTGTCAATTTGTGACAAAAAGGGGGAGAATAAATGGATTGAATCCTGAAAATAGAGAGATTAAACAAAGGGGGAGAGTGTAGAACAAAGGGTGAAAACACACTCTATCTATGATATTTTGTGACTAACAATTAAGGGGGAGTAGCAATCCCACCATAGAATGTGTATGTCAATGTCTTATGCAGGTATATCTTTAAGAGACAAAGCCCATTCTCAGGGGGAGTATTTAGAGTCATGAGTGTTTGAGTTGTAATTGTTGTATCTATTGTAAAGATCATGTTCTCTTGTAATCTTGATTGTATAGAGTCCATTTGTTGTATTTCAATCAAGAATAGGTGTTTTGCCACGAAATTGACAAAGGGGGAGATTGTTAGTGCCACATTCCTATGAGCACTTGTTTTTGTATTGTCAATTCCGTGTCGAAGAATCCAAGACCTTACCTCTTAGAATTTCTCAAAGAAGATTCAATTCAAAAGGTCTGTCAAAGCTTTTTAGAAAGGCCAGGTTTCGTCAAAGATCAACATCAAGATGTGCCAACCAAGATCAGGTAATTGGGACCGAAACCATATGCCTTAGTGACTCTAAAAACCCTAGGCTAAATTGTTATTTTGATTGGTTTTTAGAAGATTTTTTTTGAGCTTATTTAAAACTCCAAAATGACCCTAGATTTCGGCCAGCCAACCTCATGTGGTTAGAAGTTCACCCCCTAAGTCCACTTGTCCTAAGGCATCCAACATGATCATAATACCAGGTCACATTGAGGCTTAGTAAGCATGAGTATGTATAGAAAACTTAACAATAAACAATGTTTTATAAATTAATAAAGAAATATGAAGATTTCAAAACCGGTGTGATTTTGATTACTTCAATATTTTTCTTACAAAAGTTCCCTCTTATTCATACTCATGTAAGGCCTCACCAAACTTAACAATAAACAATGCTTTATAAATTAATAAAGAATTCTAAAATTGTCAAGATCGGTGGGCTTTTGATTTCTTTAATATTTTATTTTACAAATGTTCCCTCTTATTCATACTCATGTAAGGCCTCACCAAAGCAATGCTTTAGTCATGGTTTTTTTAACGTTGGAATAGTGCTCCTATTAGGTACACCCTACCTAACCATTTTATGACCGTTGGAACTATCCGTTGGATTTTTTCTATATATACATGAAGCCCATTTTCAACATTAAGGAGTCCAATTTTTGAAGAGCCTTTGTTCTAAATTCTTGTAAACCTTTCCCAAGCTCTCAAAGCTTCTTCCAAACACACTTAGATTCTATCTTGAAAAAACCAAGGGCTTACTTAGCTCTAAGGAATGTGCTTTGAGAAGCCAAATCTAGGGTATCCTAATCCATAAGGTTATCTCTCATTTCTACCCTAGAAATCAAACCTCTGCAACTTGGTTGTGCATCTCAATGGAGTTTCATCATCAATACCAAGCTAGCTGCAAGAGGTAAAAAGCTTCGATCACGGTCAAAAGCTTCCTCAAACACTTTCGATCTTCATCAAAGGCAAGTGTTCGCCCTCCATTCAAATTATATCTTTGTGATAGTTGATTGTTTCTGCGTGATTCAACCACTTTAAAAATTGTGATAATGGATTGTTTCTGTGTGATTCAACCACTCTAAAAGTTGTGTGTGGGGAGTAGATTTTTGTGATCGAACCTCGTGAACAAAAATGGGGAGTAGATCTGTGTGGTCGAACCTCGTGAACAAAATTTATGTAGAATCAGTACTTGTGTAGTTTGATTCTTCATAGTGGAACCAGGGGACTGTGTGACCCTTGAGAGTGGATGTAGGTCTGTGTGACTGAACCACTATAAATCCCTTGTGTCAATTTCTCTATCTCTATCTCTTGTGCTTGATTTATATATCTATATGTTGTGGAGAATGATATTTAGTTTAATTGACACACATCCATTTGTGGGAAAACAACATTGATCATATTGGTAAATCAAATCTTGTTTAGCACATACTCTTTAACAAATATTCATTTAAGCACATTGATATAAATTATAAGTGAATTTGTGAAGAGTGTTGTACTCACACTTGTGCTTACTAATATGAAACTAATTGTCTTATCTTTGATTGTTTAAGCACTCATACATTGAACACATATTCCGCATAAGTTGTATTCTTATTTGTGTTCATTATGTTCTTGTTCCTAGTTGGGATTAAAATTGGACTAAGATGTTTTAATTGAGATAAGAATTCCATTAGTCCTATTCACCCCCCCTCTAGGACACTTTCATTGGCCCTAGCTGCACTTTCAATCCTTGCATTTTGATTCTCTCTCACAAAATGTAGATTAGTAAAAGCCGAGGAGCAAGAACTACTTATTCATTAAAATTGCTTCAGTAATATTTTTTAATTATTTTATTTTTCCTTTCTTTTAAAGCTTGGATTTTTTATTTATTTTTGGGTGTTGGATAGTTCACTCAGGTTGATCATCAAGTGGAACCCACCTGAAAGATGTACATATGCAAATGCCTCTGTGTGTGTGACTGTGTGTGAATATAATCACATGATCCCATCAGTGTGACCTTAGTAATTTTATTTTCTACTTCTGACATCAAACAATATGACAATTATTAAACAAGTGGAAATTTGAGACTTAGTGTAATTTTTTTTACATTGAAACGAATGTCAATATTTTTTTTATTTTTATTCAAAGTGGTTAATGGGATTATATTCTCTGTTATTTTTTTCTTCATGCAATGGTTGGCTCTAACAGAAGTAGAAGAATGTAAATATTTATGAAGAATTATTTAAGTTTTAATTTAACCATGCGTGACCTCTATCACCTAATCTTGGAGACCATCGCAGTCCAATAAACGACATCTCTATCTGACATTTCATCAAATACATAACGCGCATCAGGGCCCACGCCACACTTTTATCATCACCAATTTGAAGATTTTCCCATGGAATCTCCCATTCTGCAATACCATCCAGCACGGAATAGCTTCCTTCATTATTGTTGCTAGAAATATGTGGATCCTTTTTAGCAGTTCTGTGAATCTTTCCACAGATTCACTTATGCTTGCTTGACAATGTGGTGAATAAACACCTACGATCTTCTTTCCACATGTTTTGCTACTATTCCTGCATTTGCTTGAAAATTTTGGGCACCAACCTCCGTAAAAGGATTCTAAGCTGTTTATGCCCATAATCAAAATAATGTTCATTTTGGTTATTTAATCATTAAAATAATTACTTTTAAATTATTTATTTTAACTATGATTGTGTAATGAATCATATGTTAATAGTCATTTACATTTAATTTAAATGAAATGAATACTAATTTTAATAACTATTTAATCAAGGCCCGCGTTGGGCGTGGGCACTGAAGCGCTAGTTATATATATTTTAGCAGCATGTTTTTTCGTGGGGGAGCGACACGTGGCGGGGGAGGCTTCCCGGGAGGAGGACAAGTGGCTCACCCTCACGCTTTTTGCCCTCCCACTTCCAGAATTGCCCTTCCCTCCTTTTATTTCTCTTTAATTAAATTTAAATTCATATGCAATCCCTAAAATCTCTCCTTCTCCATCTAAAATTTCTCCATCTCTCCCTCCCTAAAATCTCTCCTTCTCCATCTAAAAATCTCCTTCTTTTTCAGCAAGCTTTGACACGTGGGCCCATTACGTTTTGAAAAAAAAAAGAGCAATGCACAATATCATCCAAGGGGACGAATCAAGTTAAATTGTCTCAATCACAACCATTTAAAAATATGGACCCCACTATGATATAAAGTGAGAGAGATAAGGGAACCTTTCAAATCCCTAGATAAATATGGCGTGAGCAAGTGGAAAATTACACTGTTTGTAGTTTCCTCTTATCTTCTATGGAAATTGAATCTCATGATTGAGATAAAAGGATTTTTAAGGATACCTATGAATTTTATATTGGGTTCTATTCGATAAAGAAATTGAGTCAACCTTAATTTTTGCTCGAGATAAGGAACCATTTTTTAAATGGATGATGATGAAGAGCCCATTAGATGAGGGCTATGAAACTTCATTAGGTAGAAGATGATGTGTCATGACAAGTCCATTTGAAAAGAGTAGTTCTTTAATATGCATCACGCAGAACCCATCTCCTCCAATCTGCACTTCAACCTGCATGACCCGGAACACATCACTAACTCGAACCGACCATCTCCATCTAAACTCTCCATCTCTACTCAATCAGAACCAAAAAGAAAACCACTCCATTATTTTCTCATCCCAGAATCACGCCCATGCCAATATCATCATCACCATCAGCATGGCATCTTCCTACCTCACCAAATCCAACCCAGCCAGACCTAAATGTTCTTCATCGTCATCGCAACCAGGCCTTATGTGAAACTAGATCAGGCATTATCATCATTAGCAAATCAACCCAAACGGACCCCACTGCTTCACCACCTTCTCACCCTCTCACCAAGGTTTCAAGCCAACTCTCATCTCAACAATACTGAGCCCATCTCTCTTTCCCGTCCCTATTCCCTCAAACAAACAACCTATCAACACCTTCATAGAATGGGATCCATACCATCATCACCTGCACTTCTTTTCCTTCCCTGCACCCACCTGCACTTCTTCTTTCTCCACCTGCGCACCACCTGAACCCATCTCTTTTTCTTTCTTCCTTCCTCTCTCATTCTTCCATCTTCTTCTTTCTCCACCTCCTCCTCCTCCCTCTCTTTCCTTCCTCCTTTCCTCTTCTCCCTCCTTTGCTCTCCCTCCTCCCTTTCTCGCTCCCACGCCCTGCCCAGCCCATTGCGCAGGCGCCCATCACCCTCCCTGCACACACCTGCACTTCTTTTCCTTCCCTGCAACCACCTGCGCCTGCTCCTGCATCATCTTCTCTCATTCCCCATCTTCCCCTCTCTTTCCTTCCTCCTTTCCTCTTCTCCCTGCGCATCAACCCAGACCCATTCCACCATCTCCATCTCCCTCTTTCAATCTCATCACCCACGTGCAGATCCCTACGCCCCAGCCTTGCGCGGACCAATCTCCCATAGCCACCACCTCCGCCTCTCTTCTTCCTCCTCCCTGCGCATCACCTCACCCTCTTTTCTCCACCCTTCTTCTCTCTCTCTTTTCTTCTATCACTGCACCCTCACCTGCACCTACACCCTCCTGCTGCGCCCTGCACTTCAACCTCACCTGCACCATCGTTTTTCACCACAACCATTTTCCTCTATATATACTGTAACATAACCACAGGCTGAATGAATTCTACCTCTCTGCCATCTCCCTCTCTTTCCTTCAGGCTGTGGCGGTGAGGCTGACTCGATAGGGGAACTGGAGCTAGGCCACAAATGCACGGAATCGGGTATTGCGTTGGTTGGAGAATCCACAGGATTGGCTACACTTTATGATTTGACCAAGAAGAAACCTTACTGTAGGTGCAGAAAATAATGACCCACAATAACTGGGGAGCCTTAGAGGACTTATCCAATGATGGTGATGACTGGGTACCGTCCGAAAGCCTGAAAGAGAAGAACACACGGTCAGAGGACCCTGGCCTGGGCGGCGCAAGGCTCTCCGATGCCAAAGTCAGTGAAGGAACTGGAACAATGGAAGGAGAGGAAGAAGAGAGGCAGAGTAACAGCTCTATGAGTTGTATTTTGTGCGTACCTTGCATGTGAAATGTAGTCCTTTTTATAGACGATTTGGAAGATATCTTGGACGATATCTTGGCATGGGTCTCATGATTCGACTGGAAAGTCATGATCAGCCCACGTTGCAATTAATGTGGTCCAATCCAGCCCACTCTGCATTAAATGCGCGTCGGATCAGCCCACGTCGCATTTAATGCGCGTCTTGTTGGGCCAGATCGTGTTGGACGCCTTTGGCGGTAGGGGATCATCGGATCTGCCCTCGGGCCTTGCCCTGATGTGGCCTCAGCCGCTGGATGCCGCCCTGTCAGAGATCTGGCGAAGATTGTGAGCGGCTAGATGTCGCGTCTGTCCCACTAGCTCGTGCCCCTATTCCTCCACGTGCCTGATGACGTGGGGGATGAGGGGCGCAAGTGGAGGCTCTTTCTTGCTTCGGCTCCCGTCTCGGCTCTTTCAGCCGAGGTGGAGCTTTCTGCCGAGATGTCCGAGCTCGGCGCTAGTGGCCCGGAACTGCTTGACTTCGGCCGGACCTCCTGTCCTGGCAGCCGGGGTGAGCCTGGTGCCAAATGGATGGCATGCGGATGGCACGTGAGAGTGCTTAGACTCATCTGATGGCTGTGATTAGCGTAATCCTGTGGCTCTGGAAATCTCCCCACACACTTACCAATCACAAATGGTCAGTGTTCTTCTGAATAAGGAAGAGGTAAAGAAGGCGTTGGGTGTGGATAAAGATATGATCTGGGTTGAATGCAGTGATGTGGTGGAGAGTGCTTTGCACGGTGATGTGATAAAGAGTGTGAAGTTTATGGTGGAGGGATTGGTGAAGAAGAGTCGAGTTCTGCTGTATCAAGGACATTTTCATTTGAGAGATGGGGTGGTTTCGACAGAGGCGTGGATGAACTGAAGGAGTGTTTAATTGTTGGGCTTCTGCAGCAGACTGTTACTCTCCTTGAATCCTCATAACATATCATTGAAATTATCTCATTAAGGCTTAATGTTTATTTATCTTTTGTGTTTTATCCAACTGATAAATGAGAATGCCCATTAATATGCGTACACTAGCGGTAACTTTTCATGTAGTTCTATTTTTATTATTATATTTTGATGAAGAGGGCATTTTTTTTTATAAATATAGCCCTATATGAGTGAAACATAGGATCTATGTTTCTTTATTTTTTCTGTTTAGTTTTTTTCATGTAGTTCTATTTTTATTATTATATTTTGATGAAGAGGCCGGCTTATTTTGATTTATGTTTTTTTTTTCTGTTAAAAACATATTTTATTAATAGTTTTTTTATTATTATTTTTTTATCGTCACCACTTTTTATATTTTTATCCTCACATTTTTCTTTCTTCTTGTAGGTCAAAAACTCTCTAGAGATCCAACGAAAAATTCTTCTGCATTCGGGTAGACTCCGTCGACTATGCCACGATGCGCTGGTCTGGCGGCTGGATGCCGTTCCCTCTGATCTTTGTGATCGAGGGCGGGGTCAGATTCCCCCTGCACCCTCTACTTAGAGCTTGCCTCAGTACCTGGTCCCTTACCCCGTGCCAGCTGATGCCCAATGGCTATAAGGTCATCATGGGCACGGCGAAGCTGAATGAGATTCTGGGGACCGACATAGGTGTTCATGACATCGAGGACACCTACGATATCTGCAAGGCCGGGGAAGGGAAATATTATCTCCGGGTGAAGCCGCAGCGAAGAGGCTTCGTCCTGGCCTTGGAAGATTCAAGTAAGAATGCCGAAGAAGCCTTCTTCTGTGTTTCGGGGGACTGGGAGTTCGGCGCTGGCGAAAGTAGGAGGCTAGCGGTCCCGCGCCGCCCCGGGACAGTCCCAAGTAAACATCGCTCTTTTTCATTCATCTTCTTTGCTTGATTTTGACGATGCCGAGCTGACTCCTCTATTGTTTGTTATGCAGAGGCAGGTGCGAGACGACGCCGAGCTGCGAGTGAAGGTTGGAGGAGGAACCCCGACGACATCAACAAGGTTGAGAGGTACAAGGGGCACGAGACCAGGTCAGCTTGGAAGCTGCTCGGATACACGCCGAGATACCGCGGTCATTACCAGAGGACTGGGGTACCCGAGGTGGACGAAGCGCACCCTGATCGTCCAACCGTCTCCCTTGCTGTACCTGCCGGGATCCCCTTGAGCGATCCTGCCGCTAGCCGAGCTGCGTCTGGGTCCGAGGCGTCCACTTCAAGTTCGGAACCGTCGAACCTGAGGCAGATAGTGGACGCTTATTCTTCCGATCGGGAAGAAGACATGGAGGGAAGGTCGAGGGAGCCGGCCGTTAAGGACCTAGCGGCCAAGTTCAGGCGGGGGTCCTCTTCCTCTGCGACTCCATCTTCTGCCAGCACCCGAGCAGCTTCGAGCTCGGGAGGTGCTGGCGACACTTCCGCTCCTGCTCCTGCTCCTGCTTCGAATGCGGGAGTTCGGCGACGTTCGCCGGAGCGCCCGAGGGAGGGGTCCCCGCCCAGGAAGAAGTCCAAGGCGGGGGAGAAGGACCTGGGGGCCGAACAGCCTCCGAAGGGCAAAACCCCTGCGCGGGCCCCCGGAGTCAAGGCTCCAGCTGAAAAGAGTGCACCGGCTGAGAAGAGTGCACCAGCTGAGAAGAGCGTGCCGGCAGGCAGGCCGTCCGGCGGGACGACTCGCGAGCACGGCACCTCGGCGGGGCAGGGATCCGGGTCGTCCTCCGGACCCCGAACTGCCCCAGCGCCATGGAGGCCGAGGATGGAAACGCAGCCCGGCAAGCCTCTGAACGTCGAGGATCGGCTGCTGGGAAACGCCGACGTCATCGGGGCTCTTGCCAAGGTCTGTGCTCTGCCACGGGATATGGAGACGCACGAGAGGTTCGATAACGAGAGCCTGATGGTCTCGGCGATTCAGGCTAACCTCCTGGTAAGTGCTTTCAGTGTTTTCCTTCCAAGTAATCTGGCTCGACTGCCCCAGCTTGACTCATCTTTCTCCATTTGCAGAACGTGCAGAGGCTCCTGACCGTGGTGGGGCGGAGTGATAGGAATGCTGCACGGGTCACTCAGCTGGAGTCCGAGAGGGACAAGCTGAAGAAGGAGTTGGAGGAGTTGCAGGCGGGAATGGAGGGGATGAAGAAGGCCAGCGCTGAGGAGGCCGCTCGGCTGGCATCGGCTCTGGCTGGTGTTGCCGAACTTACGGCGAAGACCAACCAGCTGAAGGGCGAGGTCTGGGCAAGGAACAAGAAGACCGCCGATCTGGAGTCGG
Organism: Litsea cubeba; assembly: GCA_012931725.1. Classification (NCBI taxonomy): domain Eukaryota; kingdom Viridiplantae; phylum Streptophyta; class Magnoliopsida; order Laurales; family Lauraceae; genus Litsea; species Litsea cubeba. The sequence goes on along the minus strand of CM022955.1, from coordinate 10,444,556 downwards.
AGCTGGCCAGGTTAAAGGCTGAATCGACGGCCGAGGGGACGAGGCTGCGCGGGGAAGTGCTGGCTGGGCGAGCCGAAACGGCGAGGCTGAAGACGGCGAACGCCGAGCTGGAGAAGGAGAAGGCCTCTCTTCTGTCCGAGGCCCAGTCTGCCTTCCAGGATGGGGTGGATCACGCCACCGAGCTATATGAGAAGCAGGTGGAGGAGATCACCGCCATCCTATTCGAGGAAGGATGCCTGGCCGCACTGAGACGTGCGGGGGTCCCCGAAGATCACCCTGTCTATCGGGACCTGCCGAAGTACTCGGACTCGGCTCCTGAGCCGAGCTCCGCTCCTGCAGCCGAAAGTGCCCCAGTTGAAGCTCCTGCAGTTGCTCCTGCTGCTGACGATGCTCCAGCTGCCCCGGTCTTGAGCGATGCCCCGGTCGCCAGCGATGCTTCGGCCGTGCCTCAGGGTGAGACCTCTTCTGCCCCTGGTTTGGGTGAGGTACCGGTCAAAGCCTCCTCTGCCAGCGACGCTCCAAGCAAGGTCACGGTTTCGGCCGAGTCCACTGGTCCAGCAGATACGGTGATCGACCTAGTGGAGTCGCCGAAACCACAGTAGCCGGGCTCCTTCTTATTTCTGTCTTCTTGCATGTAATGTTTCTGCTTCTTAGCCTTGTAATATTCTCTGTCAATTCAATGGAAGTCGGGCTTCTTTACTTGTGCATTTTTCTCTGCATTTGTCTCTCTTTCATTTCTGGATGTGGCATTGAATGGTATTTGAATGCCTTTAATATAACGCGTGACTCTTGAGGTAGAAGGAGTCAAGCGGTCCTCATAGCTGTCTGTGCCGATCCTCCATATTCTGGAGACCATAAATAGCAATAAACATGGCGGCACGGCCTATGAGGGAAACGGACGGATGTCTCCACTTGGCGTCATAGGGATCGCTGGTCAACAGTCGTGCATCCCGAGTAACGTGTGGGAGACTTCGCCCCTTAACTCCCTTCGGAGAGTGAGCCCTTCTTCTTCCTATAAGTAGGGGCGACAGGCTTGCCATGGGCGATGAAAAGAACAGAACGTAGAATAGTTTAAATCACGTAGACATAGGAGCCATGCCTGTTAGACATTCTGCAATCTTCGATCCGGGGGGGACCCTTGCGCCTGTGGACGGCTTTCTCCAAGGGGGGAAGCCCATCGTGGTCTGCGCGCTCTCTGAAAGAACTCTCCGTGGACCACGCGCTCTCTGAACGCGGGTTCATGGCCGACCGTCCCTGGTCAGGTTGCGGGGGAGTCCTCTGCAACTGCGGGATGGTCGGGCCCTGGGTGTCTGCCGATCCTGCGGGGTCCTGCATCGCATCGAGCGGGCGCCGTGTCAGGATGGTAAGACTAAGGGTGGAGTTGCGGCCCGCTGGACCTGGGGGCTCTTCAAACTTTGGTCTCACTGACCGGAGGGTGTTGAAGAGCTCAGCGAGGTCCAGGGCCTCCGAACTGGAGGGGCTTCTGCAATTGCTTTGGTCTGACCAACCACAGCGTATTGTAGAGCTCACTGAAATTCAGGATCACTCAGAACCTCCAGTCTATGATCCGGCATCTTGGAGTCTGCAGCCCGAAGAGTCGGCGAAGATCAGAGTCTCCCAGCTTTTCTTTATTTTCTGTTTTTAGAGGACTGTGATCCTCCTTTCTGTATTTTTCTTTCTGTTCTGTAACTTCTGTAATGAAGCAGTTTACAATGAATAAAAAGGAGGAGTTCTGTGATCACCCAAACTGTGTACAATGCTTTTGAGTTCTTCCTCTCTTTCCTTGCACTGTTCTGGAATACTTGCATTTTTGTGTGTTTGAGTGCTGGCACAGCTCTCTCTCTCTGAAAAGCTGACCTTGGCCGAAATGGCTGGCCTTGGCCGAGACGAGCTGCCTTGTGCCGAAGTGGAGTCATGATTCCGCTGGTCTCGGCTATGGGAGCGTGAGCTCGGCAATGATCTTTGAGGGGTGTAAAAACCCTGATTTTAGGAATTCGGCCGAGTGTCCGAACTCGAGGCCTTTTTCAGGGCTGTTAACCCTTGAGTGGGTTCAAAACCCGGGACTTTAGGAATTCGGCCGAGTGTAAGAACTCCAGGCTATTTCCAGGGCGTAGACCCTTGAGTGGGTTCAAAACCCGGGACTTTAGGAATTCGGCCGAGTGTAAGAACTCCAGGCTATTTCCAGGGCGTAGACCCTTGATTGGGTTCAAAACCCGGGACTTTAGGAATTCGGCCGAGTGTAAGAACTCCAGGCTATTTCCAGGGCGTAGACCCTTGATTGGGTTCAAAACCCGGGACTTTAGGAATTCGGCCGAGTGTAAGAACTCCAGGCCGTTTCCAGGGCGTAGACCCAGTGCTGCCGGAATCAGTCAGAGAGAGACGACAAGTTGATGACAAGGCGAAAGCTGCTTTTATTGACTCTGAGATTCAATACATCCTTAGAAATAAAATTTCTTCAAGTGGGATGCATTCCATGGTCTCGGCAGTGGCTTGCCTTCTAAGTCTTCGAGCTTGTAGGCTGACTTTCCTGCCGGTGAGACTATTCTGAACGGGCCATGCCAGTTCGGGGCCAGCTTCCCTTCGTTTGGCTCTCTGTCAGCTGGCAGGGTTTTCTTTAGAACCAGCTCTCCCGCGGAGAACTTTCTTTCTCTGACATTTTGATTGTATGCCCTGGCTAACCGTTGCTGATAGTCGGTCAGTCGCAGGGCTGCTGCTTCTCGTCGCTCGTCTGCCAGCTCCAGCTCCATTGCCAGGTTTGTCTCATTTCGGCCTTGGTCGACCAGCTCTGTCCTCAGGGTAGGAAGGCCGATTTCCAAAGGAATGACTGCCTCCATCCCGTAGGCCAGAGAGAAAGGTGTTGCCGAGGTGGACCTCCTTGGAGTTGTTCTGTATGCCCACAGCACGCTCGGAAGCTCCTCTGTCCATCTGCCCTTTGCCTTGTCCAGTCGCTTCTTCAGGCCGTCCAGAATCACTTTGTTGGAGATTTCTGCCTGGCCATTACTCTGTGGATATGCCGGAGTCAGAGTGGAGTAATGATTTCTGATGCCGTGCTCTTGGCAGAAGTCCTTGAAGGACTTGGAGTCGAACTGGGTCCCGTTATCCGAAATCAGGGTCCGGGGGATGCCGAACCTCGTAAGGATGTTTTTCCAAACGAAGTTCCTGGAGTCCCTGTCCGTGATTGAGGACAACGGTTCCGCTTCTATCCATTTTGTGAAGTAGTCCGTAGCCACTATCAGCCATCTCTTGTTTCCTGGAGCTCGGTGAAGAGGCCCCACAATGTCCAGGCCCCATTGAGCGAAGGGCCATGGGCTAGAGAGGGGACTCAGATCTTGTGCTGGCTGATGGAGGGAGTGGGAGAACTTCTGGCACTTCTCGCATTTCCTGGCGTAGACCTGCGCGTCTTTCTGCATGTAGGGCCACCAGTAGCCCTGGCTTATTGCATCTGTAAGCCAGGGATCGACCTCCTATGTGACTGCCGCAGATTCCTTCGTGGATCTCATACAGGAAGTCGTCCACCTTGCTTGGATGGACGCATTGGAGGTATGGACCTGTGAAGGATTTCCTGTAGAGTTTGCCTTCGGGAGAGAGCCAGAATCGCGCTGCCTTGAGTCTGATCCTGTGGGCTTCAGCCTTGTCCTCGGGGAGCTGGTCGTCCTTCAAGTAAGCGACAATTGGATCCATCCAGCTTGGGCCGAGGTCAGCACAGAGGACAAGCCGAGATGAATGTTGTTCTAAACTTGACCTTGATACTGACCCAACCTCGATGGTCCTTTTCTTCCCTGCTTCGACAGCGGAGGCCAGGTTTGCAAGCGCATCTGCGTGCGTGTTGGTATCTCGGGATATTTGCCTGACCTCGGCTTTCTGGAAATGAGAGAGCAGTTTTTTCGCAAGGGCTAAGTAGGCCGCCATCCTGTCGTCCCTGGCCTGGTAGTCTCCAGCGAGCTGGCTAGTTACCAGTTGAGAGTCGCTGAAGATCACCAGGTGCTGGGCTCCGAGGATTTGGGCGCTGTTCAACCCTGCAATCAGTGCTTCGTACTCTGCCTCATTGTTTGTCGCTTTGAAGTCCAGGGTGAAGGCCTGCTCTATGACCAGACCCTCTGGCGATTGGAGAACTATGCCGGCGCCAGCTCTCTTGGAGGTGGACGACCCGTCGACAAAGATCTTCCATGCCGAGGTGGGAGACCGCTCGACCTCAGTTTCTACTGGCTCGTGCCCTGTGCCCCCCAGTGCCGTGCCGAGCTGGGTCGGAGCCGGGTTGGGGGAGACGAATTCGACAATAAAGTCTGCCAGAATCTGGGCTTTGATCGCAGTTCGGGGACGGTACTGTATATCATATTGCCCCAGTTCAACTGCCCACTTTGATATTCGCCCTGCAAAGTCAGCCTTCTTGAACACTGAACGGAGCGGGTGCTCCGTGATCACCACAACAGTGTGGGATTGGAAATAATGGGAGAGCTTGCGGGAGGCACTGACGAGAGCCAACGCAAGCTTCTCCAATAGAAGGTACCTGGTCTCGGCATCGAGCAGGGTCTTGCTCGTATAATAAATCGGCTTTTGAATTCCCTCGTCCTCCCTGATGAGGACGGAGCTCACTGCGTGATCCGAGACCGCGAGGTACAAATACAGAATCTCCCCCAAAGTTGGGGTGGAGAGTAAGGGTGGTGACATTAAATAGGTTTTGAGTGCGGCCAATGCCTGGTCACACTCGGGGGTCCACTGGAATTTCAAATTTTTCTTTAAAAGCTGAAAGAAAGGCCTGCACTTATCTGATGACCGGCTGATGAAGCGATTGAGTGCGGCAGCCATTCCTGTGAGCTTCTGAACTTCCTTCGTGGTAGAGGGGCTCTGGATGCCCTGAATTGCAGTGATCTGGTCCGGATTAGCCTTTATCCCCCTCCGTGTTACCAAGCTGCCGAGGAACTTGCCGGAGGCTACGCCGAAGGCGCACTTGGAAGCGTTTAGCTTGAGCTTGTACACGCGAAGGATGTCGAAGATTTGGCCGAGATCCGCCAGATGATCGCCGGAGTGCACTGATTTGACGACCATGTCGTCGATGTACACCTCTACCGTTCGGCCGAGCTGAGCATGGAACATTTTTGTGACGAGGCGCTGATAGGTTGCCCCCGCGTTCTTTAGCCCGAAGGGCATCACCTTGTAGCAGTAAGTGCCGCGGGGGGTTATGAATGATGTTTTCTCCTCGTCTGGCTCGTAGAGCGGGATCTGGTGGTAGCCTCTGTAGGCGTCGAGGAAGCTCATTCGGTCGTGACCAGCGGTGGCGTCGATCAGTTGGTCAATCTTTGGAAGGGGGAAACTATCTTTAGGGCAGGCCCTGTTCAAGTCCGTGAAGTCCACGCATACCCTCCACTTCCCACTTTTCTTCTTGACCACCACCGTGTTGGCCAGCCATACCGGGTACTGGACTTCCCGGATGGCTCCTGCCTTTAGCAGGTTGTCGATCTCTTCGACGACCGCATCTGTCTGCTGCAGCCCTGTCCTACGGGCCCTCTGCACTACCGGCTTGTGGTCGGGGTCCACATTCAGCTTGTGGCACATGACCTCAGGGTCGACCCCAGGCATTTCGCTTGGGCTCCAAGCGAAGACGTCGACGTTCTGCATCAAGAACCGAGAGAGTTCGGCCCTCTCCTCGTCTGGCAGCTGGGTGCCAATCAGGAAGAACCTGTCTGGATCTGCCGGGTTTAGCCTGACCTCGGCCAGGTCCTCGATGCTCTTCTTCTCGGGATCTCGGCCGATTTCATCGAGGCCTTTCTCGAACTCGGCGAGGTTGACGCGCTCTGGCTCCTTTACTGCCGGGACTGCGGCCAGCATGCACTGCCTGGCTTGCTGCTGATCCCCCTCCACTGTGACTACTTCCATCTTGCCCTCCTTGTTCTCAAGGACGAACTTCAGCTTCTGGTGGAGGGAAGAAGGGACTGCTTCTAACTTGTGGAGCCACGTTCTGCCCAAAATGACGTTGTAGGGAGAAGGGGCATCCACGACCAGGAAGTCGGCCGACACGGAGGCTCCGCCAACTCGGGTCTCCAAGGTGATCCTGCCCTTGGGGTAGACTGGCGTGGCGGACAACCCTAGCAGGGGTGCACGGACCTCTGTGAGGTCTGCTTCAGAGAGTTTCATCTTCTTGAAGCAGTCGTAGTAGAGGACCTCGGAGGAGCTGCCGGAGTCGACGAGGATCCTCTTCACTGTGAAGTCTCTCAGCTTCATGGTGAGGAGCAGGGGGTCGTTGTGAGGGAGCTGGATTCCCTCTAGGTCTCTGTCCGAGAACGAGATGGCGGGTCGGTCGCGGCGGGCTTTCTTGGATGCGGGGCGAGTTCGGCTTTCATTACTTCTTTCCCGTGCGAAGCCCGCCTGGCTTCGGCACGGGCCTGGGAGCTGCCCCGGGATGAGGAAGCGGGAGCTGGGGACGCCAGATGGATCACGTTAATGATATTCTCTGAATCCTCACTGTCTGGAGCCTGGGCTGCGCTCTGGTGAATCCGGCCCTCGCTGCCGCCGGCATCACCTGCCTTGACGAATTCTGGAATGTGGCCCTCTTCGGCTAGCTTCTCCAGGTACCACTGCAAAGTCTTGCAGTCCTCGGTCTTGTGCCCGTTACCCCTATGGAAGGAGCAGTAGAGCTTGCTTCGGCTGCCGGCGGTGGGCTCATTCTTCATGGGCTGAGGGTACTTGAAGAACGGCTTGGACCTGATCTTGGTCAGGATACGGTAGATCGGCTCCTTGAAGACGACGTTGACGCTCTGACTGGCGCTGGAGGGAGGTCTGGGCTTCCAGGCGCCCCCGGACCTGGATGACGCAGGCTTCGCCGAACTGGAGACCCAGGCCTGCTTGGGCTCCTGCTTCTGGAAGGGCCTCCCGCCTCTCTGTCGAGGCTGGCTACTCTTCTGCTCGGGCTCTGGATGCCCGTCCTGATCCCTGGCTCGGATCTCGTCTTCCTCCTGGGCGATGAAGCGCTTTACCCGGGACATCAACTCTGGCATGGATTCTGGGGGGTTCCCGGCCAAGTCCTTCCGCAAGTCGTGGCCGGGGATCAGGGCATGCTGGAAGGCGTAGATTGCTATCTCCTCCCTGGTGCCATCGATCTGGCTGTAGACCGCCCAGAATCGCTGGGCGAAGATGGCGAGGGTCTCACCCTGCTTCATCTTCAGGGCGAGGAGGTCCCCTTCTCTCTTGGGGACGACGCTGTAGGCTTGGAACTTCTTCAGGAAGGAGAGCTGGAGCTCCTTCCAACTCGAAACTGACTGCTCTGGGAGAGAACAGAACCATTTCAGGGGGAGGTCACCCAAACTGGAGGAGAAGATTTTGCAGTTTAGGTGGCCCTCATTCCCCCAGATGGACATCTTCTGGGAGAAGTGTCGGAGGTGAGCGGATGGGTCGGACAGTCCGTCATAGGGGACGAACCGCGGGACGGAGAACTTTCTGGGCAAGGGGGTGCGCTCGATCTCTTTTGTGAAGGGTGAGCCCCCCAGATCAGTGTGGCCACAGATCTGCTTCTGGTCCCGCACGTCCAGGTTGTGCTGGAGAGCCAATCTGACGCGTTTGTCAAATCGCTCCTGCTCATCGTCCTTCTTTGGAGTCTGGGCCTTTGGCTTTCGCTTGGAGTGGTTCGGGCCACGATGGCTGTGAGTTCGGCCATCGCGGCTATGATGACTCCGGCTGTTGTTCGAGCCTTCGTCACGAATCTGGCTCCGTTTATGGTCCAGATGATTTCTGAGGTCCTCGCGGGGAGGCTGGGCTGCCCTGCTGGGGGCGTCCCTCTTTTTCCCTTGAGGCTCAGAGACCTGCCTCAAGGAGGCGGTTTGCGCTGCCCTCAGCTGCTGCTGGAGCTCGCGAATCAGCTGCTCCTGCCTCTGGAGGAGAGCAGTTTGGGCTTCGAGAACCCCTCCAGTGGCAGGGGGTTGAACGTGGCGCGTCTCTCCTACGGCCACGGCTTTGTCCTTCCGAGGACGCTCATGCCGACGCTCATCGCGTCTGGGTGGCATGACTTCTTCTGCTGAGATCGAGGCCTCGAGTCCCTCTTGGAAGGGGAACTCGACAAAGAGCTGAGAGCCTAAGCGGCCCTCGCCTGCAGACGTGCCATGCACCGTGCGGGAGCGCCCTTGAGGAGGGACGTCCGTCGACGGTGGTGGCAGCTCGAGCGCTGCTCTCGAGGACTCTACGCCCTTCCTAGCTTTCGGAGGCATGGCTTCTGAAAGATTGAGGTTAAGAAGGTTGGGAAGGTTGGGATATTACTTTCCCACAGACGGCGCCAATTGTAGGTGCAGAAAATAATGACCCACAATAACTGGGGAGCCTTAGAGGACTTATCCAATGATGGTGATGACTGGGTACCGTCCGAAAGCCTGAAAGAGAAGAACACACGGTCAGAGGACCCTGGTCTGGGCGGCGCAAGGCTCTCCGATGCCAAAGTCAGTGAAGGAACTGGAACAATGGAAGGAGAGGAAGAAGAGAGGCAGAGTAATAGCTCTATGAGTTGTATTTTGTGCGTACCTTGCATGTGAAATGCAGTCCTTTTTATAGACGATTTGGAAGATATCTTGGACGATATCTTGGCATGGGTCTCATGATTCGACTGGGAAGTCATGATCAGCCCACGTTGCAATTAATGCGGTTCAATCCAGCCCACTCTGCATTAAATGCGCGTCGGATCAGCCCACGTCGCATTTAATGCGCGTCTTGTTGGGCCAGATCGTGTTGGACGCCTTTGGCGGTAGGGGATCATCGGATCTGCCCTCGGGCCTTGCCCTGATGTGGCCTCAGCCGCTGGATGCCGCCCTGTTAGAGATCTGGCGAAGATTGTGAGCGGCTGGATGTCGCGTCTGTCCCACTAGCTCGTGCCCCTATTCCTCCACGTGCCTGATGACGTGGGGGATGAGGGGCGCAAGTGGAGGCTCTTTCAGCCGAGGTGGAGCTTTCTGCCGAGATGTCCGAGCTCGGCGCTAGTGGCCCGGAACTGCTTGACTTCGGCCGGACCTCCTGTCCTGGCAGCCGGGGTGAGCCTGGTGCCAAATGGATGGCATGCGGATGGCACGTGAGAGTGCTTAGACTCATCTGATGGCTGTGATTAGCGTAATCCTGTGGCTCTGGAAATCTCCCCACACACTTACCAATCACAAATGGTCAGTGTTCTTCTGAATAAGGAAGAGGTAAAGAAGGCGTTGGGTGTGGATAAAGGTATGATCTGGGTTGAATGCAGTGATGTGGTGGAGAGTGCTTTGCACGGTGATGTGATAAAGAGTGTGAAGTTTATGGTGGAGGGATTGGTGAAGAAGAGTCGAGTTCTGCTGTATCAAGGACATTTTCATTTGAGAGATGGGGTGGTTTCGACAGAGGCGTGGATGAACTGAAGGAGTGTTTAATTGTTGGGCTTCTGCAGCAGACTGTTACTCTCCTTGAATCCTCATAACATATCATTGAAATTATCTCATTAAGGCTTAATGTTTATTTATCTTTTGTGTTTTATCCAACTGATAAATGAGAATGCCCATTAATATGCGTACACTAGCGGTAACTTTTCATGTAGTTCTATTTTTATTATTATATTTTGATGAAGAGGGCATTTTTTTTTTTATAAATATAGCCCTATATGAGTGAAACATAGGATCTATGTTTCTTTATTTTTTCTGTTTAGTTTTTTTCATGTAGTTCTATTTTTATTATTATATTTTGATGAAGAGGCCGGCTTATTTTGATTTATGTTTTTTTTTCTGTTAAAAACATATTTTATTAATAGTTTTATTATTATTATTTTTTTATCGTCACCACTTTTTATATTTTTATCCTCACATTTTTCTTTCTTCTTGTAGGTCAAAAACTCTCTAGAGATCCAACGAAAAATTCTTCTGCATTCGGGTACATGTTTTGATCAGATCTATTTTATTCTCGATTTAATTGTTAATGCATTTTTTGTATTGCAGATCATTGAGAGATACCATGTTTCTAAAAATGTGAGAAATTGATCAAACCAATCCAATAAATTTAAATTCTATATAACAAGGCCTTTTATCACTATTTATTATATATGTATTTTTATTATCATATTTAAAAAAATATTAAGTTTAAATTTATGAATAATTTATAGTTTGCAAAAATTGAAGTCCTCTTAGATTTATTTTTTTACCATTTTTTGTGATTTTTGTATGTATAGTTCTTTTATTTTGGAAAAATCATGATATGTACTATTGTTGGAGAAAACAATATTCTATTGGAATAAAATGAAGATGCCCCACTCTATGATGAATTCTTGGCATATTCATTATCACTAATTATTAATCTCCCACCACTGCAATTTAATTTATGAATAAGTTACAGTCTGCAAAAATTGTAGTCCTCCTAGCATCACTAGCATCACAAGCCGGTGCTTAGCCCGGGTCCATGATATGTAGAGATGTGCTAATTAATGGCAAAATAATAATAAAGATGATTTTGCATTGTAGGCCCCATGGTTGAACGTCCACAATCAGGCATCAATTATATATATTAAAGCAACAGGTGAATTCGTGTTTTAATACCATAATACTTTTGTATGTTTCATTCTTCATAAATATCCTACAACTTTTCCATTATCCAACTACAAAATAATGTTCATTTTGATTAATTAATCATTAAAATAATTGCTTTTAAATGATTTATTTTAACTGTGATTGTGTAAAGAATCATATGTTAATAGTCATTTACATTTAATTTAACTGAAATGAATATTACTATTTAAAATCTTAATAAGCACTGTAGTTTGGTGTTACTTTTAACTTAAATTGAATTTTCCCATTATGAATTAAAGGCCCGCGTTGGGCGTGGGCACTGAAGCGCTAGTATATAAATAAAGACGACAGGTCCCTTTGTGGGGGAGAGACACGTGGCATTTCCTTTTAGGTTTCTGCAATGACATCTGGCATGCCCATCTCATACAATTATACAACCGACAACTTCATTCCTTTTCCATCTTTTCTAATCTTATCCCTAATTCAAAATTATAGTTAAGAATTCTTTGTTGATTGAAGATGGCCGACTCTATTTGTCATTTGAATTCTTAATATAATTGAAACACAAATGCAGTCCATTCTAAATATATAATTTTGGACGCGACTCCAGTGCTTTTCTCTCAAAAGTTCTCTAACAAACAGCCTTTTGTATTCTTTCTCACTCCAGGCTAATCAAGGAAGCTCCTATGGCCTTATCTATCACTTCAAATTGCTATTTGACCTAATCTAGTAATTTCTTTGCATTTTCTCTTTTTTCAATGGACCCCTTATACCTCTAGTAATAGATGTTAGAATTATTTGTAAGGCCGCCTGATTAGCTTTAAGCCATTTTTCGTACTTTGATCTTTCTGCGGCAAGAGTTTCCTCTGAAGGAGTAGGAGGCTTAGGCTCATCAAAAGCAATTTCTAAGTCCAACCAGGTACTAGCAAGCATATATAATCATGTCCAACCATTCTAGGAAATTTGATCTGTCCAATGTGGGTATGGTTCTTAGTGTTGAAAGTGATGCCAAAGATCTTGCTACTGATAAAAAAAAAAAAAATATACGATTACATATTAGAATTTCATTTTAAATATTAATTATAACACTAGAATAAAAGCAATGAGTACATCATTGTTAACTACCTTTGGGTAAGAAAAAACAACATGCATAATTATTGACTTCTTTGATTAATAAGACCATATTGATTAATATAGTGTGATCAATAAGAATATTCATTTGGGTATAAATCATTCATAATTACATCACATATATCAAGAATGTCCTATTCCGATATCTATTCCATGAAAGATCGAATCTTTGGGCCCATCCTCATGACTTTTATGAAATCGTGATTTAGTGTTATTATAAGCGTACAAATTAATGGTGATATGTCCTTATTTCAATTTATAAATTAAACAATTCTTCATAACCGGGTTGCTTTGGAAACTACCACGTTAATCCAAATCATCATTCTCTAATTGAGATTACAATAATAACACTATCAATATGTCACATCTTTAATTGGATCCATTTATTTTCCTTAATGATCCAAAGTAACATTAATTCAACAATCCATTCTAAATTGGCATAGTAATACATAGGGCCTGTTTGGATAGCCAAGTAATGAAATGAAATGAACTTAAGTGAGCTACAATGCTATGAAGTTTCAACTCATTGGTGTTTGGATCAGCCAGGCCCGACAGACACGTGGATCCCGGCCATTTCAATGGATTCTACTCCTCTCCTCTCCTCTCCTCTTAACTGGATGAAGCCGATTCTACAACTGGACGAAGAAAAACGTTCCACATCTCAAGCAATCTCCCTCCCTCTCCCTCCCTCCCTCTCTCGATCTCTCGATAATGGGTTACAATTTATGGTTTCTAGACATGGTTTCAAGGATTGGGTTAGGGGTTACGATTTTGTTGCAGAGTTCCTTCTTCAACGGAAAATCGCAGCTGGAGGTCGGAAAAAGACAGGCAATTGTATATTCACTGTATGCCCCAAAATCGAAGAGCGTGATGGAGATCAAAAGCAAGTGATTTCCCATGGGACGGTATTGAAAATGACCCAATTTTTATACCCTTGTCAGCACATGTTGGAATTTGTGATTTTCTCTTCCTGGGTTTTTATTTTTGTAGTGTATGTTAATTGGGTTTTCAATTTCACGGGGTGGGTGCCATGCTCATGTTGGAAGAACTGGAAACTGAAGACTTGTAGCGAGATTACTATGCTTTCATGTAGTTTTTGTGTGGTTTAGTAATCTTGAATGGTTATGATGCATCCCATGTTGGAAGCATGGCTACAGTCTGAAGAATATGCGCTTTCATGAATGCTTGTGTAAGATTTCTATAAAGCAATTTTTTTTTTGTGTGTTTTCATTGTTTCTATTTGTTTATGTTTGAAGAAATGCAAACCTTTGATTCTTATGCATATGATTGTGAATTTGTGGTGTATGAATCCCCCCACCTCCCAATCCCAAATTACAATGCTCAGTTTTGTATGAATCAAATTTGATTCCGTTGCAAATCTATGATTGGTAAAATGTCATTGGTGTTGGGGATTTGAATGAGCTGGCAAAATTCCTGATTCATTTCAATTGAGTAGAAGCAGCGGACCTTTTCCACTATTGGACCATAATGTACTTAACCTGTCTTCTTTCTTGCACTGATCTAGTGTTGTATTGATGGTTTATAAGTGCAATCTACACAAAATATCTATTTCTGTTTGCCTTATTTCAAAAAATGTTAATAGACTGTAGAAGTTTTATTTCAATGAATGATAAGCACCAGGAATAATCAAAGGATGGTATACCAATATTTGCTCATATTGAGGAAGAAGCACCCAATTTGCATTTCTTAGATGCCATGTTGAACTTATTAGAGGAGTGGATAGAGAGATGATGTACTTAGGTCCTTTCCTTCATTGGAATTTCATATTTTGTGTTTCTTGTTTTTTATTTTGCTGTTATATGGATTTATTATCAGCTCTTTTGGATTTCTTTGAATCTCAATATTTTTCCATAAAATCTTCATTACTGGCAGGAAAGAATTGCTTTACCTCTGCAAGGACAGTTATGGGTTTATGTGGTCAATGAGTAGTCAATGCAATGTTTGGATGTCCCCTTACTGTAAGTTGGCAGTTGGGAGATCTTACCCAGTGAGTTCTTCTCTGTTCTCTTTGTCCTTATTCAATCTCATTCTTCTTGTATCACTTGTAAATGGTGGATCTTTTCTTGTTTGGTAGTTGAATTTGATTTTGAATTTGAGATCTCTGTGTCAGTAGATTTTGGTTTTTGTGACATCTCTGCTTAGGCACGGATTTGTTTTTGGATATGAGGTATTTGGTATTGCTACAAACTAAATGTGGTGGTGTTGTAGTGAGTTCCAATCGCTAGTCGAAGAAATTGGACGCTTTGTTGCCTTGTTATGTTAAAAAAGGATGTCATTGTGTTTAATTGCAATTAGAGAGCATCCAAATAGTGGATTAGGGAAATATATAGCTCAGCATTGGCTTCTTTGTATATTTTTACTTGCCATCACTCTTGGTATTGACATTATTGGGAATTGAAAGGAAATGCAGTGTAAGAAGCTGGCAGTCATCAACAACTATTTCACTGCAATCTTGCTTTGTTCTTTCCTTAAAATTATTTGCTTCGGATATTAGGCCTTTAATGGCAACACTACCATGTGTTCCTTTGCCTGTTTTGAGATCTTAACTTTTGAGAAATGATCACATGCTGCCCCAACCCATGCTATGTACCTCCTATATAGTTGTGATGGTTGATTCTATGCAACTAGGCCACTCAAAATACCTACCCCATGGGGAACTGTTATTGGTCCAGAATTTCATTCCAAATCAGAGTTGGGAATGGTCATTTGCAAATTAAATTATTTACTCCGTTATGTTTATCAATTCTTTTATGCATGATCAATCCAACTGTGACATTTTAAACATGGGTAACAGTGGGCCCTACAGATTTTATAGGGTGGCAAATGACCCTTCCTCTCGCTATTTTGTAGAAACCTGTCATGATGTTTTATGTTTTGTATAATTCTGTTGCTGAGACAAACGGTGGTGGGAAGGGACTTATATTGACTTTTGTGTCTATATTTCCGTTATGTTTGTGTTTTTTTCCCAGCGTGTTAAAACTTTTAAATTCCATAAGCTGTTGGACTAGACTTTTTTTTCTTCGGTTTTTCATATTCTTGATTATGTTGGTGGTTGCTTCATGTTATTAAATTGTTTTTTTGTTCTCTTTGAAGTCATATACTATTATATACTTTGATTATACAAAATATATCATCTATCATGTGGAAATAAACTTTAACTTCCTTAATCTACCTCTTAAAAATGTGCTAAAATTAAAAACATCTTATAATTAATCCATACCGTTCAGATTGAAGATCCAATCAGTACAAACTCATGAGAGAAAACAGATCAAAATTCCGAGTTCGTATGAGTCTATTATCATTAAAATAAATTCTGGATCATTCATTATTATTATTTTGTTGATAATACAAATCGCAATCAGTAAAATTTATAAAAGATAATCCTGGTGTTCAATAACTGTAACAGTTCTGATTTGATCAATTTAACAACATTTAAGATTAATTAGATATTTTATGTGATCAAGCAATACTCCTTGATTTGATCAGATCAGGGGCCCATTCAAACTACCAGAATTTAATTGAAACTCAGATCTATCTATTACATCCTTGAATGGTCCACAGTTATGTCCAGAATGCCCAGATCAGCAAGTCACAGTGAACTTTTAGTAAGTACTAGTATGTACACAAGACAAGATCAGGGCTGAATTTGTAGGCTTCAATTTGATCAGTTCTGGATCTATTTTGGGCCAATTGATTTTACCCTTAGGTTTTATCTAATAAGTGGGTCATTCTGGAAACTTTCATCCAAATTGAACCGGGCCTAGTGGGCCCTTAATGGGACAGCCCAACCCGATTTGACCCAACCATGACCCAAATTTAACTTAACCTGACTTAGAGAAGAATGGGCCAGGTCAGGCGGGTCAACCTGAACCTAGATCCAGACCTGGCCTAGGCAGCAAGGCAGGACCATTTGGGGATGGGACCAGGGGGGATGGAAAGATCTTTGTGAAACCACCCCAAGTATCAAGTTTGACCCCAAACCCATGCTCCTAATCCCTTTATCCGTGGCCCACAAATTTAATGACTTCATATTCAAAAAAATATTCAACCCTCGATCCAACGGTTCGGTCCATTCGGATGTGCGCCAATCATTGGGATTAGTGCCTATCAAGGGGTTCCCTATTGATTGCTAGGTTTGGATGGGTTGCTAGTTGGGCCCCGCAAAAGAGTTCTTATATAATAGGAGAGAACTAGTTCTCACTTAAATATCTCCCTATTTATTATAAGGGAAAAAAAAACTTTTTTTTGATGAAAGGCATGATCAAAGGCACTAATAAAGTGAAAACATTAAAGCCACAAACGTTTAATCCTCTTTCTAATTTCTTTTTAAATTTCATAAAAAAAAAACTAAAATTTTCATTCCCAACCTCTTTCAGATTAACTTTTCTCAGTTATTTGAGTTTGATTCCCGGAATAACCAAATTTCAGAATAGGATAAAATAAATATAATTGATTATTTGTTATACCCAAAACCAAGAGCTCTATGCCAAATGTTAGAATTTCTCGTCATTCCAAGATGTTGACTATAAACAAATAATAAATTTGAGATATGATAGACTCATACCTGAATCGATAGCTCTCCCTTGTTTCTTATCCAGTAAAAGGCTGGTCTTGTGAGGTGTTTACAACTTTTCTGAAACATTTTTCTTTTCATTCTCTCTTAAGTGATGAAACTAAGGGTTTCTTTTACGGAGAGACTTTCCTCCCGTCCAGGAAAGACTTCAAAAAGCTCCTTAATATGTTCCCACAATTAGCATACGTAAGAATGACAACTAAATCCATAATTTTTTACCAAGATCAATGCCTTATTTAGACGCATAATTGGGCTAACCTATGTGGTCATATTGGGCCACAAAATAAATGATCCAACATTATGTAGTTGACATCTTATTGGCCTCTAAGAGCATCGGTCTCTTATAAGAGATTAAAAAGTTGCTGACTTAGCACTTTGAAATAAAGGACAGAGGATTTTATGATTATATTACAGATGAACCGACTTGCTTGACGTGATCAGTTATTCAAACTCTAATTTTGTAGCATGCCTCAATAGCAAAAAAACCTACGGTTGGATATATCTTTTTACTAGTAGGAGGATCAATCTCATGAAAGAGGCAAAACAGTCACTGGTTATGAACTCTAGAATAAAATGCAAAACAGTCTCTGGTTATGAACTCTAGAATAAAATCAAAGTTCGTGGCATGCTATGATGCCACATCACAAATTCTTTTTTTAAAAAGTAAAAAAAACAATATGAGTCCATAAAGCACATCAACATAAGGTTGATGACAATGCATCCACTGACCAACGTATTGGTGCAAAGTATGCATAAAGATCATGTAACCTTATGAGCATAGTCAGTTATATGGAACAAAGTTAGTATGGACATGGACATGCTGTTTCTTGTTTTGTTTTCCTACTTAAAACAGTGCACTTTCAATTTATAAATAGGTCTTAGAGTAAAGTGAACCTTTAGATAGATCTAAGGACTCCAATACAGTATGTTTATCCGTATAGTATACATTAACGACTTTAATTTGAAAATGAGAATGGAAGTAGTGTGACATGATTAGGTCTCATGTATGTGGTGTAAGGACCCGTCCCTAGAAATACCTAGTGGGACTCAATTTGACCAAGTCAACCCTAGGTTATCCTATTTAATAGGTGGTTAGCATGAGTAGTTAGTAATTCCCATTAATTTAGCATAATTTATAAGATTAAGACTCTTGGGAGATTAATAGTGGTTTCCTAGAATTAATTTGCTAATTAGAAGCCTTTAGTTGTAATCTTAACTATACGTGTGTTTTCCTTAGAGAGTTATGCAATTTATCTTAGAATGACCCAACCACCCATGGCCTAACCCATTAGCCCATTAATTATATGAGGGTACTCTAGTCTTTCCTACCCCACCTTTTTCCTCCTTTTTGGAAATCCCAATACCTTAAATGACTTTGGCTCCTTTATTGTCAACCAAGTAAATATGGGTACTTTTGTCATTATAAATAGCCTACCTTTGTTGCCCTTAGGCTCCTTTATTCACAACCACTCATTTGAGGATACTTTAGTCATTAAAAGTGAATTCCAAAAGTACCCTAGTCCTTATCCTTTATTTCTATTAGCCACCAAGGACCCTTTAGTCATTGCATTTAAACATTCCCCAAATACCTTAGTCCTTATCCTTTATTTCTATTAGCCACCAAGGACACCTTGGACATTTTCCATTCCACCTAATCTATATAAGAAACCTACTACAAGCTTTTCAAACATTTCATACACTTTCTTCCTCTCATTCACTACAATTTCCCTCCCATCTCTCTCTCTCTAAGTTAGAGATTAGGGTCTCTCTCTCTAAATCTTAACCCTCCATATACTAGAAGCAAGAGCCTCATCTACATGCTAAGGAGCTTATGTCATCTCCTAGATCTCTTATCCCTCTCCAAGTAAAGGTAATCCTCTTTTTCTCTTTCTAATTCCTTTGTAGTATAGTTCTTTCTATTAGATTTCTCTTCCTTATGCATTTCTCTCTTTGGGAATGGGTGTAGAGATTGTAGATTCAGCTATTGGGGTGATCTTAGAGCTATTGGAGTGAAGCCCAAGCTAATTAACGAGTTTTCTTCCTAATTAGGCAAGTAGACATGCTTGGATTCTTTAATTAAATTGATTAACATGCTTAGATTGTTAATTACTGTCTTTTATGGTTGTATGGCATGATTTATGTGATTGGATGGTTGATTGGATTGTATTATGGATGGATTGTTATTCTAAGCTCTTTTTATGTGTTTTTGGCCATTGATGGATGAGAATCCCCCATTTGGAAGATCAATTGCCTATTTGTGATGAGATCATGATGTTAGAAGTGTATTTGATGTATGGAGGTGATTGGTGCAAATCTGAGATGTATTTGATGGAATTTTGTTGGAAAATGGAAGAGGACAGAATCCTGAAAATTAGGGTTTCGTGTGTCCCCGGTTGACCTGGTCACTCAGGATGTTGACCGGGCACACAGAGGACTTCCCCCTCAATTGGGAACAAAAAATGGTCTCAGGGTACTTGACCCAGTGTACCCGGTTGACTGGCCACACTAAGAAATCCCTCACCTGCCAGATGTTTATTATAATGTCTGTAGTGTCCCCGGTCGACCCGGAGGTGACTGTGTTTTCTGACTCTCAGTTAGCTATCCAGTTTCACAGAGTACCAGGTCGACTCGTGGACCCATGATGTCGACTCGGTACATTGTGAACATCAATTTCTCAGATTTAGTTCCCTCTTATGATCTGATCATGTGTGCGCCCCGTTGACCTTCCATTTGGACTGTTTGGGACACGCTAGACATGAGTCAAGGGCCAGGCTTAATCTTGACCCGTGTAGCCACCTAAGTAGGGTCTTGGGTTGTAAAACGGAATCTGATTCAAGGGTTATGGATGTCTTATGATGCTAAATACTTACAGGAGCACCAAGGATACTTAATAAGCATCTGGGACTCCGTGATCACTGTCTTGGGAGTGGGACCCTGGACCTGAATATAGGGGCATCGATCATCCATGGATTTGTGACATGTGGTACTTATGTTGATGAAACAGACACTAAGGCTAGCTGATGGTCCGAACCTTTGATGTAGGCCTCGAGAGGTGTTATAAATCATGACATTGCACTTAGGCTCTAATCCATGATCACAGTCCGTATTGGATGAAATGTCGGGATATTGCACTTGAAGTCCTGACCTGTAATATTGGAAACTTACGGTAGATATTGATAGACGGACTATATAATGAGATAATACTAATTAAGCGTATAGAGAAGCGGAGCTTATAAGGGTATGCATTATTAGTTGTTGTGAATCACAAGGATGGATTAGCTATACCCGAACTCCGTGCCTCGTACCCTTGATTATTATCATCTCATATTATGGATAATAAGGCTATCCAGTTCGGAGTACCCCCACCTACTGATCTGTAGGTTTATGGATGTATGATTGGTCTGCCGAGGGTTATGATGCCGGCACAGACATTGATATTGTGATGTGGTTGAGTATAATAGATACCGATGAGTGATCGGGTGCCGAGACCGCCGGCATTCGGACCGGGTACATGAGTGGTGAGGTAGATCTAGCACGTAAGACCAATGGCTGGGACTTGGCTGTGGCTATGGATGAGTGATGAGGTAGATCTAGCACGTAAGACCAATGGCTGGGACTTGGCCGTGGCTATGGATATTAATGGACTTTTGTACGCTCCTATTCGATGTGACGGCGGCGATGGGTGGCTATGACGCCTATGTCTGATGTCCATCGACAGTTGTTGGGATGACATTGATGGGTTGACTCTGACCTCCCGCGCCCTTGTACTTCAACTGTGGACGTACCTTTGTGTGCTCTTATGGATGTATATTGGATGTATGAATATTATATATTGTGGATGTTGTTGCTTGTTGTCTTTAACTGTCGACCTTGTTACGGTTGGATATGGATACGATGGTTACGAATGTGGGGATGTTAGTTCCGCAGGTTACTCCTGTGACCAGTGAACTCTGATGTGCTTGTATGATTTATATGATGTCTTAATGATGATGGCTTCTCTTATCTACCTGATATGCTGTATCAAACATCTGTTATATAAATATCTCGATTATCGTTCATGCACTACACTCTACACCATTTTTTGTGGCACTCTGATATTCTATATAATCATCGAGATACTAATCACGCAGGTACAGCTGGGATCAGGTATGGTCTTCTTCCTTATCTATTAATATAATGTATTGCCATCTAAACATGCCTATTTGCCTGGCTCATTGAGCCTGATCCAATCCTTGGTGTTTTCAGGTATCTTCTCTTTCCGCTTTCTTTGATGGTAGAATTGTTTGGCGGCTGATACGTTGCCGCAGGGTTCAGAGAATGATGCAGTTGGTGCATCATGAGACGTCTATTACATAGATCTCTATTCTTTCCTTCTCTTGTAGCTGTCCGTGTGGCCTAGGATTGAATAGTTTGTTTAATTATGGAAAGTACCTTTTAATCCCTTAAATGGAAATAAAATTCTAAGGCTTTGTCCATTTACTTGCTCATATGAGATTCACACTTGATTATATTATTGGATTTTCCGCATCTCTTGAGTACTTTCTCGTAGCATCCCGAGATTCGAGACGCCCAAATTTTGGGACGTTACATGTGGTGAGCCTTGATCCATATATAACTGCATTTGATGAGTATAGGTTCAATCAAATAGAGATATGGGATATTTTCTTGTAAAATCGAAGTGCACTCATCAAGTTTTCAAATGTTTGAACCAAGAAAGTGTCATTTTTTAAATATTTTATAAAATAAATCTAATATGTTTTGCTTTGGACCAAGTGGGAGAATGTTAAAATCTCAAGGTGGCACAACAACAAATCCCTCGAATATTTCCTTTTGAAATTAACAAGTCCTTGGTTCATTGAATATAAACCCATTTAGGTTTTCCATTTGACAAAGATAGTATTAGTCTCATATTTCTATGATGGAAAGAAATCATTCGGGTATCATTTAATAGAGCTCATTGTTGCTCCTTTTGTCCATTGTTATCAATTTCGTTTCCGACCGGTCTAGTCTCCATAATGAAATGTCTCAGTCGATTTTGGATTTCAGTGAGATGTTTTGGAGTTGGGTTTCTGAAAGATATTCTAAAAAAATAAAAATAAAATATATTTATGCATTCAATTAATTATGATAAAACAATATTATAACATACAAGTACAAATTTTAAGTACATTCATTACCACAATAAAGTTTAAACACATTTTTCATAATAGTAAAATTAAGTTAATAACCTTTAAGATTGATGTTTGGACCCATTCCCCACAACATTTCATTCATTTCGAAAGCTTAAAAAACTCCTTCTGTTTCAGCCAATTTTGGCCAAAATCCATGTTTTGGTTTGAAATTGACTAAAAGTCAAACCAAAAAGTTATACTATGCATTTTGTTTTGGCTTGATGGCCGAAACGAAACAATATCGATAACTATGCTCTAGCCTTGTATACAAAACACAGACGGTTCCATCTCCAATGTCGAAGGGAGGAATAGAGGTAAAGATCTCATAAATTATATGGGTAATAAAAAAGCCTGATCATAGGTCCAGACCGCTCATTTCACATTTCATCATGGCGATAGATATGGTTTAAGTTATGCTAAATCATATTTTTAAATTCTGACAATTGATTTATGGAACTCTAGATAGAACCATGGTCTTGCTTATGTTTTTCCAACAGACTTGGCTCACGTTTGAAGATGGTTTAATTAAGTTCACGTACATAAATCATAAATGTATATAGAGGGCGAGGCGAGTCCGAGCCCAAAGACGAGTTCAGCTGGTCTATTGATGTAAGAAGGGCTGAGGTTTGAGCTTGGCTCTACTCAAACTCGACTCACTTGTGTACTCTTGGGTCCATCGGCCTTGCATGTCTAACACTCTAAGTGTAAGACCCGACCCCTAATTTCCTTGATTAGTGTATTTTTTTGCTGTGGGTTAGTTCTCTAAGTGAGATTTGATCCTAATCGAGCTGGTTTGTAGTTTAATATAGTATTCTATAGCTTTGGGGAATTTTTGAGAGCCGTTTGATATAGTCAGACACGCTTGGGAGGCCCTGTGCAGTGTAAGCATGGGGGGATAATTCTAGTTTTCCGATTTAATCGTGATTTTGATCTCATTTGAATGATTTTATTATTTTCTACAACTTTCGTTTCCGACCCGTCAGTGTTTGAAGCCCAGAAACCCAAGTTTTGGCCCAAAAGGATAAAATTGACTTTTCATACCCAAAGTTGGATACGAATTTCGAAATTCCAGAACCATGTCAAAAGTATACTTTTCGGAAATTAGATTTTTCGAGGATCATTTTATCCTTTTTCGTCGATCTCGTCCGAGGCTCGCAAGACCATGTTTTAGCCAACGCAAGATTCAGATCGGTTGGGCCCCACTTCCCACTCACTTAAGTCATCCCTCTCCTTTGCCCATGTTCAGAATTCATTCCTGCAACTTTCAGATCTAGGGCAAAGAAGAGAAAGGACTTTTCTCCTCAATCTTCTTCCTCTTGCATACCATTACTAGAGAGCTCCATTTGCAAATCTGAGACCATCTTCTTCTTCCTCTCCTTCCAAGCCTTCCATTTCTGCAATTTTCATGGAGTTTCCAACTAATCAACTACTCCATCTTCCTCCTTGCTTCTTGTTTGGGCATTTCCAGGTAGGAGCTCCAACGACCCACCTCTTTAATGGGGTTCTTTTAGCTCATGAAGAGCTTATTTCTTTAACATGCAAACCCATTTTCGAAATGGGGTTTTGGTTTTCAAAATTTATTTGGTTTTGAGGTGTTTTCTTGGGGCTTTTTTTGTAGAAGCTAGGTTCAACTGTAGGAGGGGATCTTGGAGGAGGTTTTTGTGTTGCATTGGACCAAGGCAAGTGATCTCTTTAGCTTTTCCTTGTACATGTTAAGTATGGAGACTATTTTGATTTCAAGCGTGTGATTTCATTTACTAATCTTACATTTGTGTGTATAATAACAAGGTTGGTTGGTTTTGAAATCTACTTTTAAGCTAGCATGCATATGTTTCTAGTATGGCTCGAAAACCCTTCTTTTGTATCAAGTTTGAATTCTGTTTTTGTTTGATTTTTACTAGTTTTGAATGGCTTGGTTGATGGTTATTGATGATTTGGAGAATGGAGGTGTTTGGGGTGTAATTGATAAAGGAATTGAGCCCTTGGAGAGCATGTAGGCTTAGGGAAATTGCAGGGTCCTGTACAGCAAAGAAAAGAAAAGGGGGAAGGATAGAAGAATGGTGGGAATCTGACTCGAAATGCACTGCCCGTACAGGGTCGGTCAGTCATCGGTTAGCTGTCGGCTAGCCAAAATACCCATTTCGACCAACCGACAGCCAACCGAAGTAGTTATGTTCCTTTTCCAGTAGCTTGCATTGCATCAGGGAGCCGTCGGTCAGCTGGCGGCTAACCGAACCACCCCATTTCGGTTAGTCGACAACCAACCGATTTTCAGTTCGGTCAGCTTTCCAGATGCTGTATGTCCTGATCTGGGTCCAGGCGGTCAGTCGTTGGTCAGGTGGCGGCTAGCCGACATGTTTTACTTCGGCTAGCCGACAGGTGACCGAGAGCTGACCGCTGACCGAAATTACAAAATAAGCGGATTTTCGTGGGGATAAAAATGAGACTATGCTAAGGACTTTTAACTTGACATTGTGCATGTGAAATCTAAAATACCTTTTTAACTTCGGGGGTACCAATCCGTTTTATTTTCCAATATTTGGGTTTCAATTACACAATGGTCAATGAATGGTCTTAACATTCAGACTATGCTAAGGACTTTTAACTTGACATTGTGCATGTGAAATCTAAAATAACTTTTTAACTTCGGGGGCACCAATCCGTTTTATTTTTCAGTATTTGGGTTTCAATTACACAATGGTCAATGAATGGTCTTAACATATGCTTGATGGACTTCGTGTTTGTGAACTTCAGTTTTGATACAATGAATATCATCGTGTACTCGTTTTAAATTTCAAGTATAAGCTTGTTCAAGATTTATTTCAAGAACCAAAAAGGGGGTCACTTCCTAAATTAGTTACGCATATAATTTATGCTATCTTTCTAGCTTTGCTGTGCTTGTATGACAAGTGATTTTTCCCTTGATTTCGACATGTTTAGAATGTGTATCGCCGTGTTTTGTGCATTCATGAATTAAAATGAATACCATTGAGCTTGGACTGCCCCTTCAGTCTGATCCACTGTCCGGGGGTCCTTAAATATGTGGACTATCAGCAGATTAGTCGTGTATTATATTACAAATCGTGCGTGTTCCGATTCCGCGGCCGGCCTCCCGTCTACCTTGTGTGGAGTGGGATCGTGTTTTGCGTGTCGTGCTTGTCATGTGTACTTGCTCTTATCATCATGTATGATGGAGAAAGGATGGGCTCTTTGTGAATTTAACTATTCATGATATTATATGTATTCATGTTAGTTTCGTTTCGTATATCGTTCATGGACTTTTGTTTTCTTGATAAGTATCTTGTTCACGCATTGTTTTAAACTTTGTAGATCTGTTTTAAATTCAGTAAATTATTTTCAATATTGTTTCTTTTAAACTTTCATTTTGTTTATGCTCTTGCCTAAATTGATCACCTGCCAGACCGTCGTGTCTGATATACTACTTTGGTGCTCTAGGTAGCAGGTCCTCGTCTTGAGCTAGTTCGTGTGCAGATGGCTGTAGGGCCACGAGTTTCGTAGGTTGTTGTGTCTTGGATGTCATATAGATGTCGAGCTTTACTCCGGAGTTACGTTACACCCCTGGGTAGCATTTGTGCTTAGCTTGTTATTTTGTACGGCTTTTGTTATCCTTTTTCCTTGGGATTGTAATTAATGTACTTGTTAATTTATAACTTGAATATGCTTGGGTAATGATCATTGTGTTACTGTCAACTCTGTATATGCATGTTATTATCTTGGTTTGTTCCAGTCTGAGTATGAGCATTCCTATGACAGCTTTATGCTGAAGGGTTGAGTGCGACGCGGAATTCAATGACCATGGGTCACAACGCCACGTAAGCTTTTGCGAAATGTTTTGGATGTGTTGGAAATTTTACCTTCCTCACACACGCAGATCCTAGGGAGAAATATTAATTATCACTTACTTCCCAATTCGCATCCCCGAGGTTGGACCACTGCGGGGATCCGGGTTCGGGGGCGTGACACTAAGCACTATGAATTTTTCATATTCCTTAACAATCGGTATATACTGCAACAGAAATCTAAAGGTAAAGGGTACATATATAGCTACACAAGTGATATGGGAATAAAATGCATATATAGTTGTCACAACTATTAATAAAGCCCCCATTACAATGTAGGAGATCATCTACTTATTAATCTAACCACACTCAAAACATAGATTTATCTTAGACCCTTTTAGTCATGGAAAAGATAATATTGACATGCTTGGTTTTCTCCTTTGCCAGGTGCTCTCCAACATTTTCTTGCATACTTTTCAAACAACTCATCTATTATCTCTGCCCAAAATGATTTGCAATCAGGGATTCTGTCACAGCTCTTATGCACTTGGCCACATTCTGACCGCTGGCCTTCTTGTCAAAAAAGTAGTATTCACTATCATCATTGTCATTAGTATCCCAATTTATTTCAGTAATTTGCAGTTGATCAAGAACAAACGAACCCTCCATGGCGATCACAGCCTTCAGCTCCTTGACAAAAGGGGTGTAATAGGGTAGATCAAATGAATCTAATTTTGCCTCTTTGATGACTCCCTGATTTCAATCAATGAAATGGCATGGTCACTTGAGCAATATATCTCAACTAATTCTAACCTTAACAATTATACTAATTTTTGGAGTACAAGGATATAGGGCTGAACTGGGTTTTTAAATACCAAAATACCCATAAGGGCTGAGGTGGAAATTTTGGGTATGAATCCAAGACTTGGGCCCATTTCTACTTGGGGCGCTTGGGTTCATTTCATGGACCCAAATAAGGCTTGGGTCCAGGTCCATCAGACCCAATTACCCATGATACCACCATTATATATTGCATATATATCTAAAATAAGAAAAGAAAAAATAAAAGAGAAAAGAGGGGAATTGTCTAACATTTTTGATAGTTGGAATTGAAAGGATATCATCTTTATAAGTTTAGATTACCCGTGAGACCATTCCCTTGAGTGCTTGCGCTAATAACTCCCGGAGGTGGCAACAATCTCCACTGGAGGGTTCCTCAGCTTTCCTCCCCATTAGTGTTAGGACCATACGCCCTCCACAAGTCATTTCTTCTGACCGAAACTTGAGAAACAATGAAAAATCACTTTGAAATTAGTCTAAGTAAGCTTTAAATACAGCAGGAGGGCTTGACTTAGCCATGTAAATATTCCCCTTGTTTATTGGAAGACCCATATCACTTTGAAGTCCTTGAGGAACCTAAACATTCATTAATTCATGGTTTGGCATCAGAATTCAAAAGAAATAACTATAGCAAGGGCTCATAGATTCAATTGGGTCACGTTCAAATGGGGCTGAATAATTCTGGATATCAACCAAGGGCCCAACCTCAACCAGACCATTCTAATGAGCCACATAATTCGGTTAACTCAGCCGAGCTTGACTGAGTTAAAAAAACTATAATTACTGCTGAAATATGAAAAATGCTCACCTGAGAGAGCCAATGGACACTGTAGGAAGAATGAACAAAGTCTAGGAAATTTATTGGGAAAAGCCTCCCATAAAAGGAACCGGGCACCCCTGCAATCAAACATGTTCCAAGAGGGAGGCCCTTCTCTTCCTTAAGTGTGTAATAGAACTCTGGCAGAGACATGGAAATTGTGTTGAAATCATTCCCTGGAAGGTCATTCAAGAATAATCTCAACTCGGGCATGCTACGTTGTAGCTGACTGCATCGCTCGTGGGTCACATCTATGATCTCTTTGATTACCAATAAGGTGTTGGGTCCTGAAGAGCAACCCAAGTCTGCTATGTTCAAGCTCTTTGGAAAACTGGTGCCATAGGGATTAGGGACAGAATCTTCTACCAAGGATCTTGCCTTTGATATTGCTATTTTCTGGTCAAAGAATGCAAGAGGTCAGGAAGTTCTCAGTTCGGTGGTGATTTGGAAAAGAGAAAAGAAATACATGGGTACATATATGGTGGACCTGGACCCGATTAATCGGGTTTAGTTGGGTCAAATATGGTTACTACTATTCTATATTTCTATTAGATTTAATTGGGTTGGCAGAGGTGGGCTGCACTTTGACTGTACTATAATCTACTAGTTAACTCCATTTGACTACTTATTTTGCGCCCAAAAAAATACACTTGGCACAAAAACAATCTAAAGGTGGGCTACATGCACTTTGACTGTAGTGAAATATGGGCCTGCCCCAATACTTTGAGAAGTACTGTCCAAGAGCTGTAGGGATTTGAGAAAGTGTGACTATTGTCTTTTGTGAGAAAGAGAGATGTACAATTGCGAAACATCTGATTGCATGTGCATCACCCTAGCATTTTGTTCATCAGAACTTGGTCCCAATACCTGAACCCAACCAGCCAGACTCGGTATTTTTTTGGTTGAGTTCACAGAGGCCTTAGGTCTAATTCGGCCAATTTGAAAACCTGATGTTGAGTTTCCCTTAAATCAGATCAATAAACAATTCTGGCTGATAATAACAACTGTATAGTTTCCAAATAAAAAATTGAAAGAAGTTGGAATGTCTTATATAAGTAATCTTTACAGTTACTACTAAAAAAGTGATTTTTAGCGGCGTAAAAAAGCCTTTAGTGGAGTTTTTTTTTTTGGCTGCTAAAGGTTTCATAGTGGGGGGTGGGGGGGATGGATTAATGGAAAGGGTAAATTAGCCAAAAGTCCCTGCGCATGGTCTTCTAAGGCATCAAGGACAACAACTTTTTCTCTAATGTCTCTAGTCCAGACAGCTGGAGATACTTTGGTGAAAGGTCCCTAATATGCCACGTCATATATTTTCATGACTAATTTGCCCCTTTCAACCCTCATTTGAACTCCTGTCTTCTTTTTCTCTCTCATTTTTCATTTTCCATTCCTTTCCATGGTTTGGACTTTGGAGTATCGTTGCAGAGCACCTTTCGTCACCACCATGCCATGACTTCCGATTCTCTCTATTTCATTTCTTCAAAGATAGAATCGGTTTTGAAATCTCTCTCTCTTTATCCAAATCTCTCTCTGTACAACTGATTTAAAAGATAGTAGTTTGCTTTTTTGCTTGTTTTCCCTCTCTCTTTTCTCGATTGGATCATAGTCATCAAGTGTTCTTTTTTTAGATTTCAATTTTTATTAGAATATGATTTTTCGTATTCTGATTTTCGGTGTCGCCGAGCTCAGATAAATTTCCCAGAAACTCTGATAAACTGGACAAAAACTCAGACAAATTTGCCAAAACTCAGATAAATTTATCTGAGCTTTAACAAATTTATTTGAGTTTCTGGCAAAACTAAGACAAACTTATCTGAGTTTTGAACAACTTTTCTGAATGTGAGCCTGTGTGTCTGGGAAGAACTCTGTGCCTGGAAGCTCTGTGACATCTCCATCACTAGTGACTCTAACTGGGTAACTGAGCAGGTGGCCAGGCAAGTCGCGATCAAGGGTCTCACTCACGTAAAGGTCCCATTACTTGTCAGCTATCTTGTTCACCTTCTGGCTACACTCGATGCTCTTTGGCTGGAGGAAGGAGTCATCAAGCATGCCAAGGTGCTCATACCACAATGCCATCCGGAAACCATGGACCTGTCTGTGGGCTGGCTGCCTGGCTGCCAGGTGATGTGGTTGGTATCCTCCCATGGCTATTTCTGAGTCCCTCGATCGCACCATCCATTGACCTTTGATTGATGTTTGCTGACCCAATGATGATGTATTCATCATCAACTGTAACAGTTGAAAGCAAGAGTGAAAATTCTTGTTTTATAGTAGCAATACTTCCATTCATTTGTAGTACTATCAGTTTTGGATCATTCACTTGACTGTCTTGAATCAAAATAATCTCTCCATTTCAACACATGACCTTCCTATTGCCATCGATCCATCACATGACCCTGACAAAGATAAATTTACAAAACTCTGATAAAGATAAATTTATTTGAATTTCTGACAAAACTTAGACAAATTTATCTAAGTTTTGACAACTTTTCTGAGTTTCGAACAAATAGCTATGTAATGTGGTGCCATCCGACGACCCACATTCACCAAATTCAATCCCTAAATTATAGGTAATTCAAAACGGATTGACAAAAATCCTAAAAATTATGCCCAACTTGTGAGGTGTTTTTCTATAATATAACGACGGAATCTTGACTTGGTCTCCTAATAAAAGTTGTAGCCCTAGATGTGTAGATGATTCTAGGGATTTGAATCACCCGATTTGGGCTTCGAAAACTCAAGTTATGGCCCATTGAAATTTACTGGTAAAGATAGGAATTTTGGATCAGTTTTTCAGGCCTTATTTTGAAGCAACACTTGGAGGCCCAAACGAACTTGAATTTTTACGAACCAGACCTTTCTGAAAAGATTAAGACGTCTTCTAAAAACTTCATGAAGACCACTTTGTCGTTCTGAAACTCTAACGCCATCCAAACCTTAATGGAAGGAGAGAAGTTCATTTGAATTATTACTGAGCTTTGCCAAAACTCAGATAAATTGTCTGAGTTCTGCTTTTGCTGACGTGTACAAGGGTGTTTTTGTCTTTTCAATGAGTTACTTTTACAAAAGGACTGTCGTCAGTACGATAAAATATTATGGACCGTTTGTAATAAAAAACACAGTTGAGGGACCTCCGCCCAAATGCCCCTAATGGAAACTAGTCTGATGATTAACTTCATTTTCCTTGGTTGCATAGTAGGGTGGGTTCTTGTGAAAAACCACCTCTATGGCGCTTAATTTAAAGCCTTAGAGAAATCATTTTATACATTTTGTTCCAAAAGCTAATCAACTGCGTGGGGTGTGCATGCTGCGCACATCAAAGCAGGGCCCACCTGATCACCAATGAATTGCCCATAGATAGGGACCCCGCTAATAGTCACTGATTCTATGGATTTGCACCAATCCGAATAGATCGGACCATTGGATCAATTAAAATTTTACTCTATATATATTAATATAAAACCTTTTGGTGGCCATGAACCAAGGGATTAGGATGATGTGATGGGCCTTAAATCTTGTAGATAGTTAAGTCTCATCAAGACCTTTTGCCCCCCCCGCCCCCGCCCCGCCCCCGTGAGGTGTGCATGGGTTGCAAATTTTTTGTTTTCATTTTTTAGTGGCCCCTCAAAAAATTCTAAGAATCATACAATGTTAAAAAAAAAAGTAAGTTTTTTTTTCCATATTCCCCCTTACCCAAAAAAGTTTTTTTATTTACATAATGGCTCCCAAAGGCAAATTTTCTGGTTCCTTTTCTAAGTAGGATATCGCATATACTCACCTTTTTTTCCTAACTCAAGAAACTTTCTTCTCTTCGAATCAACGGATCAACTGGGTTTTGTTGAGAATAGTGCACAGTATAAGGGCAAAAATTGGTGTTTTACATTGTTTCTTGTTATACCGTCCACTCTACAAGGATTTTTTATAGAGTGGCTACCTACACTGCAAGTAGCTCTCCATACACTGTATTTAAAAGAAAAATAAAAAATAAAAAATTTCTAAACTATTCCTATCCCTCTCCTTCCTTCTCTTTCCCTGCTCGATCCCTGATCCGGCCACCTCCGCCCAACTCCACCGTCGCCGATCCCTCTCCCTCTCCCTCTCTCTCTCCGGGTTCCAGAAGTGTGGGTCAGTTTGTGATAATATGCGTGCCGGTTTGTGCAAGTGGTTGGGTAGGATGCATGGGCTCGATTTTCGAGTGGGTTCTGGTTATCTTGGGGTGAAAGAAGTTTCAGTGGGTTGGTCTTGGAGATAGGTGAGTGTGTGAGATGGGATCAGTGCTGGATGAACGTGAGTGGGAAAAAGAGGAAGTGACGAGGCTAAGTTGTAATGAAGTGGATGGGTGAAGATGAACGTGTTGGTGAGAAAAACAGAGAGAAGAAATAGATGGTTATGAATGATGAGGAGAGCAAAAAACAAAGTGATAAAAAAGCGAAGGTGGGATCTTTATTGGCGTGTTTGGTTAAGTGGCGACGAAGATGATGTATCGTGACGATGAGGTGCAGGTTGACTCTGCTTGGTTTGTGGGGTCATTGCAGATGGTGGCTCGGTTGTAATGAAGTGCAGTTGTTTAAGTCTCCCTCCCTCTCTCCCCCTCTCCCTCTCCGTCAATTTCTCTCTGTCGCTCCCTCCCCTTCGGTAGCACCGAGGGGATGCAGGGGGTGGGGATGTGGGTGGGTGCAGGGCTACTGAGAGAGAGGGAGAGGGAGAGGGAGAGGGGTAGGCGACGGGGTCGGGTGGAGATGGCTGGAGCAGGGAGAGGGAGAGAGAAGGAAGGAGAGGGATATGGGTAGTTTAGGAACTTATTTTTTTATTTTTTATTTTAAAAAAAATGTAGTGTGTGGAGAGCTATTTGGAGTGTGTTGGTAGCAACGCTCTTTTAGCCTACAAGGCAAAAACGAACTCTATGGGCACTTATACAGCCAAAATCTCCTTTTCTTTTATCGCTGTCCATTGAAAAATCATTTCTGGGCAAAGAGAGTGCACCAATTAATGCTTCTTTCAATTTGCAAACTATTTGTTTTGAATAATTCTTTTAAGATGAGTGATATTAAATACTTTGGTTTACGAAATGTTCTTGTAAATTAAACTCTTTAAGCTAAGGCCTAATAATTCCAACCTAATAAATTCAAATTGCTTGAAAGCACTACGCCTTATTTATAAAGTCTAGTACATCTCTAGTAGTAGGAGAGAACAACTCCTTATCCAAGTGGTAAAGAGCGGCAGTTCTCACATAGTTGCCCAGGGTTTGAGTCACGGATACGCCACTTTTTTCTTGCGTGTGTGCAAGCTTTCTTCCTTTGTGTGTGAGCTCTCTCTTTGGTCACAGACCCCTTGGCTGGGGTACCAAAAAAAAAAAACACTCTAGTCGGAGCTGGCCCCACCTTAAGTCGGTCACTTTTAAATACAAGATTGTACTACTTCTACTTCATTTCAATTATGCATTTTACTAATAGGGTAATATTCAGGTGAGAACTAGTTCTCACATATTATATGAGAACTTTTTTGTGGAGCCCAATTGTGGGCACCATTTGGGATGGGACCAGGGGGGATGGAAAGAACTACGTGAGACCACCCCAAGTATTAAGTTTGACCCCAAACCCATGCCCTTAACCCCTTCATCCGTGGCCCACAAGTTTAATGGCTTCATATTTAAAAAACTACTCAACCCTCGATCCAACGGTTCAGTCCATTCGGATGTGTGCCAATCCATGGGATTAGTGACTATCAGGGGGTTCCTTATTGGTTGCCAAGTTTAGATGGGTTTGCTAGTTGGGCCCCGTAAAAAAGTTCTCTTATAATAAGTGAGAGCTAGTTCTCACTTGAATATTTCCCTTACTAATAGGATAATATTTAGGTGAGAACTAGTTCTCACATATTATATGAGAACTTTTTTGTGGAGCCCAATTGTGGGCCCCATTTGGGATGGGACCAGGGAGATGGAAAGAACTACGTGAGACCATCCCAAGTATCAAGTTTGACCCCAAACCCATGCCCCTAACCCCTTCATCCGTGGCCCTAAAGTTTAATGACTTTATATTTTAAAAAATACTCAACCCTCTATCCAACGGTTCAGTCCATTCGGATGTATGCCAATCCTTGGGATTAGTGACTATCAGGGGGTTCCTTATTGGTTGTCAAGTTTGGATGGGTTTGCTAGTTGGGCCCCGTAAAATAGTTCTCACTTGAATATTTCCCTTACTAATAGGGTAATATTTAGGTGAGAACTAGTTCTCATATATTATATAAGAACTTTTTTGTGGGGCCCAATTGTGGGCCCTATTTGGGATGGGACCAGGGGGAATGGAAAGAACTACGTAAGACCACCCTAAGTATCAAGTTTGACTCCAAACTCATGCCCCTAACCCCTTCATCCGTGACCCACAAGTTTAATGACTTCATATTTTAAAAAATACTCAACTCTCGATTCAACGGTTCAGTCCATTTGGATGTGTGCCAATCCTTGGGATTAGTGACTATCAGGAGGTTCCTTATTGGTTGCCAAGTTTGGATGGGTTTGCTAATTGGGCGCCGCAAAAAAGTTCTCATATAATAAGTGAGAACTAGTTCTCACTTATTATATGAGAACTTTTTTGCGGGGCCCAATTGTGGGAAGGGAAATACTCAAGTGAGAACTAGTTCTCACTTATTATATGAGAACTTTTTTGCGGGGTCCAATTGTGGGCCTCATTTGGGATGGGACCAGGGGGGATGGAAAGAACTACGTGAGACCATCCCAAGTATCAAGTTTGACCCCAAACCCATGCCCCTAACCCCTTCATCCGTGGCCCACAAGTTTAATGACTTTATATTTAAAAAATTACTCAACCCTCGATCCAACAGTTCAGTCCATTCAAATGTATGCCAATCTTTGGGATTAGTGACTATCACGGGGTTCCTTATTGGTTGCCAAGTTTGGATGGGTTTGCTAGTTGGGCCCCGCAAAAAAGTTCTCATATTAGGGTGCTAATTTTGACTAGAGTGAAATTTAGGGTAGAGTTAAAACAAGGACAACTATTTCGGCCAATATGAATTAAAATACGGACCCATTATGGATATATAGTATGGACTCAAATAAATTAGTTCATTGAACTCAAAATGCAAATCAGATTAATCAGAAAGCAAATCAAAAGAACCCAGCCTTGAATCAAGTTAAGTATTGACTTACAAATTACATACTTGAATTTGAACTGGTCAAATAAAGAACAAAATCACTGACTTCAATAAGGTGATCCATTAGGATAAAATGGACTAATTAACCAAATTATTAGGGCTGCACAGAACCGGACCGCAGACCGGACCGGACCATAAAACCGGTCCGGACCGGACCGGATTTGCGGTCTTGGTGGTCCAAATCCGGACCGGACCGGACCGCATTTATTAAAATATATTTTTTTTATTTTTTTTTCATAATCTTTGAGCCCATGAGGCATGAGCCCAGCACCCATTTGTAAAGCCCATCATTCATTCATTTGACATTTGCCCACTTTTTAGATGTGAGGTGAAAATGAAAAAAAAAAATGGAAAAAAAAAAAAAAAGGAAACCGGTCAGGACCACTTAAAGTGGTCCAACTGGACCGGACCGGACCGGACCGCTTATAAGTGGTCCGGTCCGGTCCTTCATTTTGGGCCGGACCGGAAATCCGGTCCGACCGGATTCCGGTCCGAAAACCGGACCGGAAATCCGGTCGATCACCCCTACCCTGAACTATTTTCCCAGTGTTTTGAGAGAGAGAGAGAGAGAGAAAGAGACCTGCAGAGATGAGTTACTAGCATAGCTAGTATCTCCAGCTCCTCCAACCATATGAAGAACTCTCATTACATTCATAACTTCTTCTTTTAATGAATGGAAATCTCTCAGTTGAACTTTCTTCAGAAAACCCTACAAACTCTTTGTTGGTGTGTGAGCCAAACGTACGCTATTTATAAGGAGCCCTGAGTCCCCACCCCACTCAAAAGAATGCAGAACCCAAGATTTCTGT
Organism: Litsea cubeba; assembly: GCA_012931725.1. NCBI lineage: Eukaryota > Viridiplantae > Streptophyta > Magnoliopsida > Laurales > Lauraceae > Litsea > Litsea cubeba. The sequence continues at coordinate 10,409,731 of CM022955.1, read as the reverse complement.
CTTAGTTTCATTTCAAAAGGTATGTATAATCAAGTGAAGCAAAATGATCCAAGTACAAACTGCCTACGCACAGAAGTCATGATCCGTAAAAGAAATGTCCGGCCACGTGATTCGCATTTCAGGTCATTCTCACCCGAGGCACTCATCGTCAAGTGGTGTGGGCGCACATGGTTTCACATTAGTTTCTCTAAGTCTTAGGGCATGTTTGATTGTTTACCACTTTTCCATGGAAAAGTGTGTCGTTTTCCTCGGAAAACCCGGTTTTCCTGTGTTTGGTGCAGAGAAATTCCATGGAAACTGTTTCCATCCTAGTCAGCATTTTCTTTGAAAAGTGAGGAAATGAATTTCTCATAAGGGGGTATAGGAATTGCTTTTCCTCATAAAACTCATCACAACTATTTAAGATCATTTCCACACGGGAGATTCTATATGCACCCACTACTATTGCTGTATGCACCCACTTGCTGAACTCACCCCCCCCCTTTTATTTTCTTAAAAACGTTTTGCTGAGCCCACCCACCATATTTCCCAAACTGCCCACGCTCTATTCCTCTTCGTTCTCCTCTGCATTTCCCTCGTCGACCCAATTCGAAAAAACGAGCAAAGGCATCATTGGACATCGCTTCTCCTCCTCTTGCCTTCCCTCTTCTCGGTCGTTCTCCCTCCAAAGAGCATCAGTGCACATCGTTCCTTCTTCTTCTTCTTCTTCACAGGACGCGTGAGGTAAGTTCTTCTTTTTCCTTTTTCTTGTTCTTCATACGTTTATCATGTTTACATTCCTTTTAGGTCGTAATTTCTTTGTTAGATAGTAGATAAGTATATTACGAGCTAATTCATGTGCATTCGAAGTACTGAATCTCTTCACTTTGCCCAAAATCGTGGTATTTTTCGCGATCTGCTCGGCAATGCAGAACCGTGCACCAAATGTTGTGCACGGCAAATGTTTACTGTGCATGGAATTTTTGCACGATAAAAGAAACCGTGCATAAATGTTTTGCACGGAACCTGTAAACCGTGCAAAACAAATATGCACGGTAAACATATACCGTGCATAAAATTGTTGCACGGAAAAGTTGTGCCGTGCAGAACGATTTTGCACGACACAATTGAACTGAGCAGTACAAGAAAAAAAGATTTCTTCGTATAATGATTTTTTCTTCCTAATGATTTTTATTTTAAATCCAGATTTGAAGATATGCCTAGGAGACCAGCTCGCCGTATTGGTGGCATCTCACATCCTACCGGTGGACGTGGTAGTACTTCTAGCGATCCACCCAGAGTGCGGGTGAAGGTTGGCATTGCTAGACCTCCTCGCCGTCAACGGCCAACGGCGTCTGAACGAAGACGCAAATTACGGCAGGATCCACTGCCTGAGAGCTCTTCAGAGGATGATTCCTCAGAGGATGAGGCAGGGCCGTCTAGTCCTCCCCAACCGTCCAGTACTCCGATTGCGCCAGTAGGGGAGGATGATTCCTCAGAGGACCAGGCACAGCCACCCAGTCCTCATGCCTCGGCAGCAGGGGATGGACCTATTCCAGGCGGTCCGGCCGACGAGTCTGTCCTTGTGAGTTTCAGGACTCACGTGGCCATATCCATATGGGACGGGGAGGTACACGTTCATTCTTTATATGTTTTAACTAATTCTTTATATAATACCAGATGCTAATGAAGATTTATACTATACTTGTAATGTGCAGGAACGTGGCCCTCTCAAATGTATCAGTCATTGGCGGCAGTTGAAGGACTGGTACATACCTCGGCCTGGAGATCGTCTTGATATTGAGGTGCCTATGTTTTCGCGCTATCATAGAAGAGTCTGGATTGGCAGACCTGAGGCATTTCAGCTACAGATATATCTCCTGCCCCTTGGTCTCGAGCTTTGTGGAGAGATGGCAGCCCGAGACCAATACCTTCCACATGCCGTTTGGTGAGATGACGATCACATTAGATGATGTGAGTTCTCTACTCGGCATCCCAGTCACTGGACTTCCTGTCCACGTATCTGCTACTATGGGATTTACTGACCAAGTAGATCTACTCGAGCTAGGACTGGGTGTGGATAGGGAATCTGCATCAGCCGAGTTGAACCTGGCACGGGGTGGGGTAGTGAGGATGGGGTGGATCCGACGGGTGTGCGGCGAAGTGACTCCCGCATCGTCGGTTGAGGAGGTAGAGTGTGCAGCCAGAGGATATCTTCTTTACCTGTTGGGCTGTACACTATTCACTGATAAGTCCGCCACGAGGGTTCCTGTCTACTACTTATCCTTATTGATGGACCTGCCACGGGTCCGTCAATACGCATGGGGGGCTGGCGCACTTGCGTATCTGTATCACCAGTTGGGGACCGCCACGAGGGCAGATGTGCGGCAGATTGCTGGATATTTGACACTGCTCACGGTAAGAACTGTACATTTTATAGATTCATATACCTTTATCATTTTAATTGATATAAGTATGGTATAATTATTAATATTTGTCATTTGTAGTCTTGGGTGTACGAGCACTTCCCATTCGCACGTCCTCCTGCACAATGGGGACACACCGCAGGGATGCCTCTATCAAGCCGCTGGAATCCTGGACAGGATTCCGGAAATGCCATTGAAAACATACAGCTGATGCGGGAGAGATTGGATGCCTTACACCCGAGTGAGGTGAGCACCCATTTGAGCGTTTTATGTTATATATTTCTGACTTTCTTTATTTTTTTCTTTTACGTTTTTTGACAAGGAGCATGTTTTATTATATTAGTGACTTGTTTCGTTTACTTGTGACAGATTGCTTGGGATCCGTATGCTAGTGTTAGGGCTCATCATCCACTACAGCAGATATCCTTCTTCTGTGGTTGCTTGAGATCCCTAGATGTCATTGAACCCTACCACCCACACAGGGTTCTTCGACAATTCGGCTACGTACAGACCATCCCACCCGCACCTCTCGCCCCCATCCGTGCTACTCGGGGTAGTACTGCCGGTAAATACAAGGTCTCCTATACGTTTCTGGATCAGTATTGGATTACTTGGGAGGATCATGTATTATCTATTGCGCACCGCGGCCATCGTGCACATCATGCATGGGAGTGTTCGCGGGACTACCTCGATTGGTACACTAGGATATCTCACCCTCGTGTACAGAACCCCACCCGCCATTCCCACTATGACCCTAATGAGGGTAGAGAGGACCCGACTCCGAGAACGGTGAGTGCATTGTAAACTATCTTATTTCGTACATTGAAGCAAGTATTGTTTAAAATTTACTATGACACATTCTATTGTCTCTTATAGGTCCTTCGAGCAAAGGATCATATTCGTGCCACGCTTGAACGAGGTGACCAGCCAGTTGACTTCTACCAGAGGGCACTGCGGACTACCCTCGAGATTCTTGATGGCTTGCCGGTGACGTATCGTCGGCGTGCGCAACAATGACGCTCGGAGGACTTTTTGAATACATGCTTTTGTTTTTGTATAAAGGATATTTTATTAATTTTTTTTATAGAGACTTGTGGGATGTATAAGTTTTTTTTTTTTTTTTTTTCTGATGGAGATGGGATATATATTAGCTTGCAGCTTCACCCATTTGGAGAGTATCATTAGGCTTACGTTCGCTTGTCCATTGAACAAGGCATTACCAGATGAATTCCTCAATCGTATGAAGAGTAAGTGGATTCTGATACATATGGGCATTAGAACCCCATAAAACACTGATATGGATTTCTAAAGCCCATATGTGTCAGAATCCACTTACTCTTCATATGATTGAGGAATTCATCTGGTAATGCCTTGTTCAATGGACAAGCGAACGTAACCCAATGATACTCTCCAACGGTGATACTGTAAGCTAAGATTGCTCCAGGCTCTTATGGAATTTTGGATTTGACAATGTATCCTTCTTTTCAGATGTGTAAGTAATTACATGAAAACAGTGTACTACAAACCGACTCATTCAATCAATGAATATTGATTTTTGTACAAGAACTTGTTTGTTTTTGGAATTCTGGTTGTGAAATTGTGATATATAGTTCATCTCAATTTTTTTTTAAAACATCTACATCCCTATTCGAATTTGGATACAAATAGTTTCACTAGTCTAAGTTAATGCCTGAATAATCCACACATACCAATATTGCACGGCCAACATATGCCGTGCAAATGCAATCTGTTCAGTATACATATGTCGTGCAGAACCATTATGCTCGGCTAATATATACCGAACAGATCCATTCTGCTCGGCTAATATATACCGAACAGATCAATTCTGCACAGCAACTGTTGGCCGTGCAGAATGGTTTCGCACATATACTCTCTGTGCCTTGTCTTTGTGTGCCTTGTAATATAAAAAAAAAAAAGATGGAAAGCATAAGAGCTTGATTACATTTCAACATCATTTCTTACAATTTGTTTACATCGAGTTCAAAGTACAAGATATTAATCACTGTCAATATTAACCGACTCGCGTGTTGCGACACTGTCTCCAATTATTTCTTTGAATCGCTCGATGTTCTGCGCATATGCTAGTTGCCATCCATCAGCATTAGGATGGTGGTGTCTATGCCAATTTGTCGCAATGGGAGGAATGGGAGCCCCGGGTGTCATGAAGACTTGAACAAAATGGTTACCATTGACAAAACCGATCGCGATAACTTTGCGATCAGAAGATGGAATCGGGGTTGATCTCAAAGGCAGGAAAATAAGGCACTGTTGCAAAGAAAGATGGATCAATACAACATTATAATATGAAGCTACCAGGTGACCCATGTCTGGCATTGTCATCCAACGAGCAAATGGAGGATGACTATCGTAGTACGCCAAGGCATAATACAGTTCCCCAACCCTATCATCTCCGCCATATAGCAATGAATAATAATTTTGATGCCTCTGTAGTTCATTGCTTAAATCCAGTCTAACCTGCATCCAACCAACCTCGCTCATTCCCAATAGACCAGCTACTGCTCTGAAACCACAGTTACCATCCGCCTCGACATCCTTAATAGTCTCGATATAGGGTCCTAATGACTTAGGAAGTTGATGCTCGAACGTGCTTGAACGAGTGCGTCGAACACTTAATTTATCCTTCCCCTTCTGTGAATCTAGACTGTTGGTTCTCGATGGAACGGTAGCTTCGATCGAGAGTGCATACTCAAAAGCAGATGGTTCCCGACTGCGTAGACCGATCCAACTTCTTCTTTTTCGAGGATGAACGACCCCGGGTGTTCAATTTAACATCCGGCTCAAGAGAGAAGTAGATGACGGACACCCCAACTCTCTTAGTTTTTTCAAAATTTGTATTTTACCAGCTTGATCGGTACTATGAAATCTCTTATTGATCAATTCGAACTCGGAAGTGGTGGTTAATTCGGGGCCTGCATTCTCCTTAGTGGATTCTAAATTGAGCTTCCTCCAGTATTGATGGACACAACTCAGTGGTATTTGAGTGCCTTCCCTTATGTATTCGGCAATCTCGTGTGCACATGGTAACCCATGTGTCCGTCGAATTACGCACCCACATGCCAAGGAATCTGGACCAATATAACCAGCTCTGATCGACTCATTCAATATTATATCCAAAGCATTCCTTGATATGAATCCTCTCAACTCGCGAAACAGTGCAGGTTTGAACTTATGTTGCACGGTGTTCAAGCTCTTTTCAAATGAAGCCTTTATCTCCGTAAAGAGCAACTCAAGCAATGCATGGATAATCTGCCAGGACGAATCAAAGCTACTGTTCGATGTGCCAAGGTGTCTCTTCAATTTTGCATGTGCACTCTCAGCCCTATTCGTAGTCACGTTTCCAAAGTGCATATGCCGATCCGTCCAAGCAGCTACAAATTGTTCCTTATGGTTATTCAACCATGATTTCTTCACATAATCAACGGCGTTTGGATACCCACAGAAATTCCGGTCCAATGCACTTAAAAACTGAATGTAGTCATTTTCAGTGGGAGAGACTACCAACATGTTCCAACTAGATATAAACGCATCCCATCTGTCGTTGGTCTCAAAATACTTCTTACAATTTGCCAATATGTTCCTAGAAATATGCCACCTGCATAATAAGCTTGCTGCATTCGGAAAGACAACGTGTATTGCATTGATGAGTGCTAACTCTCTATCAGTTACAACGACACGGGGCATAATACATCCATCCATCAATTCCTTAAGCCTCTCCAAAGCCCATCTGTAATTGGCCTCCCTCTCTGATTCAAGGTACACAAAAGCAACGGAAAAAGTCAGTTGAGTGGATGTCACACCAACGATCTCAAGCAAGGAAAGTCGATATCTATTAGTCTTGTACGTACAATCCATTATCAGAACTTCTGGAAATGCACGTAACAACTGAATAGATGATGGATGTGCCCAGAATAGGTCCATCGTAGCATCTGTAGCGGGGTTGCTATTGTGATACTCAATGTAGTTGTTCTGCTCCAAATGCATCATGAGTTGTTGCATCTGTGATCGACCGGCCAACTCAGTCACCCTCCACTTCTGACGGGCATTGTAAATACTCTTCATCGAACTAGTGTTGTGCACGTCCCTTTCTTGCAACGTACGAAGGATGTTCCTTGGCTTCACCATACTCTTCGACATATCAATCAAAACATTGAGTTCCTCCCCTGATAGCCTTCCAGCAAATGAATGCCCCTCGAGATGTTGTGCGTTTGGATGATTGTGCAACCCACAAACCACTGTTAACATCCAATCATCATCATTTGCCAACTTTCGTCCCTTCAAAGCGAAAGGGCAATTACACTTCTTCGTTCCCGTTGCCTTATTAGGATTTCTCTTTTGAGGGACCTTCGATTGACCCTTATAGCTTCCGCTTCTCTCACAAGATAACATTATTCTCGGCTTCCTACCATCTCCACCAGCATCTGAAGTTTTGATTACAATAACCAACCCATGTTTCTTTCCAACTTCCCTTGTCCATTGGATTAGGTCCTCTCGGCTTCTAAATATCATGTCAGTGGTGAAGACATTAGTAAAATCCATAGAGCACTCACTGGCACCGGTTGACTGAATCTCCTGAAAATATAATTGCTAAATATTAGTATATTAATGCACGAGACTATATGTTGTCCTTGTGAAATATGCTCGGTTTACTCATGCTGTGCAAAACATTTTTACACGGAATAAATACGCCGTGCTAAATATTTTTGCACGGAATAAATATGACGTGCAAAATAATTTTGCACGGAATAATTATTCCGTGCAAAATTATTTTGCACGTCATATTTATTCTGTGCAAAACTAGAATATTTGATGCTATTTCGCCGTGCAAATTTCACTTGCACGGCTCTGGTATACCGAACATGACGCGCGAATTTTAATTAAAACGCTGAAAACGAACTAAAATGTATACCTCCTCTGGATAGATCGTTAGTTGCTTGTCCATATTGAAAATGCCTACTTCCAATAGACAATGTGATGAAGGGAGATGAGTGCTTCCAATATCTTCAAACAAATGGATGAGACTTGAGCAAACTTTGTAAGAGTTGGAGAAGATGATGAGGAAGGAGATGAAGATCAATGGGGATGAATGAGTGCAGATGAATACTGTCGAACAGTGGATGTAATGGATAATTAGGATTAAGAAGAAGAAGAAGCAGAAAAAGAAGAAGAAGTGATGAGTAGAGAGGAGGGTAAGAAACGTAGGAGAAAGGAAGAGGTTGATGGTAAAGGGTGAGTTGGTCATTTGACCTTAGGGTATTTTGGTGATTAAAAAAAAAATCAAAATGTGGGTGCATACAGCAATAACAGTGGGTGCATATAGAATCACCCTTTCGACACTCTTTTCTCTACCCCAACCAAAACCCTATCGTTCTTCACTCCGTGGAGAAGCTTGATCTTCGTCAACCAAAGAAACCCATCTTCGTCGCCGATCTGCACCAGGTATGCTCCCCCCCTCTCTCCTTGTCTCTCTCTCACCTCCCCAACTGTGATCCACCCAGGCTCAATCCTAAATCCAAATCTAACCCAAAACCCTACACCGAGTCTCCTAAGCCTATAGATGGTCACCATGATGTTGCCCTGTGTAATAAGGCTGAGCCAAATCCACCTAATCCTAGCTGCAACGGTTATTCTTCTGGACCTAGTCCAAACCATGAAGACACTTCTTTGACCCATCCTTGCAAGGAGACTCAGGACAAGGAGGTCTGCACCAATTGGATTGTGGGCAAATGCCACCAGGGTGACAGTTGCAAGTTTCTGCATTCTTGGTTTGTTGGGCAGCCATTTGTATGTTTAGCTACATTGAAGGGGCATGAAAAGGTGGGTGTGTTATCCCCAGCCACTTCCCAACCCGCCCAAATCAGCCACCCCGCCCAAAAAAAACCAGAATAGGAGAATAGGAGAAAACCAAAAAAAACCATTCTCCATTCTTTCTTTCTTCTAATCTACCCTAAGATGAGCACTTCATTTATGGGGCTTCACTAATTTGGAAATGGGTTTTGGAAGAAACAGGGGCGCCTCAGGCATTGCCACCCCATCCAACCCCCCTCCTCTCTAGCACGCCCCAACCTCATTTTCCTTATAAATCATGTAAAAAGAAGCAGCCATATCTAGTGGCTAAAGAATACAAAAAAGGAAACCAGTTAATTTCATGGAATTTATTTGAGGAAACCTCAATCTATTTGAGGTTTAGGTGTTCGATTTAATTTCAATTATTGATTAGAGATTACTATTGCTACTCATAAAACACTAGGATAGTTTGGTGATCATCATCATTATCATCATGATGATGTTTGCTGGGCATTGTCACAAATCTGGACCAAAATGTCTCATATTAGTAAAATGACTCGTGTTGCTTTATTTTGGAACCATTAGATATCATGTTTTATATTGATTTGGAACCTAATTTGAGTGAATCAATTCCTTTATGGGTTTCAAATGGGATGATGTTAATATATTATTATGTGTGGATCATCTTGAATCCTTTTTTTTTAATGTTATTCAATGGATGCAACTCTATATCCATTCAACGGATATATTCTAATACGTATCGTCCGGCTAATTTGTAGGAATGGGAGATCAAGACTTAAATGATAATTCCGGTGTCTTACCAAAGAATTTGAAATGGTCCCCGCCCCATGATGAGAAGCTCATCGAAGTCATGGTAGATCAATGCAGGGAGGGTCATGGTATTAAGGGAGGTTTCACATGCGAAGGATGGAACCTATTGACACGAAACATGCAATCTGAATTTGGTGAATCATTTACTAAGGATAAGCTTAAGAATAGATTTAAGACTTTGAAGAAAACATATGCAAACATGAAAGCCATGTTGGATCTTAGTGGATTCGGTTGGGATGATACTAGAAAAATGGTCACTGCTGAACCTGAAGTCTGGAAACAATATTTGGCGGTGAGTCATATCCCATAAGTCTAATAAAAGTTTATTTATTAACATAGTGATACATAAACTTATTAAAAATATGAATGATTTATAATTATTTGCAGGCACACCCTAAAGCCATTCAATATAAGGGCAAGAGCTTGCCGGACTGGGCATCCTTGGCCATCATCTTTGGGGATAGTGTGGCGGATGGTAGGGATGGGTTTGCAAGCAATGATCCTGAGCCAGTGGAAGCAGAAGCGGATGATGACATAGGGTTGACACAAGCTAATGAAATGGATAATGTATTTGAAACTGGATTAGAAGATAATGATGTATCGGTAGGCAATGCAAGGAAACGACAGTTTAGTTCTATATCGACCTCTCGTCATTCTGCAAAAAATCGTGCCAATACGGGTCAAGTCATAATTGGTGCAGTTGAGACTATTGCAAATGGATTTTCTGAATATGCTAACAAACGTTCTAAAGAACGTCCATCTGTCGATAAGTGCATCAACAACCTAGCTGAGCTTGGACTCCCAAGTGGTTTATACTACAAAGCACTCCGTCTTTTGGAGAACGAAAGAAAGGCTGAATTTTTTGTGGCGTTGCCTCCAATGGATCGTGAAGGTTGGGTGATGGATCAGCTTGGATTTGAGTTTTGAAGGACACGTCTAATGGTTTGAAGATATTTTGGAATTCAGAGTAGTCTGAATTATTTTGACACAAGCTCTAACTGACATAGTTGACATATAGAATTGTCAATAGCTCTAAATTTGAATTGTCAATAGCTTGACTTTTGGAATTGTCAATAGCTCTAATTTTGAGTAGTTATAGTTGACATATGGAATTGTCAATAGCTTTACTTTTGGAATTGTCATAGTTGACTTATGGACCTTAAAGAATGTTTTGAAACTTAAATGTTGTTAGATATCGCGATCACTGAGGGGGGGGGGGGGGTGAATCAGTGATTCCTTAAAAACAGGTCCAATTTAACAACAAAAGCAAATCAAATCACACAAGGACACCAGATTTAACGTGGTTCACCGAAAGGCTACGTCCACGGTTCAAAGACTGTCCGAATACCAATCCGGGACAGATCTGAATCTATTTAGTCGCACCAACGACAAAGAGCACCAACCCTTAGTTTCAGATAGCACCAACTATCTAGGAAGCACCTACTCCCTTTAGTTTCAGATAGCACCAACTATCTAGGAAGCACCTACTCCCTTTACAATTTATCTGCACCAACAGATAGGATCACCAAACCCCAGACACCAAGCACCAACTTGATGTTCTACAGAATAAGAGTAGAAACCTTTTTCTACAGCCCTTCCCCTCTACAATCTCTCTCTCTCAATCCCTTACAAATTGAAAATTAAAGCATAAACAGAGAGACACTTATCTTATGGACGAAACACCATCTTCAAGAGCACATCCTCGTCCACACTTGCTGTAGAAACTTGTAACAAGATAGCACACAGCAACAGCACTCTCTTCTCTCCAAAACTCTCTCTCTTTTCTTCTCTTTTCTCTTCTCTTCTTTCTCTCTTGTGTTGTTAAAAACGAACCAAACATGCCTTTATATAGGTTATGGTAACCCTTAAGAGTGTTCAAAATAGGCTACAATTCATTTAGAAAGAGTCCCAAACGAAATACAAGAGTTTCCTGAATTTTTGTGCAAGACTTCTGTTTCTGCGCAATTCTGTCTTCCCGTGCTCGGTCGACATCCTGGCTTGCTCGGTCGACATCATACACAGTCTGGAAGCAGACAACTGTCGTGCTCGGTCGACATCCTGGGGTCCCGGTCGACCGACGACACACTGTGTCACGAAAATAACTGGGAGCTACCTGAACTTTTTTTCTGCAGGTTTCTCTTGATCGGTCGACCGCATGGGGTGCCCGGTCGACCGCACACTCTGCTTCAGGAATTCTGAATTCCTGAACTGTTTCAACTCTGATTTTTCTTTTAAGCTCTATCAACACCAACCTATTATCATCATGCTTGTGACATTGTGTTGACAATAATTCCAACTCAAAAACAATGCTTGAGATACTAATCACTTCAATTCTTCAAAAGACTTCTCAAGTCATCTCAAATTCCAACAATCTTCCCCTTTGGAATTGTTGGCAACACTTTTGGAACTTCAACACTTAGAACACATTAAACTAGTTGATCTTCATGAAGCTTCTTCAGAACCATAGTCTCCCCCTGTCTTTAAAAAAAATCAAGATCTCTAACACTCTTGATACCAATCTCCCCAAAGTTATCATAGCATAACTTCTTCTAACATAGCTTTCTCCTAGCTTAAGTCTTTCTCCCCCTTTGACAACAAGTCCAAAGGGACCAACGAAGGAGCGAATAGGATATTCAAGGAATACTTTGCTCCCCCTTTCAAGCCCATCTCCTAAGGATTAGGAGAGTGAGTAACTCCTAATTTTTTTCGGAGATACTCGAAGACTTCCTTTGGCAGAGGTTTTGTGAAGATATCAGCAACTTGCTCAGTAGTTGGGACATATTCCAACTTTACCTCACCATCTGCAACCTTTTCCTTGAGAAAGTGATAGCGTATTGCAACATGCTTCATTCTAGAATGCTGAACAGGATTCTTGGAGATGTGAATTGCACTTGTGTTGTCACAGAGGATCGGCGTAGGATCCGTTGTCGGAACTCCTAGATCAGAGAGCATTTGCCGCATCCATAACACTTGCGTACAACAAGTTGCCGCTGCAATATATTCTGCTTCCGCTGTAGAAAGGGATACTGAATCTTGTTTCTTACTGTGCCATGCCACCAACCTTTCACCGAGATAGAATGCACCACCGCTTGTACTCTTGCGATCATCTATACATCCAGCCCAATCGGCGTCAGAGTATGCAACAAGAGTAAAGGATTTGCCTTTAGGATACCAAATGCCAAGCTCCATGGTACCTTTCAGATATCGAAATATCCTTTTTACTGCTGTAAGGTGCGTCTCAGTTGGTGATGCTTGAAATCGAGCCACCATACATACTGCTTGCAGAAGATCCGGTCTTGTAGCAGTCAAATAAAGCAAGCTTCCTATCATAGAACGATAAGTGGTGTGATCAACGGACGAACCCTTATCATCTTTGCTTAGCTTTGTGTTCGTTGTCATTGGTGTGCTCACTGGCTTGCTGTCTTCCATGTTAAATCGCTTCAGCATTTCCTTGATGTATTTCATCTGTGATATGAAGATACCATGTTTCAGCTGCTGAACTTGTAAACCAAGGAAGAACTTTAGTTCTCCAAGCATTGACATCTCAAATTCTTTCTTCATCTTTTCAGCGAAATTCCTGCACATTTCTTCATCGTTGCCACCAAAGATTATGTCATCGACATAAACAATGACAACCAGTTGTTTGCTCAACTCTGTTTTGACATAAAGATTGCTATCAACCAGTCCTTTTCAAAACCGATCTTGCGGAGATATAGGTCCAGCCTTGCATACCACGCCCTTGGCGCTTGTTTCAGCCCATAAAGAGCCTTTTTCAACTTGCACACTAGGTCTGAATTTTTGCTAATAGGAAAACCATCAGGTTGCTCAATGTAGACCTCTTCTTCAAGTAATCCATTCAAGAAGGCTGACTTTACATCCATCTGAAATACCTTGAAGGTTTTGTATGCAGCCAATGCAAGAAACATACGAATGGCTTCCAGACGAGCCACCGGTGCAAAGGTCTCTTCAAAATCTATGCCTTCAACTTGAGCATAGCCTTTACAAACCAACATTGCTTTGTTTCGTATGACCTGACCATCTTCATTCAGCTTATTCTGAAAGACCCATTTAGTACCAATAACATTCTTATCGGTAGGTCTAGAGACTAGTTCCCATGTGGAGTTCTTCTCAATTTGCTCCAACTCCTCATGCATAGCTTTCAACCAACTTTCATCGAGACTGACTTCAGCCACAGTCTTGGGTTCAATGGTGGACACAAGTGAGTAATTGCTAACTACACTTTGTCTTGTTTTAACACCGACCTCAGGATCTCCAATGATTTGATCCTTAGGGTGTTGCTCTACCCAAGTGCTTTTCTTTCTAGGTGTAGCATCCTCTGAGTCATCCTTTGATTTCTCAGAATCATTAGGTTTAGCCACTTCATCATCAATCTCACTTGAGTCCTCATAAACTGGACTGTCATAATGAGTTCCATTCTTTGATTCATAGTTTTCATCAATTCTAACATCGGCAGTTTCTATGATTTTTCTGGTCCTTTTGTTAAGACATCTGTAAGCCTTACTAGAGGAGGAGTAACCCAGAAATATACCTTCATCAGCTCTTTCATCAATTTGGCCGGATTTTGTTCAAGACGCTTGATGTAACACTTGCTACCGAAGACTCTGAAGTGCTTGACTGTTGCTTTTCTCCCAAACCATAGCTCATAAGGAGTTTTGTCTTCATGTGGCCTGATCAAGCATCGATTCTGAATGTATACAGCCGTATGGATTGCCTCCTTCCAGTATTTGTCAGCTAGCTTGCTCTCAGTTAGCATTGTGCGAGCCATCTCTTGCACGGTGCGATTTTTTCCGTTCCACAACTCCATTTTGCTGTGGAGTTCTAGGGGCTGAATACTGTCTTTGAATGCCATGGTGCTCACAATAGTTAGTGAACTCTTCAGATGTGAATTCACCGCCTCGATCAGACCTTAAAATCTTGATACGTTTTCCAAGCATATTTTCAACCTGTGCTTTAAACACTTTAAAACGATCAAGTGCTTGATGTTTATGCTTAAGAAACAATACCCATGTCATACGAGTATAATCATCAATGCATAACATAAAATACTTATCTCCATTGGTGCTTTGAGTTCGCATCGGTCCACAGAGATCAGTGTGCACTAGCTCAAGAGGTTTCTTTGAATGATGCTCCTTTGACTTGAACATTACCCTCGTTTGCTTTCCCTTTTGACAAGAATCGCAAATGGGGTTGGAAGGCTTTTCAACTATAGACATACCTCTGACAGCCTTTGAATTGCAAATCTTTGACATGTTATCAAAGTTTAGATGCCCAAGGCGTTTGTGCCACAACCAACTTTTCTCTGTCCGACTCATCAAGTAAGTCTTTTCAGCTCCATCTGACAATGTATAGAGATTTCCAGCAGTCCTAGATCCAGTAGCCACTGTTTTGCCGTTGCTACACTTCTTGATAGCAAATCCATTCTTAGTGAAGACAACTTCGTGGCCTTTGTCACAGATCTGGCTCACACTAAGCAAGTTGTGTCTTAGTCCAGACACATATAAGACCTCGTCTGATCTGATCTTATTTGCCTTTAGCTGAACAACACCTTTTCCGCAGATTTTGGCACCATCATTATTACCAAACTTCACTGATCCGCCTTCGTAGTGCTGTAATTTGACAAATTTTTCCTTATCACCTGTCATATGGCTTGAACAACCACTATCAAGGACCCATGGTGCTGTCTTCTTTTATGCATTGAATGCCGTTTGCACAATGAGAGATTCCTTGGAATTACCTTCCATTTTCTTTGCCCTCCATGCCTTAACTAACTTGGGTTTCTTTTCAACCTGAAATTGGTTAGCTATAGGCAACCTACAATCCCTAGCCAAGTGTCCATAATTATGACACATATAGCACTCAATTTTGTGGCTGTTTAGGATTGAAAAAGGGTTCCTAGTCACAAATGGGCTGTTTCTAACATAGAATCTACAATCAGCTCTTTTATGTCCATATCTATTACAATGATAGCAATAACCATAGAATCTGAACATTCTTCCTTTCTTAGGTGGCTGGTTAAACTCCACAAACCTTTTCTTATTGACCGTCTCAATACTAGGCTGAATTTGATGCTTTGTAGCCTTGAGAGGTATGGCACTTTGTTTCATAAACAAAGAAGGTGCAGCTTTAGAGGACTCTCCGGTTTCAAATCCAATACCAAATTTATTGTGGAAGGGCTTTTGAACTTTCAGAATTTCATTGAGTTTCATTGTCCCTTCAATCGCTTGGAGTGCTTTGAGTTTTCGGCTACTTTCCAAGTTTTCAGCCTTTGCTCTAGCGATTTCAGTTTCAAGTTTCATAGCCTCTTCCTTTTTTATACTTATTTGATTTTGAAGGACTTCCACCATTCTTTTATATTCTTCAACTTGAGTTTTCAAAGCAATAATTGAACTTTCAGATTCATGAAGAAGTTTCAGATTTTTCTTACTTGTTTTTCGTTCCATGCTAAGCTCCTCAAGTGCGGCAATGAGTTCTTCTTCGAGATTGACCTCAGCCTCCTCTTCCTCTTCCGGCTCTTGCTCCTCTTCTTCTTCAACGGTAACCATGAAGAGAGCTTCAGTTGCCTCGGCTGATTCATCATCGTCTGAAGTTTCGGACGTGCTGTCATTATATTGACTGATGAAGCTTTTTGCTTTGCCCCTCTTTCTGAAATTTTTCTTCCACTTACTCTTATCAACATAAGAGTCATCATCATTATTTTCTTTCAGCGGACACTTCGCAGCAAAGTGACCAACACCGCCACAATTGAAGCATTTAAAGGGTAGCTTCCCTTTGTACTTTCCATTGCTTCCTTTCTTCAGCTTTCTAACAAACTGAGCCTCAAGCTCATCATCAGTATCAGAATCATGACCAGCAGTCTCTTTTCCCTTTTTCTGAACTTTGAAGGCCGCTTCTCTATCAGATGAAGACGTCTTACCTATGCGCATCTCATAGGCAGTGAGTGAACCATGCAACTCATTCATGGAAAATTCATTCAGATCCTTGGCTTCTTCTATGGCTGAGACTTTTGAATCAAACCGGGGAAGAAGAGATCTTAGAACCTTTTTGACGATGACTGGTTCTTTAATCTCCTCCCCTAGTCCACGAATGTCATTCGTGACTTCATTCACTCGTTGCAAATATGAGTCAACATTCTCGCTTTCCTCCATGCGAAGAGATTCAAATTGAGAGCGATGGGTTTGCAATTTTGCTTCTTTGATCTTCTCATCTCCTTCATGAATGCTTTTCAACTTGTCCCATATTTCCTTGGCTGTTTTGCATGCAATTACTTTGACCAGCTCGCTGTCCACAAGGCCACTAAAGAGTGCATTCTGCGCCTTAGAGTCGTTGTCTGCTAACTTCTTCGTTGCAGCATCATTGGGTACAATGGCAATATTGTAACCGACTCTGACAGTCTCCCAGACATCATAGCCAAGTGACTTAATGAAAGCCTGCATTCTGATCTTCCAGAAGGAGTAATTAGAACCATCAAACAAAGGTGCTTTCTTATTCCCTGTATTGGTTGCCATGTGATTTGACAAGAGATCACCCTTAGCGTGTAAAGCTTATCAAGGGAGCCTTACGCTCTGATACCAATTGTTAGATATCGCGATCACTGAGAGGGGGGGGGGGTGAATCAGTGATTCCTTAAAAACAGGTCCAATTTAACAACAAAAGCAAATCAAATCACACAAGGACACCAGATTTAACGTGGTTCACCGAAAGGCTACGTCCACGGTTCAAAGACTGTCCGAATACCAATCCGGGACAGATCTGAATCTATTTGGTCGCACCAACGACAAAGAGCACCAACCCTTAGTTTCAGATAGCACTAACTATCTAGGAAGCACCTACTCCCTTTAGTTTCAGATAGCACCAACTATCTAGGAAGCACCTACTCCCTTTACAATTTATCTGCACCAACAGATAGGATCACCAAACCCCAGACACCAAGCACCAACTTGATGTTCTACAGAATAAGAGTAGAAACCTTTTTCTACAGCCCTTCCCCTCTACAATCTCTCTCTCTCAATCCCTTACAAATTGAAAATTAAAGCATAAACAGAGAGACACTTATCTTATGGACGAAACACCATCTTCAAGAGCACATCCTCGTCCACACTTGCTGTAGAAACTTGTAACAAGATAGCACACAGCAACAGCACTCTCTTCTCTCCAAAACTCTCTCTCTTTTCTTCTCTTTTCTCTTCTCTTCTTTCTCTCTTATGTTGTTAAAAACGAACCAAACATGCCTTTATATAGGTTATGGTAACCCTTAAGAGTGTTCAAAATAGGCTACAATTCGTTTAGAAAGAGTCCCAAACGAAATACAAGAGTTTCCTGAATTTTCGTGCAAGACTTCTGTTTCTGCGCAATTCTGTCTTCCCGTGCTCGGTCGACATCCTGGCTTGCTCGGTCGACATCATACACAGTCTGGAAGCAGACAACTGTCGTGCTCGGTCGACATCCTGGGGTCCCGGTCGACCGACGACACACTGTGTCACGAAAATAACTGGGAGCTACCTGAACTTTTTTTCTGCAGGTTTCTCTTGATCGGTCGACGCATGTGGTGCCCGGTCGACCGCACACTCTGCTTCAGGAATTCTGAATTCCTGAACTGTTTCAACTCTGATTTTTCTTTTAAGCTCTATCAACACCAACCTATTATCATCATGCTTGTGACATTGCGTTGACAATAATTCCAACTCAAAACAATGCTTGAGATACTAATCACTTCAATTCTTCAAAAGACTTCTCAAGTCATCTCAAATTCCAACAAATGTAATTGTTGCTATATGAATATGACAATGTTTAACTTTGATATGTCACAGTTGTTTAATTATTTGGCAATCTTTTCCATTTGAGATGTCATCGTTGCTTATATTTTCTTCATGAGCATAATTTTACATGTTCTTCACTTAATTATGGTGTTGCAAATCCTTACTTTGTTTCAAAATGGATGAAGATATGGAATTCTTTTATTTCTGTGCCCAGTCTATAGCTCTTATTTGCATCCTTGGATACTACTATTCATATGGCTATAGGGATAGGGTCCACGACTCTATCCTCAGTGGTGATTCTTTTGTTAATGAATTACTGATTGGACATGAACGTAGTTGCTTTGATTTGTTACGGGTGAGCAAAGGATGTTATATAAATCTTTCCAATGAGTTAAGAGAAAGAGGTTTACTAGCAGACTCACGAAATGTTACGGTGGAGGAACAAGTTGCGATATTTTTGTTCACTATAGCTCATAATGAGCGCAATCGAGTGATGCAGAATAGATTCCAACACTCCGGTGAGACTATTAGCAGGTACTTCAACAGTGTCTTGAGTGCAATTTTGCACCTTTCTCCTCATTATATTAAGCCCGCAGGAAGTGACACTCCACTGGAAATTGCTACGAATCCTACATTCTACCCTTACTTGAAGGTAAACTTTACTATCATTTTGTATAACTTTGTTCATTAAACTTTGTTAAAGATGTTATAATAAATTTAATATAACTTGTTTACCATTAGGATTGTATCGGAGCAATTGATGGCACACATATACCGGCATGGGTTCGTTTAGAAGACCAGGTGCGTTACCGAAACAGGAAGGGGTTCCTATCACAAAACGTTATGGCTGTTGTCTCCTTTGACATGAAATTTCAATATGTATTCGCTGGCTGGGAAGGCTCGGTTTCTGACTCAAAAGTTTTGCAAGATGCGTTGTCAAGACCATATAATAGGCTTCAAGTTCCAATGGGTAAATATGAAACCTTAAAAATGTTATATTGAATTAATATTTTCAATTATCCATTTAAATTTGAAAAAATGTTTTTTCTAGGCAAATACTACTTGGTGGATGGGGGTTATGCAAACACCCATGGATTTGTTGCACCCTACCGGGGCGTTCGCTATCATCTGAAAGAGTGGTCAACGACACAAGCACCACAAACACCCCATGAACTTTTCAATCTACGACATTCGAAAGCACGCAATGTAGTGGAGCGCACTTTTGCCGTATTGAAGCAACGGTTTCCAATCTTAAATACAGCACCACGATATCCTCTTAACACACAAGCAAAAATCGTAGTCGCTTGTTGTGTCATGCACAACTATATCAAACAGTGGAATTATAATGATGAGTTGGAAGAAGGTTCGGTGCTAGAGATGGACGTTGATGAAAACATAAATGTCGAGGAAGATATGCAAGTTGGATCAGTGCCGAGTGATGCGAACACCCGATTTGCATGTGCACTTCGAGATGCAATTGCTCAACAAATGTGGGATGATTATTGATCTTTAATCAGTTCTTTTTTTTTTCATGAAGTTTATGCACTTTTTCTGGTTTAATAGCTGAGTTTGTGAGCATGGAACAATATATGTATTTGCCAATGGTTTTATGTTAGATGTGTTTTCATGGACTGTAGAATGATAGGATGTTAAGACATACTGTCTTGAAAATGACATACTTTTTTTGT
Organism: Litsea cubeba; assembly: GCA_012931725.1. Lineage (NCBI taxonomy): Eukaryota > Viridiplantae > Streptophyta > Magnoliopsida > Laurales > Lauraceae > Litsea > Litsea cubeba. The sequence goes on along the minus strand of CM022955.1, from coordinate 10,390,204 downwards.
GGTGTTGTGAGTTTTACACACGTGGATGTTGGATAATATACAGGTATTGGTGAGCTTTACACATGGATTGTAATATTCTGTTGTGGGCATGATGGCACTTGCCATGTTGAAAGCCATGCTAGTGTGTGGAATAAGTTTCTGTTTCAAGCAGGAAATATTCTCTTCCTCTATGATATTGGATTCAATAGTAATTGTTCAATGTGATTTCTTCAAGTATCCATGCAATGCATTTTGGTTTATTGTGGATCTTACGAATGTCTGAAATTTTGAGGTGATTCTGTAGCTTGTTTATTTGCATTCTATGTTGTTTATTTGTCTTGAAATCAGGTCTTGGTTTAGAGTGATGATGTTTTTCTCTTTGGTTTATTTGAGGTGATTCTGTAGTATTCGGGCTAGATAGATGTCCATGGAACTTTCAAGCTATAGCTACTTTCATGGTCTTAGTGAATCTCTTTGGCCATATGCTGGTAAGTCAGCTTTCTCCAATCTGACAAAGCATGCTTAGAGCAAGGAGAACTTGTATTGATCTTGCCTGATTGTTTCTCACTACAAAATTTGTCAGAATTACCCTTATACATAAACATATTCTATATTCTACTTTGCTTTTACCTTGGGCACAATAGCTTGTCTGCGTTCTCTCCTGAACCTTTCATACTAGGAAAAGGTGTTCCAAATGCTCTAATAGCCACACTAGATTTGGACTTTACAAGGGTTTGAACCCATGTCATGTTGAATCCCATTTCAATGAATGTACAGTCCAAATGGCTAATCAAGGGTGTCAATTGGAATGGAAAATTTAATTATAAACTGCTTATGTTATTTTTCCGTAGAAAATAGTTGCACCAAACAAGAAAATTTGATTTTCAGCAAGGAATCCATACCCGCACCAAACATCATTAGCACCAATTCAGCGAGGAAAAAAAAATCGCACCAAACATGAATTTTTAAATTCTACGGAAATCCTTTTCTGAGGATTCCATTTCTATGGATTTTGCTGACGTGACAATTTCCCTTTTCCGCGGAAAGGGTGTGTACACAAACATACCCTTAAAGTTTGAGTAAGGATGGAAAATTGGGCGCGTTAATTGTTGACTCTACCAAGTCATCTTATTTTGAATAAACATTGAGCAAAATATAGAGTAAACTGGGCCAAGTCAAATATAAGCAATTAATACTTAGAGTTTGAAGTTACCAATTTAAAATTTTGTGATAGAAATGTAATAAATTTACTAATTTGAATTTATTATTATTAATACATGTATATCTGATTTTATAAGTATTTGTTCTATTTTAAAATATTTTAAAGAAATCTTTTTTAAAAATATGAGTACTCTTGAGTCGTCGAGTTGACACTCTCCGAGTCAATATTTTAGAGCTAGACGAGTTCAATTTAAGTCGCAAGTTTTCCAACCTTGTTTGTGTTGGAAATTAGGTGGGCCTCTAGGATAGGTTTCAAAACTTTTGATCCACTTGATACAGGGATCAACTATCCAGAAGGCTACTAATCAATCCAAGATGTAAACCCTCAATCTCACATATCAAGATCAGTAAATCAATCTATCTATTAGATAGAAAACTAGCAACAAGCATGCAACAAAGATCTATAACATAGATTATACCTTTGGAGCTCGGTTGTGCTCTAATGGAGAATTTGCTACTTTATTTTGATGACGAACTCTTTCGCGAATCAAATAGGTTCCTCTAATACTCAATGATCTTCCACGCTATGACCCTTTATCAGATCTCTTTTCTTAAGAAGATGGGTGAGATCTTCAAGAGAAACTATCTAGGAAGTAGAAGAGGGAAGGAAGATATGTGCAACACTTGCACAAAAGGGGGCTGGGCGTGAATTCCAAGGGTGGACGTCCAAGCCCCCTTTGGTTCCCTATTTATGGTTTTTGCAAACCACTCTTACTAATTTAATTAGAAGTCTCACTTCCAAATTAATTAGTAACATTCTCCTTTTTCTTAATTAAAATAGAAGTCTCACTTCCATTAATTAATTAGTAACTTACTATTACCACTATTAGAAGTCTCACTTGAAATAGAAATAGTAACTTTCATTTTAGAGTTCAACTAGAATAAGTATCTTTCTAATTTGGGCTAGCGTTGGGACCACTAGGGATTCCTTAGAAAGCTGGCTTCAACTGGGACTCGTGACCCCACATCTCATGTGCAATCCGGGCCCACAGTTAATTGCAAATAACTCCACTATATAAATGCAATTGAGTTCCAGTCTTAGGAAATTACATAGAAGACCTTAAAATTCCCTATTACCACAAGTAGGCCTCTCCATCAATATCTATGGATCAATTGGACCTATCTTCCAAACTAGATACATATCTTATTATCCTTGAGCCCCAATTAATTATAATGATCATAGGTACATTTCCAATTAACTCTTAATCGGAATGGGTGTACACTTACCAATGATTAAATCCTTTAATTGGCATAAGAGGATATTAAAGATAGATTCCATCTTGACCATTGAATGTTCCCATAGCTTTACTACCACGTACCCAAATCACCGAGGTGTTGACCTACAGTTGGCCTCACTCATTGGTGACTCAAAGCAAATGAATAGATAGAAACTTGAGTTCATTAATGTCTCAAGATTGAGAGCTTACTGCTAGAAAATTATGAGAGCAGACCTTAAAATAAAGACAGTATTTATAAGGTGCTTCTCATGGTCCTTCAATACATTTAATGTACTAGCACTTTGAACCAGAATTTTTCATTCTGATGATCTAGACAAATCACATTATCTCATAGTGATCAAAGTGCTGCAACCTTGTCAGTATGAGATGTTTAGTCTCATCACTGGTTGTGAAAATACTCAAGTATAAGATTTGTTATACATGTCTTTTATATGTGAATCTCATCCATACACATATATTACATCTAGTATACTTATGGACTCCGGTTCATCTTATGAACCATCATGTCATTCGTATTGGTTATGTGCAAGTATATAATTAAACACTATTTATCTCATGAAATGTAAAGCATGAATATATTGATAATTAAAGAAATTAATCAATTTATTACATCATATGCTGGTATTGAGACCATAAAACTAACAATCTCCCACTTGGGCTCAATGGCAGTCTGGGTGGCATCTCATGCCCATTCCATCTACATATTGCTCAAAGACTTTGGTGGTCAAAGGGTTAGTAAAGGGATCTGCCAGATTATCTGCAGAGGCTATCTTGGTGATAGCAATATCACCTCTCTGCACAATCTCCCTGACCAAGTGATACTTCCTCTGTACATGCTTTTGGCTCTTATGGCTCCTGGGTTCTTTGGACTGTGCGACTGCCCCGCTGCAGTCGCAGTAAACTGTGAGCGGTTGTTGCACCAAAGGTACCACTCCAAGTTACAGAAGGAATCTTTTGAGTTATACTGCTTCCTTAGCTGCTTCACAAGCTGCTACATATTCAGCCTCCGAGGTGGAATCAGCGGTACATTCTTATTTAATACTCCTCCAGCTGATAGCCCCGCCACCAAACATAAACACATATCCAGAAGTCGATTTCCTGGAATCCTTATCTGACATGAAATAAGAATCTGCATATCCGACCAGAATCAATTCATCACTGTCATAAATTAACATGTAATCTCTAGTCATTCTCAAGTATTTGAGAATACATTTTATAGCAGTCCAATGATCAAGCCCTGGGTTAGACTGATATCTGCTGACTAGGCCCACTGCATGACAGATATCCGGTCTAGTACATAGCATAGCATACATAAGGTTACCAACTGCCGAAGCATATGGTATCGCCCTCATTTGTTCCTTTTCCTCAGGTGTCTTGGGACACTGATCCTTGGAAAGGTTCATTCTATGCCTGAAAGGTGTGATGCCCTTCTTGGAATCCTGCATAGCAAACTATACCAGTATCTTATCTATGTACGCAACTTGAGATAAGCCTATCATCCTATTTTTCCGGTCTCGATGGAGTTTAATTCCTATGATGTAGCTTGCTTCTCCCAAATCCTTCATATCAAAAGTGTTAGCCAACCAAACTTTCACTGTTGGCAATAGTCCTATATCACTCCCTAGGAGAAGGATGTCGTCGACATATAATACTAGAAAAACTACCCTGCCTCCTTTAGTTTTCATGAAAACACATGACTCATCCGGATTTTGACAAAAATCAAATGACTTGATTGCTTCGTCAAAACCAATGTTCCAACGCCGGGATGCCTACTTCAGTCCATAAATGGACTTCTGCAATTTACAAACTCTTTGCTCTTGGTTGTTAGCTATAAAATCGTTTGGCTGCATCATATAGATGTCTTCCTCAAGATGGCCATTGAGAAACGCCGTCTTAACATCCATTTTTCAAATCTCGTAATTGAGATGAGCCGCAATGGATAAGAGTATCTGGATGGACTTGAGCATGGCTACTGGCGAGAAGGTTTCCTCATAATCGATGCCTTATTTCTAAGTATATCCTTTTAAAACAAGCCTGGCCTTAAAGGCCTCCACTCTTCCATCCGGTCCTCTTTTTCTCTTGTAGACCCACTTGCACCTAATAGGTTTAATATTGGCAGGCAAGTCCACAAGTGTCCAGACCTTATTAGAGTACATAGACTCCATTTCAGCTTTCATAGCTTCCTGCCAATGTCTCGAGCCTATGTCATTGATTGCTTCATCATAGTTACAGGGATCTTGTTCTTGCTCTTCCGGGATTGCCTCGTAAGACTCTCCCAAAAGCGAGAACTTCACAGGGGACCTGATAATTCTCCCACTATGACGAGGCACTGGTGTAACTACCGGGTCAGGTGTGGGTTGGTTCTTTTCGAGTTTGGTCACATTGGATTTGGAATTGTTTGCTATTGAATTTCTTCCAAGATAACCTTTTTCTAGATATTTCCGGTCATTCATATAATCTTCCTCCAGAAAAACCGCATTGGTGTTGACAAGCACTTTCTGCTCTCTAGGATTATAGAATAACCAACCTTTAGTGGGATTGGCAAAACAAATCTCTTATGGCAGTTTGTTTTTAAGAATTCTGAGAATTGTTGTTGGGGATTTTATGAATTCTCTAAATGTTGTTCTCCACATTATCCAGCATTTTGGAAACTCGAATTATAAGAAACTTACTGGCCAAAAGTAACATTTTACAGAGCTGAGTTTTTGGATTCTTGTTATTCCAATATGGAATCAATAGTTTTTTGACGATAGTGAATTTATTGCTATCTGAAATTCCTGGGATGTCATGAAATATCTATCATATGAAGAGTAGGAGAATACAAGCCTCGACACATTTAATCTGTGGTCGTTGTGCTTCACATCTTGAGTTCTTCACATCTTGAGTAGGAAGGAGAATACAACGTTATTTGGCACATTGATGCTGTTGTTGTCGTGCGCTTCACATCTTGAGTAGGAACTTTCCTACTCAATATGTGAAGCACAACCACCACCCCATAAATGTGCCAAATAGGCTTGTATTCTCCTACTCTGAAAGTCTTTTATAAAATTTATGGATCTCTAGATTGGTCAACTCAATAGCCTAAATAATGCGTGCAAAACTATATGATATGTAGCGGAAATAAACAAAAGCACACACCATAAGTGACACCAAATATAACGTGGAAAACCCAATTCGGGTGAAAAACTACAAATTCAAACTGGATCAACAATCAAATAATATGAATCTTGCAGTTACAAGACACTCATAGATCCCTCCCTAGATAAGTACTACCCAAGGACTGTAGTTACCTCTTCTGTAGCTTCACGCCTCAACGACTTTACACCGTTGACCGCAACGGATTCAAACCCGCATGACTCATCGGGTCTTCTACGAAAGAAGATGATCTTCTACAAGTGATGTAGACGAAACCGCTCTCTAGATGAACTATGCAGCACAACTCTTCAATGGAGGCTCTAGAGAAGAATTTTCTCAATTAGGGTTTCTAACTCAGAACAATAGGAAGGTGTGTCATTAGGGTATACATATAGTCCTTTAAATAGGCTTAGGGATGTGCTTAGGGTTACTTAAGATAATTAGGACTCAAACTGGCACGTTGAGAGAAATTAGAGATAGAAATTCTAGTTCGCTCAAAAGGCCGCTTTTCGCATGGGCCGCTCGAGCGGATGGATGCTCGCTCTAGCGGGTTAACATTCAGTCCCGAAGGCAGGCAGCAATTTGAAGCGCTCGCTCAAGCAAACCAAGTCTCTAGATCCAGAAAATTCAGCATACTTGATTTCCGACTTTCTTCTTTTGCCTTCCTTCTATTTTCAATGTGAAGCCCCAACGTAGTCCATATTTAAAAAGTAAAAATACAACTCAATGGACCAAGAGTTTTGTCTAACCCATGAATTTGCCAACAAAATATATCCTAACATACTCTCCATATGAGGAGCACAAACTACCACAAAATGGACCCTTTTAGCCAATACACTCATGGTTGAGTGGTGTGGGCAGTATCACACACATGCTGACCTTTTGATCCTTGGGTTATCCAATTTAATCTATCACTCCTAATTACTAGTACGTAGCCCGACTTAGTGAAAAAAAGAAATGAGCCTTTTAGCTGCCTACCTCTCACATGGGGCTGAAAATGGATCTGTTAATTTATACATAACTTAATCATTTATTATGCAATTAGAGAATAAATTATTACTTATTTTTCTTTCCGGATAGAAAAGATTATTTTCATAAACAATATATAGTGCAATGGCGATGCATGCTATCAATATTATTGGAGAAATATACGGATTCCATACGTACGTGCAAATCATCAATTCATGAAACAAGTTGAATAATCCAACTCACACTTGATGCGGGTTAACCTAATCAGATCCATATATTATTTTTTAAGACCTTTTTTCACGAGGCCCATCAATAATTGAGTAGTTGGGACAAAAAATGGTAGACTTGGAAAATAAGAACCCGAAGAGTGGAAGGACTCACTCTTGTAGTAAAAAGCATAAGTAATGTAGTATAAGAAGAAATATGATCATTCATTTTGTAAAGTCAAAATGCTTGCTGTTTTGACAACCCAAAAAAAAAGAGTAGAGGATTTAAAAAAAAAAATTCTTTTAAAATTTGATACAACGACCATAGACCAAAACTCTAGATATTGACGGTAGAGGACTTTCAGCACAATTTTTTTTTATTTGACTTTTTTGCCCCCTTTTTCACTAGTATCAGTGAATAACGTGGACATTCATTGTTATTATTGAATTTTTTTTTCTCATCATATCTCTTCTTTGATTCAGTTCATCATCAACATCATCTTCCCAAAAGATTCGCTCGAGAAGAAGAGAGGGTCAAAGAGGGAGCAGGAGAAGTGGTGGGGGGTGGATGGAGAAGATGAGGAGGTGAAGGGAGAAGTAGATGGAGAGGAGGATGAAGGTTTGAGTGAGGATGGAGCTGGAGCTGAGGTTGTGGAGTTCTTGGAGGACTTGGAGATGAGGTATGTAAGTGCCTAAATATTACGAACTTAATTTGCAATGAGGATCAGGGTAAGCTTGATGCTCCTTCAATGATGGAAAATGGCCTGGAAACCTGAAAGGGGAGAAGATGACCAGTCAGAGGACCCTGGCTGTGGGCAGCACAAGGCTCTCCGATGCCTAAGTCAGAATGAGAACTAAACAGTAGGATGGAGATGAGGAAGAAGAGAGGCAGGATAACAGCTCTCAGATTATGATTGTGCATACCTGGGATGGAAATGGCTCCTCTATTTATAGGGGAGGAAACTGTGGTGCATGGTGGGGCTCATGATGACGTCTTAGCATTCCTAGGGGTGCTGTCATGTCAGCCCACTATACATTAAATGGCAGTCCGATCAGCCCATTATGCATTAAATGTTGGTCTAATCGGGCCTTACCCTGCTTGACTTTTGGGCCTAGTCCCATCGGGCCTGTCCTGGAGCCATACCGTAATGGGACGTAGGCGCTGAACGCCGTCTTGCCAGGGATGGTGGGCGGCCGGGATGCTTTTGTCAGACTTAACTGGAAATCCGTGAAAGTACGGCTGTTGGCATCCGTCTGGGCTAGCAGTCCGGCTTTGTTGCCGAGCTGCCGACATGGGGACTCTATGCCGGGGTTAGGAGTGTCTGAGATCGGGGACGGTCTTGATCTCGGATAGCGCCTGGGTAGCATCACACGCGCATGGCCATGGTCGAGACGTGTTTAGACTACACTTATGCCGAGACTAATATAATCCCAGTGCTTTGGGAAACATCCCCACACAATTGCCCCTAGCTTCTGACTTCTTGGAGTTTGTCAACTCCATGAGGTCGGGAGCTATGGAATGGGAGAATCCTCTGGAGTGTTGTTCATCTCGGTTTCGGCCGCTGACGTTTGGTCTCTATTCGCAGTCGTTGTGCCTGCCCGAGGTATTAAATGATGCTTGCTAATTAATGTAGAAGACATACCGACGGCACCACGTGTCACCATCTGGTTGGTTGTTCAATCACATCGAGGAGGCGTGCGCTGCTGATCGGGGACACGTCCATTCAATGAAATGATGCGCGCAGGGCCCTAGGGGGCATCCGGCACATGCGTCCCTAGGGTTTTTGAAAAGGGCGCCCTCCTTCCTTCCTTTATAAACACGGGAGGTTAGGGCCCTCTTCTTCCCCATTGCTGCTTTGCACCGGAGAAGAAGAGAACGCTGCAGGAGAGATTCGTCTGAGAAAAGAAGTGCTGCCGAGATTAAGCCTCCGTCAGTTTAAATCTCAGTTTCGTCTTCGTAAGTTCTTTCTCCTTTGCCTTTTTTCGCGGGCTTAGTGTTCCTTCTACTTTTAGTCTCTGTTTCGGTAGAAATGGGTATCTACGGTCACTGGGTAGAGAACGAAGCGGCGATTGAGGGACTTAGGTTAGTGCATAAAATCCCTGCCGACGTCCATGTTAGGGCGGCCGATCCCATTGGCTACATCCTCCGTGACTTTCGAACGGCTGGATGCCTTTCCCATTAGTGGCTGTGATCGAAGGTGGGGTTCGTTTTCCCCTTCACCCTCTCCTGAGGAGGTGTCTCAGCCAGTGGTCCCTCTGCCCCTGCCAGCTGTTGCCCAATGTTTTCAAGATCATAATGGGCACAGCCAAGCTTAATGAGGTCCTAGGCATCGACCTCGGCGTCTTCGACATCGAGGATGTCTATGACATATGTAAGTCTGGAGATGCCTATTATCGACGGGCTAAGCCGCACTGAGAAGGCTTTGTCCGCTACCTGGAAGACTCGAGTAAGTACGCTGGGGACGATCTCCTGTACGTCACGGGTAACTGGGAGTTCAGCGTGTCTGAAACCGACAGAGCTTACAGGATTCCACGCCACTTTGGGACCGTTCCAAGTAAATACTGTCTCTTTATTTTTGTATATATTTCATATGCCTTTTTCCTTTCCGTCTTGCCGAACTCATGTTTCTGCTTACTGCTTACTGCTAAGGAGAGGAGACAGGCTGCCCAGGACATATGGGCGAGGAATGAAGCTTGGCTCTGGAAGGTCAAGAGGTACAACGGTCACGAAGGTAGAGCGACTTGGTCGTTGCTGGGGTACAAGCTGAAGTACCGTGGTTACATCAGGGGGACGATCGAACCGATCGGAGGAGGGAGCCCGGAAAGGGCCGAACTTGGGACCGGCAGAGAACAGGCTGCTAACAGAGCCAGGACTGGAAGGGAAGAGCCTCTGCGGATCGCGGCCGACGTCGATCGTAGGACAATATCCGGTGCAGAGGCTTCTACTTCCGGGGTGAAACCGTGTGAGGTCCCTCTGAGGGAGAGGATGCACCGAACCACTAGGTCTCCTTCACCGAGCCCAGCAGAGTAGGGGGGAGATGCTACTTAACAGGCTTCCGATGTTCGAAGACCTAGAGACCGTGGCATTTGGGGATGGAATTCCTCAAACCTCTCCAATGTCATCGACCTCAGATATTGTTGAAGTCCCTGCCCCCGACTCTCCTATGGTTACACCTGCCGCTGCTGCCGAGGTTTCCATCTTCGAGTATGTCCGGGTTCAATCCACCGGCCAAGAGGCTCGTCCGTCTGTAGCTGAGGTCGGTCAGAGTGATGGCCGATCGAAGAAAAGGCCTAGGGTCGAAGGGGAATCCAGTTCGGGGGCCGCGTCGCCCTCTACTCGGCCAGACCTCTGGAGGCCAGATTTTATGCTTGAACCGGGGAGGGTGTAAGGTCTGTGACCTTACTGCGTCAGTTGGGCCCAATATCAGGCCCTGACCCATTTATTATTAATTATTTTATTTAATTATATTTTTAGATATTTAAGTGGGTTTAGATCATGAGCGAGTTTCTTTTAGCATTAAATTAGTGTCTTTGAAGTTTTGTTCGATTTCGAGTTCGTTTGTTCATAGCAGGGGTGTAGTTTGCAATTTAGGAAAAATTGAGTATTTTTCGAAACATTTCAAACGCCGTGACTTTTGGGTTCGTTGGAAAGGTCTCGTCGTTCTAATAATTTTTATCTCTTGACTCGTCGCGATCTGACGATCAGAAACCTTTCAATTGGTCTTTTCCTCTATATCTTCTTCTTAATCAAGGTTTTGCCCTAATTTCATTTCGTTCTCTGCAACAAAAGTAACCCAGCAGCCCATTTCTTCTTCCTCTTCCTTTCTCAAGCCAGAACTCCGCCCTAAAAGATCCAACTTGAAGATCCGATCCGCTAGAATTCATCCTTGCGATCCCCTCTTGCTTCCGATACCATTTTGGTAAGACATCCCAGAATCTCATATTTTTACCTTATCACTTCTTTGGTTAGATTAGGTCCGATCTTGATTCTTTTTCTTTCTTTCTTCTCCTCAAATTTCACCCATTTCCAATCTTCACTTTGGTTGAGGCAAGTAGATATGCATTTCATTTATAAGCATGTATGTTTGTTTCTATTTGATTGGCTAAGTATCTTGTAGATTTTATTAATTCCAAGCATGTTTCATTTTGATTTTTTGGAAAATATATGTTAGGTTAGATTTTTGGAAAATGAATAAATTGATGATAATAGGTTGTGTAGAATTTCTTAATGGAATGGAATGAATGGAATGGATGATGGGGAGAGCAGGAGGTTGTATGTAGCCTCTGGAATGGTTGTAGCCTCTGGAATGGTTGTAGCCTCTGGAATGGTTTGGGAATGGAGGAAATGAAATGGGGAATGAAGAGTTCAAAAATGGCCTGAACCTATACGAGTTCCGTACTGTCGGTTTTACTCGTCGGTTCAATGTCGGTCAATCGACAGCATGGTGTCGGTCAGCCGAACATCATTTCGGTCAGAAAACCCGAGAGCATGTTTTAACCTGATTTTGTACAGTCGGTTAGATCTCGGTTCAAACGTCGGTTAGCCGACTGATTCCTTCAGCCGACACCAAAACTTCGGTCAGCCGACACTGACCTCGGTTCCAAAACCAGAGAGTAGAAATTGGTTTCTGTTCCGTCGGTTAGCCCTCGGTTCGTGTCGGTCAACCGAGGCCATCACGTCGGTCAACCGATACCATCATGAGGGTCAGCCGAAATTGGCCATTTTGCCTTGTTATTCCGGACTAAGATTGAAACCTAGGATTGGGACTTAGATGAAAGAAACCCCTAATCTACTATTACATGACCATAAATGAGATTGAAATCGAATCACGTGGCTTGGTGTGAATTCGATGGGTTGTCTAGGTATTCGTGTATTACACGTAGTGTAACTGAATGCATATGGAGTTGAATTGAATGATGCTCAACATGATTGTACACCAAGGGATTTCCGAAAGCATCATCAATCCAAATTCCATACGTACTCTGTTAGAATATGGGGAATATAGGGATGACACCACTTGCTTAGCATTGGGTTGTAATTCCTCCTTGACTTTGACTTGTATCCGTTTTTTATGTACCTTGTACACTATCTTGACATAAAACACGTAATCAATTATGAAACATCAATTCTTATAGAATTTAGGACTTGGACTTGACTTAGAGTGTACCGTAGGAACCTGTGTCTTTTATTGATAAACTTGATTGGCTAGTATGAAAGGGATTATCACGTGTTTCGCTTGTCTTGTATCGTCTTGAATAAGATAATCCCTAGGGTCTTGTCTTGTACATGGAACTAGCCAGACTTGCTTGTCTTGTTGTCCTTGTATCAGAACCACTTTGTTATTATTTGCATATCATGGCCATCTGCAGCTTGGGGTTTAGTGACGAACCGGTTACCCGGTTGTCGGGGTGGGCAGTCGGCGTAGGACGGCGTCCATGGCGTTGAATAGCTGCGTGCTAGGACCGTGCTGCTATTCCCAGGACAGGGAGCTAGGATCCCACTGGAGTCGGACTTTCGTATCAGTAGTCCAAGGGGATTGTTACTGGTACCCCGGGAGGTGGCTTTAGACATCCTCGGAGTCTCCCTCTTGCTTGTTCTTATTTTGCATTGCATGGATAGTGGTTATTGTTAGATGATTGTTAGGATTCCTTTTATTGTTCCAGTTGTTTATTAATCTCGCTTTATGCCTAGTTTCGCTTGCCTTGTATTCAGATAATCATTTACTTGTCATTATTCTACACTTGATGCATGTCGTGTTTATTATGCTTTATATATCTATTGCTCAACATGTTGTTGACTTTGGTCCTTGGTGTGCAGACACATCAGGTGAGTATTGCTACGAGGAGCAGGTAGGTGAGGAGCTCCCAGAGGATTTCCAACCAACAGAGGAGGCACGAGAGTGGCATGCCGATGACGTAGAGTAGCGTCATCACTTCCGGCACGAGAGAGATACATTGGGTTTTATTAGATTATTATTTTATCCATTTATTTTTCTCGTTGAACCTATACATTATTGACTTCCGTTCTTTTGATTGGCTTTGTTTATTGGGAATGGCCAATGTAATAAATTACTTAATTCTTAGTTCCTGTTTACTCTTTCTTGCAAACTTTAATTTAATGAGATTCATATTCATTGCTTGAGATTCCATATGCCTAGAGTTGTTTGGACTCTATATTTATTGTACCACATGAGGTTTGAAATATTAAATCCTCACCGCGGACTTACGATCCGTGGGCCCAAAGGACAAAATTTTTAATTAGTCCTAAAATTCACTCTCTGGATCCGGTTATTTCTTTAATCGGGTTCGGGGGACGTGACAGATTGGTATCAGAGCAGTGGTTGGTTTCTCAGGGTAAAAATTGTAGAAACTATAGGACGTGTGTGAGGATTCCGTTAGTTAGTAGGTTGATCTTTTAGTTTTGTTTCTAGCATTGTGATGTTAGCTTGGGGTATATTGGAACTAACCTTGAATGTTTTACAGGATTATCGCTGGTAGGCATAATACCAGAGGTGAGGGTAGTTATTCTCAGAATGGCTCTGAGAATCAGTTTCATCAGTTTATGGCAGCCTTCATCCAATCTCAGAAAGATATGGCTGAACAGAGCTAAAAGCAGAATGAGGACCAAGCTGTATTCCAAGTACAGATGCTTGAGGTAGTGCAGAAGGTGGGCCAGCCACAGGCCAAGGAGTATGACCTGAATGAGTTGGTTGAGAAATTCAGGAAGAGGTTCCCACCTGAGTTCCATTGCATTGAGGACCCCGCTGTAGCAGATGAGTGGGTTGTCCAAATGGAGAAGATCTATGAGGTGTTTCGGTGCACGGGCATCCAGCAGGTGCAGCTAGTAGCTCACATGTTCCGTGGAGCAGCAGAGAGATGGTGGAAAACCGTCAAACACCCATACGAGGAAATTGCTGAGGAGGTAGCCTGGAAGACTTTCACGGAGCAGTTCCAGAAGAAGTTTATCCCGAAACATTATAGGGATCAAAAGATGGAGGAGTTTGAGAGACTGGTACAGGGTGATTTAACAGTACAAGATTATGAGATTGCCTTCACCCATCTATCCCGATTTGCTGAGAGCTTGATTCAGCCAGAGTCAGAGAGAGTCCGGAGATTTATCAAGGGACTACGGGCAGATATTAAGATGCAAGTACAGCGCAGCAAATTGACTAACTATGATGATGTGGTCAAAGAAGCTTATTGGGAAGAGGAGTCCGTGAAGGACGTGATAGCATTGGAGCAGCAGAGGATCTTGGCATTGATCTCTCAGCCCAGGACACAGGGATCTTCATCCCTGTTGTATCAGCAGCCGGTACCCAAGAGGCTACGATTCGAGCCTGTACCTCGACAGCAGCCACAGCGAGTCTCTTGCATACATTGTGGCAGGAATCATTATGGCCGTGATTGCAGGAAGCAGTCCGGAGCATGTTTCAATTGTGGAGACCCCGGGCATAAGGTTCGTTCTTGCCCAGGGAAGACAGGAGTGGCACCACCTGCATTTCCAGCTCCGGCGCCCAGGCCACCACATCCTGCGCAGCCGTTGAGACAAATGCCTCCTGGACAGGCCAGGCCATAGCAGCAGCAGCATCAGATGATTGCCCAACCAACTCAGCCTCCATATCAGCGCCCTCCAGTACCTCAGCAGCGCTATTAGCAGAGACCCCAGCACCCAGATTCCAGGGTCGTGGTCAGAGACCACCGTAACAGTATCATCAGCAGCATCCCTAGCAGGCAGGGAAAGCTTATGCTCTGACACATGAGGAAGCAGAGGCTGCATGGAATGTCATTGAAGGTACACTTTTAGTTTGTGGATTTGATGCTAAAGTTTTATTTGATCCTGGATCCATACACTGGTTTGTTGCACCAGCATTTGCACTGCATTTGGGGGAGGATAAGGAGATACTACCCTATGATTTGATAGTAGCTACCCCTGTAGGTAGACATGTAGCTTGTAATGTCATCTACCCTAGGTGTAGTATTCAGATTGGAGAAGTTAAGCTGATCGTTAGTTTGATCATTTTACCGATGGCGGAGTTTGATGTGATACTCGGTATGGATTGGTTAGCTAAGAATCGAGCAGTGTTAGATTGTTTTAACAAGACCGTTAAGTTGCAGAGTGCAGATCGTAGTGTTGAGTTTATTGGAGCTGAAAAGCCCATCTCCACTCGGATGATTTCTGCATTGAAGGCAGAGTAGTTGATGAGGAGCGGATGCGAAGGTTTTATTGCATTTATTGCAGAAGACAAGGAGTCCAAGACTGTTGATGAGATTCCAGTGGTGCGAGAATTCCTGAATGTGTTTCCGGATGAGATTCCTAGTTTGTCACCTGTTCGTGAGTTGGATTTCACGATTGAATTGCAACAAGTGACAGCACATATTTCGAAGGCCCCTTATAGGATGGTACCAGCAGAATTGAAGGAGTTGAAAACTCAGATTGGAGATCTGTTGGATAAGGGTTTCATCAGGCCCAGTGTTTCACCGTGGGGAGCTCCGATGATATTTGTGAAGAAGAAGGACGGGACTATGAGGATGTATATTGATTACAGACAGTTGAATCAAGTAACTGT
This sequence comes from Litsea cubeba, assembly GCA_012931725.1. NCBI lineage: Eukaryota > Viridiplantae > Streptophyta > Magnoliopsida > Laurales > Lauraceae > Litsea > Litsea cubeba. The sequence continues at coordinate 10,374,889 of CM022955.1, read as the reverse complement.
TAAGAATAAGTACCCGTTACGGAGGATCGATGAGCTATTCAATCAGTTGCAGGGAGCCCAATTCTTTTCGAAGATAGATCTGCGTTCCGGTTATCATCAGTTGCGAGTCAGGAAGGAGGATGTTCCTAAGACTGCATTCCGGACGAGATATGGACATTTTGAGTTTCTTGTGATGCCTTTTGGATTGACAAATGCGCCAGCAGTTTTTATGGCATTGATGAATAAGGCATTTGCTCCTTTCTTGGATCAGTTTGTGGTAGTCTTCATTGATGATGTATTGGTGTACTCGAAGACTAAGGAGGAGCATGAGCATCAGTTGAGAACATCTTTGCAGCTTTTGAGGGAGAACCAACTGTATGCTAAGTTGAGCCAAATGTGAGTTTTGGTTGGAACAAGTGGCATTTTGGGGCCATATAATCTCTAAGGAAGGACTAACAGTGGATCCCAAGAAGATTGCAGCAGTTGTTAATTAGAGTAGCCCGAGAAATGTAGCGGAGATTCGTAGTTTCCTTGGACTTGCAGGTTACTACCGGAGGTTTGTGAAAGGATTCTCTACTGTAGCATCTCCGTTAACTAAGTTGACGAGGAAGGATATTCCGTTTGTGTGGACGGAAGGGTGTGAAAAGAGTTTTCAAGAGCTGAAGACCAGATTAACTACAACACCTATACATGCCTTACCCGCTGGAAGTGGAGGATTTGTGATTTTCACAGATGCATCAGGAGTAGGTTTGGGATGTGTTCTCATGCAGCGTGACAAGGTGATAGCATATGGATCGAGGCAATTGAAAGACCATGAGAAGAAATATGCCACACATGACTTGGAGCTAGCAGCAGTAGTGTTTGCATTGAAGTTGTGGAGGCATTATTTGTATAGAGAGAGATTTGAGGTGCATACAGATCACAAGAGTCTGCAATACCTGTTTACACAGGGTGATCTGAATAACAGGCAGAGGAGATGGATGGAGTACATAAACGATTATGATTTTCCAATCAAGTACCATCCTGGAAGAGTAAATGTTGTAGCATATGCTCTTTGTAGGAAGGCAGCATTCAGTGGATGTATAATGCCTGAATGGAGATGGATGGAGCAATTCAGAGACATGGATGTGGAAGTCTGGCCAGTTAATGAGAATGTCCTAGTTGCTACTATGGGAGTTTGGGAGCTAGAGATAGTTAACAGGATCAAGGAATGCCAGAAGGATGATCCAGAATTACAGAGAATCATTGAACATGTGGATGACAAGCCATAGTTCAGATTGATTGAAGGAATTTTGTACTGCAAGGATAGGTTGTGTGTGCCAGATGTTCAAGACATCAAGTCAGAGTTGATGACAGATGCGCACCACACCAGATACTCTATTCACCCAGAAAGCACCAAGATGTATCAGAATTTGAAGAATCACTATTGGTGGGTGAAAATGAAGAAAGAGATTGCAGAATTTGTCTCCAGGTGCAGCAGATTAAGGCAGAGCACAAGAAGCCTCCTGGTTTACTTCACCCGTTGGAGATTCCTCAGTGGAAATGGGAGAATATCACCATGGATTTCGTGTCGGGATTGCCGAACACCAAGAAAGGCAATGATGCTATTTGGGTAATTGTGGATAGATTGACTAAGTCAGCACATTTCTTGCCATTTAAGACTGGACAGTTTATGGATAAGATGACTAAGATGTACAGGGATAATAAAGTCAAGCTACATGGAGTACCTAAGTCCATAGTATCCGATTGAGACACTAAGTTTGTCTCTCGGTTTTGGTCTACTTTTCAGTCATCTATGGGTACCCAGTTGAAGTTTAGCACAGCTTACCACCCTCAGACAGATGGACAGTCAAAGCGTACCATTCAGAGACTGGAAGATCTCCTCAGAGCATGTGTTTTGGATTTCAAGGAGAGTTGGGATGAGAGTTTGCCTCTATGTGAGTTTGCCTACAATAACAGCTATCATTCAAGCATTGGTATGGCACCATTTGAGGCATTGTACGGAAGGAGATGTAGAACCCCAGCATGTTGGGAGGAAGTTGGAGTTCGGAGTTTTCATGGCCTATCAGAGATTTTTGATTCCAGTGAGAAGGTCAGAGTTGTTCAGATGTGAATGAAGGAGTCTCGAGTTCGTCAGAAGAGCTATGCAGACAAGAGGCGGAGACCTTTAGAATTCCAAGTGGGGGATATGGTTTTCCTGAAAGTGTCTCCGATGAGAAGTGTTGTTAGATTCAGGCAAAAAGGGAAGCTTGCCAAGAGGTTTGTGGGACCATTTGAAATTAAGAGCAGGATTGGAGACGTGGCTTATCGTCTCGTACTACCGCCAGAGTTAGCGGGTGTGCAAGACGTATTTCATGTCTCAATGCTTCGGAAATATATTCGAGATCCCACCCACGTGTTGCAGCACGAGCCACTTCAGCTTCAGGCAGATGTCACCTACGTGGAGCGGCCAGCGCAGATCATTGACACTAAGGAGATAGTGTTGCGTACTAAGACCATTCCATGGGTCAAGGTACAGTGGGATAACCACAGTCCAGAGGAAGCAACGTGGGAGCTGAAGGATCAGATTCAGAAAGAGTACCCCTATCTTTTTCCAGATGAGGTATGTTTATTCATTTGGGGGACCAAATGTTCTTTTTATTTGTAAGAGTTGAAAGGTCTGTGACCTTACTGGGTCAGTTGGGCCCAATATCAGGCCCCGACCCATTTATTATTAATTATTTTATTTAATTGTATTTTTAGATATTTAAGTGGGTTTAGATCATGAGCGAGTTTCTTTTAGCATTACATTAGTGTCTTTGAAGTTTCGTTTGATTCCGAGTTCGTTTGATCATAGCAGGGGTGTAGTTTGCAATTTAGGAAAAATTGAGTATTTTCCGAAATATTTCAAACACCGTGATTTTTGAGTTCGTTGGAAAGTTCTTGTCGTTCTGATGATTTTTGTCTCTTGACTCGTCGCGATCCGACGATCAGAAACCTTTCAAGTGGTCCATTCTTTCTCCGGACCCACTTAAAGGGTAAATTGGTCTTTTCCTCTATATCTTCTTCTTAATCAAGGTTTTGCCCTAATTTCATTTCGTTCTCTGCAACAAAAGTAACCCAGCAGCCCATTTCTTCTTCCTCTTCCTTTCTCAAGCCAGAACTCCGCCCTAGAAGATCCAACTTGAAGATTCGATCCGCTAGAATTCATCATTGCGATCCTCTCTTGCTTCCGGTACCATTTTGGTAAGACATCCCACAATCTCATATTTTTACCTTATCACTTCTTTGGTTAGATTATCACTTCTTTGGTTAGATTAGGTTCGATCTTGATTCTTTTTCTTTCTTTCTTCTCCTTTGCGTTCTAGGTGGTAGTTGTTCTGGTTAGATTGTTGATTTTGGGGTAGAAAAGCTTCTCCTCAAATTTCACCCATTTCCAATCTTCACTTTGGTTGAGGCAAGTAGATATGCATTTCATTTATAAGCATGTATGTTTGTTTCTAGGCTAAGTGTCTTGTAGATTTCCTTAATTCCAAGCATGTTTCATTTTGATTTTTTGGAAAATATATGTTAGGTTAGATTTTTGGAAAATGGATAAATTGATGATAATAGGTTGTGTAGAATTTCTCAATGGAATGGAATGGATGATGGGGAGAGCAGGAGGCTCTAATTATGCAGGTTGTAGCCTCTGGAATGGTTTGGGAATGGAGGAAATGAAATGGGGAAGGAAGAGTTCAGAAATGGCCTGAACCTATACGAGTTTCGCACTGTCGGTTCACTCGTCGGTTCAGTGTCGGTCAACTGACAGCATGGTGTCAGTCAGCCGAACATCATTTCGGTCAGAAAACCCGAGAGCATGTTTTAACCTGATTTTGTACAGTCGGTTAGATCTCGGTTCGAACGTCGGTTAGCCGACTGATTCGGTCAGCCGACACCAAAACTTCGGTCAGCCGACACTGACCTCAGTTCCAAAACCAGAGAGCAGAAATTGGGTTCTGTTCCGTCGGTTAGCCCTCGGTTCGTGTCGGTCAACCGATACCATCATGAGGGTCAGCCGAAATTGGCCATTTTGCCTTGTTGTTCCGGACTAAGATTGAAACCTAGGATTGGGACTTAGATGATGGAAACCCCTAATCTACTATTACATGACCATAAATGGGACTTGAAATCGAATCACGTGGCTTGGTGTGAATTCGATGGGTTGTCTAGGTATTCATGTATTACACGTAGTGTAACTGAATGCATATGGAGTTGAATTGAATGATGCTCAACATGATTGTACACCAAGGGATTTCCGAAAGCATCATTAATCCAAATTCCATACGTACTCTGTTAGAATACGGGGAATATAGGGATGACACCACTTGCTTAGCATTGGATTGTAATTCCTCCTTGACTTTGACTTGTATCCGTTGTTTATGTACCTTGTACACTATCTTGACATAAAATACGTAATCAATTATGAAACATAAATTCTTATAGAATTTAGGACTTGGACTTGACTTAGAGTGTACCGTAGGAACCTATGTCTTTTATTGATGAACTTGACTGGCTAGTATGAAAGGGATTATCACGTGTTTCGCTTGTCTTGTATCGTCTTGAATAAGATAATCCTTAGGATCTTGTCTTGTACATGGAACTAGCCAGACTTGCTTGTCTTGTTGTCCTTATATCAGAACCACTTTGTTATTGTTTGCATATCATGGCCATCTGCAGCTTGGGATTTAATGACGAACCGGTTACTCGGTTGTCGGGGTGGGCAATCGGCGTAGGACGGCATCCATGGCGTTGAATAGCTGCGGGCTAGGACCGTGCTGCTATTCCCAGGACAGGGAGCTAGGATCCCACTGGAGCCGGACTTTGGTATCAGTAGTCCAAGGGGATTGTTACTGGTACCCCGGGAGGTGGCTTTGGACATCCTCGGAGTCTCCCTCTTGCTTGTTCTTATTTTGCATTGCATGGATAGTGGTTATTGTTAGATGATTGTTAGGATTCTTTTTATTGTTCCAGTTGTTTATTAATCTCGCTTTATGCCTAGTTTCGCTTGCCTTGTATTCAGATAATCATTTACTTGTCATTATTCTACACTTGATGCATGTCGTGTTTATTATGCTTTGTATATTTATTGCTCAGCATGTTGTTGATTTTGTTCCTTGGTGTGCAGACACATCAGGTGAGTACTGCTACGAGGAGCAGGCAGGTGAGGAGATCCCAGAGGATCACCAACCAGCAGAGGAGGCACGAGAGTGGCATGCCGATGACGTAGAGTAGCGTCATCACTTCCGGCACGAGAGAGATACATTGGGTTTTATTAGATTATTCTTTATCTATTTATTTCTCTCGTTGAACCTATACATTATTGACTTCCGTTCTTTTGATTGGCTTTGTTTATTGGGAATGGCCAATGTAATAAATTACTTAATTCTTAGTTCATGTTTACTCTTTCTTGCAAACTTTAATTTAATGAGATTCATATTCATTGCTTGAGATTCCATATGCCTAGAGTTGTTTGGACTCTACATTTATTGTACCACATGAGGTTTGAAATATTAAATCCTCACCGCGGACTTACGATCCGTGGGCCCAAAGGACAAAATTTTTAATTAGTCCTAAAATTCACTCTCCGGATCTGGTTATTTCTTTAATCGGGTTCGGGGGACGTGAGTTGTAAGGTCACAGACCTTACAAAGGGGGATGACAGTCGAAGACCGTGTCCTCCTAAAGGTGGATTCTCGCGTTCTCGAGGCGCTCGGGCGAGCCTATGCCCTGCGGCAAGATATGGCTTAGCTGGAGGGGTACAGTGACTCGAAGCTATTATTGTCGCTGTTGCAGTCATGCTTCGCGGTAAGCTTACTCAAGTCCCGCTCCTCTTTTCTTTTTACAAAACATTTATTTTGGCCATTGTTCTCTGAGAGTCTTACTCGTCTTGCAGACGGTGCAGAAGTCCATGGTCGTCGTGGACAGGCTCAACAAGCACAGTCCCATAATCGCCGAGTTGGAGTCAGAGAAGAGGGACCTCCAGGAGGCACTGGACGGTAGCACTCGGCGGGATAGTCAATTGGAGGTCACAAAGGACGGGTATAAGGCGGAGCTTTAGCATCCCAAGGAAGAGGCAGAGGCCGAGAAGGAGAAAGTCGCCGAACTCGAAGCCTCCTTGGAGAAGCTGAAAGGCGACTTCGAGGCGAAACTTCGGGCCGAAGCCGCTCGGGCAGACGAGGCTGAAGCCAGACTTGAGTCGGAGTGCAACGATGCTTTTGATGACGAGATCAAACAGGCGATGACTCATTACAAGGCCAAAGTCATCGTGGTGAGAGACAAGGCCTGGGTGAAGGGATGGTGCGCTGCCTTGACGGAGGCGGGGGTTCCTGAGGACCACCTGTCCTTTATGGATCCGCCCCCGTTTTCGGGTTCTACACCGAGTCTTGCCCTTCCCAATGTGGCCTCCACCGATGTGCCCAAGATCGATCAGCCCGAGATCGACGTTAACGCTGCTGCCAGTCCTGTCGTTACCGATCCTTGATCTTCTGATGTATATATTGTTCTTTGTTTTTCAGTTGTATCTCTCCGTTTGTAGTGAGACAATTTTGCAATACAATCGAAGTTTTCTACAATCTGTTTTTCTTTCTTCATGTATGTTTGTTTTCATGTATAAGCTCAGATTAATTAGATCAATTCTTTACACGCTAGGAAATCGAGCATGTGCATGGGTGCCGAGCTGCTCGCATAGCATGAGGCGAAGATGTCCCCCTGGCTCCTCGTCAGGGGCGTGCCAGCATCCAGGCATGAGAGCCGAGATGCTCATAAAGGACGAAATAGAGAAGACCCACTGGCTCGTCGCCAGGGGTGCGCCGGCAATCTGGCATAAGAGCTGATATGCTCAGAAAGCACGAAATTGAGAAGACCCACTGGCTCGTCGCCAGGGGCGCGCCGGCAATCTGGCATGAGAGCCAAGATGCTCACAAAGCACGAAATGGAGAAGGCCCACTGGCTCGTCGCCAGGGGCACGCCGACAATCTGGCATGAGAGCCGAGATGCTCACAAAGCATGAAATGGAGAAGGCCCACTGGCTTGTCTCCAGGGGCGCGCCGGCAATCTGGCATGAGAGCCGAGATGCTCACAAAGCACAAAATGGAGAAGACTCACTGGCTCGTCGCCAGGGGCGCGCCGGCAATCTGGCATGAGAGCTGAAATGCTCACAAAGCACGAAATGGAGAAGGCCCACTTGCTCGTCGCCAGGGGCGCGCCGGCAATCTGGCATGAGAGCCCAGATGCTCACAAAGCACGAAATGGAGAGGCCCACTGGCTCGTCGCCAGGGGCGCACCGGCAATCTGGCATGAGAGCCTAGATGCTCACAAAGCACGAAATGGAGATCCGAGATGTATAGTCCCTTGGGCGCTGTTGTCGAGTTCTAAGTTCTAGAAAGAGTTGAGGAACATAGTGCTTTTATTGCTCTTCAAAAATCAATTACAATTTAGAAATAGAACTTCTTGAGATGCATCGCATTCCACGATCGTGGCAATTGTTTACCATCCATGTTCTCAAGTCTGTAAGCCAATCGACTGCAGACCGAGGTGACCTTGAATGGTCCGTGCCAATTCGGTGCCAACTTGTCGAGGTTCGGATCTTTGTCCTGCGGGAGAGACTTCTTCAAGACGAGCTCCTCGACTGAGAATTTTCTTTCCTTGACTCTTTGGTTGTAGCCCCTGGCCAACTATTGTTGATAGGCAGCCAGGCGGATGGCCGCTGCTTCCCTGCGTTCTTCGGCTAGGTCTAATTCGCGAGTCAAGTTCATGTCGTTATGGCCTTGGTCGAAGAGTTCCGATCTCAAGGTCGGAAGACCGTCCTCAAGCGGGATCACGGCTTCCACGCCATAGGCAAGAGAGAAAGGCGTTGCCGAGGTGGAGCGCCTTGGTGTCGTCCTGTATGCCCACAGGACGCTTGGCAGTACTCCCACCCATCTTCCTTTGGCTCGATCGAGCCTCTTTTTGAGTCCGTCGAGCACCACCTTGTTAGAAATCTCGGCTTGACCGTTGTTTTGGGGGTATGCTGGGGTGGAGTAATGATTTCTGATGCCGATCCCCTGGCAGAAGGTTTTGAAGAGGTTGGAATCGAACTGAGTCCCGTTGTCTGAGATCAAGGTCCGTGGAATTTCGAACCTTGTGATGATGTTTCTCCAGACGAAGTTCCTTGAATCGTGCTCGGTGAAGGAGGATAGTGCTTCTGCCTCTATCCACTTGGTGAAATAATCAGTGGCTAATATCAGCCACCTCTTGTTCCCTGGAGCTCGATGGAGAGGTCCTACGATGTCCAGTCCCCATTGGGCGAAAAGTCATGGGCTGGATAGTGGACTCAGATCTTGAGCTGGCTGGTGGAGGGAGCGTGAGAGTTTCTATAATTTCTCGCACTTTTGGGCATATTTCTGCGTGTCTGTCTGCATGTACGGCCACCAGTACCCCTGGCTGATAGCCCGGTATGCCAGTGACCGTCCACCGATATGACTTCCGTAGATTCCTTCATGTATCTCGTATAGGAAGTCGTCGACCTTGTCGGGGTGGACACACTGAAGGTAGGGGCCGGTAAAGGACTTCCTGTAGAGCTTGCCTTGTGGGCTCAACCAGAACCGAGTTCCTTTGAGCCTGATTCGGTGAGCTTCATTCTTGTCTTCGGGGAGCTGGTCATCTTTAAGGAAGGTGATGATTTTGTCCATCCAGCTCGGGCCGAGGTCAACGCATAGAATTTGCCGAGGTGGGGGAAGCTCCGTGCTCGGTCTTTCCAGTGATCCTACTTCGACAATCCTATTCCTCCCGGCCTCAATCGCTGATGCTAGGCTGGCGAGGGCGTCGGCATGAGAGTTGGAGTCTCTACCGATTCGTCTGACTTCGGCTTTTTGGAACTGTGAAAGAAACTTTTTCGCGTACGCTAAGTAGGCTGCCATCCTGTCATCGCGAGCTTGGTAGTCTCCAGTCAGCTGGCTTGTTACCAACTGTGAATCACTGAAAATCACCAGCTGTTGAGCTCCTAGGATTTTAGCGCTATTCAGCCCGGCTTTTAGAGCCTCGTACTCTGCTTCGTTATTGGATACTTTGAAGTCAAGAGTGAGGGCTTGCTCGATAACCAATCCTTCTGGAGATCGAAGAACTACAGCCAGCGCCAACCCTCTTGGAGGTAAAAGATCCATCAACGAATACCTTCCAAGCGGAAGCAAGGAATCAGTTCCAAGCCCACTCTTTTTCTGTCTCAGTGACTTCGTCCTCATGCCTCCTGCCCCCCAGTTTGGTGCCGAGCGTGGTCGGTGCCGAACTCGGAGAGGCGAACTCGACGATGAAATCTGCCAAAACTTGGGCTTTGACTGCCGTTCTTGGTTGATATTTGATATCATATTGCCCTAGTTCGACGGCCCACTTCGAGATTCTGCCGGAGAAGTCGGCCTTTTTGAAGATCGCTCCGAGTGGGTATTCTGTCACAACCATGATGGAGAAGGCTCGGAAGTAGTGGAAGAGCTTGCGGGAAGCGCTGACGAGCGCCAACGCGAGCTTCTCCATCGGTAGGTACATGGTCTCGTTGTCAAACATGATCTTGCTCGTGTAATAGATCGACATTTGTTGCTTGTCGTCCTCTCTGAGGAGGACCGAGCTGACCGCATGATCCGAGACCGCGAGGTAGAGGTAGAGCACCTCTCCCTGTTTCGGAGTCAAGAGCAGGGGAGGTGAGGAGAGATAGGCTTTGAGCCTCTGCAGTGCTTTGTCGCACTCCGGGGTCCAATGGAACTTCAGATTTTTCTTGAGGAGTTGAAAGAACGGCCTAAGTTTATCTGAGGATCTGCTGACGAAGCGATTTAGTGCGGCAGCCATACCGGTGAGCTTCTGAACCTGTTTCGTCGTGGTTGGACTTTGTACTCTAAGAATTGCTGTGATCTGATCTGGATTGGCTTCAATCCCTCTTCTAGTGACCAGGCTTCCAAGGAATTTGCCGGAGCCGACGCCGAACGCACATTTGGAGGCCTTGAGCTTGAGCTTGAACCTCCTAAGGATGTCGAACACCTGACTCAGATCGGCCAAGTGGTATTGAGACTGTTTGGACTTGACGACCATGTCGTTAATGTAGACCTCCACCGTCTTACCGAGCTGGGCTTGGAACATCTTCGTGACTAACCTTTGGCAGGTGGCCCTGCTTTTTTTTAGCCTAATTAGCCCAAAAGGCATGACCTTGTAACAGTAAAGGCCTTTGGGCGTTATGAACTCAGTCTTCTCTTCATCAGGTCCATACATCGGTATTTTGTGGTAACCTCGGTAGGCATCGAGGAAGCTCATCCTATCGTGGCCGACAGTGGCGTCGATCAACTGATCGATTTTGGGGAGTGGGAAACTATCTTTGGGACAGGCCTTGTTCAGGTCGGTGAAATCGACGCAGACTCTCCACTTCCCAGTTTTCTTTTTGACAACCACTGTATTCGCCAGCCACCTCGGATACTTGACCTCTCTGATCGCCTCCGCCTCTAGCAGCTTCCTGACCTCCTCGGCTACTGCTTCTGACTGTGGTACTCCCGTCCTGCGTGCCTTCTGCATCACTGGTTTGTGCTGGGGGTCTACGCTGAGCCTGTGGCACATGTCCTCGGGATCAATGTCGGGCATCTCGTAGGGGGTCGAAGCGAAGACCTCCTTATTCCTGAATAGGAAACTGATGAGTTCGGCCCACTCCGTCTCGGCAAGCTGACTGCCAATTAAGAAGTGGCGCGCGGGGTTGGTGGGATCGAGCCTGACCTCAGTCAAGTCCTCGACGCTTTTCCTCTCAGGATTGCGGCCGACCTTATCAAGCTCGTCTTCCAGCTCGGCCATATGTACTTGCTGCGGCTCCTTTTCTCCGGGCACGACGACTATTAGACACTGCTTGACCGCCTGCTGGTCGCCTCTAATAGTGACCACCTTTATTTCGCCGTTCTTGTCCTCCAAGGGGAACTTGAGTTTCTGGTGGTGGGTGGAAGGTATTGCTTCCATACTGTGCAGCCATGTTCTCCCCATTATGGCATTATAGGGAGACGGCGCGTCTACCACAAGAAAGTTGGCAGTTATTGAGGCGCCTTCGACTTGGACTGTGAGGGAGATCTTCCCCTTGGGATACACTGGTTCGACGCTGAAGCCTATCAGGGGAGTCCGCGCTTCCTCCAGGTTCTCTTCTCTAAGGCCCATCCTCCTAAAGCAATCGAAATAAAGGATCTCGGAGGAGCTTCTGGGGTCGACGAGGATCCTTTGGTCTATGCAGTTCTTGAGTTTGAGGGTGACGATCAGCGGATCGTTATGGGGGAGCTGGACTCCTTCCAAGTCTTCCTTAGAGAAATAGATCCGGGCTTCTCCTTCCGAGCCTTCTTGAATGCTGGTTCGAGCTTGGCAGTCATCACCTATTTGCAGTGTGCGGCCCTTCGAGCCTCGGCACGGGCCTAGAACTTTCCCAGGAAGGAGTTCCGCAACTGGCACCAACTCGAGATCGATCCCTCTGGGAGACTGCAAAACCATTTGAGGGGGAGGTCTCCCAGACTCGACGAGAAAACTCTACAGTTCAAATGGCCGACATCGCCCCACACCGACATCTTCTGGGTGAAATGTCGGAGATGCGCTGCCGGATCTGAGGTGCCGTCATAATGGACGAACTTTGGGACACTGAATCTCTTGGGCAGGAGGAAATCCTTGATCTCCCGAGAGAAAGGAGACGAGCCGGCGTCGCCGGAGTCGTACGAACCTAAAGGATTGCAAGAGAGAGCTTCCATATTGCGCCGGATAGCCTGCCTGACGAGCTTGTCGAGCCGCGCCTCTTCGTCTTCTTTGTTCTCGAAGAGGGGCTCTGACCTTCTCTTCGAGTGACTATTGCTGGAGTCCTCGTCCTAAGCCCGGCGCTGCCTCTTGTGATCGAGGTGTTGCCTAAGGTCGATCCCGGATCGATGCCTGGGGTCTATCTTGGATCGATAGGTCGGCCTACTTTTGGAAGGTTGGGGGCCGATCTTTGCCTTGTGCTCAGGTTGCTGCTGAAGCCGTTGTTGGAGCTGTTGAATCAACTCTTCTTGTTCTTGGATGAGGATGTTTTGGGCCGCGACATCCCCATCGCCAACGAAGTGACGGGAATGGTGGGACTTGTTGACTGCTACAGATTTGTCCCCTTGAGGATGCTCCTGTCGCTGTTCATCTCGCCGGGGAGGCATAACCTCCTCCGGGGATGAATCCTCGACTCGCTCCGGGAATGGGACCTGGACGAAGAGGTGTGCGTCAGGGCGCTCCTCGACTGCAACTGCGCCAGACCTTGCCTCGGATCGCCTTTGAGGAAGAGCGACCGGCGACGGACCCGGGGGTGGCGGCAGCTGGATTATCACCCTCGAGGATTCTCCGCCTTTCGCCTTTGAGGATTCTCCGCCTTTCTTAGCTTTGGGAGGCATGGTGTTTGGGAAGATTGGGTTAATGCTTTCCCACAGACGGCGCCAACTGTAAGTGTCTAAATATTACGGACTTTGCAATGAGGATCAGGGTGAGCTTGATGCTCCTTCAATGATGGAAAATGGCCTGGAAACCTGAAAGGGGAGAAGATGAACGGTCAGAGGACCCTGGCCGTGGGCAGCACAAGGCTCTCCGATGCCTAAGTCAGAATGAGAACTAAACAGTTGGATGGAGATGAGGAAGAAGAGAGGCAAAATAACAGCTCTCAGATTATGATTGTGCGTACCTGAGATGGAAATGACTCCTCTATTTATAGGGGAGGAAACTGTGTTGCATGGTGGGGCTCATGATGGCGTCTCATCATTCCTATGGGTGCTGTCATGTCAGCCCACTATACATTAAATGACAGTCTGATCAGCCCATTATGCATTAAATGCTGGTCTAATCGGGCCTTACCCTGCTTGACTTTTGGGCCTAGTCCCATCGGGCCTATCCTGGAGCCATACTTGGATGGGACATAGGCACTGAATGCTGTCTTGGCAGGGATGGTGGGCTGCCAGGATTGCCTTGTCAGACTAAACTGGAAATCCGCGAAAGTACGGCTGTCGACATCCGTCTGGGCTAGCAGTCCGGCTTTGTTGCCGAGTTGCCGACGCGGGGACTCTGTGCGGGGTCAGGAGTGTCTGAGATCGGGGACGGTCTTGATCTCAGATAGCGCCTCGGTAGCATCACACACGCGTGGCCGTGGTCGAGACGTGTTTAGACTACACTTATGCCGAGACTAATATAATCCCAGTGCTTTGGGAAACATCCCCACACAAGGTAGATGATTTTTTCATCTTCAAATGGGATTTGGAGTCGGGGGGTGGTGGGAGCTGTGTTGGATTCGGAGCTTAGCAATGGTTGCATTTTCATTCCATTTAAACACAATAAAAAATGACTCGATTAATTCTTTCTTAAAGAGAATGATGATTAGGGGTGGTGGAAATACGGTTTCGGTTCGGTTTTAAACCGAAATCGAAAAAAAACCGAAAACCGAAATGTCAAAATATTAAAAACCGAACCGGACCGAATAGATGTAAAACCGAACCGAACCGAAAATAATTAAACGGTTTGGTTTTCGGTTTTTCGGTTTAAACCGAATTTTCAATTAAATGTTTGGTTTTTCGATTTTTCCTTTCCCATTTGGTCTTTACTCTTTTAGTCTTTAGATTATAGTCTATTAGACTGTATAAATTACAGTAATAGTCTGTCTCTACTAACATATATATATTTAATTTAAAATATGAAATATAGTTCGGTTTTTTTCGGTTTAAACCGAAATTATTTTCTAAAAACCGAACCGAACCGAAAACCGAAATTGCCAAAAACTCAAAACCGAAACCGAACCGAAAACCGATAAACCGAACCGAACTTAATTTTACGGTTCGGTTTACGGTCCAGAGTTCGGTTCGGTTCGGTTTTCTTCCACCCCTAATGATGATGATAAACTGAATCAAAGAAAAGATTATGGAGAGGAAGAAGAGGAGGAGAAAGAAAGTGGAAAAGAACCATGAATGTCTGCATTATTCATTGATATCGGTGAATAAGGGCAAAAAAGTCAAATAAAAGGAAAAATTGGGTCAAAGGTCCTCCGTCATCAATATTCGGAGTTTGGGTCCGTCCATGATTGTCGTATCCAATTTAATTTAAGGAGATTTTTATTTCATAAAATCCCCAAAAAAGTAAGAAAGTATCTTTTTCTTCAAAGAGTTGATTTTTTCCCTTAAAGCTACTCTAGAAAATTTTCTATAATATAAAAAAATTACATTAAATGCGAGCTTTAAAATGATCTCCCACTCTAGGGCAGAACCAGAAGACTTTCCTTGGGAGCCTAGCTCGTAAGAAAAAATGGGATTGTTTGGTTGGGGCTCCATATGTGAAAAAAATGAAAAAGAAAACTGAGATTTTCCTATAAAACATTGGGTGTTTTCAAAATCTTGGTGGGCTGTCATTCGCCACCTTTCACCTTTCCTCAAAGAAAAGTGTGCTGGTTAGGATTTAGCAAGATAAGAGCATCATGGTGGAGATGGTGGTAGCGGTTGTGGTGGGTGCAAGTGTCAGTGATGACAAGGATGATTAGAGTGATGAGGAGTAGTGGCGTCGGTCATGATAATGATAATAATGGTGATGATGATATTAAGTACTTAAATTATTGTTGTCTTCAATAAAACTTAGTTTTGACATATATTATAATTTACAGTAATAGCCAAACAATTTAGTCATAAACTAATAATAATAATATTAGTATATAATTATATTTTAGATAAAATACTCATTTAAAAAAAATTATTAGTAGGCCATGTCAAGTTAGATTTTGCCAAAGTGCTCAAAATCACTATCTTTTCCATTTATATGCACTATTCTACTTAAGTTGTAAGTTGGTCAAGTAACACGACTCTACTCTTTTAGTTTTTTCAACTTATCGAACTCTCAGAGGACATGTTTGTAATATCTATAGAAAAAGTACAAATTGAGGAAATTAAATTTCGCCCAATAATACGATCTGTGTTTAGTGCAGCCGTTTTTTTCGTAAAATACATTAGTTTTTTATAATTCCTCAAAAAAAAAAAGCCTAAGGTGGCAGTCAAAAAAAAATCTGAAAATAAAGAAGCAGAAGTCTGTGCAATGGATTTTCCCATGTGCCCTTAATTAGTTTTCATGTGAGGAAATGTGAGGAAGTTTGGTAGGCATCCTTGTTTAGGGAACCGAATTCTCTATTTCGTCCAAATAGGAGAACCTTGTTTGGATGAATCAGGGAATGACATTTGGACGAATCAGAAAATGACATGCAGAGGGGGCATATGAAGGGGCGAATCCACGGGTCGCATCCTGCCCTATTTGGACGAAACAAGGGATGCGGATCCCTTATCCAGAGGACGAGGTGACTATCTTTTCAGCAGAGTGAAGAACTGCTGGGTCCTGTTTGTGGTCGTGTTACTCGTGTGGTGGAACCATGGTTTAAAATCTCGATCTCGGTCGCGGTATCGGCCGGGCCGAAAAACCGATATGATATCGGTATCGTCGCGGATATCGGTCCGCCGTGGTCGTCGCGGTGTGAATTTTTTTTAATAAAAAAAAATCGCAAAAATATCCAAAAATCCAAAATATTAGAAAATACTGAAAAATAATATTTTTTTCCATTAGTAACAACAATAAATCAAAATCTCGGTCACTTTAAGTTATGAGTCCTGTCTGTGTCGCTGTTCGTTTTCTTCTCCAGTATTTCATATAATGCAATCATTATTGATGCTCGTGATCAATTTATTAGCGTAAAATATAAGAAAATAAAGATAACATATCAATCATCATGTGGTGATGGGGGAAGCCTCCCTTGCTCAATTAATAGTTGTTCGATAGGAATTATCGGTGTTGGTGAAGGGGGTACCCAATTAGGGTCATATGAATAATTCATATGCTAGAGAGTCAGGTAGAATTCCTGCTGATGATGAAGAAGTAGAAATACTTGACTCACTCTCATCGTCCACGTCCTTTTCCCTTGGCTCACTTGTATCATCTACACACTATTAATAAGCCTTTGGTATCATAAATACTCTAACAAGTAACAACAATTATTTTTAGAAAAAATAAAGATTTAATAAAATCATTTTCAAAATCCTAAATATATAGATCTAGCATAAAAGTATGTAGATTAATTATTTACACACTATACAATGATCATAAATCATTAAAAGAACATATTTGTGATGAAATTTAAAAAAAAAATATTATGATTAAAATATTAAAAAATCCGAAAATAAAAAAAAATTCAAAATCATGTGTATGAGTAGATCAAGCATGAAAGTATGTAGATCTAACTTCTAAGTAAAGTACACAGCACAAGTTACAAACCTTCATGATTTCTATGCTTCATATAGAAAAAATAAAAAAGAAAAAACACATAAATACATAATAAAATATTTTAAGTTGATTTACTCTTACCTGAAATAATATTTTCTTAAAGAAAATATGCAAGAGGGATGTGTGAATGTGTGATGGAGGTATGGTTGCTGCTCTAAGGAGTAAGGAGATTAGAGGAGAGGGGAAGAAGTTGAAGATGGGAAAAAAGTAAAAAAAATTAAGGCTTGGGGTGTTTTTAAAGGATCTCGGCCGATATTTTGTCAATAAGTCCGAGATGAACATCATATCGCCCAAGATAATCCGATATTTTGAGAACTTTTTCCCCCATCTCGCTGATACCGATAGATCACCGATATATCGTACCGCTATGGGCCGATACCGGTTCATATCGGCTGATATGAACCGGTATCGGCCGAGATTTTGATCCATGGGTGGAACTGAAGTGCAGGGACGTTGGTTGGCAAATTCTTCACGTGTCCGTCTTTGCCGCGTGTAGCAAGGCATGAAACACGACAGGTGATTGATTGTACCTAATACCTATATGTCAAGAGTGGGGGCCACCTTGGGTTCTCTGTCTGCTTGAATAAAACGGGTATGGCTCTCTGAGTGGCTGATTAAAGCTTTACCCACAAAAAAAAAAAAAAAAACACTTTACCAAAAAAAAGAGTGGCTGATCAAAGAGGAGAGAATATTTGGATTAGTTTCATTTTCCTGAAGTTATTTTCCATTATCTTCTTCTTTCACTTATTTTATTTATCAAGGGCTATATTGTCCCTCTCAATGCTTTGTTTTGATGGCAATGCTATGGAGTTGGGACCCTCCTCCTCTGGTGAAGGAAGTAGACCTCGGGTGAAATAAGGGAGCACTCTGAGAAGGGAAGAAGCG
Organism: Litsea cubeba; assembly: GCA_012931725.1. Lineage (NCBI taxonomy): Eukaryota > Viridiplantae > Streptophyta > Magnoliopsida > Laurales > Lauraceae > Litsea > Litsea cubeba. The sequence continues at coordinate 10,357,726 of CM022955.1, read as the reverse complement.
TTGGCATTTGTGATGGGGCCCACTTGTGTTTACATGTGGGTGAACGCCACTCACAAAGATACACCCCTCACAAAGAGTCTCATGGTAATATGGATAAGAATAGCCTGAGTTTATGCAGCTCTCTATCTCTTTATCATATCTACATTCAAATTCAAATTGAGAGAGATTGATCTAATACTTTGTACTAATCATCGCTCGATTCGAATTTGAATAGAGATCTTATCAACCATTAGCCAAATGGCTATATATAGACAAGAGAGATATCAGTTGGAGGCACTTTTCAACAAATCATCTTCCTTCCACTAGATCTACGATTCTTCATCACCAGGGTGTCCATCCTTTCCCTTGGATCTTAAAGAGTGAATCATGCTGTCCTTATCGCGTTTGTAGTAGCCATCTCTTATAGATCCATGCTTCCGTTGCATCTACAACCTTCATTGGTATCAAAGCCATTATTGATATCTGAGCCTTTATTCCCTTCCTGGGCCAAATTCCAGAGAGCCCGAAGGTTCGAACCCTCTTTTTAAGGGTTCGAACCCTCTCTTTGTGGGTTCGAACCTTTGTAGGATGCCCTTCTTTTGCCAAATTTCAGAGAGCCCGAAGGTTCGAACCCTCTCTTTGAGGGTTCGAACCTTTGTAGGATGCCCTTCCTAGGCCAAATTCCAGAGGACGAAAATACTAGACCCTATCTATTAGGGTTCGAACCTTTGAGGCATATGCATGACGGGCTGTTACCAAATAGCCCAATGGTTCGTAACATCTTTTAGGTGAGTTCGATCATTTTGCCCTTAAGAAATAGCCGTACAATGTTGCCATAAAACCCTAGGTCACATATTTTGAACTATTCAGTGTCCACCCCTCTTCCTCATGCACTATTATTCGACATTTTCCTGTAATATTTGCAAAAGTACGTCTCTTCCCATATGTTCCCTTCGGATTCAATCTCCTTCATACTTGTTTTCTTTCAGGACTCTTGGTTACATTTCTGTGTTTTTTGCCCCCTTTTCTATTCTTGTTACAGCTCTATGAACAATAATGGGAAATCCCAAACTGTTGAAGGAAAATGGAATGATGGGGTGGGCGATGGGTTCTCATTACAAAGTTAAGGGGCAGCAAGGAGAGCCCAAAGTCGCCAGTGCTTCACCATATACTATTTCAAAGGGATTGAGATGAGCCTCTGAGTAATTCTTGTTTCATTTGGGGTCTCTCATGTGTGGAATAGCATTTTAGGAAATCGTTGATTTCTTCCATTGGGGGGGGGGTGTTGCTTGCTTGCTAGTTTCTGATCACTGATAAAACGAAGATCGCTTGGAATGTGGTCCTTTGTTTGGAATTCTTTTTTTCAATTGGTAGAAATAATCCTTTAATGTAGTCTATTGTGAATTTGTAATGGCCTAGAGTCTAAAGATTTTTGATATTTTAGATAAAGATCGCTATAGGGAAAGGTATTGTGATGTGATTATCTCCAAAAACCATTTAATTGGTGAAATGGCCGTCAGAATGGATTATTTTTCCAAAATAATGAAATAGTGATTCCACGGATGTTGGATTTCAAATGACATGTCAAATCTTAAGAATCATGACCACAATTGTGAAATTGGAAATTTATTAAATTTTGCTATTGCTTTGGATGTTGGTCAATGGTTGTTATGTTTGTCAACAGTTTGCACTTCCGAGTTCTTTCTCTTTTAAAAAAAAATTATGTATCCTATGTGATTTATTGGTAAGTAATACCATGTATTTTATGCGATTTCTTGCTTCTATTTTACATTTAAACCGTTTTGTTTTGTTGTATTCTCCTTTCATAAACTCATTGTGACAGTTCTAGAACTGGACTTTCTTGCAAGTTCTGTTAGTTGATAAGGCTCCTCGAAACAAACGAACCTGTCAACGAGCTTCATTCGATTGGTCTCGGTTTTTAAGTGAAGCTGGCCAAATTTCCTTCATGAATCAGTTCCATAATCGTTCTGTTGTGCCCGAAAGAATCGTCATGTATAATGAGCTAGATGAAACTGATTTTGTTGTGTGGATGCGTGAGAGAGGATGGTTTACACTGTATGATCTTGGCTACCAAATAGTGGTCAATTGGGTCAGGGACTTCTACTCTAACATGCGTGAAGTTTCAGACAGTTCGTTCAAGACATTTGTTCGAGGACATGAACTTGAAATCACACCTGATCTTCTAAGTCAACTGCTAGAAATTGATCGCGTCGAAGGCGCACACTTCCTGATTGTGGGCAACCGACATATTAATTTCAATCTGGTATCTAAAGAATTGACCGGCAAGACTGTCGCTTGGATCAGTGGTGACATATCCCACCACAAGCTTAGCGATTCCTATCGCTTGTTGAGTAGTTTCATCCGTCACAATGTTATCCCCAAAGTTAGCAAAAGAGTCACAAATGAGGATGGGTATCTCCTTTACTGCATCAGGACTCAAAGGAAAGCCAACGTTCCTATTGAGGTGTATCATGGAATGGCCAAGTTCCACACTGCATCTCATAATACGGCTCTTCCCTTCCCGGGTCTGGTATCCAAACTGCTTCTGGACATGGGTAAGCTGGCTGAATCAAATGAAGACATTATAATTCCCAAGCAGAAGATTGATCGCTTCACTCTTGAAAAGTCCAAGTCCCACCTCCCTTCTGTTGAGTTGGATGATGATGATGATGAGGAAGATATAGCTGGTCCCTCTGGACCTGCTCCTTCAGCGGCAGGCCCGTCCGTAGCTGCAGATTCATATGCAGGACCATTAAGAGAGGATCAATTAGATGAGGGGGCGATTCATGTGTTAAACGAGCGTCTTGGGGGGATTACAAGTGCGAGTGAATGAAGGACTCGCCGAGATGCGACGGAGTTTTGCCAATATACTCTCATGTTTGTGCCGAGAGGGGTAGTTCCTCCTGCTTTTGGTGTTCTCTTGGGGTGCCATCTCAGCCTTAGTGTGATTGAATTTATTGTAAATTGATGACTTTCCTATTTCCTATCCTTTTCAGGCACTTGATCAGCCATGTTATCATGATTTTTTTTAGTCATGACCCTACTGTTTAATTGTTCCTATTTCCTCCTTTGACTATCATGTCTAACATATTGTTGCTAGGAGTTTGTTCAATGCAGTACGCTTTAGAGAAGTTGGTTTTTTTTTCTTGCCCATTTCTTAGTTATTACTCTATTCATTTTCTTTTTGGGAGTATGGATTATTGTAAAGTCGAGTGCACATCAATCTTTCATTGCTCGAGAGAGAGCTTTTTGAAAAAGGCTAAAAATCCAGATACCCTTTCTGAATAAAATCCCAATGAAAAAATACATTTAAATGTCAAAATGAAAAACTATATAAGACCCTATAACTTGGCACTAGCCGGGAAACCATCAGGCAAACGCACACACTTGGGAGCAAGTTAGACATGAATATAAGTCCTAACGTTTTATGGCCGCAAGCAACTAACAGGTATCAAAAAAGATTTCATGCAGGATTTGATCATTAAAATAAAACTGTAGGATTGGTGCATCTTAATGAACCATTTTTTCCAGAAAACCCATTAATCAGATCTGCCCTGCCAGACAAATCGGACATAAAACAGATTGGTTACTCCCTATATATCTCTAATAGGGACACCAAAGGTGAAATAGTGACATGAAAGGAAAAAAAGATAAAAATAAAAACTCTAAATTGTATAATGCACTTAGATTATAAATCTTCCTACTTGAAATCTCTTTAAGCATCCCTAATAGGGACATCGAAGCCATCACGTGGTCATCCTTATTGAATTTTTTGCTATTTTCTCCTTTCATAAACTCATTGTGATGGTCTTATTTCTCGCCTTTCTTGTAGGTCCTGCGAGTTGGGATAGCTCCTCAAAACAAACCACGATCCATCCAGATTTACAGGGGATAGATGTAGATATATGTCATCTGGAACAAAGGCCAAGGACATATCATGGAACAGAGAACAATTGTGAACCAGATTGATGATGTGTCCGAAAACTGATAGCAGTCACTTTCATAAGAACTCATACAAGTACTAGATCAAATTTATATCTCTGTAATAACAAAACTTAGACGATGACTCGCTGCAATATTAAAAACAAGAAAGATAATAACCCTGAGTTATTTCATAAATGAAAAGAGCAATTTGCATGGAGCGGATTGAAACAATAAAATGTGTAGAGACAATGGTATTCATAAACTGATAAATAACACAAACACCCCATATGGATGGTGCTGGTATACAAAAAATTTACAAATTATCATATCCAAACTTCGTTGTGATGGTTTCCGTCTATACATCAATATATACACATTATGTTCTCCCACAAGTATCGACAGATACATCCAAAATAATGAGAACAATATGCTGTACCACCATAAACAAGTATTTACACCAAGCCCGAAAAATATGATTCATCCCCTTGGAGGTGGATCTCTACATGTCTATCTATTATGACCACGCTTCTTGCATGTCCTCTGTTCGTATCCAACACTTTTTTGGCCTTCCAGGTGTCTGCGAGGTACCGTGGGCAACACACGCTCGTCACTAGGATCCCACTATTTTTCATCGCGCGTGGCATGGATGACATTAGTATAAGTTGCTCGATAGTAGTCACTAATGCTCACAGAAGTAATATGGATCATATCGCTTGAGTTTAATAACATAAAGGGCATGTGAACAAGGAACGCCAAGGAGTTTCCATTTGCGGCATGTGCATGACCTTCTATCAAGGTGTACAACATCCTTGTACTATGGCGACAATACCTGAAACTCGAATTCTCCCGCCTGCCAACATTGGAGTCTTCGTGAGGCTTCCGCCTCGCGATTGATGATCTTATCTATATATGGGCTGACTCTTGTCTTCATGTTTAGCCCTTTTTCACGCTGGTTCTGGTAAAATTCCATCAACTTTGCCCGTATCGATCTGTTGTGTGATGGGTAGTTCCCTAATGTCCTTCAACAAGCTATTTGTGCTCTCTGCAATATTAGTAGTTCACATGTCGTAACGGTGTCCCTCAATGAATGCATTTGCCCATTCTTAGCGATCGATGGCGTTAATGTAATCATGAGCCCCTACATCAATTGCTCTGATTTCTGCCATGTAGTTATCGTACTCACATACGCGCGTTGAATGTACGGCACACCATAACTTCATGATGATTCCATCATTTTTGAATTTCTCTTGAATATTTTGTGAAATGTGACGGCAGCAGTAACGGTGTTTTACGGTTGGAAGTACATCATTCACTGCATTGGTTAGTCCCTTCATTCTATCCGACACTATTGTAAGATTGTGAACATGTTCCAAGGTTTCATTCAGATTTGCTAGAAACCATGACCAAGTCGCGTAGCACTCGGACTCTACAATAGCAAAAGCTAGTGGAAAAAGCCCATGGTCACCATCATTTTATAATGAATTAGGGGTTTAATTAGGTGAATTATGTCATTCTTCATCTAATTCCGTCATTTCATGCATTTTCACCTAGAAACCTGAATTTGCATACTTTTCATATATTTTCTGCATTAATTTAGAATGTTTTGCAAATTTTCTTCGAAGAGTCCCAGTTGGAGTATGACTCTGTCCGGATGGGTCCCGCTTCAATATGGGCTCTTCAATATTTGATGTGTTGAATTAAAATATGCAGAAAATGAGAATTGCAGGCCTCTGTCATGGAACCCACTTTCAAGCACAAATAGTCACCATGGGCCCTGCATTGCGGAATTGAAGTTTGAAAAGAAGAACTCACCACAGTGGACCACACACACAAGCTATGTGAAAATCAATCAAAGGAGGGGTCCACTCATCATGTCAGTTGAAGAGTCCTAACTACAATAGAAGACTTCTCATAGGGCCCACTATTCAAGCAGATGAAATGTCCTACATGGTAGGGTCCGCAATAGTTGCAGATTTGAAATTATTAATGGATAATTCAAAGAGTACAATTATGATTGGAATAAAAGAAGAAGAGTTTGAATCATCCACATTTGATCTCCTTTGGAGAATAAATGTTGTGCAGAGAAAGAATCCTTTACAAATCAAATTTCAAAAGTTAATCCCATTTTTCTTAGGATAACTCATCTTCAAATGGCTATAACTTTCAATCCGACCATCGGATCAATGAAGTTTACTTACTGTTGGAAAGCTTATTCAGAGTAGATATCCGTGGAGCCTAAGGATGTGCAAATCAGAGCTAAATTGACAAAGTTATGGGCCTGGAGATTTTTATATTTATTTTTTGACCGGATTGCAATTAAATCCACACCGTTGATAATCAATTGCTGCACATCCCTTGTGGGACCCCATCTGAAGGTTAGCCAAGCCATCCAGAGGTTTCCAGAAGCTTCCACCTCATTCAAATTCAAACAAGATAAGAGATATACCTTATCAATGAAGATAAATCAAATTTGCAGAGAAGGTGTCCAGATTCAATGTATCTGTAAGATAACCAGAGTTATAATATGAACCAAAAGGAAGCATACGAGAGAAACTCCCTCCCTTGGATGTCCACCATTATTCTCTCTCATTTTTTTCTTCTTTTCCTAATTAATAGAATTTAAGAATTATTTTTGGGTATTCTGAAGCCCTGTTTCAGAAATTAGGACTTTTAGAAGAGAAATTTCTGAGAGACCATTGTACAAGGAGATGCTATTAATGAAATTACTTATGGAGTTCTTTTCAATGGCTGGCTATATTTCTGGATTGGAGCACACAGATGAAGCTAAGTAGATCTTTAATTTAATTTATGTAATTTTTCTATTACTTTATTGTCTCTTTTAAATGCATGCTCTAGTAGAATAATAGATCTGTCTTCATGCCTTAGGCAGCATCTATTTTGATTTCTAATGAAAATAGTTTGATTATTTATACTTATTTGGATAGATTATGCTTAAGGTTGAGATCCTTTGATAGTTTATGCTTAATTTGATGAGTCATACTTATGATTTTTCATTCTTTTATAAGGTGAAGGAGGTCTTGGGTTGTGATCTTATTCTTTTTATTAAAATCTGGTTTTTACAAAAGACAAATCCTTCGGATTCGAAACATTGATTTGTTTCTGATCTGAGTTATTTTGAGACAAATAGTATAATAATTGCATGATGGATTAATTATCTTGCTTAGTGGATTCTGGATGCTTTGATCTGTTTTATATATTTGATTAGTTAGTGTTTCTGAATTCTTCTAGTTTTTCTTGGATCTCAATTATTCATTAATCTTTAATTTAAAAAAAATCAGATTTAAATTTTAACTCAGTAGTGCTCCCTGTGGGATCGACCTGTAATTGCCACTGTCTCAACAAGATAGCTGTGCACTTGCAGTAATTTTAATGGATTGATATAATTCACATCAATCCAGATTTGTTAGAAACCATGACCAAGTCGCATAGCACTCGGACTCTACAATAGCAAAAGCTAGTGGAAAAAGCCCATGGTCACCATCCTGACAAACCTCAATGAGTAAAGCTCCTGGGTATTTACCCCGGAGGTGTGTCCCACCATGGGCGATTAGTGGCCTGATTGATGATTTGAAAGATCGAGCACATCCACCAAAACAGACATAATATCTCTGAAAGGAGTGATCATCTTCTGTCCATAAAGTATCAACTGTGCCCGGGTTAGTGCGTTTCCGCTCCAAACGATAATCAGATAGGATCTTGTATGAATCCTCAAAAGAACGAACCACGGATGTGTTTCATAGCTATTTCCTTTGCAATATGGGCCTTCCAGAAAGATATTTGAACGCCAAATTCCCTTTGAAAGTCGAACATAATTTCCTTTGTCCTGTAATCTTGATGGGCTCTAAGTCTTTCTCTAATAAACTTTGCAATCAAACCTGAGGTTGCCTGAGGATATTTTGCTCCATTAAGTGTTCCTGAACAATTATGCTCTGGATTGTATGTCCTAACTTGAAATTGGGGACCAGCCTCCACAATAAAAGCATGGATGCGCCATGGACATGTAGTATGGCTACACCTTGCCGTTGCTTCAAATCTTTTGGTCCTTAATGGTTTCAAGCAGAAGTTCTTATACATCGCAAATTTGGCCAATGTGCTTTTGAACTTCTTCGGAGATGATCGAACTCACTTGGCCAAATTTGTGATGTATAAGAACTTCTTATAAAACACCCTACCCTTCCACATCTGTGAAATAAAAAATGAAATAACATACTTCGGAGATTGTAGTGTGATATTCAAATTCGCATCCTCGTTGATATTCATGTTGGTGTTACATCCTTGTTGGTAAGAAGCCTGTCCAGCTGCATCCCTACGGGATAAAAGAAAGTAGTGGATGGTTAAGCATATAATTAGCGACCATTTGGGCTAATATAGCTAAATCCCTACTTAGTAACCCTTTTTCAATAACTGAAGGTGGACTACTAGGCCGAACAACTTCGGTAGATCCCATTCTGCATAGAGATAAAAATCAAGATTCTCAGTATTAAGACTTATTGTTGAAAATAACAAGTCCAATCATGGCATACCTGTGTTCATTACATTGATGATCTATTGTATGAACCGCATTTGGCTGGATGTACAGGTACACTGCGCTGGCATCCCCCGAAGATGCTCTGAACATAATCTCTACATCCTCATCGTTTGTTATGCCAACTAAAGTGCATACTTTTCCATTCTGATGAAGGTATTGTATATTTGGGATATGTCCAAGCTTGTCCCTTCTTAGAGAGATCGTGGATTTTTTGGACCAATTGTGAATACGTTATGGATCTTTTCAGGAATGCCATCTTTGGGTAACCTCCATTGTAAATTGGACTTCCATTATCCCAAACAAATTGTCCACCGGAATGGAGGATGACTAGTAAATCACGATTGGGCATCCTGCTGCAGGCACATAGTCTTTATAAGCAAAATTACTAGCTATCTAACTAAACTGACAGACACATGCAAGGGTTATCATAAGTGCTCTAATCCAACTAAATTTGACATATTCCTAAGTAGGCACCAATATAATTCACTCCTAGAAGCGACATCATGGCGACTCTATTAAAAGATGCATAGACAATGAAATAAACGAACAATATTCCGTCACTTAAAACAAAAGGAAATAAACCAAAACCAATGCTATTGACTCAAACACAATTGTTAAACAATATTAAATGATTTATAAAGCAAGGGTCACTGTTGTCATTACCCGATGGAGCTATCAGAATACAAGGAATAATTGATTTCAAGAGTGGGCATTTTACACTTGAATATGTTTAAAAGATAGATGTTAAAAAGACTTAGATTGGAAAACAAGAAAGGTAACTTTCATAACGATATCGTTACTATAATTTGTATCTTCTTCTTTCAATTATGGTGTCCAAAAACTGAATTATGGGGAATTTATATTGAGATGTATAAAACAATTTGAGAGAAAGAAAAATTATTATTTAATAACAATATTTTTTTCCATGATTTTTTGATATTCTTCATCTAGTATTGGTGTCCAACAACAGAATAGTGGGGACTTTATACTGAGATGCATGAACAATGAGAAGGAGTCATGAATTCACTCAATTTTGACCATTGTGAATTTTGGTAAATTTCCTTTGATAACGATATCACTGCTATACTTTTTATTTTCTTCATCCATTTCTGGTATCCAACAACAAAAAAAGTGCTGACTTTATATTGAGATGCATAAGCGGAGGGAAGGACTCACGTTTGATCATGCACTCTTAACATGTTTCTAATGCCTATATGTTAGTCCAAAGAATTGGAATCTCAGAACCCCGATTAGGGAAAAAGCCATTAGTAATTCACTGACCAAACTCTAAGAACAAAATACGGCTGACTTTATATTGAGATGCATAACCAATGAGCGACACTCACCATTTCACTCAATTTCTCTTATTGAGAAAAATGAAATTGTTCTTTGATAATAATATCACTTTTTATTTTCTTCATCCAATTGTGGTGTCCAACATCACAATATTGGTGAGATTATATTGAGATGCATAAACAATGAGAAGGATTCACGATTTCATTCAATTTCGAGAGAAAGGAAATTGTTCTTTGATAACAATATCATCACCATATTTGTTATTTTCTTCATCCAATTTTGGCATCCGACAACAACACATCTTCCGCTTTGTATTGAGTTGCATGAACAGTGAGGACTTTTGATTTCACTCAATTTCTATATTGAGATTTTTCTGATAACGATGGTGGTTTTCAGTAATTTATAGATTCTCCTCAAATTTTTGCATCCTACAACAAAACGATAATGATTGTATAATGACATGCATAAACAATGAGAAAGACTTACGGACTTCACCCATATATTGATTTCAACATCATTTATATGACAACGGGATCATTACAACAGACAAGTAGGTGTTTTAAAAAAAATTGTTTGATCCAGCACTCTTAATGTCTTGTTGTAGCCTGTATGTTAGTCTAAAGTCTTGGAATCTCATATTATCATCTAGGCAAAAGGGCCATTAGTAATTCGCTGACCAAACCCGACAGATAGATGGAAACATGAGTATCTCAATTTCTAAGTTGTTCTACACATAATAGTGTACTAGGAAAGAAATTGCAAGATTCTATGTAAATGACAGTCGAGATTACTTGTACATGACCAAAGTGATTTTATTGAGGGGAAAAAAAAGGAACCTTGATCACGATGGGGAAAAAGGTAGGCGAAAGGAAATAGCTGGATTTGGGAAGGGCAATGTCTAGCCATTGAAATAGGAACATGCAAAATGAGCATTTAAATCAATATATTCTAGCCAAATTAATTGTAGATTTCTTTCATAAGATGGTTATGAAAGACAAATAAACGCATATATTTAGTCTTGCACAATCTAAAAAATTCCAAACAAGCATACAGATTGTGGGTTAACATAAAGACTTTTAAGTCCGGAAAGGTACCCATACACTCAATATCATCATGAGAACAGTACATTTTAACTAGTTGATATGCACATCCACGTTAAAAGTTCTACGGACAAAATTAATGTAAGCTCTATAAAAAATTAGCAATTCCAAAAAAAAAAAATCCAAAATAAAAGAATCAATGACCATTCCTCACACTGATTTAGAGCTTTGATCACTTCGAAGGTGGCTGAGAAGACATGAATTTCAAAAAATAACCCTTTTCCTTTTGCCTTCTTTACTGTAGGAAAGACCTCTGTCGTTTCCTATTCTTTCAACAGGAGCATCTTTGGTCCCTTATGCGACTTGCATCAATTAAAAGCCAATGCATATCATAATAAACCAAAAGCAGAATTGTCATCGGACGAATTGAAGGCAACATCATTATTTAATTAACCGTGACTTATGCTAAAATAGGTACCATGTATACAAGTCGCATCAATGTTTGACAGATTCTGTTTGATGTTTGAGGCATCAAGATTGCAAGACTTAATATATAGTATTTTTCCCCTGCAAGGTGCAAGGCTCGGTACCATTACTGAAACTTCGGCAAAAGCTATAGGGGCTTGCACACTATAGTCTATCAAGCTTTTCATTTAATTTGAAAAAAACGAACCATTCAATGTGCGTACAGTTCCAGTAAGAATGGCCATAATACAAGATAATTCTCACCCACAGAGATCAGCTCAAAACCCAACATGCAATGAACAAGAACAAGAGAGAAAAAACTGAAAGAACTCAACAACAAATTTGTTGAAAGACTTTCTCAGCAACAAGAACAAGAGAGAAAAAATTGACAGAACTCAACAACAAATTTGTTGAAAGACTTTCTCAGCAACAAGAACAAGAGAGAAAAAACTGACAAAACTCAATAGTCTAAATTTGTTGAAAAACCCAAAATGGTTATGTTATGCAGGTTCTCACCTTTATTGGCTAGAGATACCCTCTTTCATATACAAGATCTTCTCCAACAACTCCGCCGACGAGAGAGCATTGCTGGCTGCCAAACACTAGAGAGAAAGAAAGAGAAGAATGTTAGTGCCACATTCCTATGAGCACTTGTTTTTGTATTGTCAATTCCGTGTCGAAGAATCCAAGACCTTGCCTCTCAGAATTTCTCAAGGAAGATCAAGTTTGAAGGCAGAAGATCAAGTCTTGGAAGGCCCGGATTCATAAAAGAAGACGTCCATATGTGTGCCAACCTATTCAGGTAAATGGGACTCGAAACCAACCAAGACTTGGCCCTAAAAACCATTAGTTTAATGGCCTATTTAATAGGGTTTTAGAGATTATTTTTCAGCTTTTTCAAGACTCAAAATAGGCCTCAGAAGTCGGCTAACCGCCATGGTTTTCGGTCACCTCGCGGTTACTTTTCCAGAGAGCAAAAACTCTCTTAAAATGGTTTTTCGGTTACCTCGCGGCTAGCCGTTTGAACAGTAACTTCACTATTCACTATTCACTATTCACTGTTCACTATTCACTAGCCGTTTGAACAGTAACTTCACTATTCACTATTCACTGTTCACTATTCACTATTCACTATTCACTATTCACTATTCACTATTCACTATTCACTGTTCACTGTTCACTATTCACTAGCCGTTTGAACAGTAACACTATTCACTAGCCGTTTGAATATTAACACTATTCACTGTTCACTGTTCACTAGCCGTTTTATGACCGTTGGAACTTTTCTATAAATACCTAAAGCCCATTTTCAACATCAAGGAGTCCAATTTTTGAAGAGCCTTTGTTCTAAATTCTTGTAAACCTTTCCCAAGCTCTCAAAACTTCTTTCAAACACACTTAGATTCTATCTTGAAAAATCCAAGGGCTTACTTAGCTCTAAGGAGTGTGCTTTGAGAAGCCAAATCTAGGGTATCCTAATCCATAAGGTTATCTCTCATTTCTACCCTAGAAATCAAACCTCTACAACTTGGTTGTGCATCTCAATGGAGTTTCATCATCAACACCAAGCTAGCTGCAAGAGGTAAAAAGCTTCGATCACGGTCAAAAGCTTCCTCGAACACTTTCGATCTTCATCAAAGGCAAGTGTTCGCCCTCCATTCAAATTATATCTTTGTGATAGTGGATTGTTTCTGCGTGATTCAACCACTTTAAAAATTGTGATAGTGGATTGTATATGCGTGATTCAACCACTTTAAAAATTTTGATGGTGGATTGTTTCTGTGTGATTCAACCACTCTAAAAGTTGTGTGTGGGGAGTAGATTTTTGTGATCGAACCTCGTGAATAAAAATGGGGAGTAGATCTGTGTGATTGAATCTCATGAACAAAATTTATGTAGAATCAGTACTTGTGTAGTTTGATTCTTCATAGTGGAACCAGGGGACTCTGTGACCCTTGAGAGTGGATGTAGGTCTGTGTGACTGAACCACTATAAATCCCTTGTGTCAATTTCTCTATCTCTATCTCTTGTGCTTGATTTATATATCTATATGTTGTGGAGAATGATATTTAGTTTAATTGACACACATCCACTTGTGGGAAAACAACATTGATCATATTGGTAAATCAAATCTTGTTTAGCACACTCTTTAACAAATATTCATTTAAGCACATTGATATAAATCATAAGTGAATTTGTAAAGAGTGTTGTACTCACACTTGTGCTTACTAATATGAAACTAATTGTCTTATCTTTGATTGTTTAAGCACTCATACATTGAACACATATTCCGCATAAGTTGTATTCTTATTTGTGTTCATTATGTTCTTGTTCCTAGTTGGGATTAAAATTGGACTAAGATGTTTTAATTGAGAAAAGAATTCCATTAGTCCTATTCACCCCCCCCCCCTCTAGGACACTTTCATTGGCCCTAGCTGCACTTTCAATTGGTATCAGAGCGGGTTACTCCCTAAAGGTTTAACAACCCGGAGTAGATCTACTTCTTTTTATTAGTGCCAATGTCTAATCCAGAAGGTAGTGCTATAAACAGACCTCCATTGTTTGATGGTACAAACTATACCTTTTGGAAAGCTCGAATGACCGTCTTCAACAAATCTCTTAACGGAGATGTATGGGATTCTGTAGAGGATGGATGGACTCCTCCTACAGTCACAGATTCAGATGGCACTGTCCAGCCTCTTGCAAAGGCAAAATAGACAGCTGAACATAAGGCACTGAGAGATCACAATGCAAAGGCATTGAATGCTATAACTTGTGCCATGAATGCTGAAGAGTACAAAAAGATTATGACATGTACTACAGCTAAACAAGCTTGGGATCTTTTGGAAACAAATTATGAAGGAACAACCATTGTCAAAAGAGCCAAGCTTCAAATGTTGACTTCTCAGTTCGAATCTTTAAGAATGAGGGAAGATGAAATGTTCGATGAGTTTCGAAATAAGCTAATGATAATTGTGAATGAGATGTGGTCACTTGGTGAACAAATTCCTGAAGGAAAAATTTGTAGCAAAATCCTTAGATCCTTTCCTGATAGATTTCACCCCAAAGTGACCTCTATAGAAGAATACAATGACCCAGAATCTATGAAAGTTGAAGAATTATCTGGTAATATTAGAACTTTTGAGTTAAAGTTAAATAATGCTTCTAATAAATCCAAAGATAAGAAATCAATTGCTTTAAAAACCTCTCGATCAACACAATCTAAAGGAGAATCAGATAATGATGAAGAAAGTGATAATGAAGATATAGCTCTACTCACTAAAAAATTTATAAGACATTTTAAGAAAAAGAATTCAAATTTTAAATTCTTTAATAAAAATAAAAACAAAAGCAATTCTTCATCTAAGAGTCAAGAAAGAAAAGTCATATGCTATAACTGTCAAAAACTTGGACATATATCTTCTGAGTGTCCAATGGAAAGGAAGAAAAAGACACTTATGGCAACATGGGATGACTCATCTGAATCAGAGTCAGAATCAGATGAATCACATCGAGATGAAACAGAAAATTACACTATTTTAATGGCTCGAAGTTTATGTGATCCATCAGTTGAGACATCTGAAAAATCTCATTTTGAGAAATCTGAAGATGAATATAATTCAGATATTGAAGAATTTGAAGAAGAACCAGAATCTGAATATGATGGCTCAGATAATGAAGACAATGATGAAAATCTTCAAGAATCATATAATAGACTCTATGATGAGAGTTGCAAGTTAATTAACATCATAAGAAAACAAGAAGCAAAGAATAAAGTTTTAAAAAACAATGTTAAAACCTTAACAGGTGAAATTAATATCTTAACCAATGATCTTAACGAAACCAACTCTAAATTTCAAATTGCTAGTGAACACATAAGAAATCATAAGAAAGAAGCTGATACTCTAAAAGAGGTAATCACTAATTTAAAAAAGGAAGTCACCCATCTAATTTGGTATAAAGAAAAATATGAGTATTCTTTTACTCATGGAGAAGAAAATTTTGAAAAATTATTTAAAATGGGTAAATCACAAGGAGATAGGATGGGTCTTGGATTCAATAAGTATATTATACATGACCCAAATTTCACCAACACATTTGTGAAAGGTGAGTCCTCATGCACTCACTCTCCATTGCCCAAAACAAAATGTCATTATTGTGGTAATGAAGGGCATTTCAAATTTGAGTGCAAATTAAGAAAAAGTCATTTGTCTAAACCCATCTATAAATCTAAAAATAGAAAATCTAATTCTATGAAAGTTAAGAAAGACTCTAGAAAGTTTCAACAAATTAAAACATCTCAACAAGAGTCTCCTAAGATAGATTTTAAAGAAACTAAACAAGTAAAAAATGGTCAAAATAAATCTATCAATAAGAAACCTCTCTCTTTACCTCCTCTGACCTTGGAAATGAAAGAACTTTTGAAAAATGTTGAAAGATTAAAATTAAAATTCAAAAGACAAAATGAGAGAGGAAAAACTAAAAGAAATGAGAAAAATAAAAAGAGACCTCTACCACCAAAGACTACGCATCAATCTAATTATGAAATTATCAAACCTCAAAGATTTGATCAATATCTATCTCCTCTGGTTGGTGGAATCTTTTACAAAGACTCCAAAGCTCAAGATCTTAGATGGATACCTAAGGTTAGACTTTTAGACAAATACTAAGACCTTATAATTAGATTAGACCAACATTTTCTCATAAGCTATATGTATTGTTGGTCTTATGTCTAAATTCCTTCTATTTTTTCAGTATTGTCTCTTTGTTCAAGTATCATTTGTTTAAGTTTTACTTGTTGAAAATGCTTTTTGATTTTAAAAGGTAGCATGAATTTGTATTGTGATATCACCGGTGCTATCAATTTTTTTCATAAATTATGTCCAACGCTTTATAACTATGCACATTAAAATTAGATTTCATGTTCTTAGAAATCTTGTGCAGAAGGGTAATATTGTATTAAAATTCACAAGCACACATGATCAGTTGGCAAATATATAGAGAGATCAAAATGATACATGACATGAATGTTTATTGTTTAATTTTCTCAAAGTCTTACAAAAACTTGAGACTTTTAGCCTCATCATTCAAATGCTTCTGCTTTTCATAGATCATCATACAATCCATGTCTAAAGGATTAGGCATCCGAATTGAAGAGGTAAGCAAGGATTTTAAATCCTTATTCTCTTGCTTCAACTCTACTATTTTTCTATTAGACTCGAGAAGAAGCCGTTGCAGTTCATTGATCTCCTCAATAAACTTTTCTGTCGTGCGAGTTCGGGATCGCAACCGATCCGAAAATGAGACAATGGATGAAGAATAATGAGTTCCGAGACTCACAAGCTCATAAATCGCATCTTCATCTGTTTTATTAGCCAAAGCTCTCTCTTGTCGCCTTGGTATCATGGAACCTAAGACAAATGCAGAAAAAGTTTGGGATTGAGGTAAAGAATTCCTCATCTCCTGATCAGAAGAAATACTAAAAGGGAATTTGTGAGCCATTGAAACCTTGAGAAATAAGATTGCAGAAGACAAGAAGAAGTGTTGTTACAAATCAGATAGAACTAAGGCTGCTCTTATAGAATTGGATTTCGAACAAGACAAAGCCTTAATTATTCATATCTTGCTTTTCAGGATTGAAAATCCGCTGAATGTAGATTTTTAAAAGCTACTCAGCTAAGCCTTTGAAATTAAATGCGAGCTGTCCCTATATTTTTCTCGTTTGTCAACAACATCCAGCGAATGTGTCAATATCCAGCTGATAATTGCAGATTTTGTCGGATATGGTACATCTTTTTGCGGGCCTGGATTGAGCGGGCTTGGACTTTCGTGATTCATCTTCTCATTTGATTTTCTTTTCAAATTTGTTCTCATTGGATTGGATTCATAGTTATTTCTCGTTTGTCAAATTAAAATGAGTTGTCTTGAACTTACAAGTTTTCAATCTCTTAAAATGGATTAATTTTGTAAAATCTCTTTTCCTAATTAGATTGAGCTTGTAGGATAGCTGGGTTAAGGGAATCACATGTTCAGAGTATTTTTCTTGAGTTGGCAAATTTTTCCTTGAATCTGAACAGATATCCTGCTTTTCCTGTTTACGCGGTCGACATACTGGTTGATCGGTCGACCGAAAACACTTACACAGCAACTTAAAAAAGTTGCGCAGGGATGTCTTGTTTCATTCAGAAATTTCCTTCTTTGAGCAGACGACCTCCTGGAGCTTCTCAACTCAAAACCCTTCTCCATCTTCGGTTGTCAAATCCTTCTGAAACAAAGGGATCATTGTGGAGAAGAAATGTGTAGTAGAAGAACTAGTGGATTATGGTGTCCCTACTATCATGGAAGATATTGGTTGGGCTAGTATTCTAAATTGGAGTGGAAATGCTTTTCCATCCTTGGTTCATGGCCTATATGAGTCTATTTGTGCCTCCACCAACAATTCATTCACTATCAGATTTGCGCATGGAGAAGAGGTGGTTACTACAGAAAAGATTGCATCTATTTTGGGGGTTCCAAGGTCAAATGGACCAAAGATCATTCTAAAGTTCTACCTCTTGATGAAAAAGATGCCGTGACTCATGCACTTTGCGGAAGATCTGAAGTTTGGACCGCCAAAAATTATCTTCAAGTTTCTCTCAGTTTATACATCTCTTTGTCAATTTCTGACAAAAAGAAGAGAATGATGTTAAGGGGGAGTAGACATCTTTAAGATGATCAAATGAGAATTCATATTTGAGGATCATGGAGACACATATATGAATATGATGAATATTTGTTTTTAAGTTTGTTTAAAAAAAAAACAAAATAATTTTTAATTGAGAATGCATTAACTTTTATAGATACATCTTTATGTATTTCTCATATTGCCACATCCATGAGTTTTTAGTTCTGGTATTTTTCTAAGATATGGATGTTTTTATCTTTGATCATCACTATGCTTTGTATTGTGTTTTTCTTTTGTGTGATGATTTTGCAAGTCATATGCTCCTCTATTTGTAAATTTTTTATCTTGATGACTTGTTTGGAATGCAATGTACCCAATTCATCATTTTAGATTATAATTGCTTATTTTGATGATTGAATTCATTTGGTGATTGCATTGATCCTCATAACATTCATTATGCCTTTTAAGTTAAATTTTTCTAAAGATTGAATGTTATGATTTTGGATTTTATTTTCTTTGGTATCATAATGCATGTTCCCATCATATGTTTTTAATTGGATTGATTTTCTTTTGGAACCTCATGCATTCCTCATAATCTTTGTATGTGCTTCATAGTTATATCAGTATGATTATGCAGGTTCATCACTACGGTTAAGTGGTGAAAAAGGTTAATGAAATGAAATTTCATATGATCTTTATTGAGTCCTTATTCTTCAATCGGTTTGTATCATTTGAAGGACTTAGAGAATCCTTAAATGGATTCATGGAATTGATATGGACTTTCTTAGTTGATTTATATAGTTCAATTCCATCTTAGCATGATTACATCTCTTTATAGTCAAATCTTTTGATATCATGCTTGCTAACCCCTCTATGCTTATAGGTGAATCTTTTTATGTCCTTGATATCATAATATGCTAAAATATTGATATCTCTCACTTCTCCTTATCTCTCTATAGTACTCCATATGCTTCACCGGGACATCTCTTTGTCAATTTGTGACAAAAAGGGGGAGAATAAATGGATTGGATCCTGAAAATGGAGAGATTAAACAAAGTGGGAGTGTGTAGAACAAAGGGTGAAAACACACTCTATCTATGATATTTTGTGACTAACAATTAAGGAGGAGTAGCAATCCCACCATAGAATGTATATGTCAATGTAGGTATATCTTTAAGAGACAAAGCACATTCTCAGGGGGAGTATTTAGAGTCATGAGTCTTTGAGTTGTAATTGTTGTATCTTTTGTAAAGATCTTATACTCTTGTAATCTTGGTTGTATTTGAGTCCATTTGTTGTATTTCAATCAAGAATAGGTGTTTAGCCACGAAATTGACAAAGTGGGAGATTGTTAGTGCCACATTCCTATGAGCACTTGTTTTTGTATTGTCAATTCCGCGTCGAAGAATCCAAGACCTTGCCTCTCAGAATTTCTCAAGGAAGATCAAGTTTGAAGGCAGAAGATCAAGTCTTGGAAGGCCCGGATTCATAAAAGAAGACGTCCATATGTGTGCCAACCTATTCAAGTAAATGGGACTCCAAACCAACCAAGACTTGGCCCTAAAAACCCTTAGTTTAATGGCCTATTTAATAGGGTTTTAGAGATTATTTTTCAGCTTTTTCAAGACTCAAAACAGGCCTCAGAAGTCGGCTAACCGCCATGGTTTTCGGTCACCTCGCGGTTACTTTTCCAGAGAGCAAAAACTCTCTTAAAATGGTTTTTCGGTTACCTCGCGGCTAGCCGTTTGAACAGTAACTTCACTATTCACTATTCACTATTCACTGTTCACTATTCACTAGCCGTTTGAACAGTAACTTCACTATTCACTATTCACTATTCACTGTTCACTGTTCACTATTCACTGTTCACTGTTCACTGTTCACTATTCACTATTCACTAGCCGTTTGAACAGTAACACTATTCACTAGCCGTTTGAACAGTAACACTATTCACTGTTCACTGTTCACTAGCCGTTTTATGACCGTTGGAACTTTTCTATAAATACCTGAAGCCCATTTTCAACATCAAGGAGTCCAATTTTTGAAGAGCCTTTGTTCTAAATTCTTGTAAACCTTTCCCAAGCTCTCAAAACTTCTTTCAAACACACTTAGATTCTATCTTGAAAAATCCAAGGGCTTACTTAGCTCTAAGGAGTGTGCTTTGAGAAGCCAAATCTAGGGTATCCTAATCCATAAGGTTATCTCTCATTTCTACCCTAGAAATCAAACCTCTACAACTTGGTTGTGCATCTCAATGGAGTTTCATCATCAACACCAAGCTAGCTGCAAGAGGTAAAAAGCTTCGATCACGGTCAAAAGCTTCCTCGAACACTTTCGATCTTCATCAAAGGCAAGTGTTCGCCCTCCATTCAAATTATATCTTTGTGATAGTGGATTGTTTTTGCGTGATTCAACCACTTTAAAAATTGTGATAGTGGATTGTATCTGCGTGATTCAACCACTTTAAAAATTATGATGGTGGATTGTTTCTGTGTGATTCAACCACTCTAAAAGTTGTGTGTGGGGAGTAGATTTTTGTGATCGAACCTCGTGAATAAAAATGGGGAGTAGATCTGTGTGATTGAACCTCGTGAACAAAATTTATGTAGAATCAGTACTTGTGTAGTTTGATTCTTCATAGTGGAACCAGGGACTCTGTGACCCTTGAGAGTGGATGTAGGTCTGTGTGACTGAACCACTATAAATCCCTTGTGTCAATTTCTCTATCTCTATCTCTTGTGCTTGATTTATATATCTATATGTTGTGGAGAATGATATTTAGTTTAATTGACACACATCCACTTGTGGGGAAAACAACATTGATCATATTGGTAAATCAAATCTTGTTTAGCACACTCTTTAACAAATATTCATTTAAGCACATTGATATAAATCATAAGTGAATTTGTAAAGAGTGTTGTACTCACACTTGTGCTTACTAATATGAAACTAATTGTCTTATCTTTGATTGTTTAAGCACTCATACATTGAACACATATTCCGCATAAGTTGTATTCTTATTTGTGTTCATTATGTTCTTGTTCCTAGTTGGGATTAAAATTGGACTAAGATGTTTTAATTGAGAAAAGAATTCCATTAGTCCTATTCACCCCCCCTCTAGGACACTTTCATTGGCCCTAGCTGCACTTTCAAAGAAACCCACTTATCTCCCACAAGATTAGCTTTTTGTGCATGCATGTACTTTTCATTCGGTGTCTTTTTCATTACAGCCAATACTTATATTTTTCTCCACTAGTAGACAACCGATTGGGAATAGATTGAGATGGGGTGCTGGATAAAATAACAAGAGATGACATATAGATTAAAAAACCTGAGCGTACAAGTTCACCAGCTTGAAGGATCATAAGTAATGCATCATCTGGGCCCTCCATTTATTCATATGATGGTGCTGCCCCTTTGATTCCTGGCCATTGATTGGATAGTTCTGACGGTGAAGGGCGAAGCCGGAGAGGAAAAGGGAAAGAGAGACCAAGGAGCCGAAGGAAGGAGAGAGGAAGCGAGAGGGAAGGAGAGAGGAGGGAGCGGAGAAGGCATGCATAGAGAGAGAGAGAGAGGAATAGGAGGGACAAGGGCTGGATAAGCTCTGGCTGGAATGGGGAAATAAAGGGATGTTGAGATGACGATGTCGTTTGATCCATGTGGGGTAAAATCGTCCAGAAAGCCTGTACGAACACTGATTTGGGTGTTTATCTATATTTGTGATTAAATCCGTCTAATACGAGTTTAGGGAGATTTATTTGGTAAAAATCCCTAGGTATATTATAGGAGGAAAAAAAAAACTAGGTATAAAAACAACTGGAATAAAATGTATCCATCATCTATCTGGACTTCCATAGAGTCAGAGCAGAGTGGCTTGCTCGCAGAATAAGGAAGGCAGTTACATTTCTCTGTTCATCGTCTTTACCTCCACTTTTATTCATTGCCCCTATGCCCATAGCTTTTCCAATTGATTTCAATGGATAAGTGGCAGAAGCAACCTCCCCAAGGCGTAGACAAAGATGTATTGTATTGGATCTTCAATCATTGTAGCCTCTGTGACTGCATCCGAATGGGAGCTGTATGCAAATCATGGCTCTCTGTTTCTAAATGGAGTTTAAGAAGCCGCCCTCCTCAACTGCCATGGCTCATGATGCTTTCCAATGTCAATAACATAGCGCCAATAGTAGAAGAAAAGGAATCCAATTGCTTCATCAGCCTCTCCAACAACACCATCAACCAAGCCATCAAGTTTCCAGAGAACAATGGCAAGCTCTGCTGCGGGTGCGACTCTTTCATCCTTGGCGTAGAATACAACTGCAACTCCCTAACTACCGTGCTCACTTTCAACGCCCATATGAATACCACTTTTATTCATTTCCATACTCTCCTCATCCAATTGTTTTACGTACAAAAGTTACATGTAATAAGGCGCCATGCCTGATGATACATCAGTAGTTGTGATCTTACTCCAAGATGGGAATTTGGCATTTTGCAGATCAACGGATGGTGATTACAAGGTCTGTACTAGGATAACTAGTTTCAATATGTATTGCGACGTCACATATCACAATGGGAAGTTCTATGCCATTACTTTCAATGGAGGCGTTGGAGTTCTCCGCATCAACACCACCCATCCATACGTAGAAACTCTAACTGAAGATAAAACAATAAAAGCCAGTGTTTATATTAGAACTTATTTGCTAGGGGACTCGGCGAGTGAGAGCCATTTTATTCTTGTGAAGAATGCTCCTTTGGAAGCTTTTCCGAACCCATTTGGCCTTAACAAGTCATTATAGTACATTGGGCAGAGCATCAGGTTTTGAGGTTTATGAGGTAGTATTGGAGGAAAGGAAACAAGGGAGTACAAGAAGAATCCTGTGGAGGTGGTAAGCTTGGGTGACCGGGTAATTTTCCCAGGCCAGAATTCGTCGATGCTTGTCATGGCCAGCAAATTTCCAGGATTCAAAGGGAATCGCATCTAGTTCACAGATGATTATATGGGAATCCCTTTATTATAAATTACCAATTCAATGTACGTGTAGACTAAGGAGTTTTCAACATGGAAGATAAGACTATCCAACCACTCTTCAGAGACAAATCTCCTGATACCTTCTGGCCACCAATGTGGATCACACCCCTAGTTATATAAATTTCTTACATCTGGAGAAAGAATTTTGAAGCAAACTATACTTAGGGCATGTTTCCAAATCAATGACACCTTCATTTATTTTTCTTTTTTTAAATGAGTTTTAAGTATTTTTGGTCATTTGAACAGTCATCCAATTCAGAGAAGCGAAGATGATTTTGTGAGTTAATTCTATATTTACGACATTCATTCGTTTGTTGCTCTTCTTCATTTTTCACCTGATACTTTATGCTTTGTATTGGATTATGCTTGGATGTCCTGACAATCAAGTAGTTTATATCTTCAACAAATGCTCCTATTAGTGTTAATTATTTTTTGTAACCGTTGTTTTTCATAACTACTACGGTTACTATTATAATTATTTTGGACAGAGTGACAGACATTACTTGGAGGTTATATGTAGAGTTTGGAAAGTTAAAGATAAGATCTTGGGAAAATAAGTTCCATGTCCAATTTTTTGTGAATTTGATGTTGATGAATTTCTGAAAATTTCGATTGGTATAAAATTTTTCATTCTAGCCCAAGATCTTCTCAATCATCACTATGAGTATGTTGCAAATGAAGGGATCAATCAACCTGTTTATAGAACTTCCCAAAGCTTCATCATTTGTCATCTTTTCTTCGCTGATGACATCATGCTCCTTCTCTAAAAGGGGCCAAATGATGCCATTGTGGCCATCAACTCCTTGCTCCAGGGTTGGTAGCATGAACTGGGCAGTTCTTTTACTTGGAAAAGAGACAACTATTCATAGTGAAATGTAGCCCCCTTCAAGCTCAAAGCTCATCTCAGGCTTGGAATCCCATTATTCAACTTGCACTTTAAACATTTGGGAGGCCCCCTCTTCAGTGGAAGGCCTAGGGGGAGCTATTTCTCTTCTATGGTGAAATGCCATCTCCTTCCCTTTGCTGGTTGAATAATTCTTGTCAAGCACATTCTTTCTAGCATGCCCCTCCACATTCTAATGGCTCTCCTAGGTCCCAAATCTTCATGCAATGAAATGAAAAAATTATGAAGAATTTCCTTTGGTCGGGCATCGAAGTGAGTTCCAAAAAGCATTCAATTAGATGGGCCACAGTATGTCTTTCCCTAAATCTGAAGGTGGCCTTGGCCTTCACAAGGTTCATAATCTAAATTCGACATGTTCCTGAAGTGGGATGGAGTTCTATCACATCATCTTTCCTTTAGGCTACATGGTTTGGGTCTAAATACATTGAAAAATCTACAATTTGGCATCAGTGCCAAGCTATTAAAAAAAAAGGATGTGGAATGAGCAAGTGTAGCTGTGTCAATAGCAGTTCCCGTTTCTTATAAAGGTGTTATTTAGTGAGTTTTCTAAAATTAAGGAAAAGGACCTCATATTACATTGCATGTTAGTGAAAAATGGGTTTTTGGGGACTTTCTATGCCTAGAGAAAGAGAACAATCACTCTTTCTGAAAATTGACTTTCAGGACGAGGTTCACACGAAAGTTGACCAGAATCACAATCTTTTTGTTTTTTACTACGGGATAATTAGCCAAAAGTCCCTCAGCACGGTCTTGTAAGGCCTCTAGTCCAACAATTTTTCTCTAAGGCCCATAGTTCATACAGATGGACATATTTTGGTAATAGGTCCCTAGATACGCCACATCAGATATTTTCTTGACTGATTTGCCCTTTCAACTATTTATGCATAAAATTCTGAATTTTAAAATTTCAAGTCTTCCATTATCCCTCATTCCTAGGGTAAAACCCTTCTCTGCTCTTAGAGTAGCAAGAACATGACACTCCAGATTCAGATCCTGTTCTTCTCTTCACAGACGATTTTGATCTCCACCAAAAGGAGCATCGTTGTTCGATCCAAGAATCAGCCATTATTGAAGCTTCCTTCAATCCATTCTAGATCTAGTTCTTCTCTTCACATACGATTTTGATCTCCACCAAATAGAGCCTCGTTATTCGAGCTAAGAATCCGCCATTATCGAAGCTTAAAATCCGTCACCGAATTCCGATTCCTCGTAGTTCAGTGACATCGAGCATTTTCTTCTCAAGGAAGACAGCGTAGTCGAAGATAATTGTGATTTCTCAAAGGACTTCTTCTCTGGAATTCTTGTTAATTTTGTCAGACCCCGACCTAGGTTTTCTTTGTTTAGCGTCGTTTTAGCCGAGTTTAGCTCTTAAGTGGGATTAGATGGTGTTTAGCTTAGATTGTGAGCTCAACTAGATTTTCATAACTATGAAAATTTTTGAGAGCCGTTGAACTTAGTTTGACATGGGCTGGGGGTGGTCTGTGTGACTCGTGTGCATGTGGGGAGAATTTATTCTTGAATAAGGAAAATCATGATTTTTTTAATTCTTTTGATTTGTTATAATAGCACCTACAAATTTTATGTTCTCTCCGTCTGCTTTCGAAACTCAAAAATCACATTTTTCAGCAAAAAGGGCAAAACAAACTTTTCACCTAAAAAATCTGTGCATGAATTTCGATGTTTGCAAAATCACGTGAAAAATATATTTTTGGAAACTCAATATTTCGACAATAATTTTACTCTTCTTCATCGATCTCATCCGGGACCCGCATAAGGGAGTTTTTAAGCCATTGAAGTGGATTGGCCTGGTGGGGCCCACACCCCACCCAACTAAAAAACAAACCCACGTGCATGTCTTCCTCCTCACTTCCATTTGCATGTTTTCAGTCCAGCTAGGACCAAGAGAAAAACCAGTTTTCTTCAATACTTTTCTCCTTTGCATGTTGAGCTTGCTTTGACAAAAATGGAGATTTGAGTGCATTTCCTTCTTCCCCATCATCCAAGTTTTCCGTTGGTACTATTTTCAAAGGATTTCAGCTGGGACCAT
Source organism: Litsea cubeba (assembly GCA_012931725.1). Taxonomy (NCBI): domain Eukaryota; kingdom Viridiplantae; phylum Streptophyta; class Magnoliopsida; order Laurales; family Lauraceae; genus Litsea; species Litsea cubeba. Next base: position 10,331,808 of record CM022955.1, on the reverse strand, counting down.
CTTCATCTTGAAACATTTCTCCATTGTTAGAGCTACTAGAGGTAAGCAATGGCTCCCTTTTTCCAATCTTGATTTTGTTTGAGTCCATTAGAGCTCAACCTTCATGCATGCAAGGCTTCCTAAGGAGGAACCCTTTCTTTTTCAAAACTTTCTTGATTTTGAGCTCTTTTCATGGGGCTTCTTGTAGATTGGAGTTTAGCTGTAGGGAGGTGTGTTGTGAGACTTGTTTTGAGTGCATCGTGAGCCAAGGCAAGTGATTGAATGGAATATGAATGTGCATGCAATGATTTATGGATCTTTAGCTTGATTTCTTGCTTTTGAACTTAATGTATTTATCTTGCTTTATTTGGAAGTTTAGTTTACTAAACCATTGTTTTTAATGCTCATATGGTTGGTCCATTTCTTTGAATTCTGTTTTGAGATTTGTTTCATTTAAATTGGAATTTTTATGCATGGATTGTTAGAAGTGGAACTAGGAATGGAGGACGTTCGGTGGACAAGTTTGGAGTGATTGATGTGAATGGTTGATTGTTGAAAAGGAGTAGCTTGTAGGCTCATTTTTATTGCATGAAAGGAGGGGTAGTATGGAGAAACATTTGGAGAAGGAAAGGGACTGAAATAGCATCAAATTAGTGCTTCTCGCAGTTAGGCTGTCAGCTGTCGGTCAGCTGTCGGCTAGCCGACAGGTGACCGACCATAGGTCGGTTACAATTCCAGAGAGTGTAATTTCCTGTTCTGAAGAGTCAGCTAACCGACAGGTGACCAACACAGGATCGGTCACAATTCCAGCAAGCTGTTTTCTCTATTCCTGATGGGTTGGCTAGCTGTTGGTCAGCAATCGGCTAACTGATGGCTAACCGACAGGTGACCAAATTTCACCCAAATTTTGAGAAATGAAGAGAAAGGTGGGGTTTTCCATCCCAATCAACTTTGTACCCTTCCTGGTCGATGTGTACGTCTTGATATCTTAAATGTCCTTGAAAAATGGGCACCATCTAAACGAATGAACGACATGGGATCTAAAAGTGTATACTAACTGACGGTTACGGTCCCAAGGTATTGATGAAGATTTGTGACATGGACTCGTGATTTCTAAACCAAAACCTCGTTTTACGATTCATATCGGCTTGAAAATAATGTTTCCAAGATTGTTGGGCTTAGTAGGTCCAGACCAATTGGGTTCATGGACATGGGTATTATGGTAATTGTACCGGAACTTTCTTATTGACTAAGATAGGGTTTCTTAGGGAATAAGAAAGAGAACATTATATATATGATGTAATGTGTAACCCATGAGAGACAGACAGACAGAGAAGAGTGAACCTAAAGGAGAGTCGAGTTTTCTTTCCCGTGGACGTAGGCAAGATTGCCGAACCACGTAATTCTCTTGTGTGTGATTGTTTGTCTTGTGTGGTTTGATTGTTCGTTCGATCGCTGATTCACGTTTCCGCATACACGCGCACAACAAGTGGTATCAGAGCCTAGGGTTTACTAGGGTTGGATTGTGCCGCGTTGCGATCGACGGATAGGATCAAGGGTATCCGGATTTTCTGCGCGTGGTTCTTCGTCGCAGGAAAGTAAGATCGGTTCAGATCATAGTTTGGGCCACACGATCAGAGAACAGAGAGATTGGGTTTCTTTGATCATCTCTGGGCCACGCGATCAGAGAATAGAGAGACTTCCTATTCGTCGCCTGGATTTCGATTTGCAGAATCTGCTGCAATTCTGATTTGCTGGATAAAGAAAAAAAAAAAAAGGGGACCAGCCGCCGTGCAACCGCTGCTGCCGCCCGCCCATCGCCGGACTTCGCCGCCGTCCGGCCGCTGCGCCATCGCCGGTCCTCGCGTGCCGTGCCACTGCACCATCGCCGGAAGGAGCAGTCATCGTTTCTGGTTACAAAGACCAGACAAGTTGTATCAGCTGCATCGGTTCTGTTTACAAGAAACAGAACCAGATTCTGTTTGGGGAGAGAAGCAAGCCCAAGTCCGGGTTGGGCTCGGGTCAGGTTGACCTGACCCGTCTACAGGAAGCCCAGTGCTTTAAGCCCACAGAACCAGGCCAGGTCAGGTCAGGTTCTAGGTCAGTTTCGCCTGACCCGTGAACAGGAAGCCCACTCCAGTTTCTGCTGACGTCAGCGCCACGTCAGCGCACTTTACGGTCAACAGAGGTTTGACCAGATTGACGGCTGATAATTGTTTCGTCAATAACTTGATCATCCGGTGTCAGATCGGAGATCCGTTTGCGCCTACAGATTCGTTGCGAGCAGATCTACGTAACTGTGGAAGAAGATTGGCAGTTTGACGGTCAACAAGAAAGTTTGACCAATCGGAGCGCAGAAAACTATTTTTGCGATATCGGAGCCATCCAGAGTCGGATTTCAGATCCGTTTCTTCCAGCGTGCTCGTGGTGACGAGATCTACAGATTGGTGCAGAAATTGAGGTTAGTGACAGTTGTTTATAATTTCTTGATTATTTAATTAAGATGGAGAACAACACTGTAAACACTACCATGATCAAACTCAACCATACCAATTGGTTGATTTGGAAACCTAAGATGGAGGATATACTCTACTGCAAAGACCTCTATGATCCCATTGAGGGGGATAGTGCCCGACCAAAAGATATGTCTGATCCAGATTGGAAAAAGATGCATAGAAAGACCATTGGTCACATCAGACAGTGGGTGGATAACAGCATATTTCATCACGTGTCTAATGAAACCAATGCAAGAACCCTTTGGATGAAGTTAGAAGAAAGATATGAGAAGAAAACCGCCGTAAACAAAACTTTTCTGATTAGAAAGCTTGTGAACATGAAATTCAAGGAGGGTGGAAAAATTGACGATCACATAAATGATTTTCAATGCATTGTGAATGAACTGGCTACAATGAAGATGATCCTTGATGATGAGATGCAAGCTTTATTTCTTCTAAGTTCTTTACCAGATACATGGGAGACATTAGTTGTTTCCGTGAGCAACTCTACTCCAGATGGTGCGTTATCAATGAGTCAGGTTACTAGCAGCTTGTTAAATGAAGAAACAAGAAGGAAAACTGCAGGGACAAATAATGCACAGGCCTTTGTTACTGAGAATAGAGGGAGGAGTAAGAGTAGGGGACCAAAGGGAGGTCGTGGCAAGTCCAGAGGTGGCAAGGAAACACAGACTAAGAAAAAGTCTGGAAAATGTTTTCATTGTGGCAAGGAGGGTCACATTAGAAAGAATTGCTTTGCCTTGAAGGAAAAGAAAGAAACCAACAATGAGCAGAAGAATGACACGAACACTACTGCTACTTTGGATAATGAAGTAGTGATTCTTACTAGTGAAGTTGAAGAGTGTTTGAGTGTTGCAGATAATCAGGTTGAGTGGGTTGTTGACACAGCAGTATCCTACCATGCTACTCCTTCTAAGGAGATGTTCACGACGTACAAAGCAGGGGACTTTGGCACTGTGAAGATGGGCAACACAAGTCATTCAAATATTGTTGGGATCGGTGATGTCTGCATTCAAACCGATATTGGTTGCACAATGACGCTGAAAGATGTGCAACATATTCCTGATCTGCAGTTAAATCTGATTTCCGGGACTTCATTGGACCGTGCAGGTTATGAAAGTTACTTCGGAAATGGCAGGTGGAAACTCACTAAAGGGTCTCTTATTTTTGCGAGAGGGAAGGCGTGTAACACGCTGTACAAAACACATGTGAAGCTATGCAAAGGTGTGTTGAAGACAGATCCTCTCCAAATCTGTGGCACAAGAGACTTGGACATATGAGTGAGAAAGGACTACAGTTATTGGCAAAGAAAGATTTGATTCAATACTCTAAAGGTACATCCCTTGACCCTTGTGATTATTGTTTATTTGGTAAACAGCATAGGGTTTCTTTTTCTAAAACATCAACTATAAAATCTAATGTGTTGGATTTGGTATACTCTGATGTTTGTGGTCCCATGGAGGTGGAGTCATTGGGTGGCAATAAGCTTTTTGTCACATTTATTGATGATGCATCCAGGAAAGTCTGGGTTTATGCGTTGAAATCGAAGGATCAGGTGTTCCAAATATTTCAGCAGTTTCATGTCATGGTTGAAAGAGAAACAGGAAAGCTCTTGAAGTGTCTCCGCACTGATAATGGTGGTGAGTATACATCAAACCAGTTTAAAGGCTATTGCTCGAAGCATGGTATTCGACATGAAAGAACAATTCCTGGTACTCCACAGCACAATGGTGTAGCCGAAAGAATGAACCGTACTATTCTTGAAAAGATGAGATGCATGATTAGAGTGGCACAGCTACCCAAGCCATTTTGGGGTGAAGCTATTCTGACTGCCGTTTACCTGATTAACAGGTCTCCCTCAGTTCCTTTGGATTTTGATCTTCCGGAGAGAGTATGGACAGGTAAAAATGTTTCTTATTCTCATTTGAAGGTATTTGGGTGCAAGGCTTTTGCACATGTACCAAAGGAGCATCGTTCAAAGCTGGATGATAAGGCAGTGTGTTGCATTTTTCTTGGCTATGGTGGAGCCGAGTTTGGCTACAGGTTATGGAATCCAGAGAAAAAAAGAATTATCAGAAGTAGGGATGTGGTGTTTCATGAAGATCAGTTCTTTGGAGATATTGAAAAGACTGAAAAGTCTAAAGAAGTTGTTGATGGAGTGGTTGATCTCACACCGACTCCTTCTCCAGTGCAGACTACAGGTGGAGAAGGTGGACAACACGATTTAGATCGTGATGAGGCGCAGGGGTTGCCAGATGAACAGGGTGTTGAGCAGGGGGAGCAGTCTCCTCAGTCAGAAACCACGGAACCTCCTAGGAGGTCTACTCGAGAGCATCAACCATCAACAAGATATCCTGCATCAGATTATATTTTGCTTACTGATGAGGGGGAGCCAGAGAGCTACCCAGAAGCAAAAACTCATGAAGATAAAGATGAGTGGATGAAGGCTATGCAGGATGAGATGAGTTCTTTGAAAAAGAACAATACTTATGAGCTGGTGGAACTCCCAAAAGGCAAGAAGGTTCTGAAGAACAAATGGGTGTTCAAGGTGAAGAGAGATGACAGTGGAAAACTGATAAAGCACAAAGCACGGCTAGTGGTTAAAGGCTTTGCGCAGACGAAGGGTCTTGACTTCGATGAAATCTTCTCTCCAGTTGTGAAGATGACTTCTATCAGAGTTATCTTGGGTCTAGTTGCCAGCATGGACCTTGAACTTGAACAGATGGATGTGAATACTGCTTTTCTTCACGGTGATCTGAAAGAAGAGATCTACATGACTCAGCCGGTGGGGTTTGAGGTAGAAGGAAAAGAACAGCTGGTTTGCAGGTTAAAAAAGAGTCTCTACGGGCTGAAACAAGCGCCGAGACAGTGGTACAAGAAGTTTGATTCATTCATGGTGAGTCATGGGTACCGGAGGACAGTTGCAGATCACTGCGTTTATGTTCGTAAATTTGGTAATGGCAAATTTATCATCCTTCTTTTATATGTAGATGATATGTTGATAGTTGGACATGATAGTGAGATGATTGGCAGATTGAAAAGGGACATGTCAAAAACTTTTGACATGAAAGACTTGGGTCCCGCACGACAAATTTTGGGAATGCAAATACGTCGTGACAGGAATGCCAAGAAGCTGTGGTTGTCACAGGAAAAATATGTTGAACGGGTGCTAGCGAGATTCAACATGATAGATGCTAAGCCAGTTAGCATGCCTTTAGCCAGTCACTTCAAGCTCAGTAAAAGATCATGTCCTACTACAGATGCAGAAAAGGAACGGATGATGTCTGTTCCATACTCCTCAGCAGTTGGGAGTCTTATGTATGCCATGGTGTGTACACGGCCAGACATTGCTCATGCAGTGGGTGTAGTGAGTAGATTTCTTTCTAACCCTGGGAAAGAGCATTGGGAAGCAGTGAAGTGGATCTTCAGATATTTAAGAGGTACATCAGATTTTTGCTTGTGTTTCGGAGGCTTAAAACCAGTACTTGAAGGCTTTACAGATGCTGATTTTGCAGGCGATCTTGATCGTCGGTTGTCTACTTCTGGGTACTTATTTACTTTTGCAGGGGGAGCTATTTCCTGGCAGTCTAAGTTGCAGAAGTGTACAGCATTGTCTACAACCGAAGCAGAATACATAGCTGCTAATGAAGCAGGGAAGGAGATGATTTGGTTGAAGAATTTCTTTAAAGAACTGGATTTGAAGCAAGGAGAGTATGTAGTCTACTGTGATAGTCAGAGTGCTATGGATCTTAGCAAGAATGCTACATACCATGCCCGCACAAAGCACGTTGATGTGAGATATCATTGGATTCGTGAGGTCATCGAGAAGAATCTCATGAAGCTGGAAAAGATTCACACTGACAAGAATCCCTCTGACATGATGACTAAGGTCGTGTCTAAGGGAAAGCTGGAGCTGTGTTCAGAGTTGGCAGGACTGGACTCCTAGTAAGGGGTTCAGAGACGTCTTCCCCATGGTCTGGAGGGGGAGATTGTTGGGCTTAGTAGGTCCAGACCAATTGGGTTCATGGACATGGGTATTATGGTAATTGTACCGGGACTTTCTTATTGACTAAGATAGAGTTTCTTAGGGAATAAGAAAGAGAACATTATATATGATGTAATGTGTAACCCATGAGAGACAGACAGACAGAGAAGAGTGAACCTAAAGGAGAGTCGAGTTTTCTTTCCCGTGGACGTAGGCAAGATTGTCGAACCACGTAATTCTCTTGTGTGTGATTGTTTGTCTTGTGTGGTTTGATTGTTCGTTCGATCGCTGATTCACGTTTCCGCATACACGCGCACAACAGATTTGTGACATGGACTTGTGATTTCTAAACCAAAACCTCGTTTTACGATTCATATCGGCTTGAAAATAATGTTTCCAAGGTTTTAATAAAAAACCCCATGTGGGAATCATTGCGTGAATTGTGTTTTCATACACATTGTGTCGAGACTACTATTCGTGAATTTTCGTGAACAAGTGTGTGTATCCATGATATAGTGTGAGTAGTTCTCGAATTTAAATGTATCAAGTATTTGTTTTGAAAGTTCGTGTGTATCTTCTTGTTGGCACCACTCAGCTTGGACGACCTTGTCAGTTTTGATCAACCGCCTTGGGTCCTTAAATACTTCGTGCCAACTGCAGCTTAGAATATCGTGCGTGCGTGTTTATCCCGTTCAGTGGCGGGACTCTCGTGTGATGCCCAACTATACTGGGTTACTATAATTATATGATCGTGAGCTCCCTTCACTTCGTGTGACGGAAATTATTGTTGTGAGTGCTCTCGTCACTTCAATGACGGAGAATATAGCTTTGTGTGGTTGCCAAGGTATTGTTTTCAAATGTTTAACTTGATTTATCATCTGATCTTATAAATGATATTGTCTTTGATTTACTTTGTTTTATTCGGCTTCTTCCTCGTACCTATTGTTTATTACTTGCAAAATTATTTGATTTATAGCATGATTGTACTTAATTCGATTACCTGCCATACCGTCGAGTCTGACCATTCATTTTGGAGCTCAGATCCAGGTTTCGTTGCCCCTGAGGAGGAGCATGAGCAGGCAGCTGTTGAGCCGCCTGTTGGTCGAGAGTGGTAGCCCAACGATGTCCTCTAAGCATCGGGTTGGGTTATGAGATGCGCAACATTTTGGGGATTGACTAGCTATTATTTTGGGAACCTTGTTATTAGCCTTTGTTGGCTATTATTTTGGGAATTGTAAAACTTAACTTTATCTTTCGTTGTGTTTGTAAACTTTAAACTTAAACTTATGGGTGTGCTAGTTATGTTTCTCTCTCTGACATGAGTCTATATATATATATACTTTTTGTCATGTGTGTTTTACTTGTGTTTTTGCTACTCGCTTCTGCAAATCAATTCTTATGTGTGATCGTGAGATGATTCGTGTGGAATCCACATTGCGGGAACCTGTGGGAAACGAAAAACACGTCGCGGCGCCGGATTAGGGCCTTGGTTCCAGACCGGGGTTGTGACAAATTCATTCGATGATCAATCTAGAGAAGTTTCTTCTCGAAAGAAAGCGATTCCTAGTCCTGAAACTGAACCCATTGAGGAAAACAAAGAAGAGACCAAGAGGGTCCGAACTCTGTTTAAGGCTCGCTCGGCCATCACTGATAAAGGAGGAACCGCAATCACCGGTTCCCATCGCCGCTTACCTTCACCACTCCCGGAGAAGACATAGGAATCCGGCCGGGGGATTTATCTAAGTTTTTATGAAATTTCTCTGAGTTTTTGTCAAATTTATCTAAGTTTTTTTTAAAAAATTTATCTGAGTTTTTGAAAAATTTATTTGCATTCTTTCAAATTTATTTGTGTTTTTTGAAATAAATTTAACTGAGTTTTGGCAAAAATAATTGAATTTTTGGTAAATTTTCCTGAAATTTGAAAAATTGATTTGTCTTAATTTTTGGCAAATGTATTTGCATTTTTTTGAATTTTATTTATGTTTTTAAATTTTGTTTACGTCTTTTGAAATTTTTTTGCATCTTTTGGAATTTATTTACATTTTTTGAAATTTATTTGAATCTTTTGGAATTTATCTGCGTCTTTTTAAATTTATCTACATTCTTTTTAAACTTATCTGCATTCTTTTAAAATTTATTTGCATTCTTTTGAAATTTATTTTCATTTTTTAAGATTTTATTTATTTTTTTTTTTGTAAAATTTATTTAAAAATCTCATTAGTGGGATTTTCATTAATTGTGGCTAATTAAATGCTAGTTAACCATTATTAAAGGCATATCCCACTAATCATGGAATATGATTTATCTTTAAATAAATAAAAGAGGAATTTACTCATAAAATCCCTATAGGACCGCATACGTCCCAGCGGGACCCAGATTATTGTTCGATACGGGAGAGACCCTCGTATGGGCTTTTGTTCTTTTTTTTTTTTTTTTGCGATATGGTCGATATCGACCATATTTATTGTCGATATCGACCACAATGCGAGAACATATAATCCTTCGCCCCGATTCCATTTTTCACATTTCTACATTTGGGTTCGTCTTCAACACTGCTCTGGAGTTATTTTCTTCTAGAAACCATCATAAAACACCATCTTCATGGTGGTTGAACTCCATTAAGACAAAGGTACACACATTATCTACCACCTTAGACTGATTTATGTAGCCTAAAGCACCATCACCTAGATTTTTCGCAATATTTCACTGTTGGAAACCCTAGATACTGTGGAAAATCTACTTTATAGGCCCCAGGCAGCTGTGGTTTATGGGGTTTGATGGTTTTGTTTTGGAGTTGTCCCTCTTTTGATGCGTTTGTCACTTTTAGTAGAAAAACTATAAATAATTTGTATCAATTTGATAAGATGTGGGTGAAACTGAATCTGCATATACCTTTTTTTTTTATTTATTAATCTTACAAAGTTTTAGACTTTAAAGCTGTATTGCATATAAATAATATAATTATAGTCGGTTCCTTTGATGATTTCTGAATAACATGAGAATAGGTGGAATAATGTGTGAGGGAATAACAGTCAATAGCGTGGTTTGAAAACATTGCTCCAAGCGCTATAATAAATAGACTATTAATCAAAATACCTTTTCTTTCTATTTGAGAACAGCTGCTAATCCTTTTATTTGGCATGGTGTGCGGATTTTTATCAACGTGAAGACATTTTCTCTACTCATTATATTACAAATGCTGTTAATATAGATCTGTATTAACTAACAATCTGAATGTACCTAATTTTCACTGATGTCTTTATTAATTTCTTCTGATATAATGACAGCATGTCAGATAGAGAGGTGTTGTTCATCTTCCACTATGGCGGTGACTTTGAATTCAATATAAGTCGTCCTGTGTACAACGGAGGAAAGCAGAAGATGAGATATTTAGCTATAGACTTAACATTTAAATCTCTAGTTAAAGAAGCAATTGAAGCATCTAATGGGGACTCATCATCCATCCAGAATATAAGCATGCAATACCTACATCACAATGGACGAGCATTCTCCATGGCCAACATTGATGATGATATTGATGTTAGAAGTATGTTCAAAGCATCGGGTGACGAGTCTAATGGGATATATTTATACGTCTTCAACGGTCGGAACAAGGAGCAGTGCGTAGGAGGAGATAATTGGAGGTACACTTATAGATTTCATAAGCAGCTTTTACATTCGTCAAATGAAAGATTTTTCTTCCTAGTTGCTTATTTATGTAATTATTCATTGTAGGTTTCAAAGGAGCTCTGGCCGTCGTACTTTTGTGGAAAAATCAAAGAAATCATCAGGAACTTTCATAAAAAAAAACAAGGGTTAAACTCAACTAGTTGTGGATACGTACCTACCATTGACATCCGTGAAGACAAAGACATGTATTTCCCTACTGTGCGGGTTGATTGCAGTCCACATCAGACGGACGGACAAGGCACTATTGATGATGATCTGGTATTTGGGACAAACCGTGTTGATGATATCCATCTTAATGGTCCTCCCTCCATAGGCCAAATCCATTCGATTCCAATGTCTAAGGCCGAAAGTAAATTTGAAGGAGCCAATCCAATCAATGAGGCATTAGATTGTAATGAAATTCCAGTTGAAGTCGCAAGAGCCAATCCAATCAGTGAGCCATTTCGTTATAATGAAACTCCGGCTGTTGATCTTGAGGATAAAATGGAGCCCTGGGACATAAATACAAATGTTGGCAACAACTCAGCACAGGAAATGTGGATCGGCCGTGAATTCCAAGACCGACAAACTTTCCGGAATACTTTGGCTAAGTTCGCAATTTATAACAACTTCACTCTCAGACCCTTGAAGACCAATATGACCAAGGTAACTGCACACTGCAGAGATCAGGAATGTCCATGGCGTATTCACGCTTCAATTGTCGAATCAGGCCCACAATTTAAAGTAAGGACTTACAATCCTAAACATAAATGCTCAAGGCCAATGATGGGTATGGCACATCGACAAGCATTTTCGGCACTTATTACAGAGTTCATCATGGATAGGGTCAAACAGAATGTCAATTTGAAACCGAAGGAGATCATGAATGACTATCAGATGGAGTTTGGGGTGACCATTAGCTACAGGAAGGCTTATATAGCAAGGCAGATGGCACTAAATATGGTTCGTGGACCGTATGAAGACTCCTTCCAGCAGCTACCTCTGTATTGTAAAGAACTTCATATGAGCAACCCTGGCACTGTAACAAACATAGACACCACAACAGAAGACCGTTTCAGAAGATTATTTTGTGCCTTCGGACCTTGTTTAAGGTCTTTCACGTCTTCGTTGAGACCGGTGATTGCTGTCGACGGTTCATATCTCCGTGGAAAGTATCCGGGTGTCTTGCTTGTAGCAGTAACACATGATGCCAATCAGAAGTTGCTTCCAATCGCCTTCGGATTTGCGAAATCTGAACGTCGTGACAGCTGGGAGTGGTTCCTAGCTAATTTGAGCTTAGCACTGGGTGAGCCTGCCAACTTGACTATTGTCTCAGACCGTCAGAAGGGCCTCATTCCAGCACTGAAGAATACTATGCCATCCGCAATTCACTGTTTTTGTTGTCGTCACATTGCTGAAAACATCAAGGCTGCTTTCAGCGATGGCGCAATAGTTATGAAATTCTAGCGGGCAGCAAAGTTATATAGGCCTTACGAGTACGAGGCTTACATGACGGACATACGTGTAGTAAGCCAAGAGGCGTTTAACTATATTAAGGTAATTGGGCGGCAACGTTGGGTGAATGCATATGTAGAAGGTCGTCGGTATGAGATGCTTACTAGCAACGCGGCAGAGTGCACTAACAGTCTCTTAAAAGACACAAGAGTCCTGCCTATCACAACTAAGGTTGAGGAAATACGCGCCAAATTAATGGAATTCTATCAGAAATGACATTTGATATATGAAGGCATAACATCTCGTCTAACTCCGTATGCGGAGAAACTTCTGAGCCAAGAAATGGAGGATGCTCGTCGAGTGCACGTTCGAGTAACCGGTCTCGTTGAATTTTAGGTTCAATCTGCGGAGTATGTGGACGTTGTTGACCTCGAACGGAGAACCTGCACATGTTGGAAATGGCAGCTATTGGGCATCCCGTGTAATCACGCATTGGCTTCAATGAAGGTCAGAAATTATGATCCATATGCATTCGTCGAGCATTGGTATCTATCAAGCACTTACCGTACATCGTATAGTGAAGTCATTCATGCTACTCGTGACCTCAAACAATGGGAGCACACATGTGACGTCAGGGTTCTTCCACCGAGAGCCACTAAACAGCCCGGACGTCGAAGAAAGATGCGGATCCGTGCCGAAGATCGTTGTCGACCAAGAAGGGTCGTAACGTGTTCAAATTGCAAAGGGAGGGGGCATAACCGTGGAGCGTGTCGCAATCCTCCAGTAAGTAGCTAGTGGACGTAAGTGGAAGTCCTTCTGTTGTGTTTTTTTGGGTGGACTAACTTGATGCTAATAGGACTGTGTGGACTTTTTGATTGATTCAGTACCCACATATAGGTCGGTTGTAATTAACAACAGTTCAAAGTAAGAACAACTGTCTAGAAATTTTTTGGGGAGTTGGTGCATGATGAAACAGCTCTGAGTAAGAACGGTAGTGTTTTCGGACTTTTTTTGTAACGTTAGTTGATGCACATAGTCCTATTGTAAGTGGAAATCTGTGTAAATCTCTTTTGTAATGGTTGTCCTGTATAGTGAATGGATATTAGAAATATAGTAAATTACTTTAATCTCGAATGAATGTAATGGTTGTGGGATTATTGTAATGGAACTTAAAAAAATGGTCCATATAAGCACCTGTTACACAATGTTTGTTCTTAAAAATTTATATGTAAATACAGTTGGTTCATCTCGATCTAGATTATTGGGGGTTGATTAACCCAAATGATGGTGGAGACAACTTAAACGCTTATGGATAGCATGCCCAAAACAAATTATAATAATGGTCCATATCAACAATAATTGATTTTCATATCGACTGAAAATGGTGGCTCATATCAGCTCCTTATACTAATGATTTGTTCTTAAGAAAATGTAATGTGTCTTTGCTAAAAAAACCAAGGTTTATGTGATGCACATTTAATTTTATTGTCGATATCGACAACATAACTGAAACATAAATTTACAGACATCGTCAGCATCGAGCACTTTTATTGTCGATATCGACAACTTAACTGAAACATAAATTTATAGACCTTATCAGCGTCGACCACTTTTTTTGTCCATATCGACAACATAACTGAAACATAAATTCACAGACCTTGTCAGTGTCGACCGCTTTTATTGTCGATATCGACAACTTAACTGAAACTTAAATTTACAGACCTTATCAGTGTCGACCACTTTTATTGTCGATATCGACAACTTAACTGAAACATAAATTTACAGACCTTGTCAGTGTCGACAACTTTTATTGTCGATATCGACAATAATAAGAAGGAAGAAAAAAAAATCACTGTCATGAGCAGTGTTCCGTTTGGAGATACAAAACCTGTAAATGTAACCTGTCCATAACATTTGAAGTTACTATACACAAGATTCCATTCTATTAAATAATTAAAAATCCATTAAACGGAGTAAGAGAGATACACGAACACTTTACATCCAAAAAAGTTTTACATCCTGTCCATACTACATCCATGAAAAAAAAAAGATTAGGTTTACATCCTTCTCAAAATATGTACATTTCAAAATATGTGGAGGTGGGAGATATGTCTGCCTATCAATCAGCAAGCTCCGACGTCAATTCAGTCAAGCCCAACCTGTTGGCATTCAATTGCCAACTCCTCTTAAAGATCTCTACCACGATTTTGCTCCGAAAGTATGGGATATGAGATTGGCTAAATTTCAAGGGCATTCGGTGCACACAGTGAGCTGCAAAGGCCATTGCAAATACTCCACAATCATTGGAGTTTTCCTGATGAGGGATGTCCGTTCTCTCGAGCCATGACCACATAAATGGGTCATTCCAACCGAAGTGACTGTACCATGCATTCAACCATCACATCTGGCAAATTTAAATCAAGTAATGAACATTCAAACATATCTTTCATGAATGAAAATACGAGAGAAACACAAACTTCTTGCGCACCCGAGATGAACAAATCAAAACACATGAGTGTGAAATTGAGACGAATGACTTACAAATTTTTCAGCATGCTTCATTGATTGACGATCAATGCTGTTGAAGAACTCCCACCTCTTCTCATCAACGTACCCTACCAGTAGGGTGAAATGAGACCTATAGGTAGACGATTAAAACCAACGTGCGTGATTCCTTCACATCCCACACTCTGTGCCCTTGCTTCCCGAATACGGCTTCCACTGCGGATTCACTCCCATCGCCCCACCAACTCTGCATGCAAATGTATAAGTTATCACCATAGATAAATTATTATTTCTACAACACTACTTACAAAAAACATTCTTCATCATTTACTTACAGAAACACTAGGGTCAGCAATATAACAGCTGTCACACTCATCCCTCAGAATCTCGAAGTAATAGTATATGATATTCGTGTCCATCCATGTTCCCTCGTCAAGGATCCTCTTCAAGTCATCCGCCTTTACCAATGTACAAATCTATTCCAGCTCGTCTTTCCTACAATAAAGCATATGTTGATCAAACAAAACAACAATCTTATAATGATTGAGTTCCGAATGTACATAACAATTCATACCTGGCCACATAATATTCCTTGAACCCGTTGAGAAAGAATTTGTCACAATCTGACAATACATAGTCATCCTGAACAAGTGAATGAGCGTAGTCTTCAAATTTCACTGGTATTTTGCGCATCCGTGGTAATCGTTTTATCCTCCACACTAATGAAACAAGTGTTGCCATAGGGGCTGGAACCATAGCAGTGGATGAACTAGAGACCGGCAATGGCGAGGTGAACAACATCCTGCTTACTGGTGGGGTACAAATAAGCTGACGACATGGTGGGATACAACATGGTGGCCAGACTTTCTCACATATTCTTTTTATTGCTTTGTAAGAGTCCATACTTGCTTGTCAGGATTTGTTGGTATGCACCTCAGCCTCCCAAATTCCTATTACACAAAAGAACAAACTTTATTAGCATGCCCGGATTGTATTAAATAACAAATTATATTAATGGACTAAATTAGTGAATGATTTAGTTATGGGAATATACATCTCCACGGTGGATTCCTTCGGGTACATGCCAGCGTTGGTTGTATAGGAGAATATTCGGAGCTTTTGGAGACTCAGGTGCATGTTCTTCATTCGTCTGAACATATAAAAGCAATCATTATCCATGAGTAATAAATATGACATTAAATAGGCGTCTTTCTTGTTTATCAAACTGTTCTAACAAAAAGTGCTTGCTGACCAAAGAAAAATGAATAATTGGGTTACCACTTATTGCTTACAGTGTTAACTACAGACATGTAATTTTTCCATCAAGTAATTGGCAGTCCATAATAGCTATTCAAGAAAAAGTTACTCAACTACTGGTGGCTTCACATGACTTTTTAAGATTTCAATCCGACAACAGGTCGTAATATTTGATTAGTGTCAAATTTAGGATTGTGGCAAATCGAACGAAATGAGTACCATGTGTGGAGAGGGTGGTTTGATCAGGACAAGCAGTATAGAAAAACATTTGGGAAGCAAAGAGGCATATAATGTCCTGTAGGTTATTTTCCAGAGGCCTGCTCCAAGTTGATCCAGACTTCTCTACCAATTTGCAAAAAATTAATTCTACTGTGACAAACCAAAGTGAGAATGAAATTAAGCAGCTTAATTAAGAATGAATACTTAGATGAAATCATTGCTTAATCTAACGATAGTGTTGAATAATACATGCCATGTGTCACAGCCCTACACTTCCATCATTGAGTGTGCATACTGGCATTGCCAGCTAAAGTTTTTACCCATTCCAAGTCAAATTGACTCAGATCCTCTCTAAATCCTTCATAAACAGGGGTCTCTCATTCTTACCAAAATAGTTAAAATGACATACTTCTTTTACCCACTTCTCTGTCTTGTACAAGGTGCACTGAGAATAGACAGCTATAAAAATATTTAAAAAATAGACAACTACAAAAGGGATAACATACAAAAGGGATATGTGATCGATATAGAACAACAAAAGAATATTTAAGTTCATTGGACCTTATCAGCCACATAATTTAAAGTCATGCAACAGACGCCACTATAAAACATGCGCCTTCGGACTGAAATATTCACTTTCGGGAGTATATTTGAGAAAGCATAAGTGGTGGAACCTTCAAACAAAACAGTCATTATAAGCTGCCACCAGGTGCAATGGACTGGCCTTACATGAGACAGAACCTTGAGCTCTACTCTCAAAACCTAAATGTCTTCTTTGCCACAAAGCAGAAAAGCATTCTAGCTAGTCTTTTATCACTTGTACATGTGCCTTGTTCTCTTATTTGTTCCTGGGTCTTTGGGTGCATGGACTGAAACGAGGTTGTTTGTAAATGTTTAGGTATGGGGATGTTTTCAAGACCCATTAGCTTGGATGCCCTTGTGTGAACCTGGCTAGCATCAACGCTACCATGTGTGTGCTGGTGAACCATGCCCATCTGTTCAAGCCCACTTACACTAAAAGCAAGGAGCAGTTGATCGGCCCATCTGCTATATTTTTCCACCAAGGGGACTACCACATACGGCTAAGGAAGCTGGTGCAGGCCCCTCTCTCACCTGATGCCATCAGAGGCCTTGTTGTCGACAATGAATCCATAACCATTTCTACATTGGAGTCATGGATCGGCGGTCGAGTCATCAACACCTTCCATGAAATGAAGGAGGTTGGTTTTGGTTTTGAATGTCAATAATACATAGAACTATATGTTCTCTAAACTCAATAATCTAATTCTCCTCCTTCCTAGTTTTGCCTTTCATCTAGGAACTCTTTCCCATTGATGGGTTTCTGACTTATTAATGAAACATGTTCATTTAAATTGCTTGAGTTTGAACTTGCAGTTCTCTTTTGATGCAGTTCTCTTGTGATGTGGGTATAGACAATAGCTGAATTTCCCTCTACTGTATACTTGACAAAGGCTAGAATTCAAAGTAAGGAATAGCAAGGGTTTAAAAAAACAAAGCAACAAAACCTTCCATTGATTGAAAAGTTGAGAAATTCACATCAAATTCAAATAATCAAAATGGCATCAAACAAGAATAAAACTATATCTACATACTGTTAGCAACAACATAGAACCTTAACAATTTCCAAAGGTGCCTGATCAACGAGAGTGAAAGAAACCCATAACCATCAAATCAATATATCTTCCATCAACAAAAAAAAAAAGGGGATTCCATAAGCACCATTTCTACTCAAACCCCATCACAAAAGACAAGAACAGGCCTATATCTTCTACACGGCCAAAAAAAAAAAAAAAAGCATTAGATGTGCAAGGATTCGTTTGGATGTGTGTGGAGGAGAAAAAACAACTCAGACAATAAGCCAGACACATCAAAACGAACATAATAAAAACCACGATTTGCTTTCGAAATCTAGGGCACAAAAAAAAAAAAAAAACACATGAATAGAATACAGTTTGGATATTTGTGGAGGAGAAGAACAACTAAGACCACATTCCAGAGCAATCAAAACGAACACACTCAAATGCCAAGTTACCATTCAAAATCTAGGTCACAAAATAGAAAAAAAAAGGAAGAAAAGAAAGTAATGAACGCACCTCCATTTAAATCAGTTTCAAAAAATGGCGCCAAGCAATACCAGGGACCACTGGGAAGGAGGACCTCGACAGCGTGGAGAAGAAAGCGAGAGGAGGGGACCACTGGGAGGGGGAGGAGAGACCGCGTGGAGAAGATGACGAAAGGGAAAAAAGATGGGGGAGAAAAATGGTCGATAGGAATGGGAAAAAGAAGTGGTCGAAAGGGTTTTGAGAACTGGTCGATATCGACCATACCACAAAATGAAAAAAAAAAAAAACCAAAAAGCACCCGGAGAGCCTTACTCGTGTACACTTGAAATACAGTACTACCGAAGTGGTATAGGGTACTATTGGGCTCTACTACTGGGTAAATTCCTCTAAATAAAAACTTTTAAAGAAATGGTAAGTTGGACATTTTAGTTCTTCAAATTTGGAAAAAAGACCTATCACACTATGAAAAAATATTGTGGATCTAAGGCCAGAAAGTGAAATGTTTAGGGACCTGTCACGGAATGCCCCTTTTACTAAACCCAAAGTCACAAAGTTTCTGAAAATTGACTTCAAGAAGAAGAGAACTGAAAAATAATCTAGATCAAAAGCAGAGTTGGAAATAACCCGAAGTCGAGGTGCCATGTAGACCAAGATGAATCCTCCATACGAAAACCCTAGCTTTGGTCTTATACCATGACAAATTTAGAATTGCATCGTTTTTTTTCGTACCCTCTTAAGGAGTAGGCATATATTTGTATTAATGTTCACAATGTACAATTACATGAATATTCTTTCAAAGAAATTAGAGGGAGAAAATGTACATAGGTATTTTGGGAAGAACTGATTTACAATTAATTATCTAAAGGTACTCCAGTCTTGTTGAGACATTATTATACTATGTCTGCGTTCCAAAATGGGTACTCTCTTCACGATAATGTCATGTAGAGAGTTTCCTCACTAGAAAATCACGTAGAACCTGAAAATTGGTAAGAGAAGAAAGACGGCCACATTCCATAAACTAATTTGGCAACAACTAATTCGGGGAAAACGCACCCATTTTCATTGAGATACCCAAAGGTAAAGTCATGTCCAGCAATCAAATCCTTGGGGCTTCGTTGCCAAATTTATTATGAAGTTGTAGAAAATGCATGTTTTGCAATAGTAAACCCCGAGCATCTGGGCAAGTGAAAATCCTCATTTTGAGAATTTCTAGGTATGACCAACCCTCAGAGAACTTAAAAACCCTCATTTTGCAGATTTATGCATCAATACCGATTTTTATCATATATACGCATCGTTCAATATGAAATCCTCAGCTATACAAATTTTCAATGAGTAATCATTGCTCTAGAGGAAGTGAGAAATCCTCAAATTTGCGGATTATTCATGAATTCCTCACTTGTCACAAAACGTGCCCAAAATGTGTTTGGCCAGGATTTTTCATAGGGTTGCAAATGTGCTAAGCTAGGCTAAAGCTTGCTCCACCATAGACCATTACATCTTTAAGCTTGGACCCAACCCTCTTTTAAACAACAAGTTGCACTGGTGCTACACTCTTCAAGCCCTTAGGCATCAATTAGTCCAGCTTTAGCCTGTTTACTTTTGGGGCCAAATATTTAGAGCATGTTTATGCAGCACTGAAGAAAACTGAATGCATGGAGAAGTTTTTCAACATTCCTTGTAAAATTAAGTATTGACTCCCCTCCATTTGAAAGGGATTTCTACGGAATTGTAAAAAAGTTCTTTTTTCCACTTTCCCTCATGGAAAAATGGGCGCACCAAACGTGAATACGTTGATACCTCATTCAAAAGAAAAGAAAAAAGAAAAAAGAGACCATTCAATGCAGCCACACACATGATACAAAGATTTACATACTTTTCAGTTGTCACTTTTGATGCTTTGAAAGCTTTCATTATTTAAAAATCCTCAATTTTGGCAAGTTCATGACCTATGGTAAGCTCTATAAAGCTCACGCCAACCATTATGAAAGCCAGCCAAAATAAAAAGAAAGTGGCAGCCACACACACAATACAAAGATTTACATACTTTTCATTTGTCACCTTTGAAGCTTTGAATGAATTTCGGCAGCTGGTACCTGTCAGCAGTTTAGGAAAGCGGGAATTCATTGCAATTTGCAAGCTGTATAGTTTTGTTTATTTCTTCAGCCATTGCATAAGTGGTACATGCAATGATTGGGATGTGAAGACCATACCAATTTTTTCTTTTTTGCTAGGTTGTCCTACTGGCCAAGACTGATGCTATCAACTTAAAGACCCAGGGATCGATCCCCTGGCATATGCATGATACCGAGGTGCCAACACCGCTTGATACAGAGAATCAACTTCGCATTCTTAAAGAAAATGAGGAAGACAAATCCCCATGTTGATTTTGTAGAAACCAGTTGAAAAAGATGAATTATATTCTGTCAGAAGTTAAACTGCAGAGTTCATTAGCTCCTGTGTTTCCGGTTTGGGAACAGTTCTGCTTCCACGAGCCTGACTTCATCCGTCAATTCTTGCAACAACCTTGATTGTTTCTCACTCGCATTTCCACTTAAAATGCTCATGAGATGCTTCAAGCAGGAGAGATACTCTACCTTTACATCCGGTAAATCGAACAGCAGATTACGTACTCTTGGCTGCACAGAAAACCACATCATCACTAACTTTAGTTGGGTCATCTGGATGAAAATGCTAGGCCTGACCAAAATGTCACTCAAGGCTGGGTATTGTGTATTCTCCCGAAAAGAAACGGCATCTAAATTACATGAGACAAACAGACCACCATCCTCTTAATTATGTTGAATGAGGCACCAAATATATTTTGCAGAAGATCCCAACCTGTACAGGTGCATTTTTATATTTTAATATAAATACCTCCTTGAACAATGCAATACACTGACGAAGAGCATGCTCAGCCTCAACTGGAGTTGCATTTTCTCCCTGAAGTGTCAAGCATCACCCAATTTAGCTAGTCTATAGAATAAATCCAACCGCAACTAACAGAAATAGTTCCAACCATAGTTAAACAGCTAATCAAGATCAGAGAAAAAAAAGGCAAGACTAGTAAAATATAGTAGTGAAAAAAAAAATATCGGTAGTTCATTAACTTAGTAAATAGAATATTCTCATTAATTCGCTAGAAAAGACAAGAAAAAAAAAAGCAGGGAATCCACATGTACAGTGCATAAGTTCGAATGCACCATTGACTTTAAATATGACAGCGGCCATCATTGATCTGCGTCGCTCATTACAGAACAGTTTTAATCGATCAACATGTAAACACCAACAACGACAACAACAACCACCAAAAAAAAGAACGCAGGAAAAGATTTGGCTAGGAAAGCCGTCACTTCATCCCTGCTTCTCTTTTATGCACAAAAGGGACAAATTGATGAGAACTCAATTTTGCAGGTCACAAAAGAGAGCAACCATGCCCCCTTATATCCGTTTGATCTTCATGAGATGTAGTCAAGGCTATACATGAACATGAGAACAATTACCGTGGGATCCTGCAATTCAAGCTTTGTGGCTTCCAAAAGCCCAAGTGTGTCTAAGGATTGCAACTGCATAACAATTATAAGTCCATCATACTTAAGAAGCAAATATGGCATCATCCAAAATAACTAAAAGCATAATGTAAGTTTAAAGGAAACGAAGGAAGATAAAAGATAACCATTCAGATGCAAATTTTAGTCCACAAAAAAAAAAAAAAAAAAAAAAAAAAAAAAAAAAAAAAAAAAAAAAAAACATACAATATGTTTGAAGCCGAGAAATATCTAAGTAAACATGCACAAACTTGTACAGTGATAAAACAACAGAGGTAGCATAAATTTTATTTAAAAAAAAAAAAAAAACATTTCACACATTAGAATAAACAAGATCCAGCAGTCAATGTTTTGCCCTCAAATAAAAATTAACTTCCTGCCAAATCCTATATTACTGGTGGGACGTAGAGTCAGAAAAAAGCAACATGGAAAAATTCCTATTACCATTTGGTGCCAGAATAAGCTTACTTTGAAGGTAACTAAAATTCATAGAAAGGATACAAAGAGAAGGAGAAAAGAAAGGGCCCTGTCTCACCAAATGGGATGTGAAACTACCAGTTGCTAAAAGAGCTTGGGCATTACTCACAAAATGCCAGGGGGATTTAAAGAAGAGCATAAAGCCCTTTGGAGGAAGGTGCGTAAAAGTAAAGTATGTGAAGAGAAGAGAAAAGGAGTTGGGAAAAGTCATGGATCATCACTAAAAATTGATAGGACGGACATGGGTTTTCTCAAGCAGCAGCAGTGTAGGCATAAAAAATATTCAGATCTAGTCGAGGTGGCCATTTGGAATATTATATAGTGGGCTCAAGGTATAAAGTTCCTCTTATTTCTCCTTCCTTCCTCACAAGCCCATCAGTGGGGACTCCGGAATTTTCGGCAACTATGTCACTTTGAAATCTCTAGGTGACGAGGACTCGGGCCTCAAAAGACGTGAGGAAGTGGGGATCAAATGGGGTCAAACTTGACCCAGCCCCCATCGGCACACCTTTGGTGCACGGGATGACGCACCATGCACCATAGTAGTTGTTAAAGCACAGGCCCGCAGGCCCAGCACAGGGTCCAGGCCCAACTTCTAGAATAAGTGTAGTCAATATACCATTCAGCTGTAATTGCTCTATTAAGATTTTTGGTTTCCTAACTTAGAATAGAAATTGATTGTAATTAGATAGATTGATTGTAATTAGATAGCTTTCTGTTTTTGGAGCCTTAATTAAGGCATTGTAATACCTATATATTGTGATACAATCTACAAAGGAAAACAAGCAATTACAATACAATTGCATTTGAGTTTCTGTCGTGAGTCTCTGTTGTGAGTTGTCAATACTGTCAAGATCAAGATTTTGACATGGTATCAGAGCCACGTTCAAGGGAATCTTGTTCTTTGTTATATAGTATCAAGGAAATCTGAGTAGAGAGTTCTCACTATCTCCCCGAAGAACAACAGATCAAGGATCTGTTTCGGAAATCCAGACATCCAGACGACATTGCCACCATATCATCTTCCTAGTGGCTGGTGGCCCATCACAGATCATCAGATCAAACTTCCAGAAACCATTCCCCCCTGATCCAGGATCTATTTCAAGACGTGCCAGCGACGCCAGCAATCAACATCAGTGAAATCCACGTGGTGGCCCACCCTTGATCACTCTGATCAAGTTCCAAAAACTCCATAGCCTTGGTCGACTGATGTTTCTAGGATTATTGGGGATTTTTTCAGGATTTTACAGAACCACCAGGTTGGATTTTTTCTCATTCTAGAGATCTTCCAGTTTTTTAATATAGTTTTCATCTAGCCCGTACAAAATCTTGGATTCTCAGCAGAAGTGGATCATTCTTTTTTCATTAGAAGCTAGATTATTGTGCTCTCATAGATCTGTGATCTGATCTTGGCCCATCATCATCAGTGGGGCCCACGTGCAGCATTAAGTGCCAAAATTCAGTTCGTCTGGGCTGTTTTTTACAGTTTTTTTGCTGTTTTTTTTGTGTTCTCTCTCTCTGCTGGTTGGATTTTAGTTTCTGAACACAGAGAAGATATTCTACATAAGTTCTCTTGTCTGTGGGTAGTTTCTTTTCTATTCAGTACCAATTTCAGTTGCAATGGAAAAATCTGAGGTCACATTGATTAAATTTACGGGAAAGAATTACCCTGCCTGGTCCTTCCAATTCCAAACCTACCTAGAAGCTAAGGAATTATGGGGATTTGTTTCTGGCACGGATCCTAAACCCACTGAGGATGAAAAGAAGATCTCCTCCTGGCATACTAAAGATGCCAAAATCAAAACCTGGATTCTGGGATCCGTGGAGCCTCATCTCATTATGAATCTCAAGCCTTACTCCACTTCTAAAGCAATGTGGGAGTATTTGAAGAATATTTACCATCAAGAGAACTCGGCACGACAATTTCATCTTGAATGTGCAATTGCCGAATATACACAAGGGATCTTGTCTATACAAGACTACTATTCGGGATTTCGTACCCTGTGGTCCGAATACGATAGTATTAAATATGCAAATGTGCCTGACAATGTGTTGACAGTCATCCAAGATCTGCAAGCCTCTAGTCAGCGAGATCAATTTTTGATGAAACTGCGGAATGAATATGAAAGTGTCCGATCTGCCCTCATGAATCGGTCACCCTTACCTTCCATGGATGTCTGCTTGAATGAACTTCTACGCGAAGAACAGCGCATTGCGACCTCAGCTCATATAGCCCAACAAAAGACGGAAACCTATTCAGTTGCATTCTCGGCAAATAAGTCTTCTCAACCTCCGCCTCGAGACTTGAGCAAAACACAGTGTTTCAGCTGTCAGAAATTTGGACATCTTGCATCTCAATGCAACCAGAAGGTCTGTCGTTACTGTAAGAAATCGGGACATATCATCTCTGAATGTCGCCGCCGCCCACAGCGTCCATCACCGCAGTCTCAGACTCCACATGCATATGTTGCTTCTTCGGCTATACCTGCTGCTTCATCTACGGCCTCACAGCCTGATCCTTCATCCTCTCTCACTCCGGATATGGTTCAACAGATGATTGTTAATGCCCTATCTGCTTTTGGTCTCTCAGGTACATCCTCTCCATCTTCTTGGTTTCTTGATTCTGGGGCATCTAATCATATGACGTCTTCCCGTGCTACACTCTCCAATGTGCAAAGTTACAAAGGTCCTTTTCAAATCCAAACTGCTAATGGGGACCATGTTCCCATTACTGCTGTCGGTGACATCTCTGGTCCTCTTCCATTGCAAAATGTTTATTTATGTCCAAATTTAACTTCCAACCTTTTGTCAGTGGGGCAACTTGTTGAAAATAATTGTAATATCACTTTTTCTTCTTCTGGTTGTGTTGTGCAGGACCAGATGTCCGGGAAGGAGATCGCGAGGGGACCTAAGTGTGGGCGCTTGTTTCCGCTGGACTTTTCAAAATATTTTAGGAATAAATTGAACAATGATGTGTTTTGTTTTTCCATTAGAGATAACTGTCAATTGTGGCATAAAAGACTTGGCCACCCTAATTCGAAAACTTTGTCCAAGATGTTCAATTCTGGTTTAATCAATAAAACTGCTGGTTTATCTTCTTGCGTGTCTTTTGATTGTGCTACTTGCAAATTGGGAAAAAGCAAAACCCTTCCTTTTCCTATTTCCACTTCCCATAGCACTCAGCTTTTTGATTTGATTCACAGCGATGTATGGGGCATTGCTCCAACTCTCTCTCATGCTCACTATAAATACTTTGTGACTTTTATTGATGATTTCAGTCGGTTCACATGGGTTTACTTCCTGCATTCCAAATCTGATGTTTTTCATGTTTTTAAGATTTTTTTAGCTTATGTTGAAAACCAATTCTCTACTTGCATTAAAATCTTGCGCTCTGACTCAGGGGGGGAATATCTGTCCTCTGATTTTTAACAATATTTGCAAACAAAAGGAATTATCTCTCAAAGAACGTGTCCTTATACTCCACAACAGAATGGAATCGCTGAAAGGAAAAATCGACATCTCCTTGATGTCACTCGATCCCTTCTACTTGAATCATCTGTTCCTTCCCGTTTTTGGGCTGAGGCTTTGGCTACTGCAGTTCACCTCATTAACCGCATGCCTTCATCTTCCATTGAAAATCAAAGCCCATATTATCGTCTCTACAAGATCTCTCCATCTTATGATGATCTTTATGTTTTTGGTTCTGTTTGTTTTGTGCATTTGCCACCATCTGAACGGACCAAACTTACTGCTCAATCTGCTCGGTGTGTTTTTTTAGGATATGCACCTTTCCAAAAAGGGTTTCTTTGCTATGATCCACACATTCGTCGCATTCGTACATCTCGGAATGTCGTGTTTTTCGAAAACGAGTATTTTTTTCAAAAACATCTTGATGCTCCTGACAACTCTTTGGTTTCCTTACCTGGTTTTTCTGATGACACATCTATTGTTCGGTTTAATCCTAATTTTGTGTATCGCAGGCGGACTACAGATGTGCCTCCAGAGGGTTCCCCTCCCGATCCTCCTCTCACATTCGGTCCACCTGAGGTTCCTGGTCCCTCTGCAATTCCTCCATTGCGTCATTCCACTCGCATTTCGGTACCCCCTGATCGCTATGGGTTCTCCCATCCTTCCTTAATGGCAACTTTGTCCTCCTCTCCTATTCCTCAATCCTATTCTCAGGCTGTGCAGGACAAATGTTGGAACCAGGCTATGCAAGATGAACTTGATGCGTTGGAGAAAAATCATACATGGGATGTTGTGTCCAGCTCCTATAGGTGTCAAACCTATTGGCTGTAAATGGGTTTTTTCTCTCAAGCTAAAATCTGATGGTACCTTGGATCGCTATAAGGCGCGCCTAGTCGCTCTTGGAAATAGGCAGGAATATGGCGTGGATTATGACGAAACCTTTGCCCCTGTTGCAAAAATGACCACTGTCCGCACAATTCTTGCTGTTGCTGCATCCCAGTCTTGGCCCCTCTATCAACTGGATGTCAAGAATGCGTTTCTCCATGGTGACCTAAAAGAAGATGTTTATATGCGTCTGCCTCAGGGATGCTCATCCAGACCGGGTATGGTTGCCAAACTTCGTCGCTCTCTCTATGGGCTGAAACAAGCTCCTCGTGCCTGGTTTGAGAAATTTCAAGCTGCTCTTCTGCGTTTAGATTTTCATCCGAGCCCCTATGATCCTTCTATGTTTCTTCATCATGCTCCATCCGGGATCACCATACTGCTTGTCTATGTTGATGACATAGTTATTACTGGTCCTAATGCTCAAATGATTTAGGAGCTGCAAGCTTCTCTTAGTGCGACATTTCACATGAAAGATCTCGGACCCTTGCACTATTTCCTTGGTCTTGAAGTACATCAAACATCTACAGGACTCTTTCTCAATCAGCACAAATACACTGTTGATCTCATTGACTTGGCTGGCCTTACTGCTTCTGCTCCAGTAGGTACACCGGTCGAACTGAATGTCAAACTCAGTCGCGACGAGGGCGATCTTCTTTCCGATCCTACTACTTATCGCCAGTTGGTCGGAAGTTTGATTTATCTCACGATTACTCGCCCTGATATCTCTTATGCGGTGAATCTAATGAGCCAGTTCATGACTGCTCCTCGTCATCTTCATATGGCTGCTGTTCGACGTATCATTCGATACCTTATTCGTACACCGACTCGTGGGTTGTTTTTTCCATCCAACAACCCTCTCTGTCTCAAAGCTTATTCAGATGCTGATTGGGCTGGTTGTCCTGATACTCGCCGATCAACAACAGGATGGTGCATGTTTTTGGGTGATTGTCTTATTTCCTGGAAATGCAAGAAACAGGGCACAGTCTCCAAATCCTCTACTGAAGCGGAATACCGAGCCATGTCTGCTGCCTGCTCTGAAATTCTTTGGCTCCGCGGTCTACTCTCTGACATTGGTTTTCCGGCAGATGGTGCTACTCCCCTCTATGCGGATAATACCAGTGCAATTCGGATTACTGAGAATCCGATTTTTCATGAACGCACTAAACACATCGAGGTTGATTGTCACTTCATCCGTGATGAGCTTAAACGCTGTGTCATCAGCCTTCCGCATGTCTCAACTGAACTTCAACTGGCTGACATTTTCACTAAAGGTCTTCCCAGACCTCGCCATCAATTCTTGGTAGGCAAATTGATGCTTGTTGATTCTCCCGCATCAATTTGAGGGGGGATGTTAAAGCACAGGCCCGCAGGCCCAGCACAGGGTCCAGGCCCAACTTCTAGAATAAGTGTAGTCAATATACCATTCAGCTGTAATTGCTCTATTAAGATTTTTGGTTTCCTAACTTAGAATAGAAATTGATTGTAATTAGATAGATTGATTGTAATTAGATAGCTTTCTGTTTTTGGAGCCTTAATTAAGGCATTGTAATACCTATATATTGTGATACAATCTACAAAGGAAAACAAGCAATTACAATACAATTGCATTTGAGTTTCTGTCGTGAGTCTCTGTTGTGAGTTGTCAATACTGTCAAGATCAAGATTTTGACAGTAGTGACAATTTTTCTTCTACAAGTAGGACTCAAACTCACGCACTCCTTTAAAGGGCAGCGCCCATTTTAAGGAAAAGGTGAATTACTTATTTTCAGAGGAAAACTCCCTAGATGTGATATCCTCCATGATTTTGACAACAAACTCGTCCCAAACCCTGTTAATAGGGTATAGAGAGCACATCCAAAGGCATTCATACACTCTCTAAGTGCTCTCAATTCATACACTCTTAAGTACTCTCTTGACCTCTTCAAGCCATCCAAGAGATCTGAAGGCTCGAAGGTCAAGCAGCCGCAACCTTTTTTTTTTAATGTTTGCGGTGCCAGCAAACATAGCGGCCCGTATCAATATGAAGTGGCTGGGTTCACCGTATAACCCTTTCCTCGCTCCTTTTTACTGCTCCCTTCCCCATTTTCACCATTGACTCCCCAAGTTGGGTCCTTAAGGTCACTTTCTTCCATTCTAAAGCTAGAAGACACAAAAAAAAAAAAAAAACACAAAAATCAAGCGAATCGAAGTCGTTCATCATCATTGAACTCATAGGCATTATTTTCATTGTATTTTTATGTATTTCTTTTTTCATATTTTTTCCTATATTTCTCTTTTTATTTTTCCATGAATCTCTTGGAAATGGCTTTTAAGGGTTAGATGTACGTTTCCCATAGACCAAACCCACATCTTTCCATGCCCCATTGTAATTCACTTATGAGACCATCATAGGTGGTGTTTGAGCTGACATTCACCTACAGATTGCCCAAGTTCAATTAGGACAATGCTAGCCCAATTGTGCAAAGGTTTAAGGCCTTTGATGTCACTTAACTTCAGAATGCCAAGGTAAATTACAACGTAGACATCAGGTAAGGCTACACAGGGTTGGATGGAATTGTCCTAGGATGACACTTGTATTCCATTCCTTGACTTGCATTATCTTATGGGATCTGTCTTGTTATTCTTCATTGCTCGCACGGCTTGCACATGCATCTCTATCTGTCCATTCTTGTTTGTATTTGATATCATGATGTAATGGACTTGTAGCTTGTACCTTGAATAAACCTTGTAAGTTTCTCTTAATTTACTTGGTTCACCGTGATGACCTAGAGCTAGAAGGACTTGGAAGTGTAGGGCTACACCTCTTGAGTTATGTAACTTGCTAGATGAGAGGGCATATTGTAGCTTACCTCGATATTGTGTCCGGTTAGAGTTGTCATTGATTCTCATGTCGGCACCACTTAGGTTCGATCCCATTCTAGTTGGACCCGGCTTGGGGTGGATTTAGCCTCATTTCTGCTAGCTATAGCTTAGCCTCGCTTGCGAGTGACTATGTCCTCTGGTACATATAGATTCTTTTATGGAGGCTTGCAATACCTGAGAATGAACTCACGTAGATTGCCATTTTGCTAGTTTACACTTGTTTAGACTTGTCTTACATGATTCAATGATGTTAATCTACTTACTGTACAACCATGGCTAGTTTAAGTATTTCTTGCTACTTTTATAATCTTCTTGTCTTTAATTCTATATTTGATGCAACATAACTATGTTTTATCATTTTTGCTTACTTGCTCTAACTTGTTACCCTTGGCGTTGTAGGAGACAGCGCTGCCTCCCTTGAGTTGGAGTCAGAGACGGCAAGGAGACGATGTCGGGACTAGTGGAGTGGTCTCCGGATGATGTCATGTAGACATCCCTCGCTTGAGAGACGATATATGGGAGAGTCCCGGGGACTGTAACCTTTATTTTCATTTGTTAGTTGTTTTAGCCCTAGTGGGCATTGGCTGGTGGTTAAAAGACATGTATTGGTGGTTTAACTTTTATGCTTCCACAATTTATGATGGACTCATTTATGCTCTGATGATAAGAAATCCTATAATATGACATGGATGCTTATATGCTTTATTGCTTGATGCCATTGGTTAATTATGCTTCCGCTGAAATATGGTATAAATGCGATGGAAACTTGCACATATCCTCACTTGGTGGGAACTTGTGGGAACACAGGTGTAGGGAAAATTTCTATCTTTGTAGACCCCACACAAGTCGCACCCTGAAACTCACAGAGGTTTTTGGTGGTCCAGTTTGGGTCGTGACAGGCCTGCATGGGTTTCAACGATGCAGGCCCCAAAATTAAGTAAATTCACTTGTCAGGGGCTGTTTTAATAAAACAGAAAACACGGGAATTTAATGCGAATTGCAGAATTTTATGCAGTAACAGTTACAGCAAACAGGGTTTTTTTGGGGCTGTTATTAAATGGGTCAAAGTGTGCTCAAATCCAAAGAGAACCCACATTAAAGAGGTCGTCCAAGGGTTTTATTGGTAAAAGTGGTTTCCATACTTAAAACGGTGCACCATGTGGGCCCCACAGCCAGAACATTCACAACTGTTGTGAATGTTCCAGTGAGAAGAATGTTCTTTTTATCTCTTCTCTCAAGTCATCTAATTATCGTAGTGAATCTTCTCTATTACTGTAGAAAGTCAATGTATTATGATTTGAGAAAGGATTGACAGCACTCTACACTTTCTAGTGGTTTCCACTAAGCAATATATAAGGATGTAATGGTCGACTATCATAGGCATGCTACAGTACAGTTTCAGTTTTCAATAAAGCATTGTGTTGCTTTGTTTTATATCCTCTTCCTTGTGTCATGTGTGAAGGCAAGGTAATTGAGAAGGCTCTAGGGCAGTGTTTTGGGTTCATTTACTTTGTTCCTTGGTTGATTCACATTCTGGAATTTCTGTTATTTTACTGCAATTAATTATTATGTCATTTGTTGTGTAACTTGTATTGATTGTTGAACTTAGAAATGAATAATAATGAAGATATCTTTATGACACAGTTTGATTATAAGCATTTAGTTTCTAAGTTAGCATAAGTAATCAACATGAATACAAGTGAAAAAAAGATCACTACTATTATTTTGTAATCATACAGCAATACAAGACCTCCAAGCAATGAGGGGACCGCTACACCCCCATAAATTAGTTACTATTGAAAAAAACAATTAAATTCTAAAATTTTCCAATATTATAGATTTTATGGATATTTTTTCCAATTCTTTTACCGCCTGTCTTAGTCACACCGTTTTATGCCGCTACTGCTACTGCTAGATATCACCTGCTACTAGTGTTTCGACTGTCCGCTGCTACCACTATTTTTATTCTTGGTTCCCCCAATAGGCACATGATTCTTATTCTAACCAACATAGTAAACAAACTCATATTCTACTTGATCATAAGACCTTTTAGGAATAACAAGACTTTTCCACTCATCTTTGGGACTTGCACTATACTATATCTTGCAAACCCTTAAGTGGGAGATATACAAGTTGACACAAAGCCCGTGGCCAGCCAGGCTATTGGCTCACACATAGGACCCAAAGAAGGAGGGCTAATGACTGGACATCCAAAGACAAATGATTACTTCATCTAGGATTTTATTTGTTTCTTCATTTCTTTAATAAAATGGAATTATGATTAGCTTTCTAATTTCATTAGGAGTCTTTGAATCTAGGGTTTTGTTTTCTTATATATATGAGCATTGTAAGCATAGTTAAGAAATTCGCTTTGGAACCCATTTCATGTTGGCCTCTAAACTGCAATGGTTTGGCCGATTTGGAACTTCGAAGAAATATTTTGGAGTTATGTTTCAGAAAATTGTATAAAAATTAGAAATATATGTGTATGGGTAGAAAAATACAAGATTTGTAAGACCCCGACCCGAGGGACCACGATTAGTATTTAATTAAGTTGTGTTTTAGCTCTAAGTGTGTTTAGTGGATTTTGGTTAAGTTTGGGATTAGAATAGCTTTTAAATAGCTTTGGGAAATTTTGAGAGCCTTCTTGATTTAGTGGGACCATTTGGGAGTTCCTTTGACGGCTTTGCGTGAGCTTGGGGGATTGTTCGAGATTCCATAAATTTGTGTTTTTAATCCCGTTTGACTCATCTCGTTAATCCCTACAACTTTCATGTTGACTCCGTCGCCGTTCGAGATCCCGAAACCCGCCTTTTCTCAATTTGAGGGCAAAACAGTCTTTTCATACCAAAATCTGGACACTATTTTCAATGTCACCAAAACCCGCAAAACATATACTTTTTGGAAACTAGAAATTTCGACGATCAACTTTCCCTTCTTCATCGAACTCATCTGAGGTCCCGAAAACCATGTTTTTAGCCCATCAACCTTTTTAAGTTGTGGGACCCACCTCCATTTCCTATAAAAGAGGAACCCTTCTTCTTCATTCCCTTTCTTGCTTCAACTTCATTGTGGAAGAACTTGTCCAGCAGCCTAGGGTTTTCTCCCTTTCTTCTTGCTTATTCATCTCCAATCCACACCAATCTCTTGCCAAATGGAACAATGGACTTCACCATCTTCTTCATCTCCTTGAGAGCTTCATCCTGACACCATTGGAGGAGAAACCAAGCTTTCTTGGAGCTTCTTTGAACTCATCTTGCCCATTTGAAGAACTTCCAAGTTAGAGATCTTTCCAATCTTTTAGATTTATATTCTCCTATCCCTAGAGAAACTTCATCTTGATCCTTGCAAACTCTCTCTTCCTCTTGCTTGGTTTTGTTATTCTAGGGTTTCTACTTCGGTTGATTTTGGGGTTTTTAGTGTAGCTTGGTGCTATTTGGCTTGGAAGGTGATTAGAGGCTTGTTTGCTTAGCTTGGACCTAAGGCAAGTGGTTGAATGGATTTCTTGATTTTTTATTATGTTTTGTGCATAAACTTGATTTTTTTTCATTAATGGCTTAACTCTTGCTTAATGATATGATTTCTATTGATTTCGAAATATACTCATTGAGGTATCTTTCTATCTTGTTAATCTCTGAGAAAGTGTTTGTATAGATTTGTATTAAACCTTGATTATGCTACATGTGGATTTTTCATAAATGATGGGTCTTTTCTCTCTTGTGATTGAATGTGGATGAAATGAAGGATTGAATGCAATAGGAGAGAGATTTTGATGTGGATTATATGGGGTTTAGAGGAGGTTTTGAGACCCTCAAATATGTGTGGAAGGTGCTCAAAATGTATGAAAAGAGAAGAAGGAAGAAGAGCCGAACTGCACTTCAGAATCACGTTCTGGAAAGTTCGCTCGAGCGAACCTGTCACAGAGAGCAGTTCGCTCGAGCGAGCTTATGGTGACCCGAGCAAACCCCAGATAGAGAGCAATTTGCTCCAGCTCACCTTCCAGTTCGCTCGAGCCAACTGTCTATCAGGCCTGGGTTGATGCACGAAGACTTGAAACGTTATCCTAAGGCTTGAGGAGGTATTGTTTGGAGCCCCAATGCAATGGAAAGACCTAGGAAGTATTGTATAGAGCCTGGTTGAGAAAAAGACCCCATTATGGAGATTCGTTGAGGATTTTTAGACTAGTCAATGTGCATAGGGATCCGGAATGTCCTTAATTCTCATGGAGTACCAAATGTATATCCAATCCGTCATACAGGACCCTATTCACACTGATTTAGATCTTGGACCCTCAACGCTTGGCCCAGAAATTTATAAAAACCCACCTATGCTTTATTTTAACCAGAATTTCACTCGTGCACTTCAGACTTCATGTTATACGACTAGACATGCCCGGAAATACTGAAATCATGTTTCTAGCATTTTGCTAGCCCATTCATGCCTGACCCGATAAAATTGTGCTATTGTGCCTAAGGGTACCCCGTCCCGTTTATATATGTACTTGTTTTGATTTCTTGCATGCTACCTATGAGTCGGCACCACTAAGCTTGGATGACCTTGTCGGTTTGATCCACCGACTTGGAGATCCCTTCCTGTCCTGCCAGTTGTAGCCTGGATCCTGTCCTATCCCAATACCCGGTTCGCTACCGCGGTCCCATCCCGTTATATATATATTCATGTATGATCGTTGACTCTCCTCACCTCGTGTGACTGGGGTCAACGCCCCGATTGCTCACATCACTTTAGTGAGAGGATTTAACTTTGTGTGGTTGCCATCTTGCTAGTTTCCGATTCGTTGGTACCTTTACATGTTTTTATATTGCAAATGTCTTTCTTAATAAATGATGCATCTCTTTCATGAAATTCATTGTTTATACAGGTTTCAATGTTTTCCCAAGGTATTATTGTTTTAAATTTATTGTTATATTTTTTCACCCACCTGCCAGACCGTCGTGTCTGACCCATTCTTTGGTACTCAGGTCCAGACCCCGTTGCATTTGAGGAGGAGCCAGAGGAGGCGGTCGGTGAACCGCATCGCATAGTTGAATGGCAAGCTGACGATGTCGTGTAGACATTCAGTCAAGCTCTGAGTACGACACATTTTGGGATTTGTGAAAATTTCTTTTGGGAGATTCTTTTTGGATGTACTGGCCTTTGTTGGCCATTATTTTTGGGGCAATTAATTAACTGGTCTTTTGTATAAACTCTAACTTTATATTTTGGGAAATGCTAATGATCATTGCTCACTCTAACACTAGACAGTTTATACTTGTGCAATCAATTCTTGTTTATGGAAAGAATTTGTATATTCACGATTTGCTACACGCTTCCGCATCCCGAATATGTAAATGATTTGTGTGTGAGACGGCTTGTATGTGAAATCCTCACGCAGAACCTTGTGGGAAATCAAGCGCATGGTTGAAATGTTCTTCTTAAATCCATGTACGTATGGGCCAATTAAACAATTGTATTTGGCGTGGCTTCATCATCTTCATCATTAATCATCGTCCCGATCCCGGATTAGGCCCCTTGACCCGGTCCGGGGTCGCGACAAGATTAATATTAAAATTTATAAATATGATTTGATACATTTAGCTTATTCTACTAACTCAACTAATAATATGGCATGTATGATATGTACAATTAAACACAACAAATTAATGTCATCATTATCACCCACAATCATCAAATTCAACAACCATAAAGTTTAAAACTTCAAATATTCATCACAACCATAGGGTTTAAACTTTACCACATTGGACAGAGATAGACCAAAATTGATTGAGATAGACCAAAATCTGTCACGAAATTTTTGGAGGTGTTTTCGTTTAGCTTTTATGGACGGAATGGAAAATCTCAGGAATTTGTCCAAAAAGGAATGAGCTTTTCAACTATGATAGTAAGACATTAAACGGAATGTTGGAGATTAATCAAAATTTCCTTTGTGGATTGAGTTTTCTCAAAAAATTTGGAGATAAATAAAATTTTCCTTCATGGATTGAGTTTTCCTCTTAATGTTTGTTTCCTCTTTGGGAGTCTCTTGAAGATATTTTTTCCATGCTTCAACACTTCACAAAGCTTCAATTCGGACCCTTACTGGTTGGCATCACAAGTTTTAGAAACATACAACCAATTTAATCCACATGAACATAAGGTTAAAAAGGCATTTATATGTCCATTCATACCATGATCTTACAGTACAGACAACACATGGACAAAAATATAACAGAATGACCAATGATTGTTATGTGAAAACATTAGACCGATGGATAAAACCAAGCATTACAGAAATAATTATTTCCTTATGCTCTACTACTTGGAAATAAACATAAACTGACCAGTATGACAACTGCAGCATGCTCATCTTTCCCAGTTTCTCTTGCCACTCCACTATTCCACACACTGCTGCTTTTTTCTTTTGGATTATTCAAAACTTGACTTGCTATTCTATCAAGCAATAGAAAGCTCTTTAGTACAATCACTTACACTGAATCACATACACACACACACACACACACACATATATATGTATATACATACATATGTACATGTATGTATATATGTATATGTATTACATACATATGTACAGTGTATACATTTGTATATGTGTGTGTATATATATACACATACACATACATATATACAAATGTATATACATACATATATATAGCTTGTCCAAAGTCGATCACTTTCAGATTCACTAGGGGAAAATTTGGTTCTTTATTATATAATCATCCACCCAAGGATATCAACAATATCAATAGGCCTTCTTACATGTGGCCTATTCTAAATGATCTAGATTGTTAATCTAATTATCCCACTGTAGATAGTGTTGTGAGACAGCATCTAATTAGTTTTCATTAATTAGAGAGTTTGTTTAAAAATTTTCCAATATTTACAAAATAGTCCAAGGACTACATGATTAAAATTTTCTATAAGGGGTTTTTGGTAAATAGTAAAAATTAACTTAATAAAATAATAAGTTACAGTCGTCCAACCCTAAGGAGGATGATCATGTATCTCTTTTCCTCCAATTCTTTTTTTCCTTTCCTTTATTTTCTTCTCTTCTCAATTTCACTCAAAACCCTAGACCTTTCTTTATTCAAATCAATTAGAACTTAAGATCTAAGTTCTTAACTGATAGACCATGACTTTCTTAATAACTCAATTGTGAATCTTTAAATGCAGCATAGAAATATATAGAATGAGGTACAACAATAGCTCAAATTATAACGACCAGGGCCCACTTTCCACATGATAATGTTCGCTTTGGCTTGTGGGATTTTAACCCAATCTTGCAGCATAGTTTTAAAAGGCCTCATGTGCACTTAACGCCGGGTCACACACACATATATATCCAGGATCAGGACATGGATGTTTCCGATGTAGGACTTATGCACCACTGCATACCTAGTCGTTAAGAGTTTCCACTGCCCTCTCTCTCTAGGCGGATTGCTCGCCAGACCCAACGCCCTTCTATAGGGGGCCAAAGGCGTGTCGCAAATTTAAAGCAAAAAATTGATTTAGGTCAGATTTATAGGATCTTCTTGTCAGGGCCATAGTCCATGCGAGGTAAGTCCCCTCAGAGCAATTGGCTGGATTATTAGATGATGCACACAACAAGAACTTGCTAACTCTTAGTTTTTTTCCATATTGATTCTAGTGCTTCTGATCTAGGAAAGTTCACATAAGGGAAGTGCATTTTGAAATTTAAAGATCACCAAAATTCAAGTCCTCATGAATGTCTTTCCAAAATACTTATAACATAAACATAAATATGAGGTCATTTAGTTGATAGAGATCTTTAAATTATGCTTGCATGAAAATGAACATCAAGAGCAGTAACACAAACCTTATAGAATTATCTAAAAGAAGTTTTGCCTTATCAAGTTCAGCACTTGCTTCTGAAATGTTCACCTTCCTTAGCTGATTAGCACTGAGCATTGCTACTCTTGCTAGATGAAGGTTATTGGAACCAACCTACAATGAAATAAAAGAAAGTGAACTGGCAAATTAGTATGTTCCGAACACAGTTCAATAAAAATGAATGATAACATAAAATAAAAATAAAAAACAGATTAGAGATGAACAGGATAATGTCAATAGAAAAGATGGTCACCGTTAAGAACATAGAAAAGATGGTCAAGAGAATGAGCATCAAGAAGAGAGATTATAGGAGGAAGAGAACCATGGAAATGCTAGATTGTCAAAAATACGATGCACCAAGCAAAGCAAATTTTTGACAGATCTTTGGGTAGGGGTTGGGGGGGGTTTGGATGTGTTAAGAGGGGAGAGGGAGGGAGGGAGAGAGTAGAATTGATAATGAGTGACATCACCAAACTATCAATTCATTTCTGCTGAGTACAATTTCAGAATTTCATAGTTGGTTTTTCCTTTTCTGCATGAGTACCAGCAGGTTCTTGAAGAAATGTTGGACGAAGTAAATTTTATACTGCTTTTATACTATCCCTTTTTCTTTTTCTTTTTTTTTTTATCTGAGTCTATTTTTGCTACCCGGGCAATGAACATTAGTGTTCCAATATCTAGCTTTCCCCAGATTATGGAGTTTTTTTATATTTACACGAGACAATAGCAGATTTAGATGCAAGAGAACGGAAGACGTGATTTTGAAATTTTTAGGAAGAGTATTAAAAAAATAAGAAATAAAGAATTTCGTGTGTTTATATGTAAACAAGGAAGGATAAAATTAAAAATGAGCAATTTCAAGAGCTTTTAGGGGTAGCATCAATAGGATATAAAATTAGAGAAACCTGGTTGAGATAGTTTGGAGACGTCCATCGCAAGCCGAAGAGGACGTGTATGGAAGTAGTAAAAATGTATTTGAAGTGCAACTTATCTG
Organism: Litsea cubeba; assembly: GCA_012931725.1. Lineage (NCBI taxonomy): Eukaryota > Viridiplantae > Streptophyta > Magnoliopsida > Laurales > Lauraceae > Litsea > Litsea cubeba. The sequence continues at coordinate 10,294,042 of CM022955.1, read as the reverse complement.
AAAATTTTGCTCGAGATGATGATGATGATATGTGTTTATATGTAATAAAAATCCTAAATAAAAAATAGCAGGAGCCTGTTAATTATTGTATTTTCTTTGTATGAATGGTGAATGACTTTTTTTTTGGTGGGTGGCTGGGGGGTTGCGGCGGGCATCGTGGTAGTGAGCGCCTTCCAACAGTGCCAAGGGCTCTTGTCATTGAGAGAATGAGAGATTGTATCTATGACAGCCAAGAACTTCTTTTCCATGGTTTGTGGTTTATAGAAATCTAGGATATCCATATCTGAAAAGAAAATACAAATAGTAGAAGTTCATTGGGATTAATCTTGTTTTAGCACTGGTCAAACCATGCTCCCAATAATCGGCCTATAAATGGTTATGAGTGCATGAGTGTAGGAAACAAGTAAAAATGCAGAAGCTGGACTTCAGAACAAGAGAAACACCTTGGGTATAAGTTTCATAAGGATTTGCAGAATAGAACACGCAATCTCAAAAATGTAGAAGATAGTGGGCCCTGTAAAATATGGTTTAGGCCCAGCCCATCAAGGCCCATATACAGCTGTATATAAAATCCCACACGTGGGATTGAGTCTTGGATTGTGTTGCTAATTTGTGCTAATTTGTCTCATATTACTTCCTTGTATAGACTAGGAGATATTCCTTATTATTCTGATTGTATTTATTAGCATGTTTAGAGCCTCTGATTGAGGCATAATGGTATATAAATATACACAGTCGATCCTCTATTGAGGTATCACTTTCTCTCCAAAACTCTCTTCTTCTTCTTTCTTCTCTCATTCCATATTATAACAATTATGACAAAAAATACATCTTTATATTTGTTTATAGCAACATAGACTGGTTTTACATGGAGAAGTGTAATATCCTGGGTACTTGGGCCCAGGATTGGTCTGGCCCAGGTAGTATCTTAATCCTAGTCTGACCCAAGTTTTAAGGGAAGTAGAAGTCTTAGATTTTAGAAATACTTGCATCCCACGTGAGAGAGGGAGATTGGGAAAGAAAGAGTTGTACAACAACTCTAAATGGAAAGTTTAAAAGTAACTAGAATTCCCATCTTTTCCTTTATATATGAGAACCAACGACCCTTTGTGATATTCTATTCATTGGAGAAAGTCTGAGAATCTTGTGGATTGCAAATTAGGAGAAGAAGGAGAAAGCGGTTGATGTCAAGTTCGAGTTCGAAGGAAACAATTGTGTATCAGAGGTGAGTGGATCTTCCTAAGTTAATTAGTTGATTAAGTTAGATGATTGATATTGTTCTGTGATTTAATGTTCTGTGTTGAGAAGATCTGTTGATCAAGAAATCATATGATAGTAGATATGGAGATTGTATATGTAGAAAGGGGATGCAGATTCATGAAACAGGTTAGAAATCAGATGAAACAGAGACTGTCGAGAGGAATATTCTTGACACTTGGAGGGCTGTGGGACCCCATGGCCCACCAGATGGAAGATCTGGTCCAGGGATCCATACAAGGAGACATGTTCGACCCTTAAGGAAGAGGACCCATGAAGAGTGGACCCCACTAGGATCTTCATCCAATCACCTTAATGCAAAAGATGCGTCTGTCACAGACTCTGGGATATATGCCGTTAGACCTTAATTGGACTCATCTGGTTGTCTAAATTGGAAATCAGATTGGATTATCTGATGTAGGACACTGGGCGACCATGGAGAAGTGAGGCATCTGCAAATTGGATCAATAGAATTTAGTATTCAATAGATTCAAAGAATCCCAGGCGTGAAAATCCCAGAAACACTGTATATGTCGATTGTAGTTGTGGGACCCACCTATTGATCAGATCACTGATCAATATCACACATCTGTTCAAGGATCACCAGTCGACCATGGTGTAGTTGACTGATCATGGATTTGGATGGTGGGACCCACTGTACAGTAAACTCCTTATGGTTACAGGCGTGAATAGATGTAAATCATGTTTTGATGTTTGTGGACCCCATTAAATGATCCAAGGGTGAATCAGATCCATCAGTTTAATGCATCAGCTCTGGGCGACCATAGCCTAGTTGACTGATCATGGATTTAGATAGTGGGACCCACTTGATTCTATTACCTATGACTCTCAGACGTGAACCAATTTATTTTGGGTCATTCTGAGTATATGAGAAGTGGACAGTTAGAATATATAAAGGGACTGATTAATTGAATATAATTATAGAACTTTGAATAGTTAATTGTGATGAACTATATGATTGTTACTAATTAACTGTGAGTTCTATATGGAAATTAATGCTGTTATGATGAAGAGTGGGCCACCCCTACATTTATTAACACTAGTGATGACTAGAAGGGGGAAACATTAAAAAATAATTTGTGTAGAGGGTTGGGTCCACACTGCAGATTATGCACATTATTAATCAATGTTGAGTTCTAGTTAATGTGGGTATAAAATATTGTGCATTGGGTCCCAGATTTGGGATGTTGGACTTGTGTTCGGATGATGGATGGCTTCGGGCCATGATGGCCGCTATAGCGGCGGGTCCTTAATGGACGTGATGAGCCACTTTGATGGCTGGTCCTTAGTGGACGTGTCTGATGAGACAGGATCATGGTGACCAGTATACATGTATACGATGAGGCCTTTGAGGCGTGGTGTTGTGCATGGGCACGGATTGTGTGTGAAAGAATCTAAATAATATTTCATTATTGATTTAGACTTGTTAAAACATGTGATGTTATATTTATATGATTTGTGTAATTTAGGAATATTCATTCACCAGTAGTACTGATGTTGTGTTACCCCCTTCAGGTAATCAAGCTGCGGGCGGGACAGAGCGGAACGATGATCAGCACGTGAATTTCAATATGCGTGGCTGACAAGAGTGCACGAGAAAAGATATTTTAGTAGATAAAAGGATTAGCATGGTTTAGGAATATTATTTGATGTTTTAGTACATTATTGATGCAGATCGAACATAGTAAAGTTTGAGTAGTTACAACTATTTGATTAATGAAATTATTAATTGTTTTTAAATGCCAAATGCTTATGTGAATTATTTGACTAATGCCTGGTAAATATTACCAAAGTTATCACGATCCAGAGATCTGACAGGGCCCCAGGATTTGGGTCGTGACAAGAAGTCAGCCATAACATTGGAATCTCTTGGTTACATGGCTGATGCTCTAATGTTTTTTTTTTTTCAGGGTTCATGTCAGTACAAGCAGAGTGTAAGAGTCGATGCATTTTGGGAACATCTTGAAAGAAACACATACCAGCACCAGTGAGCATTAACAGGTACAAACAAGTGATACATCTTACCTAACAACAAACAGATACAGATAAATATAATTTCACACCAGAAAACTTTGATATCCTAAAAGATGGACAGTGAGATGGATGACACAAAAGGAATATAGGTTTGTTTATCATTTTCAGTATCAAGAGAAGGAACACTCAAAACACTAGTCAAGAATCACATCTTCAAATTCTCAGAATTTAAGTATTGCTTGTTCGGGAAAGTCAAAACAGAGAACCTGAATATGGTTTTCATGAAGTATGGTTTTTCTGACATCAAGACACCTGAAATGTGACAATGCATGAAATAAATATCCATCAGTACAGGTAGTCATGAACCTAAATATAACATGCATTATGATGAAAGAACATCAAATGACCAATTACCGTTCTAAAAGCTCCTGTGCTTCTCTTAAACTCCCAACAGATTGGAGAGTCAAGGCCAGGCTTTCTGCTGCAGTAACAGTATCTAACGAATCCCATCCCTAGGACAAAGCATATTAAATCAATCAAGATAAAAATCCAGCTGAGTCGGAGGTCTACACTACAAAATGAGTTGAGTCATTTTTAGAGGCCCTAAAAACTTTTAGCACCATGATCAAATACCCTTTAAGCTACAACACTCAAAAGTTAGATGTAGAGAATATGAATGTTAAGATATGAATGATTAGTATGTATGTACATGTCATTTACATACGACGGGGTTGGGAGTAGGTAGAGGGTGGGTGTGGAGTACATTTTGGCACTCTGTTTTTTCCTTTTAGCATTTGCTTTGCATGCATTACCGGTTAATGAACTCTTATGATATCATGGTACACCTAAATTTGATCTTTCAAAGAGTATTGCTGAAAAATATAAGATATATTTGATCACACACGTCAAGACTTTAGCAAATTCATTTACAATTACAAGTCGTAGATCACTTGGGAGGTTTAAGACAGCAACAAACCCAAAATTGAAAATACCAAGTCCTTCAGCCTTGAGAATACAACAATTAGACCCTGAATATTTGATCTTTGAGGCTAAGACAAACATTTTAAAATGCTAGAGCATGAGGCAAATCAATTCAATTGTCCAAAGCTTGAGCCTCAATGCATGGATGAGTATGCATTTATCTAATAAACAATTAATTACACGAGCTATCTATCAATACAAGGGATTTTTATGAGAAAAGGCCCCAAATATCGCTATACTTCAAAAGAGGGCCTCAAATACTCGTATTGCACAACCTAGGCCTCTGCCGTAGATTTGGATTTTTATTGGTTGAAACTCAAAACTGACCTTGACTTATTTCCTTGTGAGTTTGGCACTTTATCTTGATAAAACCACATTCCCGAATTACATTGAATCGAGAGTTCCTCTTTCTTGCATCTTCCTCGACGGAACCCAACATCCACCGCGGTCGGAATGGAATATGCATCACGCTGTTGGACGCAGGAGAGATAAGGAGATCATGGAAATCTCTAAGCCAAGAAAATTTCAAAACAAATGTAGAGCTTCACGGAATACAGGTGTCTAGATGGAGAGAGATGGAAGGGATGATCAAACCTCAACCGAATGAAGAGGGGTGGATCCGCATTTTATTCTGATGAGGACATCAGGCCCAAATCCATGAAGGTTTACCAAAGGCATAAAAAGAAGATGGCACACATGGTCCCTTTATGGAAGAATCAACCTTTTGTAGGGTTAATCCATCAAAATAAGAAGATCCACCGTTGGATCAAAGTTCAGATGAAGATCTACTGTCGGATGTGATGAATGGCTGGCTGAAGACCTCCTATGGGAATCAGAAGGAAGGCCCCACACTGGGATGTGCCAGAGGGGAAGACATGTTGCTGAATCATAACGCTTTAAAAGGATCTGAGGGGCCCAAAAGGAATTATAACTGAAGAAACAAGAGGGGCCATGAAAGGGGGCCCACAAATTAAAATCCCATACCATGGGATTCGTGCGCAAGGTACCCAAAGGGGAAACGCACGGCCTCTCTCCCTTTTCTTGCTGTTTTCTGTTTTTTGTTTATTTTCTTTTCTTTTTTTATTATTTTATCTTATTTGAAACTATAGTTAGATGTTTTAATCTCAACCATCCATTGTTAGGGTTGATGTTTTCTCTTCTTTTAAGATTGTAACTCCATTAAAGGAGAACGTTACTGCATATTGAATAACAAAACTCTTTCATGGAAGCCTTCTTGAGTAACCTCTTGCAAGATCTTCTTTCTTCCTCGCCCGAGATGGGGAGTTTGGCGTGAGGCCAAGGTTTCTGCGCATCTAACACATGTACTTCTTCAGTTTCTCTTTCTTTTGATTAAATCTCAGCCTATTCAGCCCTAGTTTCTGCAACCAGCCATTAACAAAACCTTATTTCAAACCCTAGATCCTACCTATACCATGGCAAATGCAAGGAAACCCAGAAACAGCCCTAGATCTACCATCTAATCATAATAAACACAACAACGAGATCTGAAACAACCCTTAACACAGCCCTAATCCCATTCAGATCTGGGTGTTCCCCTTTATGGACCAATCCCCATGGGTCAAGTTTCATTAGCAACCCAATCCTACCCCAAATCCACTATCCTCATGCCAAAACACAGTCCTAAAGCAGATCTGAAGACTGATTCAAGCCTCACCAGTTATGAGAAATTCCCTGCCTAAATCTGAATCTCAATTTAGATCTTCGCAGATTCGAATTCCCTAGACAAGTTAGAAGTCCTAGCTTCTCATTGGTCCTTCTGTACACCTTCAAGGGTCCGATTTCAGGACTGTAACTTGGTTTCAGATCAATTAAATATCACCATTGCTGAATTTAGTGTTGGGGATGTGTTTAGTGACAATTTTGGAGATGGTCATGGTTGTTATTAATGCATTAGTTTGATCTCATATTTGCATTTCATCAATTAAATAGTAGGTCCTGCATCAAATTTGGTATCAGAGCGTTAGGTTTGTCTAGGGATTTGCATCACACGCATCATATCACATTGTGTGTCATTGCATATAGGCAGTCGTTGTATGCCCATTAGGAGTGGTAGGGAACATCAGGCCCTAGCTTTCCGAATGGCAGGCCCTTCCCATGCCAAGACAGGTAATGAACAACCCGGTACACCATTGAACAACTGCAAATGGTCGTAGAGAATTTGGCAGCGCAAGTTCAAGCCCTACAGCAAGCGCAAGCTGAACTAACCGGTGGGTTTAGGGATCTTGAGCAGTCTATCTAGGGTGAAAATAGGAGGCATCATGGGCAACAAGACAGAGATGATGGTGAGTTGGAAACCGATAGTGAGTCCAACAATGGGTATGATTGTAGGGGTCATGGTAGAGATCAGAATCCCGATGGGTGGATTTTAAAGAGTCAAGGTTGATGCCCCTACATTTAATGGACGGATGGACCCACATGTCTTCTCCGATTGGTGATAAGTCCACAAAATTAGAAAATAAAGTCATCATTTCATGAACATTAGTGGACTTAATTAGGTCAATTCACATTCAATTGCATAAAATTTTATGATTTCATGCATTTGTGCATTAATTGGAAATTAGGTCAAAATGAGTCAAAATTGCTTCAATTGCATGATTTTCATGAAATTAGGGTTTTGGGCAACTTGATCATCCCACCAATTAGACTTTTTGATTTTCAAACATGCATTAATCTCTTGCATCATGCTATAATTAGGCACATTGAAAAATCAGTTGGGACCCATGCATGATATTCCTTAGTCTCACACAATTAATTTTAATTCTTCTCTTTGTTTTGTAGGAGACTATAACAAAGAAGGGGGCCAACATAGTAGAGAAATTTAGAAAAAGAGAGAAAGAGAGAAAGAAGAAAAAATAAAGGAAGTAGGGACCACACCCTCCTTGGGTGTGAATCCCAATGCATGCCCAAGGTAGGGGGTCCCACATGCTAGTTGTCGCAAATTTCCTAAGTTTTTGAGAAATCTCTCTTTTGGGCTTCCAAGATTTGAGACACTCTCTCCATCATTAAGATTTAAATCAAATTCAAGAGAGAGATGTGTTCGACTAGGACAGAAGATCCAAGAGACGTTTGAAAATTTTTGAATTAAAGGAAGATGAGACCTAAGCCAACTAGGAGATGAAGACCAAGAGAGAAATATAAGAAGGAAAGCTAAGAGATGAAGCCAAAGGATTGTTGGACGTCCAAGGGGGGTCCTACTCAGCCCTTCGACGTCCCAAACATAGTCACAAAGAGTTCTCTCTCTCTCATTCCATTTGAATTTTCTAGAAGATTTTTATTTTGGCAATCTAGAAGATGATTTTGAAAAGACCAAGATAAGATGAAGAGTCCCAAGAATAATCCTCTCCCATTCCAAGTCTCCTCGAACTTCAAGTTACTGCTAAGGATAAGGGAGGAAACTTGGACTGCAAGTCAAGCCACTGATAAGTCCACAAAATTAGGTCATAAGTCATCATTTAATGAGCATTTGTGGACTTAATTAGGTTTAATTGCATAGAATTGCACTTAATTACATGATTACATGTATTAGGGGATATTTTTGGGAAAATGGTCAGAATTGGTCAACATTCATTGAATTGCATGACTTCTGTGAAATTAAGGTTTTTCATCTCATTTATCATCCCAAAATTAATTTTTTTGGCTTCATCAATGTATACCTACTATTTTTGGCACCATGTGCTATTTTTGAAAAGTTTGTCATTTGGGTGCATCATTAGGCACGTTGGGTCCCATGCATTATTCATGTCTATTTTGTTACATGTAACTAATGATAAATTTATTTCTTTCAATTTGTAGGAGAAATCAACATGGGACCCACATTGATGAAATTTGAGAAGAGAGGTCAAAAGAAAGTCAAACAAGCAAGCAAGGAAAGAATCCAAGCATGCCTTGGACGTCCAACATGGGTCACACACCCCCACTGAATGCCAACATAGAAGCTTCCATTTGTGCATAATTATTCTCGAATTTTTCAGGGGCAACAACTTAAAATGGCCATAATTTTCAAACCGAGTGTTGGATCGGCGCAATCTAGCCACCGTTGGAAAACTCTTTTCAAGTAGATATCCATGGAGCCCAAGATTGCGTAAATCAGAGCTATATTGAGGGAGATATGTCCTCAGGAAGTTGTCTGCTACAGTTTTAGGCGGGAATTGCAAGAAATCTCAATATCTGGAAAGTTTATTCCCTCTACATCATCATGCAATTTTTAGAGATATTCTTGGAATTATAGAAGGAAGGTTGTGCATCAAGAAACCTAATAAGGCAAGGAGATCTCTTAAATTTAAAAATCTTTCCAAAGAAAGAAGCTAGCTTGGAGCCTAAGCAAGAATCTCTACAAATAAGGAAACATGAGCCCTAAAGATGAAAGATTCTTTACTAAAAAAAGATTTGAAAAAAGCATGAAAAGGAATCAAGGGGAGGGGCTGGACGTGGAACATCACCTTGGGAAGCCCATTCACGTGTAACATCCTTTGAAGGCTCTCTCTCTCTCTCTCTCTCTCTCTCTCTCTCTCTCTCTCTCTCTCTCCATTCCATTCCACTCCACTCCTTTCTCTCTCTAAGTCCCTTTCTTCTTCTTCTTTCTTTTAATTCTTTTAGGCATAGGTTGAGAGTCCATGTTGAGCGAATGAAGAAGATTGAAGAATATTAATTTCTTGTACTCAAAGATCAAGAAATAAAGACACTACTTGGATTGATTATGCATGTACTTTATGTAAGTGGTTTAATTTTCTCTTTATAGTTCTTTTATGTGTTTTGATTGGAGACAATATTTCACATGATTAGATCTAGGTTTTTGAAAATAAAATAAATGGATTAAAAGTCGAGAGACATCAAGTAATCATGTGCATTTGTTTTTATTCCTACTTTGAGAAGACAGGACTTCATTATCGCATTTTCAATACTTGTATGATCGTCTAGTTTCTAGATCTTTGGTACATCTTTTCCTCTTTTTATTTTTTTCCACCCCTTTTGTTTTTATTTTAAGTTAATATTCTGATCATCTTTTTATTTGCAAATTCTGGATTTAGAAACCCCAACTTGCATCTTTCCATGTTTAGTAGAAACTTACTATTTTTGATTACTTGCATTATCTTATGGTTGGAAAGTGTTTTTCTACATGCATCATATTTAGAAATTGCATTAGTTCAGGCTTTTGCTGCTGAAATCACAATGTTTGATGACTGATTAGAAAGATCAAATTCGGACCTTATACATGAACAGTGAAGAAGACAGCATTGTGATAGCAGTTTCAGGCTGTTTTTCTCTCAAAAGTGCACTATTTGAAAATTAGGCAAACGAGCTTAGTTTCCATCGAAACTTTGCAGAATTAATATTTGGACACAAGTCTTTGAAACCCCAGAATTTCAGCCAAAAATAGCCTCGGGAACTGTGTCAACCAGAGGCATAAACAGAGGTACCCAGCGAAGCCTGCAATCAGATTTCCAGCACAAAACTGTTCAACTAGGCATCTTTAGGTGATCATATCTTTTTTGTTTTAAGTCCTTTTTTCCATTCTTCTTCTTCTGTTGTGTTCATGCATTATCAGAGGATTGATTCCAGCCATTGAATTTAGGTTAATATCATCTTAGGCCTGTCGTACAGTCTAGCAAAGTTGGGGCTGCGCAATAGTTTCCATAGAGTTTTTACAGCATGCATCATATAGTTAGAAACTTGCATAAAATTGCATTGTTAGCATTTAGGGCATTATAGATCATTCATATTCGCATAAAAATTGATTTTGGTACGTAAGATCTAATTTAAGAAACTCTGTTTTGATTTTTTTTATATTAAATTGGTGGTTTGATTTGTGTGTTCTTTTGCAGGTTTTTAGATATTTTACGATTGCTTAGATTAAGTTTCTTTTATTACAATAGTTCTTTTATTTTTGGAAAGCATTGTAATTAAACTTTTTACATTCAGTTATTTTAGCAAAGTTGATGTAATTTAATTAGTTTCCATTTAGGCCATATTCAGTTTCTATTTAGGACAAGTCAAAGTTGGAAGGTTTCTTAAAAAGCATTGCTCCCTGTGGATCGACCTGAATTTACCAGATTATTACTACAATCGCACCCTACACTTGGGGATCGATCAAGTTTTTGCCGCCGTTGCCGGGGAGCGCTAGTAAAGGTAACTTTCTGACTTTCCTATTTAAATTGGGCATTACTTTTGGCATCTTGCTAGAAATAGGGGGTGCATGCATGGAATGTTGAAACTTCCCTAATTTGGATTAGGAAAGTGCATGGAATGATAGCAATTCACATCATTGATTTTTACAAAACTCCAAAAAGTTACCAAAATTTTCCAATTTTTTTTAGGATTTTTTTTTTCGTTAACTCCTTAAGGAAAGTGAAACTAAGGCCTAAAGCTGCGTTCTTTGGTTACCTCGATGCCTAAGAAAAGCCTTGTCCCAAAAGGAGAGATAGTCAAGCTATTCGAGGCAAGTGGTTTTTAAGCGGGACCGTTGTGACCTCACCACTTACCTGGGGGCTAACCTCGTCGAGTTAACTTCATAAGTTCGAGTTAAGGGCTGAGGTGAACTTTTTGACCTTTAGTGAGGTTAGTTTCTGTTCTAAGTCCACCAGTTTTTTTTTTTTTAAATAAAAAATAATAAGAATAATAAATTCAAGATTCCCAAAAAGAAGGATAGGCCCCTGCCAATTTGGCAAAGAGATTCAGGGTGCAGATTAAGAAGGAAGGAGTCTCCGATTAAGAGAATTATTGAAAACTTTGAATCTCCAAATCCATAAAGTTCTTTGAGACCATCATCAATGGCAAGTGGGTCCGGTAGTGGCAACAACAATGATGACCGGAATGGCCGGAATGACAATGAAAATAATGGGGCGGTTAACCAAAGGGCTAGGAGTTTACGAGAATAACTTCAACCCACACGGACAACCACACCTTCTTGCATGGTCGTCCCACCCAATGTGGGGATTTTTGAAATAAAGCCGGGCGTGATACAATTACTCCCTAAGTTCCATGGCCTTGATTTAGAGAGTGTGTACTCGCACTTAAGAGAATTTGAAGAAGTATGTGCCACTTTACACTTCAATAATATTGGGGAGGACATAGTCAAGTTCAGATTATTCCCTTTTTCACTGAAGGAGAAGGCAAAAATATGGTTGCATTCCCTTATGCCCAATTAGATTACCACTTGGAATGTTATGGTGTGAGAATTCATGAAAAAGTTTTTCCCGCTTCACAAAACCAACACTTTGAGAAGACACATGAAGAATTTCAAACAAAAAGAAAAAAAGTCCTTCTTCAAGTGTTGGGAACACTTCAAAGAGCTTTTCGAATCATGGCGCGTAATTGGTATGTTTTATGATGGTTTAACTTCTGAAATGCGCCAATTCGTTGAAACGATGTGTAATGGTGAGTTTTTTAGCAAAAACCTCCGGAAGTTGTCCACTCTCTCCCTCTCTCTCCTCCACACCATACACACTCTCTCTCTCATCCACCTCCCTACCCCTAGTTAGTATTGATCAAGTTATTCACAAGATGATGTGTTCCATGAGATGAATGCTCCCTTGACTTGGTTTTTCATGTAACTATAGTAGTAGGTGAATCTACTTAGTTTTCAGTTTTCATACTCTTGTTCATGTAATCTTAGAGATGCTCAAGGAATAAATTAAGATTTGTGAGTTGCATTAATTGAATTTAATGGATAAATACAGCGTGTCTGCATAGGGTGACAAACTATGTTAGGTGTTGTATTTCTGATTTAGCTTGTTGGCCCTAAGCATGGAGTTTGAGTATTGGAAATTGGAAATCTAAAGCCCAAATTCTCCTTTACTTTATTAATTCTGATTTTTTCTATTTTTATTATGTTGATGGTCTAACGTTTCTTCTGTTTTGCCGTCTTTAGTATTAGCGTAGTCTAAGATATTTTAGATTAAGTTATTTATTCAAGTTTGTAATTTTTGTGGGATGTAATTAATTTTCAATTTCAGATTTGAAAGTAGTATTATTGATGTATGGGTTCTATTTAGGGTAGTTCTAGTTTTTATTAGGATAGGTTCAAGTAAATAACTTCCTGTGAATACGATCACGACTCACTGGGTAAAGCTACAAATTGATGGCCTTGCATTTGGGGACCAGAGATTAGATCAAGTTTTGGGCGCCGTTGCCGGGGAGTTTTTCATCACTTGAGGTAATTCTTCCAACTGATCTTTTTAATAGCTTTGTGGGTGTGCCTTTACTTTCCATAAGTAATCTAGATTTAAGGGTAGCACGCATGGAATGTTTAGACCGGCCCTAATGCATTAAAAGGTGGATTTCAATCTCTGATTTTTGCTAAAATTGGGACTAATTCAGATATGGAAAAATTATTTTTTTCTCATTTTGCAAAAACCTCATTTATTTTGGAAAATTCTCTAGTTAACTTGTTCTAATTTTGACTAGTTTAGGTCATTTTTTTTAGTTGCTGATCAGGATCTATTAGAGTGTGTTTATTTCAGTTATCTTTCATCTTTTTAGGTTTTTAGAGTTTAGGAAAAAAAATTCTGAAACTTTCCTCACAAAGGCGAGTAAAAAATTGCTCAAATTTGGCTTTTTGGCCAAAGAACTTGCCAAGATCTAAAAATTTCAGAACTTTCATTGGAAACATGGTTATCTTAGGTTTTTTTTTTTTTTTTAATTTAGAGAGACTCTTAAATCTTGCTGGAATTTTTTTAGAAGGTTAGCTATTTTCTTTGGAAAGCCAAACAAATTGCTTTTCTTGATTGGTTCAATGTCTAGGCAAGTCTTGTCCCACTAAGCTAAGGGAGACAAGTTTCTTGTTGTTCTAGGTAGGAAGGGGTTTTTAAGTGGGACCCTTGCAACTCATCATGACCCTACCACCGACCTAGGTGCTTACCTTGTCGGACCAGTTTCATAGGACTGATTTGGGAACTTTCCTTGAAGATATCAAACTCTCTAAAATTAAAACTTCATAAAAATTTACGAATCAATGCTAAATTCAAAAACACCTCTTAGGTAGTTTTTCCTTTTAGGTCTCTTTATTTAAAAAAAAAAAAAAAACAGCTTTTCAAAATTCCAAAAAAGAAAGATAGACCCCCACCATCTTGGCAAAGGGACACCTCAAATCGATTAGAGAGAAAGGAATCGCCCGTCAAGAGATTGACTGAAATCTACGAATCTAGATCCCTTGGTTCTCTTACAATTTCTAAAAACATGGCTGATGAGAATACTAACAATGATGAAAGGAGAAATGGAAATGGTAATGGTAATGGACCTAATAATAATGGGGAGGTGAATCAACTTCATAGGAGTCTATGTGAGTACCTGCACCCTACGCGACAAGCTACACCGTTCATATATGGTCATATCCGCGGGTGGGTGCGGTGCCAATTTGATAAAAAACCAGGGGTAATCCAACTTCTCCCCAAATTCCACGGACTTGAATCAGAACGTGCATACTTGCACATAAAAGAATTCGAGGAAGTGGGTGCAACAATACACTTCAATAATGTGAGGGCTTCACATTGTTAAATTATGTTTGTTTCCATTTTCTCTCAAAGATAAGGCAAAGGCACGGATGGCTTCACTCCTTACAGCCCAATTCCATTGCTTTGTGGTCCGACATGGTCAGGGAATTTTTGAAGAAGTTTTTCCCATTACGTAAGACCAACACCTTAAGGAGGCACATTATGAATTTTAAGCAAAAAGACAGAGTCTTATTATAGGTGTTGGAAACGCTTCACTGAACTGCTCCTTGCATGTCCCCACCACGGATTTGAATTGCACAATACAATTGGTCATTTCTATGACAGACTTAGTCCAGAAAAACGACAATTCATGAAGATGATGTGCAATGGGGAGTTCATGGCGAAAAATCCAAATGAAGCATGGACCTACCATCATTTTTTGGCACATAGTGCACAAAATTGGGACACATCTGAAGGTGTAGACCCCAGTAAAGCAATTGAATCAAGCTAAAGGAGGGGTGTAAGGTCTGCGACCTTACTGGGTCAGTTGCCCTTTCCTCTCTTTCTTCTTCCTAAGTAAGGATTAACCCTAATCTCCCTTATTATTCCTGCAACGAATGAGAGCAGCAGCCCCTTTCCTCTTCCTCTTCTCTTCTCAAGCCCAGGACTCTAGCCCGGAGAGATCAGCTCCACAATCCGAACCACTAGTCTTCATCCTTTCGATCCCCTCTTTCTTCCAAAACCAATTTGGTAAGATTTCTCACAATCTCATATTTTCATTTTATCTTCTCTTTGGTTAGATTAGGTCCGATCTTGATCTTTTTCCTTTCCTTCTTCTCCTTTGCGTTCTAGGTTGAGTTTGGTCGGGTTAGATTGTGGATCTCGGGGTAGAAAGGCTTCTCCTTAGTTTTACCCAATTTCTATCTTCTTCTTGGTTGAGGCAAGTAGATATGCAAATTATAATTCATATGTCTGTATTGTACTTATTGATTTGGCTATGTTTCTTGTTACGTTTCCCGTAATTCCAAGAATGATTTAATATAAATTGGGAATTTATATGCTAGTTTAGGTTTTTGGGAAATTGGATTGAAATGGATAAATTAATGATATTAGGTTGTTTAGAATTTGTTTATTTGATTTATGATTAGGGAATGGAATGGAATGAATTGATTGGATTGTTAGGAGAGCAGGAGGCTCTATTTTATGCAGGTTGTAGCCTTTGGAAAGGCTTGGAAATGGAGGAGAATGATTGGGGGGCGGAAGAGTTTCAGAAATGATCTGAAACTGCACTGATCCCGTTTTGTCGGTCAGCCCTTGGTCAGGTTTCGGTTAACCGAAATCAATGTGTCGGTCAGCCGAAACCCTTTGTCGGTCAGAAAACCAGAAAGCGATTATTTAGCTTCTGGTGAATGTTGGTTAAGCTGTCGGTCCATGTTCGGCTAGCCGAAATCAGCGTGTCGGTCAGCCTAACCCAAGCTCGGTCAGAATTCCAGAGAGCTGGTTTTCAGCTCTTATGAGTTCGGTCAACCGAGTTTCTAGGTTCGGTTAACCGAACTGATGAATTTGGTCAGCCGAAGGCTAACCGAGGGTTAACCGAAATTGCGATTTTGCCTTGTTTTGTTTTGGACTATGACTGTAACCTAGGTTTGGGACTTAGAAACTGGAAACCATTAACCTACTATCACATGACTATTAAATGGGATTGAAATCGAAACACGTGGCTTGGTGTGAATTCGATTGGGTTGTCTAGGTATTCGTGTATTACGCATGGTCTAACTGAATGCTTATGGAACTGAATCAACCGATGTTTAACATGATTGTACACCAAGGGATTTCCCTAAGAGCATCGTCGATCCGAATTCCATACGTACTCTGTTAGCACTTGTGGAATACAGGAATGACACCACTTGCCTAGGATTGGATTGTAATATCTCCTTCACTTATGACTTGTATCCGTTGCTTATTTTCCTCGTACACTCTCTTGGCATAAACCACTTAACCAAATATGAAACATTAATTCTTGTAGAATTTAGGACTTGGACCTGACTTAGAATGTACCTTAGGAACCTATGTCATGTAATTGATAAACATGACTGGCTAGCAATGAAAGGGATTATCACGTGGTTTGCTTCTCTGGTATTGTCTTGAATGAGATAATCCCTATGATCGTGTTTTGTACATTGAGCTAGCAAGACTTGCTTGTCTTTTTTGTCCTTGTGTCAACACCACTACATCACTATTAGTATATCATGGCCATCTGCAGTTTGGGGTTTTATTGACGAGCCGGTTACTCGGTCGTCGGGATGGGCAATCAGTGTTGGACGGCGTCCATGGCGTTGAATAGCTGGGAGCGGGCTTGGACCGTGCTGCTATTCCCAGGACCGGGAGCTAGGATCCCACTAGAGCCGGACTTTGGTATCAGTAGTCTTGCTTGGATTGTTACTGGTACCCCGGGAGGTGGCTTGGACATCCTCGGAGTCTCCCTCATGTTTCTTGTGTTGCTTTGCATGAATAGTGGTTATTGCTAGATGATTGCTAGGATTCCTTTATTATTATTGTTGATTATTATTCTCGCTTTATGCCTAGCTTCGATCCTTGTGTTCACATGATTGCCATACTTGTCATTACTTTATATTTGATGCATGTCATGTTTATTATGCTTTGCTTATCTATTGCTCAACATGTCGTTGACTCTGTCCCTTGGTGTGCAGACACCTCAGGTGGTTACTACTACTATGAAGAGCAGGCCGGTGAGGAGATCCCATAGGATCTCCAACCAGCAGAGGAGGAACGCGAGTGGCGTGCCGATGACGTAGAGTAGCGTCATCACATCTGGCACGAGAGAGATTCACATGGACTTCATTTAGATTTATTCATTTATTTTTATCTCTCGTTGAACCTTTAACTTTATTGACTTCAGTTTCTTTATTGGCCTTGTTTATTGGGTTGGCCAATGTAATAATTAACTCCTTGTTTAGTTTTCTTCAATTCTTTATATTTAACTTTAAATTTAATGAGAATTATTATTCAATGTTGATGTCCATATGCCTAGAGTTGTATGAACTCTACATTTATTGCACTACATGAGGCTTGAAATATTATATACTCACCGCGGACTTACGATCCGTGGGCCCAAAGGACAAAATTTTAATTAGTCCTAAATTTCACTCTTCGGATCCGGTTAATTCTTTAATCGGGTTCGGGGGACGTGACAAAGGGGGTTATATGCACTAAAAGAAAACAATGATCTCAAAGAAAAAATTACCTATCTTACAAGAGAGGTCGAGTCCTTGAAATTTGTGAAGAACAAGGAACCAGCAATCATTTACGGTATTTGTGCCCGTGATACCCATATCTCCACGGAGTGTCCCACACTCCCTGTATTCCAAGAAAGTGTTTTACGAGCAGGCAAATGCCACTAACGCATACAACCGGCAGTTCAACAATTCTTTGGGTACACGTACAGCCCTAATTGGAGGAACCACCCCAACTTTAGTTGGAGGAATGGCCCAAATGCTACTCAGCCTAATTTCACCCCAAATGCCCAATCAATTTGAGGGTACTTCTGGTACATATGTTAAAAATACATAGCAAATGGTACCCCCCACCACTCAAACTCCGGCTTCGGATGAACTTGTGGCTAAGTTCATGGTATATCAAGACAACACGAATAAGAAATATGATAGAAATTTTGAAAATCTGCAGAAAACCATGCAAATCTCTGCAAAGTGATTGACGCTCAAAACAAGGGAGCTTTTCCAGCCCAGCCCAGCCACAGCCCAATCCAAAAGGGAAATATGAGGTTCACCATGGTGCTCCATCAAATTCAAAGGAGCAGGTTCAAGCCGTTACCGCTCTACGTAATGGTAAACTAATTGAAAAACCTAATCTGGAAGATGAACAACATGCATCCTCAGATCAGAAGGAAAGAGAAAATGTAGCTCCTCCTATCAAGGAGAAAAGCCCAGTTCCTCCAGGATTCAAACCCTTACCTCTTTTTCCCAACCGATTAGATCCTACCAAACCAGCTCTACAAAACCAAAAAATCTTAGACGTGCTTAAAGAAGTCAAAATTAACATCCCGTTGTAGGACGCGATCAAACAAGTCCCATCTTACGCTAAATTCCTCAAAGAAATATGCACCTTGAAGCGTAAGATACATGTTCAAAAGAAAGCATTTCTCACTGAGCAAGCAAGTGCAATTTTAAAGCACCCCCAATTTCAAAGATCCAGGATGCCCCATAATTTCGTGCATTACTGGAAATCATCAAATTCAACAAGCTTTGCTTGATCTTGGGGTGAGTGTAAACTTACTACCTCACTCAGTCTATGTAAAATTGGGGCTAGGCGAGCTTAAACCTACCCAGGTTACCCTTTAGCTCGCCAATCGATCAGTCAAAAGACCGAGAAGGGTAGTTGAGGATGTGCTTGTGCAAGTTGACAAGTTCTAATTTCCTGTAGACTTCATTGTGTTAGAAACTCATCCTGTGGCAGACCCACATGCTTTGCATGATTGACTCATTCCGTACTAGAAAAACTCGCAGGAAATCCTTTGAGAACACAGATTTCTATTTATCAATGATATCCCACGATCGAAACAATTGGTTGAATCCTCAGAAAAGTGCATTGATATCTTCTTTTTATAGAGCAAATAGACTTCAATTCTTGAATCACTTGAATCATCCCCATCGCTTCTGGTTCTATTGTAACAAAGGATTCCATTTTTATGGGGAAAAGACCTGCATCCATAATTATGATTTTACATATGCACAATTCCCCAATATCTTGTGGAATTTCTGTCTATACCGGCACCATAATATCAGATTGGGGGGGAAGATCAGAATTAGAGATTGATAGAAAAGCAAGGATATGGGCCCGTGTGAGTAGGAAACAAAAAATATCTATCCTAGTTCCATCATCAACTTCTTAGCCACATCAATTCCACTGATCAATTGCCGGAATGGAAAGATGACATTATCTTTTCGTAACACGACATTAGAGCTCGATGTTATTTTATCTTTGCAAACAACCATGGGATGATAATGCAGACTTTGACGAAGTGGATTTCATTGATAGTCTTGAAGAGCAGATTACTTATGCACCAGTGGTAAAAGATATTGGGGAGAGTTATTCTAAGGAATGGTTGGCACGGGCTGACCAAGGACCGCCGCACTCAGATGTGATATCTCTCCCTTCTAACATAAATGATTCATGCTTAAAGAGGAAGAGAGCTTTTCGGTGGTCACCTCTTCACATTTGAGCAAAGAACATGTAGTCCAAATGTTACTACCACTCAATGAATTTACCAATGGAACTATCCAAATGGTTCTTGTCTATTGTGAAGAGGAGGATTTTGTTTGGGATCCAGGTGGATCCACACTTTTCCTTTGTAAGGTTAGATCTCTTTTAGCTTCTTCTGTTTGTCTTTTGTCTCACGGGAGATATGCAATACCCCAGGTCACTTCTTCCCCTCTATCTCCTGTAATTTACTTTCCTCGTGTTACACATTATGCTGCATTTCATGCATGACGAGGACGCTATCTAGTTTAGGTTGGGTGGTGGGAAGAAGCACGCTTGTCCAATTTTAGACATTTTTTTTTCATTTTTACGTAGTTTTTTATCAATTTTTTTTTTATTTTTTTAGTTGTCGGTTTTTGTCCAGCTGAAGATGTTAAACTCATCGCTTGTTGGGAGGTAACCCAATGGTTTTTTTTTTTATTGTGTTTGGGTTTTGTCAATGAGGATAGGCTGTTGCTACCGTTGTGCTAGATTAAATTGTAACTCGGTTCTAAAAGAAAATGAGAAAAAGTGCAATGAACTATTTTAGCCCTCAATAGGGAGATTACAAAGAAGACTACTACTAGTTCGAGAACCGCTAAGTAAGACCAAAGAAATTTTGTTTGAGACGGGTTACGCTAGTACAGAGTTGAACGAATTCCTGCTAAGGAAAAACTAATCCACTTGCCGTGGTAAGCACCTCGTCTAGGAATCTGACGTTAAAAGACCACCCATGCCAGTCCGGGGTGGACCACTTTTGGTGTTTCGTTTTTGTTTTTCTTAGGGAAAAAAAAAGTTTCAAAGAACTTGATGATTTGAAGATTTTTAGAAATCTTGAATGTCAATTTTTGGGAGGAAGTAAAATAAAGGTTCATTTTTTTCGGAAAGATAATCTATAAAAAGATTACCACACTTGGTTTTTCACGAAATCACTTCACATCTTTTAAAAAATTTCTGGGTAGAAAGCTTTAATGCCGTTTTCAGAATTTTTCAGGAAAAATATGATGACTTTCGGAAATTTGACCGTACAAGTTCTCTTAGTTCATTGGTGTGGTTAGGCCAACTAAGACTAGTGAATTAATTCGGGTGAATTGAAAGGGCTGGCTATTGTTAAGATGCGCAAACTCGAAAACAATGAAATACACATGATGTGGGTCTGCTCCTCATGTCTTGCATGTGCAGGCAAAAATCACCTCAGAGGAACCCTATTTTTGGGAAAGAGAGAAGAAAGAAGAGAGAGAGATGCATTTCGCGGCCTTCGAAAAAACAATAATGCGAAAGCCATCATAGTAGCCTTGAGAGGAGACTTATATCCGCCTGAACCTAGGAAAGTTGAAATATTTGAGGGAGAATTTTGTTATACGACATTGATGTGGAACATTTGGAAGATTGATTTAATGTATACACTTGCACTAGGGACATGGTTTTGGTAAGATTTTTGAGAAGTTTTTGAAAATAGAAACGTGAACCGGATTTTGAAGTCTCTAAAGTTTTGATTATTCGGGAATTCGAAGATATCCGATTTGAAACGATCTTCTTTTGAAAAAATTTCCCTCGTTTTTTCTTTTCTTTTTAGGGTAATTGAATTTTGTGGGTATATTCACTACAAACCCTCACGAGGGACAACTCATCCACCAGGGGGAGCCAAGGGGTTTAAGGGCTTGCGGCATATGCTAAATGCAGTCGAGAGTGGCAGCGAAAGTGGCGTCATTGTAGTCATTTTTAGTCATTTAGTTTGTTTTGTTGCATTTGCATTAGTTAGGATACGTTAACTCTCTACTTTAGACCGCATATTTTGCTTAGGGACTAGCAAAAAGCTGGTTGAGGGGTGTGATAAGTCCACAAAATTAGCACATACAATCATCATTTCATGAAAATTAGTGGACTTTATTAGGTCAATTCACATGCAATTGAATAAAATTTCATGCATTTGTGCATTAAATTGGAAATTAAGTCAAAATGAGTCAAATTTGGTTCAATTACATGATTTTCATGAAATTAGGGTTTTGGGCCACTTGATCATCCCACCAATTAGACTTTTTGATATTCAAACATGCATTGATCTCTTGCATCATGCTATCTAAGCACATTGAAAAATCAGTTGGGTCCAATGCATGATATTCCTTAGTCTCATACAATTAATTTCAATTGTTCTCTTTGTTTTGTAGGAGACAATTCCAAAGAAGGGGGCCCACATTGGAGAGAAATATAAAAGAGAGAGAAGAAAAAATAAAGGAAGTAGGGACCACACCATCCTTGGGCGTGAATCCCTATGCATGCCCAAGGTGGGGTCCCACTTGCTAGTTACAAATTTCCGAAGTTTTTGAGAAATCTCTCTTTTGGGCTTCTAAGATTTGAGACACTCTCTTTTGGGCTTCCAAGATTTGGGCTTCAAGAGAGAGATGTGTTCGACTAGGACAGAAGATCCAAGAGAAGTTTGAGAAATTTTGAATTAAAGGAAGATGAGACCTAAGCCAACTAGGAGATGAAGACCAAGAGAGAAATATAAGAAGGAAAGTTAAGAGATGAAGCCAAAGAACTGTTGGACGTCCAAGGGGGGTCCCACTCAGCCCTTCGACGTCCCACACATAGGCACAAAGAGTTCTCTCTCTCATTCCATTTGAATTTTCTAGAAGATTTTTCTTTTGGCAATCTAGAAGATGTTTTTGAGAAGACCAAGATAAGATGAAGAGTCCAAGAATGATCCTGTAACGACCCGGAATCCGGGGCCCTTCGAATTCCGTGCCGAGACTCGTAAGCATCACACACACAGGTTAAATCAAAGATCACATAAAGATTCAGGCATTTACCAGCTTAAGCAAACTTGTATTAAAAATCCAAATCTAATAAACATTGACGAATAAAATAAAATAATTGCAATGTGTTCCAAATGAAATACTCTAAACAATCTAATAAATCTATTTCTTCTCCATCTATGTGGCTTCGACGCTCAAGTACGCATCCCAAAGTCTATTTCCCGGTCATCATGGTTTTCCTGAGTTGCTAAGTTCTGGTTATCTGGATTGGGGCAAATCTACAAAATATCAGTACAACTGAGTGAATAGATATTCTAATCTATTTGTGCATTTAAACATACGCTTAGATAAGATTACACAACAAATTAAAATAACATCAAAAGTCTCATTCAAGCCAAGGTTGGAATCGGGTCAAACAAACGACAACCTCCTAGCCACCTGTTAGCACCAGCCCAAAAACCGACCCCAAGGTCCAAAATAAATCCGACCACAAAGGTCCAAAACCATCGACCACCAAGGTCCATCGTATACATGTATACCGGTCATCATGACTCTGTCTCGTCAGACACGTCCACTAAGGACCAGCCATCATAATGGCCACTCACGTCCACTAAGGACCAGCCGTTATAACGGCCCGGACATTAAGTCCAACATCAACAATCCTCACAAAATCGGCCATACAAGCTTGTGGTCTAGGGGTATCCAAAAGGTTCCTCCAAACAGACAAAGTCACCGTATCTCAGTTTTCCAGTCAAATAGCAAATACATGTCTCATAAAAAATATGATATATAGCATGTCCTCAACATTACTAATGGGCAAATTCCATAATCAACCCCTTCTCAAATTATGTGAATTTAATTGCCCCAGTCCGAATCAAAATTGGTGTACAAGATGAGAGAGGTCAATTACATAACTCACCCTTTACAGTTTTGAGGGAATTATTCAATTACCAAATTAATCACAAAATATACGTACACAAATCATGAAATCCCAAATAACAATGGTACATGATATGTATGATAATCCATCATATGTTTCGAATCATAATTACTCAAATAAGAGGATCCTAAATACATCTTCCTGAAGAAAATAACTCTTACAGTCCATAGATATAATTATTGATCAGCCCTTATATGTGATTTCAGAAAGTCAGGAACTAAAGAAATACTTAAAACAGTTTCAAATATAATAATAGGGAAAAACAGGTCCTCATTTACAATACCAACAATTACAGAAAATAATAGGGTTTATTTTGTAATTTTCATCAAAGAAAACATAAGAGAAACCACTCAACAAATCAGATGTAATAATACATAATAGTAGGTCCTAGTTTGCAATTTCACAAAAAGTCTGAACTTTGTAAAGAGAACCCATATCGGCAGAAACTTCAAGGACGGCTACTGTTTTTGGTAAAGTGGATGGTGGGTCAAACTGGGCCCATTCCACATGGGTCCTAGAGCCCCAAGGTCGCCCAGGGTCTAGTTTGTAATGCTGGAAAGTGTCACATGACACAACAGTAGAGGAGACTCCAGAAAAAAACTCGTCATATTCAGAAGCTTCATCACGCCTCATGTAGTACAAGAAACTGGATGGTGGGCTAGATGGGACCCACTCCCCATGGGTCCATCACCACTAGGGTAGCCCTAGGTCCCCTTCCAGATGTGGGGACCTCATCTTTGATCAGGTGGTTCGACCAAAACAGATTCTGCAAGTCTTCCGTCTCCTGTGATTTGAATCACTTAGATAGTGGGCCATACAGGGCCCACTCCATATAGGTCCAATACCTTAGTGGTCGACCATGGGTCTACATTCAGATCCATGGTCCTGATCTATCATCAAGTGGACCATGTGGGTCCCATAGCCAGTTTCAAGATTTCTGCACATTGACGACCTGAATCAATGAAGTCTTGGTTTCAGCTTGGATTTTTTACAGATCTTAGGTTGATCAGGGTTGGAATTGCAAACTAAGAACATCATCTACATGTAAAATCAGTTGTTATGAATTCTAGGGCTATCTGATGGTGACTCAAGGCTTCACATCCACATTTACATGTCGACAGGGAGGGGATGACACTGTAGCAGTAAACCCAACTTGGAGAAATCCATTGGATTATCATCTATATCTAAAATCCCGTGATAAAAATCTAGAAATCAAGATATACCATAGCATAAACCAGAAATTTAGAATTATACACAAGTGGATCAGGATTTATACTCATGATAAAATAGAGTAATCAAAATTACACAAGAGCAAACCCATAAATTTAGAACCATACGATTAGATAAGAATCTCTACTCACCTGTTATGGTTGACTATAACTGGTTCTTCCTCCTCCTAATTTCTTCAAGGCTAATACTAAACTAGGCTTTGGGTTGATCAATATATAAAAGCTAGAAGTTAGAATCCTTCCCAAAGACCTCTTTCTAATTTTATTATTTCCTTCTCACATGCCAATCCTATTCCTAACAATACTAGGAGTCTATGGTATAACCAACTCAAGTTCATCTCGAATTCCTCTATTAAACTATGGGTCCCAATAATTCTAAGTAAAATTAAGATAATTAAATATTAAATATCAAAAAATATTATAGCCCTCATACTGGGCCCCGGGGTATTACATACTACCCTCCTTAGAAAATTTGGTCCCCAAATTTAACACCACAAGAGATAGAAATGTACCCGTTACCGCATTGTCGGTTGCTGCCGTTTCTTGTTGATTCATTGCATATACCTGCGCATTCACTTGAGGATTCCCCCCTCGAACATTTTCGGCTCTATACTGATTTTGACCTTGCGGGCGTGCCCGAGGATTTTGTTGATTCCCCTGATGTTGATTCTGCGGATGTCCTTGTCTTGGATTCTGCTGATAACCTTGTTGTCTATTCTGTTGGGGGTACTGATTCTGTTGTGGATATTGGGCCCGTTGCGGATACTGAATTTCTCGGCGCTTTTGCGAACAATCCATGATCTTATGACCTTCCTGTCCGCACTCGAAACAAGTGCTCCATTTCCTGCGACACTGACTTACATCGTGACCCTTCCCACAAAAGTCGCACCGTATGTCACTTTCTATCTTTTGTTTCTTTGATTGGCCAGGATCTCCCAAATGTTCTCTCTTGTTTCCTGATGGCACTAATTGAGTCTCTCGCTTTATGTCTTCTATTGCCTCCTCCGACAGAAAAGCTTTCTTCAGTGCTTCGGCGTAAGTTGTCAGCTCATATAGTTTCACATCTTTCTTAATGTCCGGTCTAAGGCCATTCACAAACCGTTCCATCTTTTCTCCTTCCGTAGCCACTAATGTCTCTGCAAAATGTGACAGTTCCGTGAACTTGAGAGCATACTTGGCTACCGTAAGATTGCCTTGCACTAAAGTTTCAAACTCTCTCCTCTTCTGAGCCCTAATATGATCCGGTATAAACTTCTTTATGAATTCCCGCTTGAAGAAAGTCCAGGTGATCTCTGTTTCTTGTCCACTGAATGACCTCTTAGCCGCTTTCCACCAGTCCTTCGCATCGCCTTCAAGTTTGAATGCTGCAAGTATAGCCTTTTGATGTTCCGAACATCCCATAACCTCGAAGATACCCTCCATATGCTCCACCCATTTATTCGCATCCCAGGGGTTAGTAGTCTCTTCAAAGCATTTGGGGCAGAATTCATTGAATCTCTTGTAAAGAGTATCCCTCTCACGATCCCTGCCCCCAATATTACTGCCTCCGCCTGAGCCATATCTATTATCGCTGTGTCCTTCACCATTCTCACTTTGGCGGGTACGAATAGCAGTGATATGCTCTTGGACCTGCGCATATGCCTTCATAAAATTCTCAAACATCAGACGGGCATATTCTGGCATTTCAACAGGTCCTCCATTCTGATTGAGGTTACCATTATCATTACCACTGTCATTGACCATCCTTTCTCTTTTTCTGCAAAAGGGTAAACATGTATCTTCACAAAAACAACAAAACAATTCTCATCTAAGCAAGTTCTATACCCCACTCTAGCGTCCTCACTGTCAAATCCAAGTTAGCCCAATTAGGCCCAACATGGGCCCAACATGGTGGTATCCAATCTCGTTGGATTTGGTCAATCTGTGTACAAGTTTTCTTCCTTTTAAATAGATTGTAATTAGCTGATTTCTCTCTTTCTTTAATCATAGATTGTAATTAGATTAGATTAGCTATTTTGTAGCCTTTGATAAGGCAACTGTATCCTATTTAATGGGAGAGAAACTCCAATGTACAGACACAGGAAATTAATCCAAAAATCCTTTTTTCATCTCACGTCTGTTATGGTATCAGAGCCTCTCTTGTAAAGGCTATTAGTTTTTCATCTTCTGAAAAACCTCAAGAACTCTATCAGAGAGAAATTCTTCTCTCTCTCGTGTAGCAAACAGATCAGGATCTGTCCTAGTTCAAGAACAAGCAAAGATCTGCAACCTCTTGTAGTCTGATCTCTGTGGCCCACCACAGATCAGCCCAAG
Organism: Litsea cubeba; assembly: GCA_012931725.1. NCBI lineage: Eukaryota > Viridiplantae > Streptophyta > Magnoliopsida > Laurales > Lauraceae > Litsea > Litsea cubeba. The sequence continues at coordinate 10,267,845 of CM022955.1, read as the reverse complement.
TTCATCTGAGACATCTTTCTATCTTGATCAACGGTTGCTTCAGAAGGTTGTGAACGTCTATTTGACTCAGCAAGTAAAATCAGGCAACCAATTAAGGTTCTGGGCACTGTTCTCGTCAGGATCTTGGAGCATCTCATCAGGGGCCCACCTGCGATCATCACCAAATCGTCACTTTCTCTCCAGCCTTGGTCGCCCATCTCTCCTGGTCTTTTTGGAGATTTTTTCAGATTTTTTTACAGATCAGAGGTAGGCTTTCTGATCCATCATGTGATTATTCATTCTTTTGGAATAGTTTTCATCACAGCCACACAAATTCTTGGATTCAGCCTGGATTTTGTTGAAACCTACATTGTTGGAAAGGGATTTTGATCATTGTCTCTAGTCTCTCATCTGATCTTCCATCAGATCTCTGTGTGGACCCCACGAAGGAATCCAGCCAAGAAGTTCTTGGTCGTCTGGACTGTTTTTTGACTGTTTTTTTTTGCAATCTCTTGTGCTGTTCACTTCTGGGCGCCTCTTTGCTGTTTACTTTTGTGTGGAAGCTTTATCTTGCATCTCTGTGGTTTGATTTCTCACTTTCTGGTTCGAGTGCTCTTTAAATGGAGAAGTCAGAAGTTAAATTGATTCAATTTAATGGTAAAAACTATCCTGCATGGGCTTTTCAATTCCAATTATATCTTGAGGCCAAGGAATTATGGGGATTTGTTTCTGGTTCTGACCCAAAGCCTACAGAGGATGATAAAAAGATTTCTACTTGGAATACAAAAGATGCAAAAATAAAAACATGGCTTCTTGGGGCTGTGGAACCTCATCTGATTCTGAACCTCAAACCTTATTCAACCTCCAAGGAGATGTGGGGTTATTTGCAGACAGTCTATCATCAAGAAAATTCTGCACGACAATTTCAACTTGAGTGTGAAATTGCAGAATACAGTCAAGGTACCTTGTCCATTCAGGACTACTATTCTGGTTTCCGTAATTTGTGGGCTGAATACGATGGGATAAAGTATGCATCTGTTCCGAACAATATTCTTAAAACTATTCAAGATCTTCAAGCCTCCAGTCATAGGGACCAGTTTTTGATGAAATTGCGTTCTGAATACGAGACTGTTACATCATCTCTGCTGAGCCGAAGTCCATTACCATCTTTGGATGTTTGTCTGAATGACCTCCTACGAGAAGAGCAACGTATTCGCACAAAAGCCCATCTGGAACAGCAGCACACCGCGACTTATCCTGTTGCATACTCTGCTAAAGGGAACACTCCAGCTCTTCCGATCTCACAGTCTTCTCTGACTCCTCAGACTCGGGATATGAGCAAAGTTCAATGCTACTCTTGCAAAAAATATGGCCACCTTGCCACACAATGCAACCAGAAATTCTGCAATTACTGCAAGAAGAAGGGACACATCATTAGTGAATGTCGCCGCCGTCCTCAAACTCGGACTCCAAATGCCTATACTGCCACGACAGACTATTCTACTGCTGATGCTGCATCCACATCTGTGCCTTCACAGCCTGGTTCATCTTCTCCTGCTCTCACTCCTGAACTAGTTCAACAAATGATTGTCAATGCATTTTCTGCACTTGGCATCACAGGTAAATCTAAAACTCCTTCTTCCATTTGGTATCTTGATCCGGAGCATCAAATCACCTGACTCATTCCAGTGCACAACTGTCTAGTTTGACAAAATATACTGGCAATACTCATGTTCAAACAGCCGATGGCGGACACCTTCCTATCACTGCCATTGGAGATATTTCCAGTATTTTGCCCTTAAAAAATGTTTATCACTGTCCCAATTTAGTTTCAAACCTTCTTTCAGTTGGACAACTCGTTGAAAACAACTGTACCGTTTCATTTTCTTCCTCTGGTTGTGTTGTGCAGGACCAGATGTCAGGGAAGGAGATCGCGAGGGGGCCTAAGCATGGACGCTTATTTTCTCTTGATCTTTCTGCTCCAATTAGGAATAATTCAGCAAATGATTTCTGTTTTTCTGCTCAAAATAATTGTCAATTGTGGCATAGTAGGCTTGGACATCCTAATTTTAAAACCATGTCTCACATGGTTAATTCTGGATTGTTAAACTCAGTAGGTTTTTCTAAATTTCTTTCCTTTGATTGTGCTACATGTAAGATGGGAAAAAGTAAGACTCTTCCTTTTTCTGTCTCTACTTCCAATAGCACTCGGTGTTTTGAGTTAGTTCATAGTGATGTTTGGGGTATTGCTCCTCATTTGTCTCATGCTCATTATAAATATTTTGTGACATTTATTGATGATTATAGTAGATTTACATGGGTCTATTTGTTACATTCTAAAGCTGATGTTTTTAATGTTTTCAAGATGTTTTTAGCATATGTTGAGAATCAATTTTCCACCTGCATAAAAATTTTACGTTCTGATTCGGGAGATGAATATGTGTCTACAGAGTTTCAAACTTTCTTACAACAAAAAGGGATCATTTCTCAAAAAACTTGTCCTTATACCCCTCAGCAAAATGGGGTCGCTGAAAGGAAAAATAGACATCTGCTTGATATTACTCGATCTCTTCTCATTGAATCCTCTGTTCCTACTCGTTTTTGGACAGAAGCTCTTAGCACTGCTGCCCACCTTATAAATCGATTACCATCTTTTTCTTTAGAAAATGAAAGTCCTTTTTATCGATTATACAACACTACACCATCCTATGATGATCTACATGTTTTTGGATCGGTGTGTTTTGTACATTTACCTCCTTCTGAGCGTAACAAACTTACTGCACAATCTGCTAAATGCGCATTTCTAGGATATGCTAGTCATCAAAAGGGGTTTCTTTGTTATGATCCTCACATACGGCGCATTCGTACCTCTCCCAATGTTGTTTTTTTCGAAAATCAATATTTTTTCCAACAACATCTTGATTATGTAGAATCCTCACCTGTTGTTTCTTTCCCTGGTTTTTCGGATAAAACACCATTTGTTAAATTTGATCCTAATTTGGTTTATCAAAGGCGGAGTAAAGCTGCGACCACACATAGTCCCTCTAACGATCCCCAAGCTGCCTCTGGTCCAACTGGAGACGCTCCATTACGCCGTTCATCTCGGATTTCAGTACCTCCAACTCGTTATGGATTTACCCACACTTCCTTAATGGCCACCATGTCTTCTACTTCTATTCCAAACTCATATTCCCAGGCTGTGCAGCATGAGTGTTGGAATAACGCTATGCAGGATGAATTGGATGCTCTGGCGCAAAATCATACATGGGATGTGGTTCCGTGTCCTTCTTCTGTTAAGCCAATAGGTTGCAAGTGGATATATTCTATCAAGCTTAAACCTGATGGGACTTTGGCTAGGTATAAGGCGCGTCTTGTCGCTCTGGGTAATCGGCAGGAATATGGTATTGATTATGAAGAGACTTTTGCTCCTGTAGCAAAAATGACAACTGTTAGGACTATTCTTGCCATTGCAGCATCTCAATGCTGGCCTCTATACCAGATGGATGTCAAGAATGCCTTTCTTCATGGTGATCTCAAAGAAGATGTTTACATGCGCCTTCCTCAGGGAGTTTCCTCTATCATCCCGGGTGCTGTTGCCAAACTGCGACGTTCTCTTTATGGCCTAAAACAAGCCCCCCGGGCATGGTTTGAAAAATTCCAAAATGCTCTTGGCCAATTGGGGTTTCTTCCTAGTCCATACGATCCATCCATGTTCCTTCATCATGCTTCTACAGGGATTACTATTCTTCTTGTTTATGTGGATGACATCATCATTACTGGTACTGATGCACATATGATTCAACAGCTTCAGGCCTCTCTTCATGAATCTTTCCACATGAAAGATCTTGGCCCTCTACACTATTTTTTAGGTCTTGAAGTTCATCAATCCGCAAAAGGCATCGTACTTCATCAACATAAATATGCTCTTGAATTAATTGAAATGGCTGGACTTCAAGGATCTGCTCCCGTCGATACTCCAGTAGAAGTCAATGTTAAACTTCAGCAAGACAGTGGTGATCCTCTCTCTGATCCCACTCTATATCGTCGCCTCGTTGGCAGCTTGATCTACTTGACGATAACTCGTCCTGATATCTCTTATGCAGTCAATTTAGTCAGTCAATTCATGACTGATCCTCGACATCTTCATTTGGCTGCAGTCCGACGGATTATCAAATATCTAATTCGGACACCTACCCGTGGCTTATTTTATCCAGCCAACAACTCCCTGACACTCAAAGCATACTCAGATGCTGATTGGGCTGGTTGTCAGGACACTCGTCGTTCTACCACAGGATGGTGCATGTATTTGGGCGATAGCTTGGTTTCGTGGAAATGTAAGAAACAAGACAAGGTCTCCAAATCTTCCACCGAAGCTGAGTATCGTGCCATGTCTGCTGCCTGTTCCGAAATTCTCTGGCTTCGCGGGTTACTTTCCGATCTCGGATTTCCTGCTCATAGTGCCACACCACTCTATGCAGACAATACTAGTGCAATTCGTATTACTGCTAATCCAGTTTTCCACGAACGCACTAAACACATTGAGATTGATTGCCATTTTATACGGGATGAATACAAGCGTGACGTGATTAGCCTTCCTCACATCCCTTCTGATCTTCAAAATGCAGATATCCTCACAAAGGGACTTCCGCGACCTCGACATCAGTTCTTGGTTAGCAAATTGATGCTTGTGGATTCCCCAGCATCAATTTGAGGGGGGGTGTCAAATCCAAGTTAGCCCAATTAGGCCCAACATGGGCCCAACATGGTGGTATCCAATCTCGTTGGATTTGGTCAATCTGTGTACAAGTTTTCTTCCTTTTAAATAGATTGTAATTAGCTGATTTCTCTCTTTCTTTAATCATAGATTGTAATTAGATTAGATTAGCTATTTTGTAGCCTTTGATAAGGCAACTGTATCCTATTTAATGGGAGAGAAACTCCAATGTACAGACACAGGAAATTAATCCAAAAATCCTTTTTTCATCTCACGTCTGTTACTCACCACGTATCCTAGGGTTGCTAATTATTTTAATTGCCCAGATCTTATGCTCTGATACCACTTTGTAACGACCCGGAATCCGGGGCCCTTCGAATTCCGTGCCGAGACTCGTAAGCATCACACACATAGGTTAAATCAAAGATCACATAAAGATTCAGGCATTTACCAGCTTAAGCAAACTTGTATTAAAAATCCAAATCTAATAGACATTGACGAATAAAATAAAATAATTGCAATGTCTTCCAAATGAAATACTCTAAACAATCTAATAAATCTATTTCTTCTCCATCTATGTGGCTTCGACGCTCAAGTACGCATCCCAAAGTCTATCTCCCGGTCATTACGGTTTTCCTGAGTTGCTAAGTTCTGGTTACCTGGATTAGGGCAAATCCACAAAATATCAGTACAACTGAGTGAATAGATATTCTAATCTATTTGTGCATTTAAACATACGCTTAGATAAGATTACACAACAAATTAAAATAACATCAAAAGTCTCATTCAAGCCAAGGTTGGAATCGGGTCAAACAAACGACAACCTCCTAGCCACCTGTTAGCACCAGCCCAAAAACCGACCCCAAGGTCCAAAATAAATCCGACCACAAAGGTCCAAAACCATCGACCACCAAGGTCCATCGTATACATGTATACCGGTCACCATCACCCTATTTTTGGGAAAGAGAGAAGAAAGAAGAGAGATGCATTTCGCGGCCTTCGAAAAAACAATAATGCGAAAGCCATCATAGTAGCCTTGAGAGGAGACTTATATCCGCCTGAATCTAGGAAAGTTGAAATATTTGAGGGAGAATTTTGTTATACGACATTGCTGTGGAACATTTGGAAGATTGATTTAATGTATACACTTGCACTAGGGACATGGTTTTGGTAAGATTTTTGAGAAGTTTTTGAAAATAGAAACGTGAACCGGATTTTGAAGTCTCTAAAGTTTTGATTATTCGGGAATTCGAAGATATCCGATTTGAAACGATCTTCTTTTGAAAAAATTTCCCTCATTTTTTCTTTTCTTTTTAGGGTAATTGAATTTTATGGGTATATTCACTACAAACCCTCACGAGGGACAACTCATCCACCAGGGGGAGCCAAGGGGTTTAAGGGCTTGCGGCATATGCTAAATGCAGTCGAGAGTGGCAGCGAAAGTGGCGTCATTGTAGTCATTTTTAGTCATTTAGTTTGTTTTGTTGCATTTGCATTAGTTAGGATACGTTAACTCTCTACTCTAGACCGCATATTTTGCTAAGGGACTAGCAAAAAGCTGGTTGAGGGGTGTGATAAGTCCACAAAATTAGCACATACAATCATCATTTCATGAAAATTAGTGGACTCTATTAGGTCAATTCACATGCAATTGAATAAAATTTCATGCATTTGTGCATTAAATTGGAAATTAAGTCAAAATGAGTCAAATTTGGTTCAATTACATGATTTTCATGAAATTAGGGTTTTGGGCCACTTGATCATCCCACCAATTAGACTTTTTGATTTTCAAACATGCATTGATCTCTTGCATCATCCTATCTAAGCACATTGAAAAATCAGTTGGGTCCAATGCATGATATTCCTTAGTCTCACACAATTAATTTCAATTGTTCTCTTTGTTTTGTAGGAGACAATTCCAAAGAAGGGGGCCCACATTGGAGAGAAATATAGGAGAGAGAAGAAAAAAATAAAGGAAGTAGGGACCACACCATCCTTGGGCGTGAATCCCTATGCATGCCCAAGGTGGGGTCCCACTTGCTAGTTACAAATTTCCGAAGTTTTTGAGAAATCTCTCTTTTGGGCTTCTAAGATTTGAGACACTCTCTTTTGGGCTTCCAAGATTTGGGCTTCAAGAGAGAGATGTGTTCGACTAGGACAGAAGATCCAAGAGAAGTTTGAGAAATTTTGAATTAAAGGAAGATGAGACCTAAGCCAACTAGGAGATGAAGACCAAGAGAGAAATATAAGAAGGAAAGCTAAGAGATGAAGCCAAAGGATTGTTGGACGTCCAAGGGGGGTCCCACTCAGCCCTTCGACGTCCCGCACGTAGGCACAAAGAGTTCTCTCTCTCTCATACCATTTGAATTTTCTAGAAGATTTTTCTTTTGGCAATCTAAAAGATGTTTTTGAGAAGACCAAGATAAGATGAAGAGTCCAAGAATGATCCTCTCCCAATCCAAGTCTCCTCGAACTTCAAGTTAATGCTGAGGATAAAGGAGGAAACTTGGACTACAAGTCAAGCCACAGAGTCCAAGTAGGAGACAAGTCTCTCACCAAAGAGAAGTTCAAAATAATATAAAAGGGCCCGCCCCCATGGGACGTCCCCTATGCCACTCTTCCTCTCTCCTCCACGCCCCCCCTCCCCCTCTCTCTCTCTCTCTCTCTCTCTCTCTCTCTCTCTCTCTCTCTCTCTCCCCCCTTAGTGTTGATCAAGTTATTCACGAGATGATGTGTTCCGCAAGACGAATGCTCCCTTGACTTGGTTTTTCGTGTAACTCTAGTAGGTGAGTCAACTTAGTTTTCATTTTTCATACTCTTGTTCATGTAATCTTAGAGATGCTCAAGGAATAAATTAAGATTTTTAAGTTGCATTAATTGATTTTAATGGATCAATACAATTTGTTTGCATAGGGTGACAGACTATGTTTGGTGTTGTATTTCTGATTTAGCTTGTTGTCCCTAAGCATGGAGTTTGAGTATTGGAAATTGGAAATCTAAAGCCCAAATTCTCTTTTATTTTATTAATTCTGATTTTTTCTATTTTTATTATATTGATGGTCTAACGTTTCTTCTGTTTTGCAGTCGTTAGTATTAGCATAGTCTGAGATATTTTAGATTAAGTTATTTATTGAAGTTTGTAATATTTATGGGATGTAATATTCAAGTTCAAGTTCTACCCTAACTAGAACTACCCTAAATAGAACCTTCCCAGATGCTAGTGGTTAGGTGTGTGCTGACCCTACGGGAGGATGAAGATTGGCGACGAAAAACCATCTTCCACACTTACTTGAAGTGTAATGAGAGGAGTTGTAAACTCATCATTGATAATGGAAGTTGTACCAATGCAGTTTGTTCTGGTACTGTCACTCATTAGGGTTGAAAGTTGCACCGCATCCTAGGCCCTACCGTGTCTCTTGGGTAGACTCGACATCTATCCCCGTCACCCAAAGGTGTTTGGTTCCACTTCAACTCTCCTACAAGGACCAACTATGGTGTGACATTGTTCCCATGCACGTGGGCCCCATCATTCTAGGAAGGCCGTGGTTGTATGTATGCTCTTGATGTTACCGATTTTGGTAAATCAGACATTTGCATTTTCAATTTTGAGGGGAGGAAAGTGAAACTTCACCCACTTCATCCTAAGGACAACAATGATGAAAAGAAAATGATTGATACCGTGTCTAGTAACAAGGCTAAGAACCCTAACTTGGAGCCTAGTGAAAAGGGAAAGGACCAAAAGGAGAAAATGTCATGTCCAAAGGGATTCACATTTTTGAGTGCCTCGGAATTTGAGCGGGAAGTTTAGAACACCCTCAAAAGTGTCCAGATACATGAACCGGCCATGTTTGCTTTGGTGACTAAAGTAGTCACCGATGACAAGGCCGTAGAGGTTCCACATGAGACGGAGCTAATCGTAGAGGTTCCACATGAGACGGAGCTAATCGTGCAAGAATTTCAGGATGTCTTTCCCAAAGATTTACCAAATGAGCTCCCACCTTTGCATGACATGCAGCATGCTATTGACTTGGTCCCCGGAGCAACCTTGCCTAACTTGCCCCATTCCCACTGAACATGCTGAATTGAAAAGGCAAGTTGACGAGCTTCTAGAAAAGGGGTTTATCCAAGAGAGCATGAGCATGTGCGCAGTCCCCGCACTCCCCAAGAAAGGATGGATCATGGAGGATGTGCATAAATAGCAGAGCGATAAACAAGATCACCGTCCATTATTGATTTCCTATACTGAGACTCGATGACATGCTGGACATGATGGCTGGTGCCCAAATCTTTTCAAAGATTGATCTCAAAAGTGGGTACTAACAAATTCGTATCCGGCCTAGTGATAGGTGGAAAACCTCCTTCAAGACGAAGGATAGTTTGTATGAGTGGCTGGTCATGCCCTTTGGTTTGTCAAATGCACCCAGCACATTTATAAGGGTTATGATGCAGATGTTGCAGCCATTCATAGGCAAGTTCCTGGTCGTTTACTTTGATGACATTCTCATCAACAGTAGTACCAGAGAGCAGCACATAGGCCATTTGAGAGAGGTTTGCTTGACCCTGAGGGGAGAGAAATTGTACGCGAACATCAAGAAATGCACCTTCTTGTCTTCACAAGTTTTCTTGGGATTTGTCATTTCCGCGGAAGGGATGTCTCCAGACCCTGAAAAGGTCAAGGCCATTGCAGAATGGCAGGAACCACGGAACATTCATGAGGTGCGCAGTTTCCATGGACTTGCCACCTTCTATAGGCGGTTCACCCGAAACTTCAACACAATAATGCCTCCAATTACCGACTGCATGAAGAAGGGTGAATTTACTTGGAGCCCTGCAGCCACCAAAGCATTTCAGGAAATTAAGAAAAAAAATGATGGAAGCACCCGCTATGCGACTTCCCGATTTTTCTTAAAGTTTTTGTGGCGGCATGCGTCGCGTCTGGCGTCAGCATCAGAGGAGTCCTAAGCCAAGGACATCTTGTCGCCTATTTCAGTGAAAAACTGAAAGCGGACCGATAGAAATACTCCGTGTATGAGAAGGAATTCTACGTGGTAGTGCAAGCACTCAAGCATTGGAGACATTACTTGCTACTGTGTGAGTTTTTCATGTCTTCAGACCACGAGACTCTAAAGTACATGCAATCGTAGGCCAAGATGAGATCAAAGCATGCGAAATGGATCGAGGAATTACAAGAGTTCTCATTCGTGCTTAAGCACAAGCCCGGGGCTGAGAACAAGGTTACAGACACCTTGAGACGCAAGGTTGCATTGCTACACTCCAAAAGTGTTAGTGTGATCGGCTTTGAGCGCTTATCGAAAGCATATCCTACATGTCTTGATTTTGAGGAAATCTATAAAATGCTTTCAGATAATCCTTTCAGAAAAAAAATGATGGAAGCACCCGTTATGCGACTTCCCGATTTTTCTTAAAGTTTTTGAGGTGGCATACGACGTGTCAGGCGTCGGCATCAGAGGAGTCCTAAGCCAAGGACATCCTGTCGCCTATTTCAGTGAAAAGCTGAAAACGGACCGATAGAAATACTCCGTGTATGAGAAGGAATTCTATGCGATAGTGCAAGCACTCAAGCATTGGAGACATTACTTGCTACCGTGTGAGTTTGTCATGTACTCAGACCATGAGGCTTTGAAGTACATTCAATCCTAGGCCAAGATGAGATCAAAGCATGCGAAATGGATCGAGGAATTACAAGAGTTCTCATTCGTGCTTAAGCACAAGCCCGGGGCTGAGAACAAGGCTGCAGACGCCTTGAGCCGCAAGGTTGCATTGCTACACTCCAAGAGTGTTAGTGTGATCGGGTTTGAGCGCTTATCAAAAGCATATCCTATATGTCTTGATTTTGAGGAAATCTATAAATGCTTTCAGATAATCCTTTGCACAGCACACAAGGATTTTTGCTCAAAGATGGTTTCCTTTTGAAAGGAAACAGGTTGTGCATTCGCTGAACGTCACTTAGTGATTTTCTAGTGTGGGAAATGCATGCGGGAGGAATCGTGGGCCATTTTGGTCACGATAAAACCATTGCCCTCATGGAGGATCGATTTTATTGGCCAACTCTCACACAAGATGTTGCCAAAATTATAGGACAATGTAGAACATGTCAACTTGCAAAGCAACGCAAGCAAAATACAGGGTTGTATACTTCGTTGGCGGTGTCACATGCACCATGGCAGGATGTTAGTATGGATTTCGCGTTGGGCCTCCTGAAAACTCTGCGAAAACACAATTCCATACTGGTCGTAGTGGACCACTTTTCAAAGATGGCCCACTTCATTCCTTGTTCGAAGACCTCAGATGCATCTCATGTTGCATGTCTTTTCTTTGATGAGGTAGTTCGATTTCATGAGCTTCCATCTACCATTGTGTCTGATCAAGATGTAAAATTCGCGGGTTACTTTTGGCAGATACTTTTGGTGCTCATGGGAACTAAGCTTCGTTTTCTTCGGCCTATCACCCCCAAACTGATGGTCAAACTGAGGTTGTGAACATGAGCCTAGGAAACCTTCTCAGGTGCTTGGTAAGGGAGCACATCAAAGCATGGGATACGATGTTACCGACCGCTAAATTTGCATACAATAGTTCGGTCCATAGGTCCATTGGCATGAGTCCATTTGAAGCTATGTCAGGATACAAACCTAGGATGCCGGTAGATCTCATTCCCATTACTTCACTGCATCGATCATCTACATCAGCTGAATCATTTGCACAACACATGCTTGCACTGCACGATAAGATCAAACGAAGGATTAATATGCACAATGAATCTTATAAAATGGCTATTAATGCGCATTGTCGCCATATCGAATTCAACATCGGTGACTATGTAATGGTTCGTATAAGACCAGAACGGTTCCCTCAAGATAAGAAAGCAGTTTCCCCACCACCAGAATCAAGTCCTTGTTGCATAATTTTAAAGACTTGATTCCAGTAGATCTTCCAAAAGAGCTACCTCCTATAAGGAACATTCAGCATGCTATTGATCTAGTCCCCAGTTGCTCACTTCCAAATTTACATGCTTATCGCATGAGCCCAAAGAACATGCAGAATTGAGAAGACAAGTTGAAAAAATCCTCCAGAAGGGTTGCATTCGCAAAAGCATGAGTCCTTGTGCTGCACCTGCCTTCCTAACGCCTAAGAAAGATGGTTCTTGGCGAATGTGTCGACAACCAAGCAATCAACAAGATCACCATTAAGTATTAGTTTCCAATACCTCACGTGGATGATATGCTTTATATGATGCCTGGATCATCAATCTTCTCAAAGATTGATCTTAGAAGCGGATATCACCAAATTCGTAATCAACCAGGAGATGAATGGAATACAACATTCAAGACTAAAGATGGATTGTACGAATGGTTGGTCATGCCGTTCAGATTATCCAACGCTCCTGGCACTTTTATGAGGTGATGACACAGCTTCTACGGCCCTTCCTTAGCAAATTTTTCGTCGTGTATTTCGACGACATATTGATTTTCAGCAAATCAAAGGAGGCACATCTTGATCATCTAAGGTATGTGATGTGTGCACTACGCAAAGCAAAATCTTACATTAATTTAAAAAAGTGTACATTCTTGAGTTCCAAAGCTATTTTTTTGGGATTTGGTGTGTTGGCCCAAGGAGTAGAAGCTGATCTGCAAAAGATCAAACCAAACATAGATTGGCTACTTCCTAAAACTATCCATGAAGTATGGAGTTTTCATGGATAGGTCACTTTTTATAGGAGATTTATTCGCAATTTTAACACCATTATGACTCCTATAACTGATTGCATGAAGAAGAGAGACTTCAATTGGACCAAGGCAACTACTCGGGCATTTGAACAAACCCAACACAAATAGATCAAGGCACCTATTTCAAAACTCCTAGACTTTAACAAGGCCTTTGAAGTCAGCTGTGATGCTTCACAAGAAGGTATTAGAGGCTTCTTAAGTCAAAATGGACATCCAGTTGCCTACTTTAGTGAAAAGTTGAATGAATCCTGCAAAAAGTATTCGCCATATGACCTGGAAATTTATGCAGTAGTACAAGTTCTTCATCATTGGCGTCACTATTTGATTGGAAAGGAATTTGTGTTGTACTCTAATCATCAAGCTTTGCAACATATGAAATCACAGAAGAAGATGAGCTTCAACCGTGTCAAATGGAGTGCATATCTACTAGAATTCACTTTTGTTTTGCATCATAAGTCAGGCACGAAAACTAGGGTAGCAAACTAGGCACGTTCAGAGGGATATCAAGTATTCCAATGAAATAAGATGGATTCCCAATTTGAATACTCCCTAAAACAATAACTGAATTAATCCACATGAATCGTTTGATGAAATGCCATGCACCAAATAACTCTTCAGAGGGATATCAAGTATTCCAATGAAATAAGATGGATTCCCAATTTGAATACTCTCTAAAACAATAACTGAATTAATCCACATGAATCGTTTGATGAAATGCCATGCACCAAATAACTCCCTTATTGACTACATGAGTAAAGGATTGTTCAGAACATGCATTTAGTAATCACATGCTGTAACCAGTGGTACTTATAAGATTGAAATTTGAAACTAACAGGTGATATGAGCAATCTTACATAAGCATGTACCGATTTCATATCGGAGTGGGGCGTAGACAAACCCAGCATTGTGTGGGACTGTTCTTATAACCATGACATGATTGAATATTGTAGTATTGCACACCACAACACAGGAAGATTTATAACTAGCAATATTGACCAACTCATGAATTCTAAGGAAATTAAGATTGGAGGGATCTATACCGCTAGCCGGTACGGGGTGATGTTGCCGTACTATAGTCACTGTTGATGAGTACTCATACTCGAACACGTGTTGGTCGCTCGTGTGGATCTTGACTGATTGGGCCCTATGTGGGTGTGGGAGTGATAAGGTGGGTCCAAGGGATCATGATGTTATTCCACCCTCATGGGAATGCTTGCTGTTATTCCTCCCTCGAGGGAGCGCTTGTATCCTATTCTTCCCCCATTAGGGGAGCGCTTCCCCCATTAGGGGAGCGCTTGATTCGACCAGTGCGATGGTGCGGATAGGGACTCAATGAATGAGACCAAATAATGATGGACGACACAAGACACCCTCATAAATGATACATGCACTTGTACTCATTCACATCTCATGCATGTTATTGGAATCCATGTATTGTTTATTTTGAATTGTTGTTATTTATGGTTTGATTTAGAAATTATGCTCACCAGTTGTACTGACAAGTGGTTCGCCCCACTTCAGGTAACGACAACGTAGGGGAGCAAGAGTACAACGATCAGCCATCAGATATCAGCATGCGTGGCTGAAAGAGTGGATGTCATCTCTAATTTAGTAGCAGGGATTAGCCCAATTTAATTGATCATTTTATTATATTGAGTTTAGACATTGATTTGCGTAGGGGATTTTACATTTAATGGACATTTTGATGTTTCTTTGAGGATTTGATCTATGTAATGAAACTTTAATTATTAGGATAATTGCCTAATTCCTATCATTGTTATGGTTTTGACTTATGATTGCGTTTATGATGCATAAAAGTAGTAGTGATTTGGGAATCTGAAGAGCTCCAGATTCTGGGTCGTTACAGGTTAAGTTAAATACCTTTTTCCGGATGATTTCTGAGAAATCTAACTCTCTGACAGACAGGAGTAGGCCTCACTGTCAATCCCCACGAGTGGAAAAGTTATTCATCCACGATAGTCCCAACTCAGTCAAGATTTCTCTTGGATCGGATTTCAACTTGATAAGTACTAGTCCAGCATTCTTAAAATGAAGTGTTTTTTGCCACTTTAATCATTTAATAGGATTGTTATTCAATTTTTTTTAACTTATGTAACATCTGTCACTGTTGCAACACAATATCTCAAAAGGTAATTCTTCGCTTGTAAATTTAACATAAATACTACAGAAGCAGGTAGATAAAAAGTCATAGAAATCTATCAGTAGCAACAATAAACCTTTGACAACTCCAAAGCATGCAAGATCTTCCTCTGCAGATTCTCAACCTCTAAAAGTCGGCCCGATTTTAGTAAAATCTGTATCGAAATAAAAGAACAAGCTTCAATAATGCCAGGTCTGAAATTACAATTAGTCTTTTTAAATGAAGAAACAAAATATTTTATAGATAAATGTCTGTCACTCGTCCTCCTGAGTGGTCAGCATCTCTAGCAGATACATTTACTTAACATTCAATTATATAGATCTTCCAAAACACTACCATTACATTGACGAATGAGCCTCCAGAATAGAAACCCTTGAAACCTTAAAGGCTTCATCATAAAAAAAAAAAAAATTTAAAATAAATAAAAATAAGTAAGACACTTTGTGGCATTCCTCTACTAGATGTAACTGTGCATACACGTGCTCACACGCAGCACACATACCCATTCGTTTGTCATTCTGTAGCAAACCAAAAAAGGCCTTAGGAGAGGTCTAAAGAAAGACATTAGACTGTGGAGCAACAGAGAGCATGTCCTTAAATAGGATCTAGTGGAAAGTAAGAATTCGAAAGGAGGCCCCGTCTAACATGGAGATTTGACAATTGAGGTAAGATAACTGATGCTTAATGAATATTAGTTAGATATGTCATCATAGATCATTCTATGACCCACCTGTGAGCATCCTATATCTGGGGTTTCCAATTTGGGCCATCTTGAAGAATCTATGCCCTCAAAGGATTCGTGTGTGGAAGATTATAAAGATTCAAATTTGCCGTTGAAGATCTACAGTTCCAGTGAATCATCATTATCAAGGTGTTCTGCTGTGGGGCCCACTTAGGTGATCAAATCAACTCAAATTCTTCACGATTTCGCCCATCCCGATTTATGTTGGATTATTATTATTATTATTATTTGGAATTTTTGGGCTACAAGAGGGATGTCATTTACTGGTTGTACAAGTTTGGCAGTTTCATATATAGAGTTTCATCAAATCTGTTGAAATCTCTTATTTTAATTCCCAAATTCAGAAAAATCATTTGATTGAAGTTGATTAAAGTACTCTTCATCAATACTTGAAGATTTATCAACCATTAATTTAGTTTTGAAACATTTCATTGAGAATATTCAGAAATATTTGTGGTCATCTGTCTGGACCATTATTTTCTATGTTTTTTTTTTTTTTTTTTTTTTTTTTTTTTTTTTTTTTTTTTTTATTGAATACAGTTTTTGAGTAAGAACAATGATCTTATGGCTAAAACCTCTAAAACTGCCCATTCAATTTAATGGGAACTATTCCTCATGAGAATTCAGCGCCGCATGTTTATCGAAGCGAAGGAACCATGGGATCATATTGAGGGCACAACTATGAAACCTACAGATGACACTAAATTGGCTCATTAGGAAACCCGATTAATTGTATCCTTAGCTCTGTAGATCCACAGATTGTTCTTAATTTGCATCCCTATAAGACAGTGAAAGGCATGTGTGACTACATGAAAACGGTAGACTCTTTTCTCTAAGCAATTCAACACCTCTCCAGGATAAATCTTTGCCTTCTTAACATTATTTTGCTTTCAATAAAGTGTGTCAATTGTGGCATAACAAATTAGGGAATTCCAATGCCAAGAACTTATTATTGATGTTGAACTCAGGGTTGTTATCAAATAAATCTCATCTTATTATTCAAGATGTTTTTTTTCTTTATTTGATAGATAGTTGTAAAACCGGAAAAAGCAAAATTCTGCCTTTCCCTATACACACTACAATCACAGCTAGTTGTTTTGACTTAGTTCATATTGATGTTTGAGGGACTGTACAAGTTCTTTCAGATTCACATCACAAATACTTGTCACATTTATTCATGATTACAGTCGTTGTACATGGCTGAACCTTTTGCATTACAGATATATTTTTTTATGCTCTTTTGCCTCTTGTTGAAAATCAATTTTCAAAAAGCATCAAAACTCTCTAGTCGGATTGAAGAGGTGGATATATTTCTCCAAAATTTTAAGATTTTCTCCAAAATAAAGTATCATATCTCAAAGAACTTGTCCCTATGCTCCTCAACAAAATGGGGTTGCAGAAAGAGAAAATCGACATCTTTTGGATGTAATCAGAAACTTACTTCTCGAATCTTCAATTCCGTCTATTTTACAGTAGAAATTATGTCCACTGCTCCACTTTTTCTTTCCTCTATAAAACTCCAACATCAATAATAGACTTCGTGGACATCATCTTAGCTATGAAGGATGAAAGAAGCGATGCCCGCCACCGAAACACTATGTAGCAGTGCGATTTGAAAAAAAAAAAACCATAAAAATCTGAAAAAATTCCAGAAAATCCAGAATATTGGAAAATGATAGAAAATGTGTTTTTGTTTGCAAAAGTAACTAAGATAAGGGGGCGCAGCAGTCCCTCATTGTATGAGTTCTTGTATCACTGTATGAATATAAGATAATAGTAATGATCATTTGTTTTCACATGCATGGATGAAAAAAATCGGCCGCTGCTACACTATATGCTATTTATCGGCGCTCACATCCGTAGCGGCCCGTAGTGGCCGATACACACCGATACGTTACGTATCGGCCGCTACAAGCAATGAAATTAAAAAAAAAAAAAATACAGTGGTAGATGAAGAAAGGGAGGAATAAAGAAAAAAAAAAAGCAGCTGCATAAACGTACCTGGAAGTAACAGCAGCACCACCAAAGCAACATCACGCAGCACCAACGGAGCAGCAGGAGCCAATGGAGCAGCAGCAACAGCCGCCGGGCAGCACCGTCTCCTCCTCCTCTTTTTCCTTTTTCTTTTCTTTCTTCGTCTTTTCCTTTCCCCTCTTCTCTATCTTTTTCGATCGTTCTGTTTTAGGGAAAAAAAGAAGGGCAATAAAAGCCCCTTCTTTTCATCCCTCCTATATTTCACTAGTAGGGTAAACAATGGGCCCCACATTGGGCCCACCTTATGATAGGTATTAATAAAGATTAAATGGGCTCCACAGTGGCCCACCTTATGAAAGTTATAAATAAAAATCAAATGGGCCCCTCAGAAAAAATAAAGTTGAAGCACCCACAATAACTTCCATTACTGGGCTCCACAATGAGTCCCAACTATTAAAATAAAAAAAAAATCATGGCTTACCCAAATAAATAAAAATTTGGGACTTAGCCAAATTTTACTCTAATTAGAAATGGAGCCCAATCAAATTTCACTCTAACTGGAAATAGAGCCATAACCAACTTTCACACTAATTGAAAATAAAGTTTAATCAAATTTCACACTAATTGAAGATAGGCTCTAGCAAAATTTTACTCTAATAGGAAATATGGCTCAACCAAATTTCATTTTAATAGGAATAGAACCCTAACCAAATTACACCATAATAGGAAATAGTGGCCCAACCTAATTTTACTCTAATAGGAAATAGGGCCCTGATCAAATTTTTCTTTAACAGAATATTTTAAACTATGATGCCCGGATATGGCAAGGACACGTGATGGACACGGCAAGGACACGTGATGGAGACGGCAAGGACACAGACTTTACACATAAAAAATGAAGTATCGGATACGATACGATACGATACGTTGCCCATTTTGAAGTATCCGTGCATCATAGATTTTTAAAATTATATGTATACATTTCAAAATACAACTAAAAAAATGAGATATTCTAAGCAACAATGGTGATAATATTTTGATGACGATTACAAACATGAATACATGTGAAAAAAACAATTATCATTATTATTATTTTCTATTCAAACAGCGATACATGACCTCATACAATGAGGGGGACGTAAGTTACTTTAGCAAGAAAACTACATTTTCTATCATTTTCCAGTATTCTGGATTTTTTGAAATTTTCAGATTTTTTTGATGATTTTTTTAAATCGCACTGCTACGCTATGTAGTACCCGCTTCGTAGCGTTTTAGCGGTGGGCCGCTACTGCTATTTTCAACCTTGTTCACATGTATTCATATTGCTTAGTTATTATGCTAACTTACAAACTAGTGATTATTATGCTAACTTAGAAGCTAATGAACCGCTCATAAAAAAAAAAAAAACTATGTCATGAAGACAAGACTCAAGGTTTAAGACTTAAGAGTTAGGTCTTAGGAATTCAATAACAAACAATAAACAATTAATAATCAGTACTCAACAGTCAGCAACAAATGTGGAATGAAGTAATTGTCAATCAGGTCCATTCGTGTAGACCCAGTTAGGCCCAATTGATGTAATTTAGCACATGTGTACATACTATATTAGTTAGCTAAGATTTAGTATCTCAGATTGTATTTAGGCATAATTGATACTGTAAACTGGGCAACCAGCCCATAGATAATGGGAAGGCAGTCAACCCTAAGAGGGCACATTATTCACCAAATATTTCTCTTCTTTCCCCGGTTTGCACGAAGCTCTCGCCACTGCAGTATATCTCATTAACAGTCTTCCCTCACCTACCATTGCTCAATTAACACCGCATTTTAAATTGTTTGGTCACCATCCTGTGTTTGATCATCTACATACCTTTGGCTGTGTTTGCTTCGTTCATCTACCTCCCACAGAGCGAACGAAATTAACGGTGCAATCTCGCCAGTGTGCATTTTTGGGGTATGCCACTAATCAAAAAGGTTTTGTTTGTTATGATCATATTGTCTGTCGCATCAGGGTTTCTCACAATGTTTTTTTCTTTGAAAATCAGTATTTTTTCCAAACTCACTTGGATTGTCCTCATCCATCTTCCCTTACTTGGTCTCTCAGATAAAACAACTGTTGCTAGGTCTAATCCTGATTTTTTGTATCACCGACGGGAAAAACCTACCACTGCAGATGACCATCCTCCTGATCCTCTGCCAGCAAATGTTTCCACACCTACTCATACCTTGCGTAGCTCCTCCAGAACTGCTCGACCTCGTGAGCGGTATGGATTTACCCATGCTTCCTTGATGACAACCCTATCCTCTGTTTTTATCCCAAGTTCTTATTTGCAGGTTGTGCAACATGATTGTTGGAACCAGGCCATGAAGGAGGAATTTGATGCGTTGGCTCAGAATCACACCTGGGATAGTTAGACTATATGGTCTCAATCCAGTGGATGATGTAATAAATTGATTTATTTCTTTATTTACTAATATAATCATACTTTTATTTCATGAGATGAATGGTTTTATTCCCTGCTTGCACATAACCAATATGAATGACATGATGGTTCATGAGATGAACCAGAGCCTACAAGTATATTAGATGTCATACATGTGTGGATGAGATCCACATGCAGAAGACATAGGTCACAAATCTTATACTTAAATTGATTCACAACCGTTGTTGAGATTAGGCATCTCATCTGACAAGGTTGCAACATTATGATCACTATGAGATAGTGTGATTTATCTCAATCATCGGAGTGTAGGATTCTGGATCATTGTGCTAGTACATTGGATGTATTGAAGGACCATGAGATGCACCTTATGAAACACTGTCTTTACTTTAAAGTCTGCTCTCAAAATTCTCTAGCAATAGGCTCTTAATCATGAGACATTAGTGAACTCAAGTTTCTATCTATTCATTTGCTTTGAGTCACCAATGAGTGAGGCCAACTGTAGGTCAACACCTCGGTGTCTTGGGTACGTGGTAGTAGGACCGTGAGAACATTCAATGGTCAAGATGGAATCTATCCTCATTATCCCCTTGTGCCAATTAATGTATTTATCATTGGTAAGTGCGCACTCATCTCAATTAAGAGTTAATTGGATGGTACTGATCACTGTGATTGATTGGGTCTCAATGATAATAAGATGTAAATCTAAATTGGTTGGACATGTCCAATTGATCCATGGATATAGATGGAGGGGCCTACTTATGGTCATGGGGAAGTTTAGGGTCTTCTTGTAATTAATTCCTAAGACTGGAGTACAGTGGCATTTATGTAGTGGAGTTATTTGCAATCAACTATAGGCCCAGATTGCACATGAGATGTGGGGTCAGGGTGTCCCAATTGGAGCTAGCTTTCCATGGAATCCGTAGTGGTCCCCACGCTAGCCCAATTATTAGATCATTACTAATTCTACTTGAACTCAAGAGGAAAGGAAATAGAAAGTTACTAATTATTATGGAAGTGAGACTTCTAATAATAATTAGAAAGGAGCAAGTTACTAATTGTTATGGAAGTGAGACTTATAATAATTAGAAAGGAGCAAGTTACTAATTGTTATGGAAGTGGGACTTCTAATAAGAATTAGTAAGTAGGAGGAGGTTGTTCAAGCTATAAATAGGGGAGACCCCTTGGACGTCCAACACACTATTCCCTTTGGAATTCACGCCCAAAGCAAGAGTTGCTCATCTCCCTCTCCTCTCTCTTCTAGTTTCTCTTCGGGTTTCCCTTTGAGGTTCTAGTTGGTTTTTCTTTTGGAGATTCCACCATTCTCCTTGAGAAAAGAGATTTGAAGAGGGTCATAGCGTGGAAGACAATTGAGTCTTGGAGACCCTAATTTGCTACAAAGAAAAGTTCTTCATCAAGCAAGTTGTCAACTTCTCCATTAGAGCACAACCAAGCTCCCAAGGTATCATCTACTTCCTTGTATGTTGTGGATTTATTGTGGATGCATGGTGACACTAATATATATCTTAGAGATAGTGTTTCACTGATCTTGATCATGAGTTCGAGGTTCTTGGATCCTGGATGTGGTTTATGGCCTTATGGGTACTTGATCCCTGAGTCAAGTGGGTCAAAAGTTTTGAAAACCTATCCACGAGGCCCACCCACTTCCAACAATTGTGGAGTGTCCCTCTGCAGTTAAACCCATCGTTTGCAAATGGATCTACTCGATCAAACTTAAATCTGATGGTTCCTCGGATAGACATAAAGCTAGACTTGTGGCACTCGGCAACCGACAAGAATATGGCATTGACTAAGAGGAGACATTTGCACATGTGGCAAAAATTACCACAGTTCAGTTACTTCTACTAGTGTTACTGCTCTCCCTATGTATGTTGACAATATTATTATCACCGACACTGATGATGGTATGATCAAATCTCTCTAAGCTTCTCTCAGGGATTCTTTCCATATGAAGGATTTGGGTCCCTTACATTATTTTGTTGGGCTTAGAGGTGCATCAATCTCCCAAAGGCCTGTTTATTAACCAACACAAATACACATCAGAACTTATCGACTTTGCTGATCTCCATGCCTTTTCGCCCGTTGATACGCATGTAGAGGTTAATCTAAAGTTAAGTAAAGATCATGATCTTCTTCCTGATCCACATACTTACAGGCGCATGGTGGGAACTCTCATCTATCTCACCATCACTCGCCCTGACATATCTTATGCTGTCAATCTTATGAGCCAATTCATGACTTCTCCTAGACACCTTCATCTGACCCCGCTGTGAAGCACATTATCCGGTATCTGTTGGGAACTATTACTTGTGGTTTATATTATCCCAAGGATAATCCTCTTCATTTGATTGCTTATGCTAGTGACTAGGCGGGCTGTCAAGATACATGTCGATCTACTACTAGTTAAAGCATGTACCTCGTAATTCTCTCATTTCTTGGAAATGTAAGAAACAAGAGCGTGTTTCACGATCTTCCACAGCGGCTAAATATAGGGCGATGTCTTCTACTTGTTCTGAAATCTTATGGCTACGGGGACTTCTTTCGGAACTCGGATTTGCACAATCCTCTCCTACTTCATTGCATGCAGATAATACTGGGGCTATCAGAATCACTGAAAATCATGTCTTCCATGAACGCACCAAACATATTTTAGTGGACTGCCACTTTATCCAGAATGAATTTAACGTGATGTCATTTCTTTACCTCATGTCCCTACAGAGCTTCAATTTGCTGATATCTTCACAACAGGACTTCCTCGGCGTCGACATCAGTTTCTGGTTTCCAAATTGCTGCTGTATGATTCCCCAGCATCAATTTGAGGGGGGGGGTGTCAATCAGGCCCATTCGTGTAGACCCAGTTAGGCCCAATTGATGTAATTTAGCACGTGTACATACTATATTAGTTAGCTAAGATTTAGGATCTGAGATTGTATTTAGGCATAATTGATACTGTAAACCGGGCAACCAGCCCATATAGAATGGGAAGGCAGTCGACCCTAAGAGAGCACATTATTCACCAAATATTTATCATCTTTCCACAGTTTGCTCTTATTGTCAGTAATAATTAATAACTTATAAAAAAAACAATCTACTATTCTACTTAAAGAGTATAGAACTGGTGAAGGAATACCTTAGCTAGTTCTCTCTAATACCAAAGGGAGTGTCTACTAGGATATATGACCTTGTTGTCCTCATCCCCATTGGTGTTATCATTTGTAGTGCTACTAGTCATATGCCCATCATATTGAATTTGATATTTTTGAGCATAGTGATCCTCGAATGCGAAGAAGGCACCATAGGAAGTTGGAGGAGGTGGATATCTATATTGTGTTTGACCATAGTAACCATATGAGGAGGACCTTAAAGCAGAAGATTATTATTCTTCTTGTTGCACTTGACCATATTAACAATATGGAGATGGTCCACGTGGATGTGGCTAGTAGTCCCAATGTGGTTCTCCGTAACTAGGGTTCCACAATGCCGTTTGTTCTCGACCAACATTTCCACCCATATTTCATTGCTCATCCGTGTGTCCAGTTGGCGAGACTCTCCAACGCCATTGATAAGTACGTGTTGGATCCATTCTTGATGGTTCCGAAAACTCCTGTCGTCCTCTATGGGAACGGCATCTTCATCATGTTGATAGAATTCACTAGTACCACCTTTTCCGCTGTCTCCTCCATCACCTCCACCATGGCTACTTGAAGAGATGGTATAACTACTTTTTTCAAAAGACGACACGATATGAACATGTTCTTTCCCTTTAGATCTTCCACTTGCACCTTCTTGAGGTGGTTGGCCTTCTGCCTTAGTAATATCTTCATATATCAAATCTTGCACTTGTTGCTAAAATCTCGGATCTAAATCTAGCAATGGATCCTCTATCTCAGCTATCCATGGAAGCAAGGGATTGTCCTGTTTGAATATGTAATCCAAATTAATAAGATAATAAGAAGAATCATCCCTTGCCCTTCTCTCTCTTGTTCTATTTCTCCACTTTAGATTATAGGGTCAATACACTAGTTTGTTGATCTTTTGCATGGTTAGCCGATCCTGGTCTTCGTGTGGAACAAGGAGGAAGTGCTACAAATTCTTTCACAGTTTGATGAAGTCGTAGTCTAACTATGGATGCGAATAGCCGCTCTCCTTAGATGTGGAGCACTCTCTCCAAAATTCTCCCACCAATCAGCTGAAATGCAAAATAAACAAAGAAAATTAGACATCCGTACTCCCACAGACTGCAATCGCAAAAAAAATACATTAAGATTATTATGTGGGGCCTTTTCATCATGCCAGGTGGACATCTTCCAATCACTCGTACAAGAGGGTCATCAAAAAAGTTCCTTTCCTATGTGTGTACATAGAAACCTACAATGTGAAAATTAGAAATAAATCGGTATACCATACATGTGTAACTTATCTCAAATATATATGTTAGAAATCAACAAAAGTTTATTTTCTTAACTCACTCACCTCTTGTATTGCAGCGATTTGATCATATCTTCGTTTAGAATTCTTTTCAATACCTCCCTTAATCCTACTCGCAAGTCCGTCTCTATTCCTTCGGTGTATTGTTGGACATTGCAACAATAGAATTAAGGACTTAAAAAATAACATACATTGAAAATAAGTAGAATGTACAATGAGCCATCAAGTTAATAACTACACGAGTTAAAAAACTAAAAGCATCAAACGGGTAATTGAAGATTATATTAATTACCTACAACATGCAATGGATGGTGCAGCTGATCATTCCACCACACATCAATAATTTTTATTTATTCTTTATGATATCTATAATCTTCTAAAATGGCTTGCTTTGTCCGATCCATTGCTTCATATATGTAACCCATCGTCGACTTATCATCTCCATCTACAAGCTGCAACACTTTCACTAAAGGCTCATAAACCTTTAATATCTAATCTACTTTGGCCCACAATTCATTATCTCATTAAATTTGGGACATCAAACTCCAAACCACTTGTTGCGTTGCCCCATTTCGAACGAAGTGATTCCTATGACGCAAACATCTTAATTGGCTCCGTTCTAAATCTTACAAGGCATTCCATAGCAATAAAATGGGTAGCAAATCAAGTGGATCCTAGATGCACCAAGGCAAGGTTATTTGTGACTCTCTTCATCAAGCTTAGCAGCCATGAGTCATGTAATGCCTCTACATGCCTTGATCACTGCAACCACTTTTTCCTTCCAATTTCTTCCATAATAAGGTTTATGCAATATGATGCACATGGGGTCCAAAATAACTTAGTCCTTTTCTCCATCAACATTTTAGCGGCTGTCTTAAAATTGGCACCATTATCTGTAACAATTTGTACAATGTTTTCCTCTCTAACACTATCTACAACTTTATCTATCAGACTATATATAACTTGTTGTCCGTCTCTGTTAAGATGCATCAACGGACTTCACAAAGACGGTCCCAGCGACAGAATACACCAAAAAGTTTATTAATTGTGTTTAGGTGCCGCTCGTCCACCCATCACACATAATGGTGAACCCATTCTGTTGCCACATGGATCTAAGCTTCTCCACCCAAGCCTTTATCTCTTTATACTCTTCTTCAAGGTATTTATTGGCCACGTCATATACGGAGGCCCCCTTTATACCCAACCCAGCTTTGGCCGCAACATTAAGAATTGTTTGAAAATACGAGGAATCTATTGCTATAGGGGGTATGTTCTTATTGAGTTAGCCATGTTGCGGTAGCTTTGGCTAATTTATCTCTTGCACCCTTTAAAACCTATTTAAGAACATTTGAGATTCTTGGTAGCTTAGTTGCCTCCAATCTATGTGCTAGAGGATCAACCTTACCAACTGCTCTTCCAAAGGTTTGTGTATCTCTACGAGTAGAAAGTATCTCCACACCATCATCACATTGTCGGGTGCTAAATGCTCTACACATGGCCCTTGCAATGCCCTTGCCCTTGCTTGGCACACTAGATGAGCCCCCTACATCATAATTTCTACCTCTACTAAATGCTCGACGCTCTTCTTATTCTTGGTGCATCACGAGGGATTCTCGGCGTGCGGCTACCATCTATGGGTCATCCTCTTCATCAAAATCACCAAGAGATTCATCCCTAAATACATCATAGTGGGTAGCATCAACTTCTTATTGCCTCTTCTTTAATTTCCATCTTTTTCTGTTTTGCAGCATCATAGCGGGCAGCTTCTTATTGCAGAATCATAGGGCAGTCCCTCCCTTCACCTATGACCACCTCTCAGCCGACACTTATCCCCATCTAAAACACCAGGAAACCAGTCCAATACCTGTCCAACTTCAGTCAAGCCTCACATAACACTACACCCTGCACCCAAAGACCTATATGTCAAAGCCCACCTGTCAAGCATCATCCAACAACGACACTACACTTGGAAAAACCTATACTCGTTAGATCTCTCAATTGGCCATCATATCCATCACCCAGAACCCATTCAATTCACACCAGGACCATACTACCAACAAAAGGCATACAAATCCCTAAAACCAAACAACCATAACACCAAAACCCATTCAGACCATAGCTGAACCCAGCCAGCCCTAACCCAGCCTAGCGAAACTTGAGTTTCACATTCTTTCGACCCTTCGGAATTATTTAAATATATGCATGGCTGATTTTTCAGATCTGATTGCTTATTGGGCCATTTAGTGTCACTACTGCTGGGTTATCAATTACATAGACCTGCATTTTTTTACGTCCCACGTCAACACATCAATTTTATTGATAACTTGTTTGAACTCAGCCCTTTTTGTCAAATCCTCAAGAAGTTTAAGTAATCTACTAGACTATTGGATTGATCCCTAAGCTAGTGGAAGAGAAATTCTTCCACTGCAGCTCCCAATTCAGATTTGGGAGGTTCTCATTGTGGGATTGTGGCAAGGCCTAGAGTCGCCTTCTAATTCCCAAACTGAATTTTTAGTAAGAGGTAGAATCTGAATTTTCAGTTTTATAATTTATTTGTGATTGCTAATTGTATTCTGATCTCATAAAAACCACTTAGATTAGCCTTGCTGCATCAGTTACTCCATAAATGCATGCTAACAACATTTAAAGGCCAATATACTGAAAAACATCATAATCATGACAATGAAACCCACTCCAGCAGATAACTGAAAAAAGCATTACCTGACCAAGATACTTTAATCTCCGAAGGCATGTCATTGATTCACCTAGACCACCTTCCTAACATACACCAGCACAAGGCAGTTTAGTGAAATGTAGGATGGTGGCAAATCTATGTATTCAAATATCCTGGCCCTTCCATGAATTAAAAATGCATGGAATAACCTCTAATATCCTGATAGAATCCCGAATTAGAACCTCAGAATCCTTCCCTTTTCCTTGAAGATAGAGAACCTAGGAAGGGAAAAAGATCATGCAAATGTCAGACTCTAAATTTTGAATAATACTTATACTAGTACTTTTTCACTACATACAGTTCTATATAGTTGAGAATTTTCAAAGAGAAAACAAAATAAATGTGTTCCCAGTACACATTTGACAAGAGTGCATTCATGTTTGGTCAAACATAGCAATAAGCATGTAATTTAATCAGCTGTTATTTTGACTAGCTTCACAACTCAAAGGTGCAAGTACATTCGAAATCAGACAACATAGTGATGGATGATTATTGATAAGAAATCCATACCCTTATCAAGTGGCTCCTTGTGACCACCTCAAAGACTTTTAAGGGGAAACAACATTCTAGGAATGAATGCAGGAAATTTATACATGAATTTTACAAATTACAAAGAATTCAAATGCCAGGTACAAATCAAAATGGATTAAAAGAGTAATTATGAATACATGATCGATCCAAATATCAGTCATGCCCCTTCAGAGAGAACAACTATGTTTCCCATTTAGTAGCCTCAGAAGAAATAAAGAGGTCAGCATCATGGTTCAAAATATAGTTACCCAGTTTGTTCTTTGGACCTCGAACAGCGAATAGTTCGAATAGAACAATTCGTAGTTCGATTTGCCATGGTTTGGAGGTTAAAATCTGCATAGTTCGTCACAGCTCAATGGAGAAGGAAATGAAAAAACAAGTGGATAAAACCAATAGAGAGGATGAAGATGGACCGACCCTGCTACTTTATTTCTTAGATGGAAAGTTTCTCTCTTACCTTATATTGACTAGATGGGTGAAAAAAGTTTCTTTCTTACGGTACATTGACTAGATGGGTGAAAAAGTTATTTACATGAGAAAGTTACTTTTTTGTACAAACTGCAGTCAAGGTTGCTCACATGATAGCACAATAGACTTCAAAGCGCTAAATTTATAGATCCATGATTGAGCCATACATATGAAATCCAAATGGTTAAAAATTTCTATCTAAATAATACTAATGTTGGGAAATTTTTCATGGTCATATCATTTAAATTTTATATTTAAATAATATTAACGTTGGGGAACTTTTCACTCTAGCCTGAGTTAGGCCCATCGCCAGATTGATAACGTCAGTTGAATAGTTTAGATGTAACAATTTGATGGGAGGCCTATCTTTTTAGAGTATGATATGGCTAGAACCAATTCAATAAATAACTTTTATAATTTGTCTTTAATAATTTCAATATAACCCTCTCGGAACATTCCTTTTATTTAAAACTCATCAAATCAAATCTCTTGGCACCCTTGTTGTATGCTTTTTCTAGATTGATGAATACCCCATGTAGATTTTTCCTCCTGACTCGATATTTTTAGAAGACAGCTTCCATAGTTGATCTCCTCGCATAAAACCAAATTGATTTTCAGATATATTAGTCTTTTGTCTAAGTCTTGGCTCCATTACTCTCTCCCATATCTACATAGTATGAATCATAGGTTTAATCCCCATGATAGTTGGTACAGTTTTGTATATCTCCCTTGTTCTCATATAAAGGTACTACAACGCTTCTTCTCTATTCATCTAGCACTTTCTTTGTCATTAATATCTTATTGAAGAGCCTAGTCAACCAAATCCCCTCAACTTCTCCCACACATTTCCAAGCATGCATCGGAATGTCATCTAGACCCATAGTCTTTCCCGTCTTCATTTGCTTCATTGTTTTCCTCACTTCCACCACCCTAATTCTACCAAAATATAAAATCAAGTTGAAGTGTAAACTTGCTTCTGGAGTGCCTTGCGACTGATGAATGCCAATGCCAACAAGATTGAAGGAAAAGTTTTACAGGACAGCAATTACACCAACTATGACCTATGAAGTAGAATGTTGGCCAATCAAGAAGCAACATATACACAAAATGGAGCAGAGATGAGAATGTAATAAAAAATGGATGTAGTAGAGATGAGAATTAAAATGTGGATGTGTGACAAAACTAGGAAGGATAAAATTAGAAATGGGTGCTTTCGAAAGCAAATAGGGGTACCATCAATAGGGGATAAAATTAGAGAACTCGTTTAAGATTGTTTGGGCATGTTCAATGCAGGCCAACAATGGCGCTAGTAACTAAATGTTTGGCTATGAGGGTTGATGGCCCACCAAGGGGAAGGAGTAGGCCGAAGAAGACGTGGATAGAAATAGTAAAAATAAATATGAAGAAGTGCAACTTTTTTGAGGATTTGGCTCAAGATAAATAGATTGAAATGGAGAAACAAAATTTATGTAGCCAACCCCAACATAGTTGGGACAATGCTTTTATGATGACGAGGATTAACTTTTATTTGTTTTGCATTGAAGACAGGATCAACTTATGAGTTTAGAGGTCCGAAGTAAAGCAGATCTCTTAAGCAAAGCATAAGCACAAGTGTATTAACCAAACTTTAAAGTAAACAAACTCTCTTTTGGAAAGCAAATGTAGCGTGCCTAAAAAAATGAAGCTGCTTTTTATAGTTGTCTTTGTTAGTTTATATGGTCTCAATCCAGTAGATAATGTAATAAATTGATTTATTTCTTTATTTATCAATCTAATCATGCTTTCCTTTCATGAGATGAATGGTGTTTTATTATTTACTTGCACATAACCAATACGAATGACATGATGGTCCATGAGATGAACCGGAGTCCACAAGTATATTAGATGTAATACATGTGTATGGATGAGATCCACATACAAGAGACATGTATAGCAAATCTTATATTTAAATATCTTCACAACCAGTGATGAGATTGGACATCTCATCTGACAAGGTTGCAGCATTTTGATCACTATGAGATAGTGTGATTTGTCTCGATCATCAGAATGAAAGATTATGGATCATCGTGCTGGTACATTCGATGTATTGAAGGACCATGAGAAGCACCTTATGAACACTGTCTTTACTTTAAGGTCTGCTCTCATAATTCCCTAGCAATAGGCTCATAATCCTGAGACATTAATGAACTCAAGTTTCAATCTATTCATTTGCTTTGAGTCACCAATGAGCGAGGCCAATTGTAGGTCAACACCTCGATGGTTTGGGTACATGGTAGTAGAACTGTGGGAACATTTAATGGTCAAGATTGAATCTATCCTAATTATCCCCTTGTGCCAATTAATGGATTTATCATTGGTAAGTGTGCACCCATTCCGATTAAGAGTTAATTGGATAGGTACCGATAATCACTGTAATTAATTGGGGCTCAAGGATAATAAGATATGGATCTAATTTGGTGGACAGGTCCAATTGATCCATGGATATAGATGGAGGGGCCTACTTATAGTCATAGGGAAGTTTAGGGTCTTCTATGTAATTTATTTCTAAGACTGGATTTCAATTGCATTTATATAGTGGAGTTATTTGCAATTAACTGTGGGCCCGGATTGCACATGAGATGTGAGGTCACGTGTCCTAGTTGGAGCCAGCTTTCTATGGAATCCCTAGTAGTCCCCACGTTAGCCCAAGTTATTAGAAAGGTACTAATCCTACTTGAACTCTAAAAGGAAGGAATTAGAAAGTTATTATTTCTATTTGAAGTGAGACTTCTAATAGTGGTAATAGTAAGTTACTAATTATTAATGAAAGTGAGACTTCTATTTTAATTAGAAAGGAGGAAGTTACTAATTCTTAATTAGTAAGAAAGGAGATTGCTTTGAGCTATAAAAGGGAGGAGAGGGGCTGGGACGTCCACACCTTGGTATTCACGCCCAGCCCTCTCTTGTGCAAGTTGTTGCACACCTCTCTCTCTTCTTCTAGTTTCCTTAAGAGCTTCTAGTTGATTTCTTTATGAGATCCCAGCCACCTCCTTTAGAAAAGAGATCTGATACGGGATATAGCATGGAAGGCTAATAGGTGTTGGAGATCTTGGATTGATTCGTGAAAGAGTTCCACATCAAAGAAAGAGAACAACTTCTTCATTAGAGCACAACCGAGCTCCAAAGGTATAATCTACTTCCTAGCATGTTCTAGATTTTATTGCTGCTTGTATGATGTTGTTTCTATCTTCTAGATAGAGTTATCTACTGATCATGGTTGATGAGCTTGAGGATTGGATCCTGGATTGGGTTTGTTGCCTTCTGGATAGTTGATCTCTGCATCAAGTAGGTCAAAAGTTTTTGAAACCTATCCGCGAGGCCCACCTACTTCCAACAGTCTTTACCATGGTCCGTTTTTCTTATCTGAAAGGACCCACCTATAATCAACCCTACAAATCTACCCTTTATAAATCCAAACAGTTCAAAGACGACATCATAACTTCTTTTATTTAAAGAGGTTTACATTTCACTACAAGGTCATTGGTTTGGTGCAATGGTAAAAGTCTTAGGTCCATATGTGAAAACACAAGTTCGAGACCTGCAAGCAGCCACTTTGTGCAAAATTTTCAAAGGTTAGGTATGTCTCCAGTCTGAACCCTCCCAGCACCCTACTTCGGCAGACCCACACTGGGTAATGACTTGTTTTACATTGCACTACATACAAGTTGGAGGACCTACCTGATTGATCATACTTGACTAGCAATCAGAAAACTTATGAAGCTAATTATGTATAAAAGGATTAATAAAATAGTGGATCCCACTCCTATTGGAGTTGAATTTTATCTATTAATTGAAGGGCAGGTGCTTTTAGGATGTTTAAATTCAATTATGAATTGATGCTGTAGAGATCAGGCCTCTCAAGGTTATGAAATTGATGTAATTTCGCACCAATAAAAGGAAGAACCAGGATCATCCAATGGTTGGATGTGGTTCTGATGAGGAAGGCACAAAACTGTTCCAAGAAACTGCCGAACCAGAGAACTGGTTAGAGGACTGACCTGTTGAGGCTGAAAAATTCTGAAAAAAACTTATAAATCCCAAGCAATAATGGGCAACAACAATGGAGAAGGTTGCAGGTGTGTTTGCTGTCCAGAAGTGGGGCCCACCGTATGATCAGATTGTCAGAGTGCAGAAAATCCCTGCGTGGGGCCACAGGTTGGTCACAACAGTCACTGTTGCTGTGTTGATGGATTTCCTGTGTTCAGAAAGGGATTTCAGCAAGATCTGGTGATGATAGAAAGAGATTTCAGCAGGATCTCTGCATAAGCTCTGATACCATGTAAGCTTATCTTACATAAGCATGATAGAACGAAACATGAAGAACAAGAATTGCATAATATTGGTCCTACCCAATGTGGGAATCGACCCTCCTTTTATTAGATATAAATGACCCAATTTAGGGCTGACTGCAATCAATCATAATCTGTCATAGTTTGATTACATCCTAGGAATAAATGTGAAAGATCTAATGGGCTACAAAATTAGTATGTACAGATATGTATAAAGACAGGCCATGTTGACTGTTATCTTTAGAATATATCACGTGAGTGTTATGAGACTGGTTTGGGCCTTCTCTTGATGGGCCTGACTAATTTGGGCGTCCACACACACCACAGCAGAATGGCATCGCTGAAAGGAAAAATCCGCACATTTTAGAGACTGTTCGTACCTTACTTGTAGAAACACTAGTGCCTCCACAGTTTTGGCGTGAAGCAGCCCACACGGCTTTACACATCATCAATCACTTACCATCCTCAGTCCTGCATCAAACTTCTCCATATGAGAGTCTCTTTGGAAAACCGCCATCCTATGATCACTTAGGACAAGTTTGTGAAACACTTTTCTGCAGAAAAGTGGATGGTTTTCTGCAAAAAACCCATTTTTCATGCGTTTTTCCATGGAAATGCTTTCCTGCCTTGTCAGCATTTTCCTTGCTAATGCTGGAAATGGGTTTCCTATTGGGGGGGGGTTGCGGTATGGGAAATGGATTTCCTCATAAAACTTCTCCCTCCTATATAATCTCATTTCCTCACTCTCTTCCATTTCAACCCAAAACCCTACACTCTTTCGTTTTTTTTCATTTCTTTAAATAAATTATTTTTTATGTTGAATAAATTATATACATGTTATGTAATTTTTCTTCGAAAAATTGTTGCACCAGAAAGGAAAATTTGATGAATCCACAGCCGCACCAAACAACATTAGGACCAATTTAGAGAGAACAAAAAATTCGCACCAAACATGAATTTCTAAATCCCGCGAAAATCCTTTTCCGAGGTTTCCATTTCTATGGAATTTGCTGACGTGGCAATTTCCCCTTTCCGCGGAAAGAGTGTGTACACAAACGTGCCCTTAAGGATTTTTGGTTGCCTATGCTTTGTTCATCTTCCGTCCACTGAAAGAAACAGACTCTCTCCACAAGCTTCCAAATGCATGTTTTTGGGATATGGTGATGAGCACAAGGGATTCATATGTTATGATCCTAAAAAAAAAGAATTCGCATATCACACAATGTTGTGTTCTAAGAACACATCCCCTTCTATTCTCTTCGTACTGAAAAACACCCAGTGCAGATCTCCTATCTTCCAAAATCCCAAGAATCATTATCTCTTCCCCCACCTATTACACAGGTCTATGCATGGCATCCAAAACTTACACCGCCAGCTACTCCTGCACCTGATCCACCCATATTGCCGTCTCCTCCAAAATTAAGACGCTCTAGTCGTCTATCTGTGCCACCTGGCAAATATGGTTTTCCTGCCCTTCTCACCTCTTCAAATTCTATTCCAGTTCCCACTTCTTATTGACAGGCTTTAAAAATACCCTGCTGGTGTGATGCAATTAATGAAGAACTATTAGCTCTTGAATCTAATTCTACATGGGATCTTGTTCCCACTCCACCAGATGCTTCCATGATTGGCAGTAAATGGGTCTATTCTCTCAAGGTTCGTTCTGACGCGAGTGATGCAACAGCATCACTATACAGCAAGAGACACGACCATGGGATACATGTGGGGCCCAAGGAAATCTAGCATTTTTCTTATTTTATTATTTTCTAATTTTAAGAGTTGCAATTAGAAAGGCTTTCTAATTTAGACAGGGAATCTTATTCTTGTTTCCTAGTTTGATTAGGATTGATTTCTTAGCCCCTAAGGCTCTTTTATTATAAATATAGCATTGTAGAGATCAATGATCTCGGATTTGGAGATTAATGAATTTTCCCTGCGTGGGTTATCGTTGGAGAGCTATCTTCCTCGTGTTATTGTTCCTTAGGAACCCTAATTGTGCCCCGGCACTTGCGATCCTAACCCTAGGATTGCATCAATTGGTATCAAGAAGCTGGCACATTCATGCATGGTGAAAAGCAAGTCACACTCCGCCCAATGAAGCCGGCACCACCAAAGAAGGGATCGAGTTCTCGCTTCACCAAGAAAGCACTTCAAGTACACAATGTATAAAGCAACATCAATAAGAACAACCGAGTTCAAGGTCAAACTGTTTTCCGGCCAGTGGGGAATGATGCAGCAGCATCACTATACAGCAGGAGACACGACCGTGGGATACATGTGGGGCCCAAGGAAATCTAGAGTTTTTCTTATTTTATTATTTTCTAATTTTACGAGTTGTAATTAGGAAGGCTTTCTAATTTAGATAGGGATTCTTATTCTTGTTTACTAAGTTTGATTAGGATTGATTTCTTAGCCCCTAAGCTCTTTTATTATAAATATAGCATTGTAGAGATCAATGATCTCAAATTTGGAGATTAATAGAATTTTCCCTAAGTGGGTTATCGTTGGAGAGCTATCTTCCTCGTGTTATTGTTCCATGGGAACCCTAATTGTGCCTCGGCACTTGCGATCCTAACCCTAGGATTGCATCAGGGAGTCTAGATAGGTATAAAGCACGCCTTGTTCCACAAGGATACAAGCAAGAGTCTGGTATTGACTATGAGGAAACTTCTGCACCGGTTGCAAAATTGACAAATGTATGTTGTTTGCTCAATATTGTTGTTTCAAAATTGGCCACTCTGGCAAATGGACGTAAAGAATGCCTTCTTACATAGGGACCTTCAAGAAATAATATAATGAGACCACCACCGGGATATGCCTGTCCTCCAAACTCCAAAGCATGTCTGTAAATTGAAGAAATCATTACATGGTCTCAAACAGACCCCTCGTGCATGGTTCAAGAAATTCCGATCAGCTATTCTTCAAGAAAAATTCTACCAAAGTCCAAATGATAGCTCTTTATTCCTCAGACGTACCTCTCGTGGCTGTACTATTCTGCTAATATATGTGGATGACATGATTATAAGTGGAAATGATGTGTTGGAATATTTGAACTCAAGACTTATCTTATGAGATCCTTCAAAATGAAAGATCTTAGGTGCTTAACTTACTTCCTTGGCATGGAAATCTCTAGATCAAAGAAAGGCATTCATGTGTGTCAATCAAAATATGCTGCGGATTTAGTTAAATCAGCTCGTCTTGAAAATGCAAAGCCATTTGACACACCTCTAGAGCTCAATGTTAAAATTGGGAAAGACGATGAAAATCCCCAAGAGGATCCAACACTCATTCGACGTCTCGTAGGCAGCCTGCTTTACCTTACAATTAGTCGGCCGGAAATATCTCATGTTGTTCACACAGTCACTCAGTTAATCAGTAATATTCATATGCCACATATCAATGTAGTATATCGCATCCTACGGTACATTAAAGGCACTCTCACTCGTGGTCTACTCTACTCTACCACCAATTCATTACAGTTACAAGCCTATGCTTATGCTGACTGGGCTGGTTGCCCAGACATCCATCGTTCCACTACCGGGTGGTGCATGTTTCTTGGAAATTCTATCATATCATGGAAATGCAAGAAACAACCTACTTCTTCCAAATCATCCGGCAAGGCTAAGTATCAATATGTCTTCAGCAAGCAATGAAATTGTATGGCTTCGTCGATGACTTCGGGAATTTGGTGCATTTCCTCTCAATTCAACTCCACTTTATGCGGACAATACTGGCGCCATTCGCATTGCCAAGAATACCGTCTTTCATGAAAGGACTAAGCATATTGAGATCGACTGTCACTTCATTCGGCAACAAGTTGTCTCCGATATTATCCATTTGCCTTATGTCTAGCCGATGGCTTCACCAAAGAACTCCCTCGTGATCGTCACAACTATACCTATTCCAAATTGCTGCTCTGTTCTAACCTGCATCAATCTGAGGGGGAGTGTAGAGATCAGGCCTCTAAATAAACGGCCCAAATCAGTCAAGCCCATCAACAAAAGGCCCAAACCAGTCTCATAACACTCACTTGACAGATTCTATAGATAACAGTCAACATGGACTGTTAGTATACATATCTGTACATACTAATTTTGTAGCCCATTAGATCTTTCACATTAATTCCTAAGATGTAATCAAGCTATGACAGATTATGATTGATTGTAATCAGCCCTAAATTGGGTCATTTATATCTAATAAAAGGAGGGTCGATTCCCACATTGGGTATGACCAATATTCTGCAATTCTTCTTCTTCATGTTTCGTACTATGAAGCTCATGTAAGATAAGCATTAAGATGCCAATGATTTTAAGAAAAATATCCCATAAAAAAGGACGTGAGTTGGACCTTTGAATATGTAAGTTATTGCTAACTTATTCGAATTACTGTATCAAACTCGTTGAACCTGAACTACAAGTCAATTGAATCAGATAACAAACTATATTAACACGCTCAATTTAACTTTCAAATTGAGGTAAGTGTCAAACTTCAAGCTGCGAACTCAAATGCGAATTGGTCGAATTGCAAACTAGCTAACTATGGTTCAAAATCGCAATCGAGGTCGCCATTGCTATCAAACTTGAAAAGCGATATGACGTAGAGTCATGTCACGGTTCGTGCCCATCATGGTCCATGCAACGTGAAATTTTTTTTACCACAAAAAAAAATTGCTAAGATTAAGTCGGTCTCCAGTCTGGACCCTCCCAGGACCGTGCTTAAGTGGGACCCGCACTGAGTAATGACCTCCAAATTTGAAAAAGTATCCAAGAAATTCAGAATAATGAAAAATGCTAGAAAACAATGTTTTTTTTTCTTTCATTAGTAGACAATATAAGTCAAAATATCAGGCCCCATTAGAAATAATCTCCTGTATCACTGCATAATCTTTATATAACTAAAATTC
Source organism: Litsea cubeba (assembly GCA_012931725.1). Taxonomy (NCBI): domain Eukaryota; kingdom Viridiplantae; phylum Streptophyta; class Magnoliopsida; order Laurales; family Lauraceae; genus Litsea; species Litsea cubeba. The sequence goes on along the minus strand of CM022955.1, from coordinate 10,230,676 downwards.
CTTCCTTCTGAACTAATGGACTAGACAACTGTGTGAAATGTGAATAATAGAAAAATTGTGGCTAAGCAATGAAACAAGGAATAATGAGTTCTGAACAATACATAATGTGGTTTTAGGCTCAGTAGAGGAGATCGAGTGGAGCAACTTTAGTTAAGGACCCAGTCCTTATGCATCGCCCACAAAGTCCCTAAAATCCATCTTCTTTGACTTGCATTGTGAGGGACTTATTTGAGATTTCTAGAAACTCACTAAAAGCCTCAAACTCATAGACTTCCGTTCTTCCTTCTCTCTCATTCAGCTGAAAGTTTCTCCTTCTCTATTCATATTCTTCGTCCCTCTACATTTCTCCTCCACTCCCGCCTACCAACAGTTAATGACCCATCCGTTACACACCAGATCCAAGCCCACTAGTAAATTCCATGGCCCCTGATCCATGGAATTCATTGAAGATTACACGTGTGAGGGCTTGGTCAAACCATAAGATTTGTACAGTTACTCTTTCCTTCTATATAGATTGTAATTACTTGTAATTAGCTGTAAAACAGGATCTTGAAATGATAAATAGAGAGGTAGAATCCCTTGAGGGGACAAACCAATTCATCCATATTCTTGTCTTGTGATTTGTGTTCTTCTAAACAATGACACCAACAACCATTTCCATCACCAATAGAACTTCCTCTTATCATCCCCATCTTCTCCTTCCTCCTTGCACGACCAGCAACCCCCAAAATGCATGGGAGGCAGTCTCCACCTTCCGCAAGCTAAAAATCTGAGATTGGTAAGTTTCCCTAGCCCTTTTCTCTTCATTCAAACTCCATTAGCATCATCAATGTCACATGCATAGCTTAATCCTTTCTCTTTCCTTGTGCTTAGAATGTGGATCGATCTCAATTGAGGGTTTGGATAGCTTATTGTGGTGATTTCCAACCTAAGGCAAGTAGACGTGTAGATTCCATTGCATGTGGGTTATTATATATGGATTATGATGTTTTATAGTCTTAATGGTGGAAGATTCTAATTGTTGTAGATCTTATGGTTGATGACAATTAAGTTCTCAAATTCGAGCATTATGCAAGTGATATCATATGAATTACATAGCATATATGTTGGATCTCTTGTTCATGCAATGAGTTCCTTATAACCTGATGTAATTACTCTAGATCCCCAATTTTTAATCTCTTGTGATGTGATTTGACCTAATACATGTAATTTGGAAACCCTTTGAAATGGAAGGCCTTAGATCTATGTAATTGGATAATGGCAGAGTTTAGAATGCCCTAATTGATATATTCTCCATGTATGAGTGGAAGGGAAACTCGTGTCCCATGGAGTCAGACCAGATCCGCACTCAGGTGTAGCTTCTGGGACATTACGACCAAGGTTGTAAAACTCGTGACTCGGACTCAACTCGTCCAATGCAAAAAAATCAACTCAGATAGAGTTAATGCAGAGACTCGGGAGAGTCATGTTTCTTTTAAAATAATATTAAAAATATTTATAAATTAATATGTTACTTATAAAAACATAATTATACTTTTATTTACATTCATTCATGATAATCAATGTAAATCAACAAATTTATATATGCAAGAAAAGTACTATAATAAGGAAAACAAAAGAAAAAATATTGCATATTACATAATTTGTTAGTCCAAATATTGATTGTAAAAGAACAAATAAAGTTTCAAAGTACATTCAAGACATCATTTTTTAAGTTAGTGACTACAAATCACGTGCATAATTACTTAAAAATAAACATTGATTGTTCAAAATTAGATATATCAATCAAAAAGTTCAAAATGAAAACAACTTATTAAGATGAGATGACCCGGCCGAGTCATCCCTATATTTGACTCGGTTCTCCATCAAAATGAGATGGCTCGGGAGAGTCAAGATTCGACTCGGAGAGTTTTCCAACCATAGTTATGACTAGCTATAGCTCATATACGGCTAGCCGTACATTCCTCGACAGCTAGTTGTGAATGTACTAGGGTGATAATTCCAGAACTATGCATTTTTAAGGTTTTGTTCTACTGTTACCTCACCGCTCGCCGTAGAGCTACCAACGGTTAACCGTAAGGCTGATTGTAGTACACTCGCGGCTAGCCGTAACTGATCTTCGGCTAACTGTAAGCTCGGGTTTTCTATAATACAAAATTTGGACTTTCTGACCTTTGGACTGTTTGGGATCCTTATACCTATCTAATGGCCTATAAATATGGGACTTTGGGTAAGCAAAGATGTGAGCTTAGCCTTTGCTTTACAAGTTGCCCGTATTAAAGCGTGAAAGGCAAAGCCAAGTCAGGAGGATGGAATCATGAGACTTTTGGAGGCCCATAACTATCAAAGTACCAAGATTTGTGTAGACAGCATTCGAGACTCCATTGTGGACCATTGTGTTGAATGGCTTGGTATTCACGCCCGAAGGCAAACAATGACCTTGGATTGGCTACTAAGATACGGAATTGACCGGCACTTAAGCTTTAGCGTCATCTTCATCAGGAATTTCAACTTCTCCTAAAATATCTTTCCATAGGTTTTGCCCCTTCAAGAAATTTTCCATAAAGTGAGATCAATAGGAATAGTTAGACCGAACTAAAACTACTATTAATTTGTTATACCACTTATGCGGCTGAAATTCCTCTGATGTGAAGGTTAGATAGGAATGTACAAAAAGAAGATATAAATATTGACAAGGTCAAGTTTGGCTGACCAGCACAATCAGCCAAAAAGAACTAATTTAGGTCTTTAAAACATATCCAGACCATAAATATATATAGGATAATAAGGACTAAAAAGTCAAGCCTTCATCCGAAAGAATGGCTTGATGAGGTCTTGATCCAAGATTTTGTTGATCAAGGACAAAAGCTGAAACAAGTATAGCCCAGAAAAATTGCCACAGCTGCTGCTTCTGGGAAATCCAAAAATAATAATAATAATAATGCTCATAATAGACGGACATTCCAGATGGAGTACAACTGCCTTTGATCACAGAGGTAGGACCATAGTTATCAATGCCGTTTCGTTTCGGCCGAAATGGGCAAAAATTTTCATTTTGGCCATGTGACAGAAACGAAATGCCTATCAAAACTTTTCGGTTTGGATTTCGGCTAAAATGGCCAAGATCCTATTTTTTTCATTGTTTTTTTCAAAAGAAAAAAAAAAGAGAAAGACGAGAAAAAGTGTGCAAGAGTACGCCAATAGAGGCGGTGGAATCATACAATCCAAGCCCTTAGCCTTTGCATTATGCATCTCTACCATCTCCCCTTCTCGTCCAAGCCCACTATCTCAATCTGCACCTCCAAAACTCCACTAGACTCGAGGAAAAATCACAATCGATCTAATCCCTTTGCACCCACCAACAAGAAATCCTCTTCTTCCCTTCTTCTTCTACTCCTCATTCCTCCTTTCAGTTTTTCCCCAAATTTCATCCGATACCTGAAATGAGATACTTCTCTGGAAGTATCGAAGAGGCACGTGTTGAGGCTCGAGGTGTTTCGTGTTTCACAACGAGACTTGACTCTTGAGAGCATATCTCAGATTCTCAACACGTTTCACTGATGCATGGCCCACTCAATACATGTTAATGATGCATGGCCCATCTCAACTCTCAAGTCTCAACGAGTTTCAACATAATTCATTTTTTTTCTTTCTTCAACATAGTTTTTATTAAATGTTATATAGAGTGGGTGGGTTCCACTTTCTTGAATATCCTCAACAAACAATATTAGGATTTTAATTATCGTTTTTTTTTATTTTTTCCTTTTTTACATATAGTTTATCTCTTATTTTTCCTATTATATATATTATTTTTTCTTTTTCCGAAAATTTACTCTGAAAAATTTCGTCGAAATCCCAAAATACCGAAATATTTCAATTTAAAGGCAGATTGAAATGCGGTCCGAAACGGTATTGACAACAATGGGTAGGACAAATAAGATTTTTATGAATCATATTGTCAAATCCAACAACCAGATTAGATGAGAATCAAAACCAGTTTTCCAGAACTGAAATTCCTCAGCAATGGCAAAGCCTAAGCACACTATGACCATTAAGTGGCCCCTCAATCTTGATACCTTGTGTGACGATCTTCAGAAGAAACTTGGAAAAAACATGGCTCTAATACAATCTTGAGTTGCATTGAAAAAGCAAAAGAAAGAGAAATATGGAATGAAGAAATTCTGGGATGTGATCTAGGTGATCATACATTCCGCTTGGTAATAATCCCCTTTTTTAAAACTGTTGATATACATTGTTGTGCCGTTCACTACCAGCTCGGGCTTTTGGTGTTTCTGGTTATTAACAAGGTATCAGAGACAGAGGTCACGAGTTCGAAACCCTTGGGAGGCATGTTACTTCGATCTGTCTGTCTGTTCAGTGTACGTTCCATCTGTCTGTTGGGTTTCGAATTTGAACGGACTCATGTTCGAGAGGGGGTGTTGATATTTGCACCGTTCACTACCAGCTCGAGCTTTTGGTGTTTCTGGTTATTAATAAAAACATTTTTCTTGTACATTTCGTATAGATTATAGAAAAGATAACGGCAAATTGAAAAGGATTAAACTGTGATCCCACACACCTACACCCATGTATGAGCGCAAGCACCCACGCACCACCACTAACCCAACCCCACACACACACTCAATCCATAACATACACCTCCAAAAATGTAGAAGAAGAACACATAAGATAGATATTATACTGAATTAAACAACGTGGAAATTTTTCAACATTGCTCTGATACATAGTTGCATAGAAAAACCAAACGAAAGAAAGTGAATGAAGAAATTCTGGGATGTGATCTAGGTGATCGCACATTCCCTCTTAATATTGATGTCTTTCTTTAAATATTTGTCATGTATATTTCATTTAGACCATAGAATAGATAAGAGCAGATTGCAAAAGATTGAACAGGACAAGCACAAAATTATGGTTGGTGCACAATAAACTGCGATCCCTCCATGAATTGCCATATCTTCACACAAACACAAACCTCCAAATAAATGAAGAAGAACATGCAAAATAGCTGTAAAAAAGTTAAATCAACATGTGACAGTCAAGGAAGCCAAATCTAGAGTATGGTGAATGCAATAAACCCCAAACTTCAATCAACCAGTCAGACGTAAATCAAGGAGAAAGACTAGATTTAACTTTGATCACAAAATAGACCGTTCATCTTCAATCCACTGGGAGATAACTCAAACCAAGGAACAGGGATAGAAATTGCATGCAAAGCAAATTTATTAAAGAGAATATATATATAGGGAGAGGTGTTCATGTGAGAGTTACTCTCACGGTACTATGAGAGTAAGGGTGGGGGCCCTCCCATCCATACCAATGCCAACATCCTTAATGCAAGGGCCCACACCCCTTACTCTTATAGTACCTTGAGAGTAACTCTCACAAGAGCATCTCCCATATATATATATATATATATTATAAACAAGCCTAGGGATGGACGGCCCTTTACAATGATTTATTAGTGCTCAAAAGTTCTTAAAACCCTAAAACATATCTAAAACTTTCCTGTAATAACTTAACAAATAAAAGATAATATCTCAACCATTGAAGCATTTCTAACCAAAAGACAATAAGAAAGAGATTTAACACAAGTTGCTGCATTTTCTGTTCTTATGGAGTAAATATCTCAATTCTGATCCTCATGCTTAACAACCTCCTAAAGAATAGAAGTCATTAAACAGTTGTAACTTAATTAAAGTAAATAAGTCAAGAAAGGATCGGAACTTCCAAATGATTAAACAGTTGAACACCCTTGCTGCCTTGGACTAATGGGCATAATTAGATGGCCAAATGGGACCATTGACGAGCTGGGCTGATTTGAATCCCCATCAAATTTAGCATTTTAAACTTCCAATTTGAGAACCATTTTAAGCCCATCTCCACCATCCAAATCATGTTTTGAGCCCTTTTCCTTGGTTGGGCCCCAACTAAGATGAATCAAAAGGCCATTTGTTTGATCAACTTGATCCAAAGAGCCATTTGTTTGATCAACTTGATCCAAATAATTGAGGGCCTGTCGATCATATTGTAAGACCCCGACCCCCAATTTCTCTGTTTAGTATTATTTTAATCGTGGTTTAGCTTTTTAAGCAAGATTTGAGTTGGTTTGACTTTGTTTTCGAGTTTGACTAGATTTTTCCGTAGCCTTGGAGATTTTGAGGATCGTTGACTTTAGTTTGACCCGGTCCATATGATATGTATTTTTATGAGAAATTACTTTTGATTTCTAAAAATTCTGAATTTGGTGTATTTTGACTCATTTTATGAAGTTTAACAACTTTCATGTATTGACCATTATGATTTGATGATCAGGAAATGCGTTTTTCGAGAAAAAGGGCAAAATTGACCTTTCACACTAAATCTGTCCATGAATTTCGAAAATTTCAGAAATTGGGGAAAATATACTTTTTGGAAAGTAGAAATTTCGCTGATCGATTTTGTCTTCTGTGTCGATCTCATTCGGGACCCACAAATGCTAGTTTTGACCTTTGTAAGTTTGGGGCCCATGAGGCCCAGCCCATTTATTCTTTATAAAGCCAATGGGGCTATTCTTCTTCCCCATTTTTCCTTTTTCCTGCAACAAGGGAGGAGATAGGGTTTTTTCCCAGCCCCTTTCTCTCTCCTCATGTATCTCTTCCTCTTGGATGCTAAATGGAGATTTGATCTTCCCATCTTCTTCTCCTCTCTCTTGGCTTTCCAAAGATGCCTTTTTCAAGGATTTTGAGCTAGGGCAAGGCTCTCATCCAAGCTTTTCTTCTTTGTTTGAGCTTCCAAAAGGTTAGCAATGGATTCCTTTCTTCTAATCTTGGTTTTCCAAACCATTTAGAATGTGTTTGTCTTACATGCAAAGGTTTTCCTTGAGTTTTTCAATGGATTTGTTTTCTAGGGCTTCTTCTTAAGCTATTTTGGGGGTTTTGTGATTTTGGAGCTTGGGGCTATAAGAGGACCATCATAGAGTGTTTTGCATCTTCTCTTGACCAAGGCAAGTAGATTATCCAGTTAATATAATGATTCTTGCTTGGTATGAATAATCTCATGGATTTATATTCTACATTGTTTTCTTCTTACAAATGGATGGATTTAACTTTGAATGATTGAACATTGGTATTGTTTATGGCTTTCCAAATTGATGTTTCAACTACTTAAAAATCACTTGGTGATGCATCTCCTTGGATCCATTATGACTGTCTTTATGTTAGTATTTTTGATATAGAAATGTTTGGTTTGTATTTGATTCATTTGATGGGAATGGAATAATTTAGTGCATTAGTGTTTTAATGGACTTGAATTGGCAAGGAGAAGCCCAAATATATGTGAAAATGTGTAAGAAGGGAAGAAGGGAAAGAAAAATCAGAAAATGGAGAAGAAATGCAACTCTGCACTCGACCCGGACTAGGACAGAGCCCAGTCCGCTCGAGCGACCCAGTGGGCCGCTCGAGCGGACCAGGTTCTGTCTGGGCTCCGCTCGAGCGGACCCTGGGTCGCTCGAGCGGGCCCAGGCCTGTCCAGAGCCCAATTTCTGGGTATTGTGTGGGCTGTTTTCTGGTTCTTGTTCAAGCCTGTTTCAGGCCCATTTCAGCCCATTTCTACTATTTGTTGTGAGGCCCATTAATCTCCTTTTTATGCTTGAAGGCCCATGAAGGTTTGGGGTTAATTTTGATAGAAAGCCCATGAAGGTTTGGGGTTAATTTTGATAGAAAGCCCATGAAAGTTTGGGATTAATTGTGATACTTGGAATTTGTGAAATGGGAATGGGATTGATGAGAGAATGGTCGGGTGTGAAGTTACCCGGGAACCTTTCGAGTCTCAATACGCACTTTATCATTTAAATATTGTGGATTTTCATTGGCATCAAACATACTCTTTATTAATCAATGTTTAAAGGTTAAATGTGTATTGAGATGGTTCCTTGGTAAGTCATTAAGTCATTCTCCACTATCCATTCCATTTCAAGTCACAGAATGTTTATGTATTTGTATTCTTCGGTGAACTAATTTAAATAGCATCGGTGATTTGTGATAAAATCATGTGGTTTTTCCATGTTCGAAAGGATTGATCGTCTGATTTTATACAAATCACTTTGATGTGTATTTGAGCGGTTTACCATGGAATTCGTATGTTTTCTCCGAATCGATTTGGAAGGCGATTGGCGTGGTTCGCCACATTCGGGATTTCTTCGATGAGACTATTATTTTGATAAGACTAGTATTTTGAAAATAAAACCTCGAGGCAAGACGGGGCCAGAGCTTTGTAGTGCGAGCCCATGAGCCAAAGAGACTATTATTTCAAAAATAAAACCTCGAGGCGAGATGGGGCCAGAGCCCGGTGGTGTGAGCCCATGAGCCAAAAGGATTAGTATTTTGATTTGTATTGGTTCAAGTTTTAAAAACTAAAGGCACCACTAGGCTTAGGTCACCTTGTCGGGCTGATCACCCGGCTTGGGATCTTTAATTTGTCCGCCAGCTGCAGCTTGGATTCTGTCTGTACCGACCATGGCAACGGTTTTTATCTGCCGGTCCCACGTGCAGTGGCTACGGTTCTGATTTTGATCTGCCGGTCCCATTTGTATGGCTACGGTTCTGATTCTATTTCCGGTCCCACGTGTAGTGGCTGCGGTTCTGTCTGCTCTTGTTACTTCGGTAATAGGAGAATATAGCTATGTGTGGTTGCCAATGTTTTATCTACTTACTATTTTGTTTTATGATTCATGTTTGTTATACTCATTATATTCTTTGAATTTGTTAATGTTATGAAATCGATCTTTTATCGTATTGCCTCTATTATTCAGGTTTTTAAATGTATTTCCAATTACTAAATGTTTTATGTAGGCTGTTATCTTTTCAAGATATTCATGCTCCAGAGACTGTTCGTTTATTTACCTTGATATTTATGTTCGGTCTTTCGATCCTTTTATCATGATTTATTGCTATTATTGTTTAGACTCTTTAAATGGATTTATAATGATTCCATAAGGTTTTATGTATGTCCTTTTGTTTTATATTACTTGTTTATTTACTTGCCAGACCGTCGTGTCTGACCTTGTTTGTTTGGTGCCAGTTTCCTCTCTTTTTGTTTTTAGGTGTTTGATCGGAGGAGGCGGGGGGACCGCCAATCTGACATGAGAGGCTGCCCATTGATATCATCTAGATGTCAAGTTTGGCACCGGAGCTCGTAAAATCACTTGGGGTAGTATGTCACTTAGTGGTTTACTTGAATGGCTTTGTTAGCCTTTGTCATTGGGTTTGTAATTAACACATTTGTTAATTGTAATTTAAATATGTAGGAAATAAATAGTCTTGTTACTACCAGCTCATTGTTCTTTGGATTATGATTTGTGCCAGTCTGCTTATGTGATGGCTTTATGATATTGGTTGCATGCGACACGGAAACCGATGGCCACGGATTCCGAGTCGTAACACCATGTTTAGCTTCCGCGAAAATATACTCTGATCGTGATGGAATTTGATTATCCTCATTCACGCGGATCTTGGGAAATGTACCAAAAGTTTCAAATTATCCCAAAATTTCGCACCCCGAGGTCGGATCACTGCAGGGCCCGGTTTCGGGGTGTGACCCGTATGATCCACTAAATCCACGCCATCCGCTCCAACGTCAGACTCCCCCATATGTCGTGCACATTCATTTAGGCTATACAAAAGAAGAAAAAGAACAAAAAATAGCTATTATATTGATTTAAGATACTACCGTCCCAAGATGATACATGGTATCTGCATAGTCTGTATGGGCATAGCCTAGAACACGACCCTTTATCTGCAAAATGATAAGTAGATTTTTAATTGAAAACCAATATCCAAAATCATGCTGAATGATAATGGGAAAAAGAAAAGGAAAAAAATAAAGAGAATAGGTATATGATCAGAAAAGGAAATATAGAAATAGATATAAGAGGAACATCATAATAAAGATTATTATATCTAAAATTAAGCAAAATGAATAAGGTCAGTACCTTTAATGCCCGCTGCCAAAGGAAGAATGACACAATAACAAAAAGAATTGTCAATACAAAGGAATACAAAGATATAAAGGCAATAAAAAGATCACCATAATCCTATAAAACAAATAGAATTGCTTGTCAAATGAAAATGCATGTTGTAATAACCTGTGCCAGATCAGGCCCAGATTAGTCCGATCCATAAGGTTTTGGGATGGGTTGAATTGCATTAGTTGTTTCTAGCCTGTTTACAACCCATTAGTAACTCTTTGTTTGTTGTTGGGTTGTTAGAACGATACCTCCTTGGGAGGAGGATACCGTTCGCGTACCCGGGGAGATTTCCCAAAGGGTAGAGATCTGACTTTACCCCAAAGTTACGAAATCTTATTTGCCTTCTGCGTTGATTTCCTACTTTCTCATTTTTATGGTTAAAGAGGAAGGGAGAGGAAAGGGTGCAAAAGGATTGATCTTGGGAAGCAACAAAGAAGAATCTCAGAGAGGCAAAAGCCGGAAGATCTAGTGGATGCAATATTCAAGGCCTCATATCAACCGTGCCACAATCTGCTACACTAGGAGGTGAGTAACATTTCTGAATATACAGAGAAATATGGGTTTATGGTTTGTTTCCACTAGTAATGATTATACTCAAAAGGATCTAAGGGAATGGAATCTGACCACTGACCAATCCTGAGAATCCCATTCTTTATATGAGGATATGGGGTTTTTTTACCAGAATCTGTAATCCTAAGATCAAATTGGCAGTAGACAAATGATTAATTTATTGGCTAGATGCGACAATGGAGTCTTGATAATATCCCTTTCAAAGAGGAGATAGTCCGATAAAATTCCAAGACAGCAAGATGGTTTTTCTAAACCAAGTCGACAGAAACAGGTTCTGTCGACTGGGATAGTGGAACAAGGTGCGCCACTTGATCTTTGATCTGAGCCAGGGATCTGGAAGTAGACCCCTGGGCGACCACAGTGGTGTTGGACCCACTTGGATTGGGCCCCATCTGGCCCCCCATCTAGATTATGAAACCTGTGCATCGGTATTTTTGGGGATTTTTGGGTTTATTGGAGGATTGGGCTGTGGTACCCACTGGTTCACCGGATCAGAGATCAGGGACCAGTCATCTGCTTGGTCCCTGATGGGCGACCAAGGTGGACCAGGTCCCAAGTGAGTTGGACCATGGAGGGCCCACCATCTGAACATCCATTGCCTGGGTGCATGAAACCTATTCTGTTTGCTATAGACAGTATTGTTACTGTTTGAATTTCTGAAATTTCTCTTTGATAATATAACATGATAAGAGTTATGAAATCCATGTTATGGTGGTTAATCCACCCCTTGAAACAAGTGACAGAGGAATGAATAACAGGGAAGAAAGAAGAATTTCAGACCTACAGTGGCCTTGCATTTTCAAATCGATGAGACTGTGGGACCCACTGGTCAACCTGATCAATGATCAGGATTAACCATTTGTTTGGTTCCTGATGGACGACCAAGATGGCCTGGACCCATGTGAGTTTGGCCACTAGGGGACCCACTGTTTTCTTTCTCCTTGTGTTAGGCGTGAGACCCATTTTCTGAAAGTGACGATACTGTGTATAACACAGTATCCACAATATCGTCACCCCCATTTGTTTTGGATTTTGTGTTGACAACTTCTAACATAGTCCCTGAGTATTTTCCAGAATTTTCCAGAGACTCCTCTTATGGCAAAAATGTACAGAAATTTACATTTAAACCCTATGTTATTTCAGAATTTATAAACTGATTATTGCCCCTACAGATTCTGTCATGGGCTTGTAATTTAGTGTAGACCCGGATTAAATCATATATCTTAGAGCTGTATATTATAGGCATATATTTAATGAACCTGAATCATGGTACCGGGTTATGAAATAAATAAAAAGAGAATCCAAGTCAGTGGGGCAGTTCTTCAACTGACAGTAATTCCTTGTGTAAGATTGGACTTGTAATGAGGACATAGAATTTAAAGATATAGGAGTTGCCACATAGGTGGGTACCAAACGTTGAATTTGAGTGGGGCGTATATGAACCCGATTATGTGGAACTAGTCCTATCTCAAAATAATTAGTATACATAACTCTATGTTAGTTCTACTGCATGCATAATAAATATAAAAGAACTAATGAATCTTTTTTTTTTTTATGAATTTAGAGCATTTCAATATGAACACTATATGAGACAGTGGCATCGTATTTGAAAATATAAGTGAGGATCCCTGCTTCTGAGTATTGATTTGATTAGTGAACCCCTGGTGGGCCAGGAGAGATAAGGTTGGACGGAGACTGAATTATTGATTATTGAATCAATCTCCTAATGGAGAGTTTTTTATTAAATTATAGAAAGGACTTCCTTTTGGAAGGGACTGAAATACTGAAGCTCTTGTGACAGAGTTCTATTGTATCATAAGGACCCTAATTGGGAATATTGAACTTACCAAAGCTAAGAGATGAATATGAAATCTCATTAAATAACAAGAAAATCTATAGGACATCTGATATCATCTCATGGGTTCTTCTTATCATTTCTGTTATTGAATTATGCTATTAGTGACTCGTGTAGTTAGAATATTGCTCACCAGTTTTCTGATAAGTGGTTTGCCCACTTCAGGCACGGGTCACTTGGGGGAGCTTGGCAACGATGGAGATCAGCCATTGGATTTCAATTTGCGCAGCTGATGAGAGAGCGTCACAATCGTATTGAACAATGAAATTAGAACTTTAGAGATGGATTACTCCTTTAAATAATGTTGAATTTGGTTCTTTTTAAATTAGGAATTTTTGTTTGGGACTTATTATCACTTCTCATCTATTTAAATTGATCTCTTAAATAAATTCGAAGCATTGCTCAATTCTTTGTCATAATTTGATTTATGTGGTGATCTTGACCTTACTTAAAGTAGTGTTCCGGAATCTGATGAGCTCCTGGTTTCGGGGCATTACACTTACACATGTCAACCAGACACAATTGAAGGATGACATTTAAACCAAAATGTTTTACATAACAAAATCTATGCCAAGTTGTAGATTAAAGAAACTAAAGAAAACCAATATTAAAAGTTCATAACACAAGTTATTATTGCAAATTCAAAGTAATATCAAAGGCATTGAGGACACTAGAGTTTAAATGCAGTGAACATCATCATCAATTAATCCTCATCCCATCAATCTAGGGTCGAGTACAAATTCCACTGTTATACTCTCAAAAGAAAGCCACCACCGCAATTCCTATCTATCTAACCTTTAAATTAAATTGAGGTCTCTATTTGCATAAGTGTTAATAGGCATAAGAGGCTTAAAAGGACAGTGAGGGAAAAAAGTTGTGACAAATAAGTCACTTCTATAAAGGGCTTTCTTACTACACGTATCCCATAGAAAACACATCCAAAGTATGAAGGATTCTCAATAAGTAATATTTGTTAAGAATTGGTACTTTTTTTCCTTTGATCAGTAATGGAAACTTTTATTAACAAAAGAAAAGATTTAAAAGAGAAAGTAGAAATCTAAAAGTGGAGAAGAATGGTATAGGAGAGGCTTATACCAAGAAACTCCATGAAGCTAAAAGAAAAAAATTTTATCAAAATCCCAAAAACAGAATCAGTGCTATCCACCCCTTGCTTAGACAAAGAACCCACTAACTAATTGGCGGCGTGACTGACATGTCCAAAAAATGCTTGAATCGAAGTAAACAAAGATATAATCTCAATGAGGCAGAATTGGAACTTCCATGGATTCTTAAACTTGTCAATTTTCCACTCAAACTTGTCAATTCTCCATCAAGGTACTATCAATCCCTCATCATCATAACCATGTCCCATATATCTTGTCATCGTAGCCATCAATACCTCGTCATCACAAATCTTCCTATTGCAAGTGATGATCTTCTACTGGACCCTATTTGAGGCCATGCTCTTTGTAGCTCCACATTCTATCATGTCGTTCCTGACTACCACATGCAATATCTTTATTGGTCTCTCCCTTTTAGTTCCTTGAACTTGCAACCTTCAATTGCTACGGCAGAGGTACTTTCAAACCTTCTGCACGTGTCTAAATCATCTCAAACGACATCCCTTGATTAGTTCTTTTATAGCAGCTACCAATAAGTTTCCGCTTATGCACTTATTCCTAATAATATTATTTCTTGTTATTCCACAAATCTACCTTACCATAAGCATCTTGAGCCACACACTCTTTTATTTCTCTCTTCGTTTTTTTTTTTTTTTTTGGTCCAACATTTTGTTCTCCACACAAGGAAGCAAGTCCCACTGTCATCTTATAAAGTGCTCATTTAATCCAAGTGGCCCTCAAACGGTCACACAACATTCCACTAGCTTCTTTTTTCCCATTTGTGATATGCAAGCCAAACCCTCCATTTTATTCAACCATTTTCCTTAACCATCCAGATCTAATAAGCTGTAGTGATAAATTGATTGCAATTATCACCGTCCCTATTCCCATGTCCGCTAAACTCACACTCCATATATTGTCTTTCATCTGCTAATATTAAATTCATTTTGTTTCCTTGTTGGACTAATTAGAATTGCATCATTTGCAAACAGCACACACTAAGAAAACTCATCAAGGATAACTGTCATCAAAAAAGAAGGAAAATAAATATGGGCCCAAAGCAGATTATCAGAACAATCCAACTCCAACAGAGAACTAAAACTCACAGGTTTGTACAACCATTACTACTCCATACATTTCTTAAATAATTTGAATATAACCATTAAAGATGCATTTTTCCCTTCAATTTCATTAAAAAAAATGCATAAAATTTCCTCCTCTCTAAGCTTTACCACAAGTTGTTTTTATGGGTGTGTTCAGTGAAAGCTACCTTTTAAAAAACATTTTGGGAAAAAAAAAAGGCCGTTTGCTTAGCGGAGTTTTGTGTGTGCTTTTCAACAGCAAAAGCATCCAAGGTTGTTTAGCTATGATTTAAAAAGAAGCTTTTAGCATATCATAACTAAATCAGAAATTAAAATATCCATAATAAAAAAATAATTATATCATATATATATATAAAACCCCTTATAGGTATATGATGGGCTCACATAAAATCCAATGAGTCACAGACTCACAAGGTACATATTATGAGGCATCATCATTATCATTATCACATAGAAAATTAAGATACAAGTCACGACTTGCACCATTTGGTTCACCGAAGGATTTAAAAACCAGTATCAGGACCTGACTTGGCCAAGGCTGAGTTCGAGTCAAGTTGCCCAACTCGGGCGAGTCGCATGGTACTCGACCGAGTCGGGTCGAATCCCAGTGCAATGCTCATAAACATTATAAAAATATAGAAAAACAAGAAAAGAAATCTAGGAGAGCCACCATCTCCTCAATTACCCCTCAAATGGTGTATTTCCTCAAATTAGAGGAGCAAACCCTAGCACTACTCTCTTGTAATTGTTAAGTGGGTTATAAAAGCCCAAAGTCCCCATATGTGTAATAAGGCCTAGCCACTTACAAACTTGAAGATGGTCAAAACCATCCAACTGTGTACAGCTATATAACACTATGTGATACCATATTAGGAGATTTTCTTAGGATAGTGATTGCTGTAAATTGAGAAGATTGCAGCCCATAATGGGCACTTAAAATTCTATATAAAGGATCGAGACCCTCAAAGAAGATCATTGTAACGCCCCGAAAACCTGGAGCTCTTCAGATTTCGGAGCACTACTTAAGTAAGGTTAACTCACCACATAAATCAAATATACAAAGAATTGAGCAATGCTTCTATTTATTGAGAGATTCAATTAAATATTTCAAGTCAATAAAATTCCTAATTTAAAAAGACAGAACCAGTTCCACATTATTGAAAATAATGAAATCCATCTCTATAATTCTAATTCCAATCCAATGTTTGTGACGCTCTCTTATCAGCCACGCAAGTTGAAATCCAATGGCTGATCCCCCTCGTTGCCAAGTTTTCCCAAATGATCCGTACCTGAAGTGGGGCAAACCACTTATCAGAAAACTGGTGAGCAATAATAACAATGCACAATTCACTTACTAACATAAATCAATACGAAACTAATAAGAGGAAGAATGAAATATTAACAATTATCCTAAAGTATTTCTTATTATTCAATGGGATTTCACATCCATCTCTTTCCCCTTAGTATATTCAATCTTCCCATATTTGGGTCCTTATCATTCAAAAGAACTCTATCTTAAGAGTTTCAGAGTTTCAATCCCTTCCCATAAGGAAGTCCTTTCATATATTATTCAAAACTATCTCCTTGGAGCTGAGTTCAATAGTCACTTATTCAATCCCTGTCCACCTTATCACTCCATACTCAAAAAGGGTTCACTGTCTCATATAACAAAAGAGAACCTTCAAAGAATATTCAATAATTCATTTGCGTTCGCCAATCATGCATACCACTATCATAAACCATATACCAACTAATTTCATAATAATTAGTCCCACATAATCGGGCTCATTTATGTGCCCCACTTAAATTCAAATTTTCAAGTACCCGCTTATGTGGCACCAATGATTAATTTCTGTACAATAGGTGGGTCTATAACTTCCATATACCCCACATCACCATATTAAGTATACAACACAACACATATATATAAAAGAGGAGTTAACACCATACTAGTCATTAATAACAAGAAGATTCCCACACTTAGCATTATGGAGTAAAGAAAAATGGTGGGTCCCAAGTGATCGATTTTACATGGGACCTGGTTCATATTGGTTGCCCATCAGGGACCAATCAATTGCTGATCTTGAATATTTATCAGTGGGTAGCAGTGGGTAGTAGTGGTATCAGTGGGTCCCACTAGTTTGGTGGTTTTGTAGAATATACTCACTGCCTGTCAGAAACTGCTTCTCCTTCTTTCTTTTTACTCACTTATCTACAAGTCTCTTAAAAGATAAGAAGATAAGATCTACAGCAACATGGATTCTCACAGATCTCATCTACATTAATTTATCCCAGAATTTCAGCACTAGGACACCATGACAGGCTTGCTAAAGAGTCATGCCTTTAAGAAAATGGGTGATCAGAAAGTGGGCCCACCATGATCAGATCATCATAGGACCTGGTCCACCTTGGTCGACCAACAGATGCCCACTAAATGGCTGGCCTTGATGTTTGATCAGGTGGCCCAGTGGGCTCCACAACTCAATCAACGAAAATCTCCCAGACACACAGAAATGACGCCCCCAGTTTATGATCATCAAATGATCAACGGTCAGATGGACTCCGATTCAAAAAAAAGACAACTACACCCTGGTCGACCAACATAGTCCTAATCTGTGTCTGGCCTTGATCTTTGATCAAGTGCCCCAGTGGGTCCCACAACCAGATCCACGAAATTCCCGATTTCAGCCCAAAAATAATGCCAGCTTCCCATCAGGTGTATGATTAACGGTCAGATGAGACTCAAATCCAAAAGGGACAACTACACCCTGGTCGACCAACAGGGACTCATCATATGATTGGCCTTGATGTCTGATCATGTGTCCCAGTGGGTCCCACAACTCATCAACGAAAATCCCAATTCTACCCAACTGACGCCCCAGACACCTGATGTCTTTAGATTCATGCTCGGATGGGTTCCATTTCCAAAAAGGTCACCTACACCATGGTCGACCATGTGTTGGCTTCCAGATCCCAGGTTGTGATCCTTGATCACATGGATCTGTGGGTCCCACTACCAGATCTACCACAATTTTACAATTTTCCTGCATACCGATCTGGAATTTCCAAGATAAAACTTAAAGCTGATGAGACCCAATCCAATTTGATTCTCTATCACTGAGATCGTCCAAATATCTATCATCAGATCTCTGGATCAGATTGAAGGTCAGGTGGGGGCCATGATCATAATACCCAAATCATCAGATCCTTGTGTCTGATGATTTGGTATGAAATTTAGCCCTTACCTTGGGGTTTCATCACTGTATTTATTAATATCAATCCTTTATCAATTTGATGCAGAAATCACAGAGCAACATCTGCTCAATAAAATACCCATCAATCCTATGATATTATTTCTAAATGCACTTGAAAGTATTACTCACCTCCTCGTATAGAAGACTGTGGCTCGATCAATGTGAGACCTCGAGTATTGCATCCACTAGATCCTCTGGTTCTGCTTCTCTGAGGTCCCTCTTTGATTGCTTCCCAAGATCAGTCCCTCTGCACCCTCTTCTCTTCCTTTTTCTATAACTCAAGGATGGGAAATGAGATTATTCGTAAGAAGGGAGATATAGCCTTTCTGGTTATGGGATAGGGTGAAATCTCTAACCTTCGGAGATTTCCCTGGGTACCAACAAATACTCCTCACAAGGAGATATTGTTGCAACTACTTAACAATTAAAATGGGCTTAGGTCAGGTACAAACCTAACCAATGAAATCCAACCCATCCTAAAGTCCAATGGGTCAAACAAAACTGGGCCCAACCTGGCCCAGGTTATTACATACTCCCCCCCTTAGGAAATTTGGTCCTCCAAATTCAATACATACCTGATGGAAAGAGGTGAGGATATCTCTTCCTGACTTCCGCTTCTGTCTCCCAAGTAGACTCAAGTTGTTTGTGATGCTCCCATAGAACTTTGACTAGTTTCACTGTCCGGTTCCGTAAAGCTCTCTCAATAGTTTCCATGGATTTTCACTGGCCGTTCCTCATAAGATAAATCTGGCTGCACTTGAATCGATTCATAGCTTATAATATGAGAAGGGTCGGGCTGATATTTCTTGAGCATGGACACATGAAACACATTGTGCACTCCAGCTAGTTGAGGCGGTAATCCAAGAGCGTAGGCATTACCATCACTGACACGCCCGATGATTTCAAATGGCCCGACATACCGTGGGCTCAGTTTCCCTTTCTTGCCAAAACGCATAACTCCTTTAGTCGGGGAAACTTTAAGAAAGACATAATCACCCACAGCAAATTCCAATTCCCGCCTGCGATTATCCGCATAACTTTTCTGTCTACTCTAAGCTGCCCGCATACGGTCCCTGATCTTCTTGATATTAGCGGTAGAAGTCTGAACCCAATCGGGACCAAGAACTCTCCCATCACCAACTTCCTCCCAACAAATTGGAGATCGACAGTTTCGACCATAAAGTGCTTCGAACGGAGCCATCTTGATACTTGAATGGTAGCTGTTATTATATGCGAACTCAACAAGCGACAACTGTTCATCCCAACTATCCTTAAAGTCCAAAGCACATGCTCTCAACATGTCTTCAAGAGTCTGATTCGTTCTTTCTGTTTGCCCATCGGTTTGTGGATGATAAGCGGTACTAAAACTCAACCTTGTACCCATCGCAGCTTGCAGCTTCTTCCAGAAATTTGATACGAACCTCGTATCCCTATCAGAGACAATAGAAGTCGGTACGCCATGCAATCGCACAATCTCCTTCACATATCTTTGTGCTAAGTTCTCCAAAGATGTTCGATTTCTAATGGGAATGAAGTGAGCTGATTTTGTCAACCGATCCACAATGACCCAAATAATTTCATTGTTTCTAAAGGTCTTTGGAAAGCCTGACACAAAGTCCATGGAGATATGTTCCCATTTCCATTCAGGAATTGGTAATGGTTGAAGTAACCCTCCAGGCTTCCTGTGATCGGCCTTGACTTGCTGACAGGTAAAACACCTACCCACAAATGCAGCAACATCATTCTTCATGCCAACCCACCAAAACCGTATCCTTAAATTTTGGTACATCTTGGTGCTCCCCGGATGGATGGTGTAACGTGTACAATGTGCCTCCTTCAAAATTTCATCTTTGATATCCGAAATATTTGGAACACACAATCTGTTCCTATAGTACAATGTAGCACTGCGGATGGAAAAATCTGGCTTGTTATCAATTCTATTAAATATCGCCAACAATGCCGGGTCATCTTTCTGGCGGTCTTTGACCCTTTGAATCAATTCAGGCTGGACCCGGAAATTCCCTAACAACACCTTATTGCTGATAGACCAGAGGTTTACATTTAATTCCTCCACCTCTTCTATCAATTTCTTCTCAGTTGTTAATGAAGCCACCTGAGCCGATTTCCTGCTTAGAGCATCAGCGACAACATTAGCTTTACCCGGATGGTAAAATATAGAGAAATCATAATCCTTCAAGAACTCCATCCATCTCCTCTGTCGTAGATTCAAATCTTTTTGCGAGAACACATATTTCAGACTCTTATGATCTGTATAAACTTCAAATTCCTCACCATACAAGTAGTGCCGCCAAATCTTGAGTGCAAAGACAACTGCTCCCAGTTCTAGATCATGAGTAGCATAATTCTGTTCATGAGGCTTCAACTGCCTGGATGCATAAGCTATCACTCTACCGTGTTGCATAAGCACACACCCTAAACCAAGCAGTGATGCATCACAGAAAATTACAAAACCTCCACTGCCAGAAGGAAGGGCTAAAACTGGAGCTGTAGTCAGTTTATCTTTTAGCATCTGGAAACTTGATTCGCATTTATCATTCCATATGAACGGCATATTCTTCCGAGTGAGCCTGGTCAACGGACCTGCTAAAGAGGAAAAACCTTGCACAAACCTTCTGTAGTAGCCAGCTAACCCCAGAAAACTACGGATCTCCGATGCATTCGCCGGTCTCTTCCAATTTGAAATAGCTTCAATCTTGCTAGAATCAACAGACAATCCTTCACCTGAGATAATGTGACCTAAGAAACTCACCTGTTCTAGCCAGAAGTCACACTTACTCAGCTTAGCATAAAGCTGATTTTCTCTCAGCAATTGAAGGGAAGTACGCAGATGATCTCCATGTTCTTCCAATGACTTGGAATAGATCAGGATATCATCAATGAATACCACAACGAACTGATCCAGAAAGGGCTTAAAAATTTGATTCATAAGCGCCATGAATACCGCCGGTGCATTGGTTAACCCAAAGGGCATTACCAAAAATTCATAATGTCCGTACCTGGTTCGAAAAGCTGTCCTAGGTATATCTTCTTCTCTTACCCTTAGCTGATGGTATCCCGATCTGAGGTCGATCTTGGAGAAATACTTTGCACCCTGAAGCTGATCAAACAGTTCATCAATTCGTGGGAGCGGGTACTTATTCTTGATAGTTACTTGATTCAACTGACGATAGTCAATACACATTCGTAATGACCCATCCTTCTTCTTGACGAATAAAAACTGGCGCTCCCCACGGGGATACACTGGGTCTTATGAATCCTTTTTCTAGTAATTCCTGCAATTGTTCTTTGAGTTCTTTCAACTCGGCAGGTGCCATACGGTATGGAGCTTTAGATATTGGCGCAGTCCCTGGTACCAATTCTATAGCAAAGTCCACTTCTCTAACTGGTGGCAGACCGGGCAGGTCATCCTGGAATACATCAGGAAATTCCCTAACTATGGGAGTGTCTTCCAGCTTAGGCTTCAGTTTTTCTTCTGAAACGAAGGCTAGGTATCCATCACATCCACTTTTCAACAATTTACAAGCCTTAATGGCTGATATGACTGCCGTGTGTACTGGCCTTCTCCTTCCCATTACACACACAGTATCATACCCTTCTAGATTAAAACGTACTAGCTTGTTAAAACAATCCAGCACTGCTCTATACTTTGCTAGCCAGTCCATCCCAATAATGATGTCGAAATCATTCATAGGTAACAATATCAGATCAACTGGCATATTGTTTTTCCCAATGAAAATCGGGCAATCGAAAAATGCAGTGCAAGTGTTCACGTGTCCTCCAGCAGGGGTTGATACAATAATAGTTTGATCTAGTGTCGAGGGTGATTTGTTCATCTTGGGAGCAAATACAGGGACACAAAAGAATGTGTAGAGCCAGAATCAAATAAAGTATAAGCTGTAACATTGGAAATTAAAATCATACCCTCGATACAATTATTTGCAGCCTGCGCTTCCTGTTGCGTAGTAGCAAAAACCCTGGCATTAGATTGCTGTCCTCTCTGATATCCGCCTTGATTGGGTCGCCCACGATTGAAATTCTGTCCTTGAGGCTGGTTAGGCGGTCCCCTTGGCTGATTCTGCTGATTTGTCTGACGGGGATTGTCTTGGTACCTCTGCTGTTGGTTCTGCCGGGGTGGTTGTTCTTGTGGCTGACGTCTATCCTTATCCTGTTTCTTTGGACAATCTTTAATCAGATGGCCAACCTGTCCACAATGGAAACATGCACCCGTAGACCAATGACATTCCTCTGTCTTATGGTTCTTTCCACATCGCTGGCATTTTATTCTTTTATCCAGTCTCTGCTTCTTTGAGGGCTCACGGTTATTCTGATAGTCTCTCTTGATTCCCGTCGTTCTCGCCGAGAATGTACCATTCAATTCAGCAGTTGTTTCCTCCGATACGAATGCTCTTTTTAAGGCAGCTGCAAAGGTAGCCGGTTCGCCCAGTTTCACATCCTTTTTGATATCTGGTCGTAACCCCTCGATGAATTTGTTCCGTTTCATCGCATCAGTGGCTACCAGTTCCTCTGCAAAGTGGGACAGCTCTGTAAATCTGTTGGAGTATTTTGCTACAGTCATACTCCCTTGCACCAAAGTCTGGAATTCCCTCTTCTTTTGTTCTCTGATATGCTCTGGAATGAATTTCAGAATGAACTCCTTCTTAAAGAATGCCCAAGTGATTTCATTTTCCGGACCCTCGAAGGTTTTCTTAGCGGCTTTCCACCATTCTTTCGCATCTCCTTCAAGTTTGAAGGCAGCCAGAACCGCTTTCTGCCGGTCCGAGCATCCCATCACTTCGAATATTCCTTCCATATGTTCCACCCACTTGTTAGCATCCCAAGGATTGGTGGTTTCATCAAAGTACCTGGGCCGGAATTCATTGAACCTTTTGTAAAGAGTGTCCTTTTCTCTGTCTCTGCCTCCAGGAGCATTTTCACCTCCTTCTCCGCTATGGCCGGTACGCAGATCATTGTTCCCGCCCTGACGTGCTGCCAAGGTCGCGATCTGCTCCTGTACCTGACTGTACGCCATCATGAATGAGGTGAACATCTGTCGAGCATACTCTGGTAGCTCAGCCTGACCCCCAATAAGATTAGGGTTACCGCCTTGATCGCCATTTAGGTTAGCATTCTCATTCTGGTTATCATTGGCATTCTGAGCGTTCTCCTGGTTGTTCATATTTCTATTCCTACAAAAGATTCATAACTTAGTAAACAATCATAGAGAATGTATATCTATCGTACTATTCTTTCCCTTACATGTCCTCACCACGTATCCTAGGAGTTGCTAAATCTTTTATATTGCCCAAGACCATGCTCTGATACCACTTTGTAACGCCCCGAAAACCTGGAGCTCTTCAGATTTCGGAGCACTACTTAAGTAAGGTTAACTCACCACATAAATCAAATATACAAAGAATTGAGCAATGCTTCTATTTATTGAGAGATTCAATTAAATATTTCAAGTCAATAAAATTCCTAATTTAAAAAGACAGAACCAGTTCCACATTATTGAAAATAATGAAATCCATCTCTATAATTCTAATTCCAATCCAATGTTTGTGACGCTCTCTTATCAGCCACGCAAGTTGAAATCCAATGGCTGATCCCCCTCGTTGCCAAGTTTTCCCAAATGATCCGTACCTGAAGTGGGGCAAACCACTTATCAGAAAACTGGTGAGCAATAATAACAATGCACAGGTCACTTACTAACATAAATCAATACGAAACTAATAAGAGGAAGAATGAAATATTAACAATTATCCTAAAGTATTTCTTATTATTCAATGGGATTTCACATCCATCTCTTTCCCCTTAGTATATTCAATCTTCCCATATTTGGGTCCTTATCATTCAAAAGAACTCTATCTTAAGAGTTTCAGAGTTTCAATCCCTTCCCATAAGGAAGTCCTTTCATATATTATTCAAAACTATCTCCTTGGAGCTGGGTTCAATAGTCACTTATTCAATCCCTGTCCACCTTATCACTCCATACTCAAAAAGGGTTCACTGTCTCATATAACAAAAGAGAACCTTCAAAGAATATTCAATAATTCATTTGCGTTCGCCAATCATGCATACCACTATCATAAACCATATACCAACTAATTTCATAATAATTAGTCCCACATAATCGGGCTCATTTATGTGCCCCACTTAAATTCAAATTTTCAAGTACCCGCTTATGTGGCACCAATGATTAATTTCTGTACAATAGGTGGGTCTATAACTTCCATATACCCCACATCACCATATTAAGTATACAACACAACACATATATATAAAAGAGGAGTTAACACCATACTAGTCATTAATAACAAGAAGATTCCCACACTTAGCATTATGGAGTAAAGAAAAATGGTGGGTCCCAAGTGATCGATTTTACATGGGACCTGGTTCATATTGGTTGCCCATCAGGGACCAATCAATTGCTGATCTTGAATATTTATCAGTGGGTAGCAGTGGGTAGTAGTGGTATCAGTGGGTCCCACTAGTTTGGTGGTTTTGTAGAATATACTCACTGCCGTCAGAAACTGCTTCTCCTTCTTTCTTTTTACTCACTTATCTACAAGTCTCTTAAAAGATAAGAAGATAAGATCTACAGCAACATGGATTCTCACAGATCTCATCTACATTAATTTATCCCAGAATTTCAGCACTAGGACACCATGACAGGCTTGCTAAAGAGTCATGCCTTTAAGAAAATGGGTGATCAGAAAGTGGGCCCACCATGATCAGATCATCATAGGACCTGGTCCACCTTGGTCGACCAACAGATGCCCACTAAATGGCTGGCCTTGATGTTTGATCAGGTGGCCCAGTGGGCTCCACAACTCAATCAACGAAAATCTCCCAGACACACAGAAATGACGCCCCCAGTTTATGATCATCAAATGATCAACGGTCAGATGGACTCCGATTCAAAAAAAAGACAACTACACCCTGGTCGACCAACATAGTCCTAATCTGTGTCTGGCCTTGATCTTTGATCAAGTGCCCCAGTGGGTCCCACAACCAGATCCACGAAATTCCCGATTTCAGCCCAAAAATAATGCCAGCTTCCCATCAGGTGTATGATTAACGGTCAGATGAGACTCAAATCCAAAAGGGACAACTACACCCTGGTCGACCAACAGGGACTCATCATATGATTGGCCTTGATGTCTGATCATGTGTCCCAGTGGGTCCCACAACTCATCAACGAAAATCCCAATTCTACCCAACTGACGCCCCAGACACCTGATGTCTTTAGATTCATGCTCGGATGGGTTCCATTTCCAAAAAGGTCACCTACACCATGGTCGACCATGTGTTGGCTTCCAGATCCCAGGTTGTGATCCTTGATCACATGGATCTGTGGGTCCCACTACCAGATCTACCACAATTTTACAATTTTCCTGCATACCGATCTGGAATTTCCAAGATAAAACTTAAAGCTGATGAGACCCAATCCAATTTGATTCTCTATCACTGAGATCGTCCAAATATCTATCATCAGATCTCTGGATCAGATTGAAGGTCAGGTGGGGGCCATGATCATAATACCCAAATCATCAGATCCTTGTGTCTGATGATTTGGTATGAAATTTAGCCCTTACCTTGGGGTTTCATCACTGTATTTATTAATATCAATCCTTTATCAATTTAATGCAGAAATCACAGAGCAACATCTGCTCAATAAAATACCCATCAATCCTATGATATTATTTCTAAATGCACTTGAAAGTATTACTCACCTCCTCGTATAGAAGACTGTGGCTCGATCAATGTGAGACCTCGAGTATTGCATCCACTAGATCCTCTGGTTCTGCTTCTCTGAGGTCCCTCTTTGATTGCTTCCCAAGATCAGTCCCTCTGCACCCTCTTCTCTTCCTTTTTCTATAACTCAAGGATGGGAAATGAGATTATTCGTAAGAAGGGAGATATAGCCTTTCTGGTTATGGGATAGGGTGAAATCTCTAACCTTCGGAGATTTCCCTGGGTACCAACAAATACTCCTCACAAGGAGATATTGTTGCAACTACTTAACAATTAAAATGGGCTTAGGTCAGGTACAAACCTAACCAATGAAATCCAACCCATCCTAAAGTCCAATGGGTCAAACAAAACTGGGCCCAGCCTGGCCCAGGTTATTACAATCATCGAATTCACTCAAAATTCTTTATCTTTCTATTTGTGTCATGGTATCAGAGCAACTCTAAAAACTTCTGATTTCCAAGTCTTTGGGCTCTAGTGGAGAGAAATCAATCTCTCTCTTGAAGAAAAAAAGATCAGGGATCTGTTTCGAAGGATTCTTGCACCATCCAGCCCGTGCATCTTCTGTAGATCATCTCCGATCTACAATGGCCCCACCAGTGATCATCCAGCTTTCACCAACAACCACTACAGACGGTCGCCCACTCCTTCTGAGCTTTATGGAGATCTTTTTTGTAATTTTTTGGCACTTAGAGGTAAGGTTTTTTAATCATTCTCGTGATTTCTAGTTTTTTTTTTTTTTTCTTTTGCACTATTTTTTATCAAGACCATCCAGAAGCTTGTATCTGAGATCGTTTCAGATCATACTTTACCACTAGAAGGCTGGGTAGACAGGTCTGAACACTGATCTTCAGTTCGATCATTCTGTGGGAACCATGTTGTGCATCAGCCACAAGTTCAAGGTTGCCTGGGCTGTTTTCTTCTCTGTTTTGGGGTCTCTCACAGATCAGGATATTCTGCCCTTATTTATATAGCATTTGTGGTTGAAACGATAACATCATCTTCGACCTTTTTGCTCCATTCTTGCTGCTTTCGAATCTTTATCGACGTGTTATATTTTCCTTCTACATTCTAAGATGGATACAAATATAATTGCTTTGATCAAGTTTAATGGAAATAACTACACATCTTGGGCTTATCAATTCCAAGTATATTTAGAAGGGAAAGAACTGTTGGGTCATATTACTGGTTCAGATCCAAAACCTAAAGAGGATGACAAGAAAATACTCGCACGGACCACCAAGGATGCCAAAATCAGAACTTGGATCCTCGGATCTGTAGAGCCTACTCATCCGAAATCTGAAACCCAATAAAACAGCAAAGGACATGTGGGACTATGTGAAGAAAGTTTATCATCGCGGTAATTTTGCACGTCAATATCAACTTGAGCTTGAAATTGCACAATATAATCAAGGATATTCTTCTATCCAGGATTATTACTCAAGATTTCTGACCTTACAGGCTGAATATGATGAGATTAAATATACAAATGTTTCTGACATGGCTCTTCTAGAAATACAGGAACTTCAGGCCACTAGCCATCGCAACCAATTTCTGATGAAATTGCGCCCAAAATATGAATCTGTTCGATCTAGTCTTATGGGTCGAGTTTCCTCTCCATCATAGATGAATGTCTAAATGAACTCCTCCGTGAAGAGACTAGTCAACTAGCTCAGCTTCCTTTGAAACAACAAACCTCTGGTGGCCCGCTGGAAGTTGCATATACCACAATTGAATCTCCTTCCACAACTGGTGGTCCAACCCCGACTGCATATGTTGCAAAAGGAGACCCCCAGGTATAGGACTTGAGCAAAGAGCAATGCTACGATTGCAAGAATTTTGGACATTATGCATCCCAGTGTAAGTAGAAATTCTGCATTTATTGCAAGGCTAATGGACATGTTATCGACAGAACCTAAACTTTAAGATGAATAGAAGAAACTTTTGGAATTTCATGATCTTCTTGATATAATGGACATGTTATCGACAGAACCTAAACTTTAAGATGAATAGAAGAAACTTTGGAATTTCATGATCTTCTTGATCGATCATTGCTCTATTTATAATACTTTGTAGCCTTAATCAAGGCAATTACAAGGCAATTAGAATCTCTTTACAAGGAACAATATAAAGAATATAATTACCACTTCCTACTTATGGAATGAAAATATATACATATTGATGCTGAGTCAAACTAGTCCCACGTGATTTATGGGCATGGGCCTATTGTACATGGGCTTTGTATATGGGCCTTGGATCAAGTGGTACTAACATCCCCCCTCAAATTGATGATGGTCAACGAGTAGCAATTTGCGAACCAGAAACTCATGACGTGGCCGAGGCAGTCCTTTGGTGAAGATGTCTGCAAGCTGGAGTTCACTTGATACATGTGGAAGACTGATGACCTTACGATCATATTCATCCCGAATAAAATGACAATCCACCTCGATATGTTTCGTACGTTCATGAAAAACTGGATTTTCGGTGATACGGATGGAGCTAGTGTTGTCCGCATGAAGTGGGGTAGCCGAGGTCTGAGGAAACCCAAGATCTTTAAGAAAGCCACGAAGCCAAAGGATTTCAGAACAGGCAGCTAACATAGCACGATACTCCGATTCAGTGGAAGATCTGGAGACGCGTTCTTGCTTTTTACATATCCATGAAATGAGGGATTCACCCAAGTACATACACCAACCCGTGGTAGATCTGCGAGTATCCAGGCATCCGGCCCAGTCGGCGTCAGAGTAAGCTGTAAGTGTTAATGGTGTGCCAACCGGAAAAAACAATCCTCGGGTCAGAGAACCAAGAATGTACCGAATAATCCGTTTGACAGCAACCAGATGGTGATGCCGAGGTGTTGTCATGAATTGACTAACAACATTTACAGCATATGAGATGTCGGGGCGAGTGATGGTCAAGTAAATCAAACTGCCGACTAAGCGTCTGTAGAGTGTGGGGTCGGATAGAAGATCACCATCATCTTTCCTAAGTTTCACATTTACTTCCAATGGAGTGTCCACGGGTGTGGCCTCTTTGAGCCCAGCAAGATCAACTAGGTCAGTAGCATACTTATGCTGATGAAGAAATAGACCCCTCTTAGACTGGTGAACCTCAAGGCCTAAGAAATATGTTAAGGGACCGAGATCTTTCATATGAAATGCAGCTTGAAGATTCTTGATCATATTACTGTGAGTTCCTGTAATGATAATGTCATCCACATAGACCAGAAGGATGGTAATAGCTTGAGTGGTTGTACTGATGAAGAGTGACGGATCATAAGGACTTTGAACAAATCCAAGTTGAAGTATAGTAGCCCGAAATTTCTCAAACCAAGCTCTGGGTGCTTGTTTAAGACCATACAAGGAGCGACGGAGCTTTGCCACCTCATTTTTAGAAGTAGAGTCATAGCCTTGAGGAAGGCGCATGTAGACGTCCTCTTTGAGATCTCCATGAAGAAAGGCATTCTTGACATCCATCTGATAAAGAGGCCAAGAGCGGGATGCAGAAATAGCCAGAATGGTACGCACAGTGGTCATCTTGGCGACCGGAGCAAATGTCTCATCATAGTCAATGCCATACTCCTGTCGGTTGCCAAGAGCTACTAAGCGAGCTTTATAACGAGCCAAAGTACCGTCAGGATGTAACTTGATAGAGTAAACCCACTTGCATCCAATGGGTTTGATGTTAGGAGGACATGGAACAACATCCCAGGTATGATTAACATTCAGAGCGTCCAGTTCTTCCTGCATGGCCTGACGCCAACACTGATGTTGCACTGCTTGGGAAAAACCATTAGGTATATGAACCGAAGACAGAGTAGCAATTAAGGATGTATGGGTGAAGCCAAATCGATCAGGGGGACGGGAAATCCTGGATGATCGACGGGGGACTAACTGAGAGGTATCTGGAGGTTGTTCAGGGTCAAGTGCCGTGGAAGAGGATATATCAGGAGGCTCAGGTGCAGTAATAGTTTCCCGTCGACGCCTTTCATACACAAGAAGAGGTTTGATAGGATCCACAGGTAGAACCGGAGAATCAGTAAAACCAGGAACAAGTGAAAATGTAGGAGATGTATCATGATCAAGAGAATGAGGAAAAAAATATTGATGTTCAAAGAACACCACATTACGAGAAATCCTGATACGTTTGACCTTTGGATCATAACAGACAAATCCTTTCTGATCATTCGCATAACCTAAAAAAACACACTTTGAAGATTGAGCAGATAGTTTTGTTCGTTCTACTGGGGGAAGAAGAACAAAACATACACACCCAAAAACATGGAGATGAGAATAAACAGGATGCTTATGAAATAAACGAAAATAAGGTGTTTCATGATTTATACGTGGTGAGGGTAGCCTATTGATAACATGAACAGCTGTGGACAAAGCCTCTGGCCAAAATCTTGGTGGAACAGAGGATTCTAAGAGTAGGGACCGAACAATGTCTAGGAGATGTCTATTTTTCCTCTCAGATACACCATTTTGTTGTGGTGTATAAGGGCATGATTTTTGAGAGATAATTCCTTTGTTTTGTAAAAAGGTCTGAAACTCATTAGAAACATATTCACCACCTGAATCTGTGCGGAGTGTTTTAATGGAGGTGGAGAAGTGATTTTCCACATAGGCTAAGAAAATTTTAAACGTAGCAAACACCTCAGATTTGCATGCAAAAAGTAAATCCATGTAAAACGACTATAGTCATCAATGAATGTAACAAAATATTTAACATGAGAGTGTGATGGAACAGGTGCGATACCCCATACATCACTATGAACAAGATCAAAACAGTGCAATGATGAAGTAGTGCTAATGGGAAAAGGGAGAGTCTTGCTCTTACCCATTTTACAACTAGAACAATTTAAGAACACATCTTTAAGAGAAATCTTATTATCAGATAGCAAACCAGATTTAAACAAAGACAATAAAGTGCGAGAATGAGGATGGCCTAAACGATTGTGCCATAATTGGCTATTATTTGAACTAGAAGCTGAAAACAATGCAGAGGAACTCAAACTTCGATCTTGTGTAGAAAGTTGGAATGGAAACAGACGACCCGCACAAACACACAACGCGGCATGGGGCATTTCTGCCCTGCGTGGTTTCGAACTCGAGACCTCAGGCTCTGATACCATGTCAAAGTTGCTAGCCAGTAATCCTAAAACCAATTGGTGATAGGAAACTGCACAAACAACTACTTAACAGTTATGTTACCACAGAATGTAGGAAGAGGCCACATAACCATACTCCTCATGCCTCCACTACTATTGCTGCTTCTACTTCTGATGTAGTATCCTCAATTGCGCCTCCACAACCGGCTACTTCTACTACCGCTACTTCCATCACTCATGAGCAATTTCAATAGATGGTTCTGAATGCTTTCACTGCACTCGGAATATCAGGTACTCTCTCTTCTGTTTGGTATCTTGATTCTAGTGCCTC
Source organism: Litsea cubeba (assembly GCA_012931725.1). Taxonomy (NCBI): domain Eukaryota; kingdom Viridiplantae; phylum Streptophyta; class Magnoliopsida; order Laurales; family Lauraceae; genus Litsea; species Litsea cubeba. Next base: position 10,199,535 of record CM022955.1, on the reverse strand, counting down.
GAACCACGTGACTTTCTCCTCTGCTAACCTCTCCAATCTTCAAAAGGATACGAGTAATTTGCAAGTTCATACTGCAGATGGTTAAAAGCTTTCCATGACAGCCATTGGTGAAATTTCGCACCCCTTACCTTTGCAACATGCTTTTCTTTTCCTGTCTTTATTTACAAACCTTCTATCCATTGGACAGATTGTCGATAATGATTGTAATGTCTCTTTCTCTCACTCTAGTTGTGTTGTACAGGATCAAGTGTCGGGGAGAGTGATCACAAAAGGGCCTAAGTGTGGATGTCTTTTTTCGCTTCATCTATCTTCCCATTTACAAAATAACAACGCATTTGTGTTTTCTTGTTTTAGTTCTCAAGATGCCTGGCGACTTTGGCATAATAGATTAGGCCATCACAATTCTAAGATATTATTGTCTTTGTTGAAAACAAACATGAATAATACAAATAAAGTTTCTTTTCATGATGTTTTTGTTGATTGTTCTACTTGTACGCTTGGTAAAAGCAAGGTACTTCCTTTTCCACTGCATGATACTTTGGCTTCTAAATGCTTTGGCATTATTCATAGTGATGTTGGGGTATCCGACGCAAATCAAGTGATTGAAAAGGCTTTGGCTATCATGAATGCATTTGATCGAGCACAGGAGGTCCAAACCCATGTGTGAAAGTTCCATCTTTTAGAAAAGAACCCAGAACAGTCCCTTACATGTGAAAATTGAATAAACAGAGGCGGTTTAATATAAACAGAAACAACATGGGTTGTTTTACAAACGTTCATTAAAAAAAAAAAAACCATAAGTTGTTGTGAACTTCACGTGTCATGTTTTGGAGGCTGATTTTGGAGTCCACAAGGGATTCAAATTCATAAGGAGCCACTACAACCAGGTCACCCAAGGGTTGTCTTTCAAATGGTGGAGTTCGCCATCTGATTTGGTGGGGCCATGTGGGGCTCATATCCATAGCCATCCAGAATGTCTGGAACGACTCAGTTTTTGGAAAAATCATCAAAACATTATTTCTAATTCCAAGTAATTGCTGGATTCTCTACATTCAGACATGATGAGTTGGAACCTAAAGGAAAGATTGATGGATTTAATTGCTGAAAATCAGAAAAAAGGGGAGAATTTGGGTGTGCTAACAGGATTGACTGTGCGTTTACAGCCATGGCTGACCGTCAGCAATACCATTATTTTCTTTCTTTATTTGCTTTTCTTAGTAGATTGTGGTCTTAATTTAGATGTTGATATCAAGGGTGTAATGGGATCGGGGGGGGGGGGGGGGGGGGGAGATCGAGACCCTCGAAGAGGATTATCAAATTCACTCAAAATTCTCTATCTTTGTATTTGTGTCAGTAATCTCACTCCTAAATCCCAACCGACTTTTGAAGCAGAAAGAAAGAAGAACAGTATGCACCAGCAACAACGTCGAGCACCTCCAGTCTCTAACAATAGCTTCTCTAGACTCCAAGGGACTTTTCTTTTCATTAGACTCCAGCAGCAGTTACAAGACCGGCTTCTCCAAACTCCCCCCGCCCCGATTGTTGCAAGTGGTTTGGGTTCTAGTTCTACAGAACCCAAGCCAAGTTGGTCCCCATTCTAGGTTAATCGAATTTCTCCATTGGGTTAGCTAGAGACCAAGTTATGGCCAAGAATATTTTGTTAATTGTATCAAGCTTTCTAAAGGCGAAGAAAGAGAAAGTTATATATGAAGTGACTTGGAAACTCCAGATCTAAGACTGTAAATAGTAAAGAGAGTGCGAGTTCTCTTTGGCCGTGGACAAAGGCACATCACCAAACCACGTAAATCCCTTTTGCGACCCCTCTCTTGTGTGCCTACTTTGTGTGTCATGGTTGTTGACCGCAGGTTTCTCGCTTCAACACACCTGTACAATGCATAAAGATACAAATTGTTCATCTCATGGAACTTGCATGTGTTAAATATATATTCTGCTGTGTACATTTACAGTAAGTTGAGCCCTTGATTTGGGTGATATTCAGATATTAAAGGAAACTAATCTAAAGATTACAATAAAGCTAGTTGTACACAAACTGTCCAATGACCAAGTCATTTGGGCCCTGCTGTTTTGGGTTTGGACTGACCCAATAGGCTGAGTTGACCCATTTTGGTTACTTATGTCTTTACAAACCCACCCACCCCCCCCCCCCCCCCAAAAAAAAACAAAACAAAACAAAAGCTCTGGATGAGAGAATGTGAGCATGTGAACCAGATTTTGGAACCCTGATGATGTATAAGTTTTGGTGAAGAAATCTGCAAGTTGATAGGTGGAAGGGATGAAAGAGAGTTCAATTGTGCCATCTCGAACATGTTGGAGAATGAAGTGACAATCGACTTCAACATGTTTCGTTCTTTCATGAAACACCTCATTGAAGGCTAATTTCCTAGCACTTTTACTATCAGTATAAAGAGGTGTGGATTTGTTAATAGGAACTCCTAAATCTTCAAGTAACCACCGAAGCCAGATGATCTTAATAGTGGTGTGTCCAATAGCTCGATATTCAGATTCTGATGATGATCTAGAAACCACTTCTTGCTTCTTTCTTTTCAAGGAAATTTACGATGAACCAAGAAAGATAGCAAAGCCAGTTGTCGAGTGCCGATCATTCACATCTCCACCCCAATTAGAATCAGTAAAACCATGCAAGTGAAGACTTGAATGGGAGGACATAAGTAGGGCTTTGTTCGTAGTCCCTTGTAAATAGCATAGAATCCGAAGAACAGCAGCCCAATGAACAGATGTAGGATGAGCAACGAACTAACTAACGATACGAACTGAGTGAGCAATATCAAAGCTGGTTGTGGTCAGATATACCAAACTGCCAACTATCCCACGATAGCGAGTAGCATCCACAAGAGGGACACCTTCTGTAGTCCGAAGTTTACAATTGTGCTCCATTGGAGTGGAAACAGATTTAATATCAGTTAGACCTGCTCCTTGAATAACATCAATGCAGTACTTGGTTTGAGAGAGAAGATATCTAGCAGGAGAATAGGCTACTTCAATCCCTAAAAAATCCCGAAGAGGATCCAGATCCTTCATTTCAAATTGCTGATGTAAAAATTATTTAAGAGAGATAATACTCATACTATCATAGTATCATCAATGGAAATTATCATATCATCTGTCATTCTCACAATTCTGAATTACAAGAATGAAGATGAGAGAGACTGAAACGAGAGATGGAACGAGAGAGAATGAAAGTTTTCTATATTCTTTTGTGTGTGTTCTCTTAGAGAATCACCATCATTATATAGGAATTACATGCCTTAATCAAGGCTTTTACAAAGGAAATTAACTAAATTACATCAATCACTAATCTAAGAAAGGAAGGCAATCAATCACTAAATTATATACACAATTGACCAAATCAGATCCCAAATCCACGTGATATGTATCTTGCTGGATTGGATTGACTGATGGGCCTTGGATCCCTTAATGGGTAATGGGCCAAACTTAACACCCCCCCTCAAATTGATGCGGGAGAATCAACGAGCATTAATTTGCCAACCAAGAATTGATGGCGTGGTCTGGGAAGACCCTTAGTAAGAATGTCAGCAAGTTGAAACTCAGTGGAGACATGGGGAAGGCTAATGACATCACGCTTAAACTCATCACGGATGAAGTGGCAATCAACCTCGATGTGTTTAGTACGTTCATGAAAAATCGGATTTTCAGTGATCCGAATTGCACTTGTATTATCTGCATAGAGGGGGGTAGCTCCTTTTGCAGGAAATCCAATGTCAGAGAGCAGACCTCGGAGCCAAAGTATTTCGGAGCATGCAGCAGACATAGCTCGGTACTCAGCCTCGGTAGAAGATTTTGAAACTTTGTCATGTTTCTTGCATTTCCAGGAAATCAAACTATCACCCAAGAACATGCACCATCCCGTAGTTGATCTGCGAGTATCCGGACAACCAGCCCAATCAGCATCTGAATAAGCTCGGAGAGAAAGAGGATTGTCTGAAGGAAAAAACAACCCGCGAGTCGGTGTGCGAATAAGATACCGAATGATGCGACGAACAGCAGCAAGATGAAGATGACGAGGAGTAGTCATGAACTGACTCATAAGATTGACCGCAAATGAGATATCAGGACGCGTGATCGTGAGGTAGATCAAGCTACCTACCAACTGACGATATGCGGTGGGGTCCTGAAGAAGGTCACCCTCTTCTTTTCTGAGTTTAACATTGAGCTCGATTGGCGTATCAACAGGAGCTGAAGAAGTAAGCCCAGCCAAGTCAATAAGATCAACCGTATATTTGTGTTGATTAAGAACTACACCTTTAGACGATTGATGAACTTCAAGGCCAAGGAAATAGTGTAAGGGGCCCAGATCCTTCATTTGAAAAATCTGATGAAGAGAAGCTTGAAGTGCCTGAATCATTTGTGCATTAGGACCAGTAATGACAATGTCATCAACGTAGACCAGAAGGACAGTAATCCCTGACGGAGCATGATGTAAGAACATGGAAGGATCATATTGGCTCGGATGAAAATCCAATCGTAGAAGAGCATCCTGAAATTTCTCAAACCATGCACGAGGTGCTTGCTTCAGACCATAGAGGGAGCGACGGAGCTTAGCAACCATACCCTTACCAGATGAGGACCCCGGAGGCAAACGCATATAAACATCTTCTTTGAGATCACCATGAAGGAACGCATTTTTTACGTCCATTTGATAGAGAGGCCAAGACTGAGATGCAGCAACAGCAAGAATTATGCGTACGGTGGTCATCTTAGCGACGGGAGCAAAGGTTTCATCATAATCAATGCCATATTCCTGCCGATTTCCGAGAGCAACAAGGCGCGCCTTGTATCGATCTAGAGTGCCATCCGATTTCAACTTGAGAGAAAAAATCCACTTGCAGCCAATTGGTTTTACACCCACAGGAGAGGGGACAATATCCCAAGTATGATTTTTTTTCAAAGCATCCAATTCATCTTGCATAGCCTGGTTCCAACATTTGTCCTGCACAGCCTGAGAATAGGATTGGGGAATGGAAGAAGAGGACAAGGTGGTCATTAAGGAAGTGTGGGAGAACCCATAGCGGTCAGGTGGTACTGAAATGCGAGATGAGCGACGCAAGGAATGATGTCCAGATGGATCAAAAGCCGGGGGTGAACCAGATGCTGGAGGAAGATCAGGAGGGGGGTCCCTGGGAGGCGCGTCTTTGTTCCGTCTGTGATACACAAAATTAGGATTAAAGCGAACAACTGAAGTGTTGTCCGAAAAACCAGGTAAAGACACCAAGGGTGAGGAGTTAGGATATTCAATGTGTTTTTGAAAAAAATACTGATGTTCAAAAAAAACGACATTTCTAGAAGTCCGCAAGCGACGAATGTGAGGATCGTAGCAGAGGAACCCTTTCTGGAAGGGCGCATAGCCTAAAAACACACATTGAGCAGATTGTGCGGTTAGTTTGGTTCTCTCAGAAGGAGGCAAGTGCACAAAGCAAACAGATCCGAAAACATGAAGATCATCATAAGAGGGAAAGGTCTGGTACAATCGGTAATAGGGGCTCTGATTTTGAAGAGAGGTTGAAGGCAGACGATTTATAAGATGAGCTGCCGTAGCTAGTGCCTCAACCCAAAAACGGGTAGGAACTGATGATTCAAGAAGAAGAGAACGAGTGACATCAAGCAAATGCCTATTTTTCCTTTCAGCAACTCCATTCTGCTGTGGAGTATAAGGACAAGTTCTTTGAGAAATAATGCCTTTGTTTTGCAAAAAATTTTGAAAATCAGAAGACACATATTCCCCACCCGAATCAGATCGCAGGATTTTGATGCAGGTGGAAAATTGATTCTCAACATAAGCTAAAAAAATTTTAAAAACTGTAAAAACATCAGATTTGGAATGCAGAAAGTAAACCCATGTGAAACGACTGAAATCATCAATAAAAGTCACAAAATATTTGTAGTGAGCATGAGAAAGAGCTGGAGCAATTCCCCATACATCGCTATGAACCAAATCAAAACATCGAGTGCTGTGTGAAGTGGAAATAGGAAAAGGAAGAATTTTGCTTTTTCCCAATTTACAAGTAGCACAATCAAAAGGTACACAAGAAGATAAGCCAATAGATTTATTTAATAAACCAGAATTTAACATAAGGGACAAAGCCTTGGAATTAGGGTGTCCAAGTTTTTTATGCCACAATTGGCAATTATCTCTAATAGAAAGACAAAACACATCATTGGCAATTCTAGTTCTAGAAAGATTGGAAAAATCCAGCGGAAACAAGCGTCCACACTTAGGTCCCCTCGCGATCTCCTTCCCTGACATCTGGTCCTGTACAACACAACCAGAAGAAGAAAAAGAGATGTTACAATTATTTTCAACAAGTTGCCCAACTGACAATAGGTTTGAAGTTAAATTGGGACAAAGGAAAACATTTTTCAATGGGATTGGACCAGGAATGTCCCCGAGGGCAGTAATGGGAACAGTGCCTCCATTAGCAGTTTGGATTTGAAGATTACCATTGTAGTTTGTCACATTTGAGAGAGGGTTACTGGAATATGTCATATGATTAGATGCCCCAGAATCAAGAAACCAAGTAGAAGAGGGTGGAGAGGTACCTGAGAGACCGAAAGCAAAAAGGGCATTAACAATCATTTGCTGTACCAATTCAGGAGTAAGAGAAGAGGAGGACCCAGACTGTGAGGGTGCAGATGTAGAAGCAGGCATATCTGAAGAAGCAACATAAGCATGCGGAGTCTGAGACTGCGAAGGCTGATACTGCAGAGCCTGATACTGTGGAGCTGGATGCTGGGAAATCTGATACTGGGGAGTCTGCTGCGGTGGATTCTGACGTTGTGGCCGGCGGCGACATTCAGAAATGATATGTCCCGACCTTTTACAATAACTACAGACTTTCTGTTTGCATTGAGATGCAAGATGTCCAAATTTTTGACAACTGTAGCATTGTGTTTTGCTCAAGTCACGAGGAGGCTAAGAAGCCTTAGTGGCTGAAAATGCGACGGAATAGGTTTCAGCCTTTTGTTGAGCGATATGGGCTGAGGTTGAAATGCGCTGTTCCTCGCGTAATAGTTCATTCAGGCAGACATTCAAGGAAGGTAAAGGTGTCCGATTCATCAAGGCTGATCGGACACTTTCATACTCAGGGCGTAATTTCATTAAAAATTGATCCCGCTGACTAGAGGCCTGAAGATCGTGAATCACTATCAGAACATCGGCAGCTACATCTGCATACTTGATACTATCATATTCTGACCATAGGGTTCGGAATCCTGAATAGTAGTCTTGGATTGACAAGGTCCCTTGTGCATATTCAGCAATCGCACATTCAAGGTGAAATTGACGTGCTGAGTTATCTTGATGGTACACCTGCTTCAGATATCCCATGTCTTTAGAGCTTGGGTAAGGTTTGAGGTTCATTATCAGATGTTGTTCGACAGAACCCAGTATCCATGTTTTAATTTTTGCATCTTTAGTAAGGCAGGCGGATATCTTCTTCTCATCTTCCGTGGGTTTAGGGTCAGATCCAGAAATATAGCCCCACAATTCCTTAGCCTCGAGATAAATTTGGAACTGAAATGACCAGGCGGGGTAATTTTTTCCCGTGAACCGGATTAAGGTAATCTCAGACTTTTCCATCGTCAATTGAGATTGGCCCGACTGAGAGAAACAGTGAAACAGGCAGCAAAATAGAAATCCAGTAATAGTAACAGAGAAGAGAAGAAGCCTTAAAGAAGATAACACACTATGATGTATGCAGGGGCAAAGATCCAACCAATCAGAAAGATAAATCAACTCAGAATAGAAAAAAAATCCACAAAAATGCCCCAGACGACCATAATTTTTGCTGCTGATCTGATACGTGGGCCCCACTGATGGATCTGAACAAGTATCAGATCACTGATCTGAAGAAGAACTGTAATTTGGGTTCTACTGAAAAAAGAATGAACTGATTCGCTCGCAGATCCAAGATTTTGGACGGTCTAGATGGAAACAGTTTAATAAAACTGGAAAATCTCGAGAATGAGCAAATCACCAACCTGAAGGTGTTAAAAAATTCTGAAAAAATCTCCAATATACTTAGGAAAAACAGGCGACCATGTCTGTAAGCATTGCTGAGGAAGATGTGATGATCAGAGGTGGGCCACCATGATCAGGTCACTGCCGCAGTGTCTGGATTCTGTGAAACAGATCTCTGATCTGTCGTTCTTCAATAGAGATGGATTTCTCTATATCTTGATTGCCTTGATGATATGCAAGATCAAAAAATAAGGTTTTCTTGAACAAGGCTCTGATACCATGTCATTCTCACAATTCTGAATTACAAGAATGAAGACGAGAGAGACTGAAACGAGAGATGGAACACGAGAGAATGAAAGTTTTCTATATTCTTTTGTGTGTGTTCTCTTAGAGAATCACCATCATTATATAGGAATTACATGCCTTAATCAAGGCTTTTACAAAGGAAATTAACTAAATTACATCAATCACTAATCTAAGAAAGGAAGGCAATCAATCACTAAATTATATACACAATTGACCAAATCAGATCCCAAATCCACGTGATATGTATCTTGCTGGATTGGATTGACTGATGGGCCTTGGATCCCTTAATGGGTAATGGGCCAAACTTAACATCATCAACATAGAGTAAAAGGAAAACACAACCTTTTCCTGAATAGCGTGTGAATAAGGCAGAATCGTGAACACTTTGACGGAAACCAATACTAATAACAGCAGTGCTAAAACGATCAAATCAAGCACGAAGAGCTTGTTTAAGGTCGTAAAGTGCTCGTTTAAGTTTGCAAACATGATGTGGTGGACGAGTAAGACCAGGCAAAGCAGTCATATAAATCTCTTCATGAAGAAATCCATTTAAGAATGCATTTTTGATATCAAGTTGATACAGAGGCCATTGTCTAACGGCTGCCACCGAAATAAATGTTCGAACAGTAGTCATCTTGGCTACAGGAGCAAATGTTTCTTCGTAATCGATGCCATATTCCTGGTTATAGCCTTTATAACTAAGCGAGCTTTATACTGATCGATGGAACCAACGGACGTGGTCTTAATCTTACCAATAACATTTTTGTTAGGAGGAAGAGGAACAAGTTCCCATGTATTAGTTTTCTGAAGTGCAGCTAGTTCTTCCTCTATGGCAGATCTCCATTCTGGGGTGGTAATGGCTTCTTTGTATGATTGTGGTTTTAGAGAAGGAATGTATGGCTGCGAGAAAAGACTTATAGGAAGAATATAGATGATCAGTGCATACAAAGCCAAAACGAGAGACGGGTTTTCGGGTGCGAACCGGATACCTTCTATCAGGAGGAACACTTGCATCGGGAATAAGAGTCTCCTTTCAGGCGACGATGGTAGACTTCGAATATTAATGGCGGAAGTGGCGGCGGCGGCGGGAGGTGAAGAAGATAATTGCTCAGACGGAAACAGAACAGGGAAGGGATCAAGCGGACGAAATGTATTTGTGGCCGGAGCAGAAACAGGTAAGGTATAAAACGGAATATGTTCAAGAAACGTGACATTGCGAGAGATTCACAATCGATTTGATTTAGGATGATAGCAACGATATCCTTTTTTTTTTTTCAATTCCATAGACTAGGAAAACACATACAATAGACTTGGGTGAAAGTTTTGTTCGTTCATTGTTACTAAGAAGGACAAAACGGGTGGAACCAAATATTTTTAGATGAGACAAATCTGGAAAATAATTTCTCATAAGGTGAAAGACCACCTAAAATTTGATTAAATAAATAGAAGTTAAGATTGTTTCCCCTCAAAACATCAACGGAACATGAGTGGAGTAGATCAAGGAGCGAGCCGTATCAAGGATATGACGATCAAACCTTCCTGCAACGCCATTCTGTTGTGGAGTGGCAAAACAAGAAAACTAAGACTAGGTTCCTTGAGTGTCTAAAAAAATCCGGAATCTATGACTGATGCATTCCCCCCGACTGATGTATTCCCCCTCTCGAATCTGACCTAAAGATTTTTACCCGTTTACCAAATTGTGTTAAAATCATATTAGAAATGTAGTGTAAATATAATAGAATTCAGATCAATGTTTCATCAGATAAAGCCACATAAAACGAGTAAAATCATCAATAAACAATACATAATAGAGCGAACCACCTTTTGTTGGTTGTGAAGCAGGTCCCCAAATGTCAGAATGAATCAATTCAAATGGAGGATGGGTAATAGAAGAACTTTTATTATAAGGTAAAGCATGCTGCTTACCAAGTCGACAAGCAAAACAATCTGAAATGTCTGTATATTTCCAAGACAACCAGCAGAATGTAAAGTTTTCATTTTATTCAAAGATAAATGTCCTAATCATCTAGAATGCCATAAAGAGAGAGGAGCTACTGTAGAAGCAAGAGTGACGGAAGAAGAAGCTTGTGACAGCAGATGTAGCGAGGGAAGATAATAGAGACCTCCGGACCTATGGCCTGTCCCAATCTACTTCCTGGTGCGAGTATCCTGTATAGAACAACCGGTCGATGTAAATGAGACAAGATAACCAGATGAGGACAATTGACTAATAGAGATCAAATTTACAGATAGGTTCGGAACACATAGTACAGTACTAAGAGACAGATTCTTAGTGGGAACTGAACCAATTGTAATGACTGGTAGCAGGGTATCATCTACTGTATGTATTTTCAGATTTCTAAAAGGAGGATGACAACTATGTAATAAGGAAGAATCACAAGTCATATGATAAGAGGCGCCAGAATCAAAAATCCGTATAGAATTTGTTTTACCTGATGCACCAGACAGTCATTGCCGAACCTGGATCGGAAGGAGATGCAACCACATGAGAAGTAGAACTGGATGCTAAAAACAATTATTGCATGCGCTCATCAATCATGGACTGAATTTGAGAAGTTAAAAGAACCTCTTCAGCATTTGTTGTATTAGCAGCATATGGCCTGGACTGATGGGACAGATTCTGGTTTGATGGGTGCATGTGTTGAGGAGGTGCAGATGCGGATCCCCGAAAGTTTTGTTTTTGAGAAGTCCTACTGTACTTATTATTTTTCCGATTTGGGCGAACGGGACGGTTATATATCCAATGGCTCTTTTCTTTACAGTAGGTGCACATATCTGAAACACCAGGAGGAACTGAGCACTCAACTCTCGGCGGGTTTGCATGTGCTGATAAAACTTATTCAGAGTCTACATGTTTCTTTCTGGTAAGAGATCGTTGTGTTTGTTCTTCTGTTAACAACTCAGATAATGACAAATCAATTGCTGGAAGAGGAGATCGATGCAACAATTATCCACGGACATGTTTAAAATCAGATCGCAAAGCCATGAGAAATTGAACTAGCCGAGTTTCTTCCCTATATGTATGGAAAGTTGCAATATCATCGGTGGATTTGAATTGAGGCTCCATTAAAGCAAACTGATCTCATAAAGAAGTCATTTTGACGTAGAAATCATGAATAGAATCATTTCCTTGCTCAGCATTTTTAATTTCCCATTCAATTTGATAGCGACGAGCAACATTAGTCTGAGTGTAGAGTCTTGCTAAATAATCCATGAATTGATAATCAAATTTAGCTAATTGATTACCAATAGAGGGAATGACAGAATTAGCAATCCATGAATTGATTTTTCCAACTGCATATTCCCATTCTTCATACTTGCTATCTTTAGATCTGGTTGGGCTATTTTACTGACAATGTATTTCCAAAGCTTTTGTCCTTTCAAGAAATTTTGCATAAGATGAGACCAATATGCATAATTGGTCCCATCAAGAATGACATTGATCCCACTAGCACGGTCAGAAGCCATTTGAGACAAGACACAGAAGATCCCAAATAACTCTTAGAAGGGTTAGATCTGAGTTCAGATGGTGCAGATCTGAGTATAGACGGTTCAGATCTTAACAAAAGAGCAAAAACAGCCTGGGCAACCTCTTTGGAGAGGGAAGATCAGGTAACATGGGCCCCAGAAGATGATCAACAGTCAATCAACTCTTGAAATAATGCTAACAGACAAGTTTCGATCCTCCTAGAGCAGGTTGTGCTCAAGAAAAATGGAAATCCAAGTATTTCAAAGGAGTTGATGAAAACCAGTACCGAAAATTTAATAACTACAAATCAGATCCAATGGCCTACCTCTGATGTGGAAAAAATCTTGAAAAAATGTATAGAAATCCCAAAGTATGCAGACGACCCAGAGTATGTAGGCTGTCAAGGCTGGAATGATCCCAGGTGGGCCACGCTAGATCACAATGGATTTTTGACACTATTGAACCTGTTTCTGGAACATGCTGATGTAGAAATCCCACAAACTCTTGAATAGATCTCTTGCATAGAGAGATGATGGAGAGATAAGTATTCCAGAGCCTGACTGACCAAAAGAGCTACCTAGAGCTCTGATACCATATTATAGAAACTACAAAGAGACGAAAGTATTGAGGAATGAATTTGATGATCAATATGATAGCATCGATTGTCTTAAATATATATTCTGCTGTGTCCATTTACAGTAAGTTGAACCCTTGATTTGGGTGATATTCAGATATTAAAGGAAACTAATCTAAAGATTACAATAAAGCTAGCTGTATACTAGGGTTGCAAACGGGGCGGCTCCGGATCGGAACCATAGTGGACCCGGACCCGGACCCGGATCCGGACCCAGACCCGTTTTTAAATAACGGTTTCGGTTCCGAATCCAATTTTGAATCGGAACCTATTTTGTTGGTTCTGGACCCGGTTTTGATAAGAAAACCCGGATCCGGTTCAAGAACCGGGTCCGCCTAGAGGACTCGAATCTAGTTTCAAAATCGATTCTATTTTCTCTTTATTCTTCATTTTTTCTTAAATAAGCATATCTTTCAACTTACAACAGTGCATCAAGTCTACAACATCCAGTATTATACATAAGAATGCCCAAAAAGAGTTGGTTTTAAAGTACAAATTACAATATCAATGACTCATATGCCGGGTCCCGGAAGGGGAGGAAATGGACATAAACAAATCGTTGGATGAGTATTTGCGTACTTTCCTAAAAAGTCATCTAAATGAATGATTAATATTGAAAAAATGCTATAATCCTTTTATATCCTAGTCTCTCTTTCGTGTTGTGTTTGGTTTCATACTAGTCTCTGTCTTCTTCCATCATAATATTTTTTCGCTTACCGATAAAAAATATTGACAAAATCTTACTTTCGGTAATTTAAACTCTAGAATAAGGCCTATCATATTATACATAATTGCTTGTGCTTGAAATCCCATCAATAATTATCTAGGATACATGCATTTAACATCATAACCAGTAAAATCAAATGTAGAGATTTCAACTACCTCATAGCATTGTCGAGCTTCTTCAAGTTTCCGTTGTACAAGATAAAATTGCCCAAGATTGTGAAGTGCAGCTCCTACCCTGTAGTACTCATTTTTATAAGCCGCACTATGATAAACAGATACTACACGTCAAACAGCTTTTGGGCTAATGCCACAAAATGGAAGCAAAATGGACTGCTTTCAAAATCCTCAAACAAAACAATCTATACATATATATATATAAACAATCAACAAAATCCAGGCATTTCCTTTTTTAAAAATGCCCACCTAGAGTGGGGCCCACATGGATGAATGAAAACCAAGAGAGGCATAGCAATGAAAAGGTGTAGATATGGATTAGGGAAATGGAAAATATCAGGCTGATGAAATGAGACTAGCCCTAGTTTTAGGACCACAAAGTTCAATGGCTATACATCATGCAAGCTTATTGTGATACAATCCAATGGCAAGTAACGTCTGGAACAGGGTGAAATTAGGTTTTGTGGCAGCTCACGGTGTTGGGGTGGTTGCAATGCGTAGGGATCACATTGATCAAAAGGAAGGAGCACCAAGAGTGGGTAAACTGATATATACACATGCATAAGCTCAAAAGCATCCAACCAACCATGTACTCATTCTAGCACAATCATGAGACTATATGCGGAGCACAAGACCGTAGCCGTCAATTTTGCCTTGGAGGCTATTTCCATCTTCCCTTTAAGTAGAAACATTTGACATTTTGGTTGTAGGTTCATGGGGCGTGTCAAGACAGACAGAAGCTTGATTAAGGCCAGCTCATTCACTTATCCAGTCTAATACTCAAACCAATCATAGCCCATGGGTCAAGATGTTGGCCAGGCCCAGCATGTTTAAAAAATATGTGACCTTTACCTATTATATTAAATATGTGTGTTTGTGTCTTTGTGACCCTTTCAGCTGTTTGCGTCTTTGTGACCCTTTCAGCTAAATATTTTAGATCAAGCAGAGCTATATGAGGCCTTAAGAACCATAGGACCAACCTGGCCATTAACTATCAGACCAGAAAATGGGCTCAGTTTCAGTCTGTTGGCCTAAAACAACAGTCAAAGCCAGCCCAATGCAAGATTGGCTCAGGTTAGGTCCAGGAGAAGGCCCAACATAAATGTGCTTATTTAGCAGTTTTGACATAACATTTCATAAAAAAGACACAAAAAATTAGAAAAAATAAATAGACGACTAACAGAGAGACATTTATACCATTGGATGATACATTCTATATGTAAAATTCAATTTCAATTTTCAACCATCAAAAAAAAAAAAAAATTAACACTATGAATACGATATTAAAGTGGTGGAAAAAGGGTTCCATTTCTACCCACACCCTGATTTACAACCAGAATTATATATTTATATGAGACCTTGGGAGAGCTGCACAAGAACAATTGCTGCCATGCTTCTGGGGTCTGAGTCTTTTATTCAACAACTAATAATAAGAAAATTACAACCAGACCTCTCTCTTAAAACAGTAGAGAGACCCTCAATGATGGAAAGGATAATTACAAAGAGAAAAAAAACTACAATTACTCCCCGCCCTCTAACACTCCCCCAATGTAGAGTATAGATATCAATCATGTGCAGCATGTACACTGCATCTGATATAGAAATAAATAGAAATGCCAAACGGTTTATGATTTCACAAATGTTGTACATATGACATCAGTTGTGATCCTCACAAATCAAAATGGAAGTCTACTTTTGTGTGCTTGGTTCTCATGAATATTGGGTTTGATGCAACATGCACAGCATCTTGATAACCTATTCCTCCAACTGTTTCGACCCAAACAATTCACAAGTGGCATTACCCATATAGCCTGATATTCTGCTTCAGTGCTTCGGCAGTCAAACATGCCAAAAAAAAGGATTGTTTTTTCATATCTGCATAGCTAAATTCTCACCAAGAAATGATAGCCAGATGTGGAGGAACGATCATTTGGAGGAGACCAGCCCAATCCACATCTGAATAACTAAAAATGTCAAGATGACCAGCCATGATGACCATAAAGAACTTCTATCAGGTGATCTTTTGATGTATCATAGAATATGCTTCACTACTTCCATATGAAAGTTTTGGGAGTACGCAAGTACTAACTGATTACACTGATAGAAAGTGGGACACCCAGACTCGTGATAGCTAGATGAGTTTACAAGCACCCACAAATTTTATAGCAGTTTATTATCAAGTGCATAGATCTTCCCATTCACTTTGACACGATCATTTAATGTCTTGGCTCTCGAATCTCTTGTAACAAGCAAGAAGTCAAGTGTACATTTCCTCGGAGAGAGGGAGATACCCTTACAATTAGAGCTATTCAAGCCATGGACTCCACATGCCCTCAAGATGCCATAGATTCTCATGATTCAAGCAAATCTTCCAGAAGGAAAATCTGCATTGATAATTGACTTTTGTGATCAATTGTAGATTGTTTCATTAGTGGAAAATTAATTGTAATCACCCCAATTAATGGGCTACAATTGTTGTAAAGGAGACTGCGTGTAGAACACTCAATGTTATATAGAGAGAGGTCTCCCTAAGGAGACAACACTCACTCATTTACAAAAATTCATATTTCTTTCAAGAAAGTTCCCCTCTGATTCAAGCAAGTACCATCACTCTTTTCTTTGACATATTCATTCTCTAACCAGAAGAGAATACTAATTCTTTTCTTTTCTTTTTTCTTTTTTTTGCATATACAGTGTCAACTTTCAACAGAACACTGTTAGCAGAGTATTTCAGTGAACTTTCAGCCCATCTTTGATCTTTGGTGATCAAGGTAGGTACATCTGAAGATTCCCATCATCAGAGGAGAATTGGTTCGAAGAAGTCTTCACATCTGCAAATTTTCGTGTGTTACAGTCTATCAACTGCATCTGGAGTTTTCTGCGGATCAGAAGTGGGGCCCACTGGAAGCAATGATTCAACTCCAAACTTTTGGAAGAGGTTCATCTGGTTAGATCTGGAATCAGGATTTTCTATAGTTTTTGGACATTACAAGGTATGTTTTTTCCTCACTCTTCGATTTCGTCAGTTTATAGGATATGTTTTCATTATGACCGTTGAATTTCCTTCTCTGGTCTTCAAATCCAAAGATCTAAATTGATTTAGGAAGATAAAAGTATGGTAACTACAGCTGCAAAAGCCTGATCTGTGAATAACAAGGATTAATCACTCGATTAGGGAATTTAGTGTAGAAAAGTAGGTCACCCAGACAAAAAAATTTTCCTAATTTTTATTAAATCAGGAAAATGGTGGTCTCTTCACCCAGACCATTTTTTTCTGATTTTTTTAAAAAAAATCAGGAAAATGGTGGTCTCTTCACCCAAACCAATTGGTCTCTTCTAGCAAAATGGTGGTGGAGATATGGAGAAGAAAAGGAGGCATTGTGGAGGCGGGTAATTGTGTCGAAATATGGGAAGGATGTTTAGGGGTGGTTTCCAAAAAGAGTCCCCAAGGCATAGGTTATCTGGTCTTTGGGCTTTCATTTCTAGTTTTGGGGATGAGTAATGTGTGTGTGTGTGGCGCGTGGGGTTCTGTGAGGGAAAGGAATAGTGTCCGGTTTTGGTATGATAATAGGGTGGGAGTTGGTCCTTTGCGCCTTTTGTTCCCAAGATTGTTTGGGGTTATGTCCAACAAAGAGGCTTCAGTTAAAGAGTGTTTAGTTTGGGATGAGAATGTGTTGTCTTGGAATATTAGTGTTGGAGGGCCCTTCGTCAATCGGAGTTGGGGTTTTGTGCGTCCTTGTCCACTCTTCATTCTAACATTTTCAGATGCAGGGATACAGTTGACTTTTGCATTTGGAAGCCTCATTATATGGCTTTGTTTTCCTCAAGGTCATTCGAGAAGGAGATAGGTCCTTTTAGCACAGCTAGGTCTCCTTATGCATCAAGGTGGATGGGGCTTGTTCCACCTAGAGTAGAGGCTTTTTGTTGGTTGGCAGTGGTGGGTAAATTTTCAACAGTAGATGTATTGAGAAGGGGGATCGTGGCAGTTACTATTTCAAACACTTCTTGCCTATGTGGGAGGGAAAGGGAGTCAATAGATCATTTGTTCATTCATCACAGCGCGGCTTTGTCTATTTGGGGGTACTTCCTTAAAGAATGTGGAGTGAGTTGGTGGTGTCCAGGATCATTAGCAATGGTGTTTGAAGCTTGAAAGGGGTCTCCAATGATTGGTATTGGTTTGATATTATGGAGGATTATTCCTCTCTCCATTCTTTGGACAATTTGGAAAGAGAGGAATGATAAAATCTTTAATAGAAAAGAATCATCATGGAAGGATTTACTTTTAACCGTGCATTTGAGGATCGCTAAATGGGCATGTGCTAGAAAAGAATTTTTAGTTCTTAAGATAGATAACATTATACAAAGCTGGGGAGCTTGCTTGAAGACGGGTGTCCTAAAGAAGAAGAGAATAGTATTTTGTGTTGTCCACCTTGTAGAGTTTTAAAGTTCAATGTGGATGGAGCGGCAAAAGGAAAACTAGGGCTAGCGGATATTAGAGGTGTTCTAAGAAACCACAAGGCGGGGTGTGTGTGTGTTTTCTAAAGATGTAGGAATCAAAGACTAATGAAGCGAAGTTATGGTAATTTTGGAAGCTCTCTGTGTTTTTCATACCTTATACCATCATTATTTTATTGTGATTCGGCTAATTCTCTAAATTGGATGAAAACGTCGAGAGGGCCATGGAAAATGCACTGCCTTCTAAAAAAAAACTAGTTATTAATACGACAATAATAATTATATATTATTTACTAGGCAAACTAGGTTTGGGTCCTTACATCAGCATAAGTTGTACTAGCTCGATATTTATTTTATGTTTGTTAATATTACGTGTTGGTCCCATTCTTTCATTTAGAATAATTAAAAAAATGAATGCATTAGTGTATGAGTATCCTAATAATTACAACAACACCATTAAGTAATAGGCGGACCATATGATTCCGGTAAAATCCATCTAGAATGAAAGTTTTAGTAAAAATTTAAAATACCAGAATAATACGGTCCGCCTATCACTTAATGACCTTATTGTAATTATTAGGATACACTCATGCATTCATTTTTTTTCTTATTCTAAATGAACGAATGGGACCCACACCTAATATTAACAAACATAAAATAAATTTAACAATAATATTAATAGTTACAATAATTATTATGTATTATTGACTAAGCAAATTGGAATTGGGTCCTTACATATTATTTACTAGGTAAATTCGGTTCGGGTCCTTCAAGTCCTCATTATTTACTAGGTAAACTCGGTTTGGATCTTTCCAAATGGCCACCTTGACTAGTTCTTCAAAATTTAGAAACTTTTGCCCTGTAAGGACCCTATTCCAATTTGCCTAGTAAATAATAAATAATTAATATTGTTAGTATTAATGTTAACGCAATTTTATGTTTGTTATTTGGGCACTTAGAATAATGACAACAACGACATTATGTGATAGGCAAATTCCGGTATTTTGCATGTAACTTACGTTCTTTATGGCTTTTGAGCTCCATATTTTAGACATAAGCACTTATACGGGGGGCTCCCACCAATTGATCATGATTGGGCTTCCTTCATGTGGGCCGAGGACTAATATAATTTGGCTTCACACAAGGACTAAAACATAATTTTCTAATGCGGTCTAATTCTAATAAGAACTATAGCCCCACCATGAGGTTCATTAGTTAGGGTCTAATTAAGAGGATTTATGTGATTTAGATCATAGTTATCAGAATCCTACAATTTCTATCCCGAATCCAAAGGAAAATGATTCGTATCTATGCAATGAATCGCATTTATAGATGAATTTTAGGATTCAGGTGTGAATCTTATGATTCAATACTCATTTCATCGAATCTTACGATTCAAGCGATTCGACTGAGCGAGAATAGCTACAACCAATAAGTTAATATTAACATTCTTTTACCTTTTGTCTTTCTTTATTCTTTTTTTCTTAGCGTTTTTACCTTAAAAGTTTCTTTAGTAGTTAACAAAACTTCTTAATAATTTTTATGGCTTTGGAGAGGTTTTAAAGATGAATAAAGAACATGCATTTCATTAAATCATTCAACTATACGTATGGTGCTTGTCTATAACTTCGTTTTTTTATAATCTTTATTGGTTTTTTTTTCATGAAAACTTTCTTAACTTTCAAGATATATCCTACTGTGTAAGATTGATGGTTTTGATTTTATTTTTACTATAAGATTTTGATTTAACGATTGCAAAAAATATATATAAATATTGATATCTTAAATTTATTTAACTATTTACACATATCATTTATTATATATTAATCAAGGATGAAAATAACTACGCCCGCTGCTAAAACGCTACGAAGCGGATGCTATGTAGCGTAGCGGCGATACGTAGCGATGTAGCGGCGCGTTTTGAAAAAATAGTCAAAAAAACCTGAAAAAATTCTAGAAAATCCAGAATATTGGAAATTGATAAAAAAAAAAATGTGTTCTTTTTGCAAAAGCAACTAAGATAAGGGGGCGTAGCGGTCCCCTCATTGTATGAGGTCTTGTATCGCTGACGCTGAATAAATAGAGTGAACAATACGAGTTAGGTCGTAGGAATTCAATAGCAAACAATAAAAATGAACTTCGGTGGTAAAGGACCCATTTTGTTATTTGGTTGTCCCTATTTCCTATTAATTAGAGTGAACTTTGGTTGGGCCTTATGCCCTATTACAATAGCCTATGTTTAGTTAGTGTGGAATTTGGCTGCGCTTTATTTTAAATAGGTTTGAAAGTTGGCTATAACACTATTCCCAATTAGAGTGAAATTTGACTAAGGTGTCAATTTCAATTAAGTAATTAACATTTAGCTACGATATGACTTTTTTATTTTAACGTTGATGCCTCATTGTGGAGCCCACCAATGGTTACATCAGGTTCTTCAGTTTTTATTGTTTTGGATGTCCACATTTAATTTTTTGAATGTTTTTATTTTAGTGAATAGATTTTACATTTAATTTTTTGAAAGTATTATTTTTTGGTGGATGAATTTTTAATGGTTTTTGAATGGCCCATGTAATTTTCATTTCATTTGTGCCCTTCATTAGGTGGGCCCATCGTGGGCCCATGAATTACCCGATGATTAAAAAAAGAAGAAGACGATGTGGGCAGCCCGATAAAGGCATTTGCTGCCCTAGCTTCATCTTAAATAGAAAGAGGGAAACGAAAGAGAAAGGAGGGAAAGAGAAGGAGGAGGAGGAAAAGGAGCCGCGGCCGATGCTGCCTGCTGCTGCTGTGACGACGCTGCTACTGGTGCCTCCACGCATCAGGTATGTCCTCTGCAACTCATCTCTCTTTTTTTCCTTTTTCCTTTCTTCCTCTGTCTCCTTTTTTTGTCTGTAGTTTGTTCAATAAGTGATTCAGTGGAGCAAACGAGGGGGGGTTATTTAAAACCCCAACCGCCACGGAGCGGGCGCCATGGTCTGTGGCGGCCTGTATCGGCCACTATGCTACAGGTGCGCTACCCGATAAATGCTATGTATCGTGGCGGCCACTTCCGATATATCGGCGTAGAGGCCGATATTTTCATCCATGATATTAATATATGTTATCACGTTGATATGATTGTATGATAGACTTATTTGTCATTGTATTTATATTGTATTAATATGTTATCACGTTGATATGATTGTATGATAGACTTATTTGTCATTGTATTTATATTGTTGTAATTGGGCTACTTTCTTTTGGATTTTAATTTTTAATTATTTTTATTTTTATTTGAGAAATAAAAAAAAACCCTACGATTCCCGATTCGATTTGATGCATGGGTATGAACGATTTGTGATACGATTCTGATTTTCAAAACTATGGTTTCGATTGTTATAGTAAAAGGGTAGTAGTATGACCCACGTATACTAACTAAATAAAGGTTGCCTCATCAAGATGAAGCAAAGTCTCATGAGAGACTCTTAAAAAGGGAACAGCCAGGGGTTCCCCTTATTCTTATTCTCATCTCATGACCGCTCAAACAAAATACTACAAGGGGGCAGCTAGGGTCTTGGAGTTGGGCAATCATTGTCATCATCTTCTACATCAATCCTTTTTCATTATTCATCATCTAGTAAGCAAATCAAGTAAGTAAAAACATCTCCTATCAATGTGTACATGATCTCTTTCCTAAATTCCATTGTTTTGAACTTCAATTCAACATGATGAACATCATAATGCTAGTGGTTCCATTCAAACATCATAATGCTGGTGGTTCCATTCTCTCTATGGTTTTCTCTTGATTTTTCATTCTAATTCATGATAATCTATGCAAACTATAAACCTATGCTGAGAGCCCTTGATTTCCTTTGTTCCTCTTTTTTTTTTAAATAATAATTTCCTTTGTTTCTCTTCAACTCAACATGATTAAAACATGTTCGACACCCTTTTCTTGGCTAGATGATATTGTGTGGTGGAATATCCTCCTTCCCCATCTTTCTAATTCATGTTCTATCATGATTAAATATTGTATAATCATTATTCTCCTTGATATTCATTCTTTTGCATCTAAATCCATGTTTTTCATTGAAGTTCGATTACAATAGAAAATACTACAATTGTGTCGTATGCTATACAACCTAAATGTTTTCCATGTGTTTCCGCGATGATTAAACTACATTTGAGGGGTGATTAATGATGAAAACCTCATGGTCGATCCAATAAAACCCATTAAAAGGAAAGAATCTTGATTATTCTTCATGGGAATTTATGTATAATTTGTTTCTATTCATTCCTTAGTGACTACCATCTATTCTAGCATGCCTTTAGCCTTCTCAAACATCAATTTGGGGACTGGCTTGATTGTTCTAAGTTGATCTCCATGAAAACCCATGTTTTCCTTCTTTTCCGAGATATCCGGCCTTCTTTTCCAAGAAATCCGACTTGGGTTTGATATTTCGACTTCATTACGGTGCATTCCTTTGATTTTTTTTTTTTTTATAATCTAGCCCTAGAACCCTCTACAAGTTTTGTTAGATTCAGATTTTCAATGTCTAATAATTCCATGTGGTATTAGTCAACTTTCCATGACCATTGCCGCCTGCAAGTAATGTTAAATTTGGGATTTCCTATGCATATCAATCCTGTTCTAGCCCAAATTTGACTAGGCAAGCCAGCTCATATCTCGGTGATTTTAGCCTCATTTCATTCGTCCTTTCGACAGCTACAAAATCGAACCAAATTTCGCATAAATCCAAGTTCAGAGCAGAAAAATATGGCTCTTCTATTGAACCCCACGTGAACTCAAAATCTGGTGAAACTGAAATTCCAGTTGGCATGCCACTTTTGGACAAACACTACAGGACTTGTTTTGATAATCCTGTGTAACCTGGACTTTGTCATCCCTGTTTCCGCAATTCACATGTTGGCATGTTATCAGTCTGTATGATTTGACAGGTAACTCATGATTCGTCATCCCTGTTTCCGCAATTCACATGTTGGCATGTTATCAGTCTGTATGATTTGACAGGTAACTCATGATTCGATTGGTATGATTCATTTGATATCAGTATGACATGTTGGTTCATTCCTTATTCCATCTACTCCAAGGCCCTATGTTGTTTTGTTTGGCTTCTCAACATACATAGGCACTCAGCCACTATAGGACTTGTTTTGATTATCCTATGCTTATTCCATCTACTCCAAGGCCCTATGTTGTTTTGTTTGGCTTCTCAACATACATAGGCACTCAGCCACTATAGGACTTGTTTTGATTATCCTATGCAATTCACACTCACAATCTGATTGGTATGATTCATTTGATATCAGCATGACATGTTGGTTTCTTTTCTTATTCCAACTACTACAAGGCCCTATGTTGAATACAGGAGCTAATGAATGGCTGCTGAAAACAAATATCAGAAGCTCAACCTCATTATAGGCATATGACTGCTGACATTAGCCATAGGGACAGCCTAGCACATAATTTTTCCTCCCACCTTTGGTCAGCTAATGGATACTATATACATTATACACCACCCAAGATGAATAAAAAGGAAGAAATGAGAGAGAGAGAGAGAGAGAGAGAGAGAGAGAGAGAGAGAGAGACGGAAGATAATGGAAAAAGGAAGAAAAAACGGAGAAACTGTTTAACTCCAATAACTGTCAGAAT
This sequence comes from Litsea cubeba, assembly GCA_012931725.1. NCBI lineage: Eukaryota > Viridiplantae > Streptophyta > Magnoliopsida > Laurales > Lauraceae > Litsea > Litsea cubeba. Next base: position 10,176,080 of record CM022955.1, on the reverse strand, counting down.
TGATCAGGCCTTTATCATAATTGCGCAAGCATAATTGTGGATGTGCTTGTGCACTTTATTCATTGTAACAATAAAAAAAATTACAGCCAGCCCCTCTCCTAAAGAATAATAAGAAAGAGGGGCTCAATGATGCAGAAAATAATAAAAAAAGGATAGTAAAAAATAATAAATATAAAAAACTATAATTACTCCCACTTTCTTCTAAAAATTTCTTTCTTGATTCTTGAACCCTTGAATTTGGATGGGAGAAGAGGGGATAAAAAGATCTTTTTACCCATTTCAGGCTTAATCTAGGGGTGAATTTCAGGAAAAAAAAAACATCAAATATTACACATTTTGCAGGAACAGGCCCAATTTAACCATTTTGGCCTGTTTCTGCTTTTTCAATCTGCAAGATGATGGAAACTTGTGGAGGACCTGAATCATCAAGAATGTGTGCCCGCCCTGTCTCAGTTGCTGAATTAACCAATCATTTTCTTTTCTGATGCTCATTTGCTACATTTATTTAGAATGAAGTTCTCTTGGTTTACCTGCAACTAGCTTTTTCCTAATACCTTGGGCTTGGAGCAACTCCTTGATGCTACTATTTGGGTTAAAACCAAAGCATGGTAAGCATTTTCCAATTTTTTTTTCCAGCAATTAAATGATTGCTATGGAAAGAGCAAAAGGAGAAGATGTTTCCAAGGCAAATTGGTGAGGAAAGAGGGTCTCACTTCTCAGATTCACCATTATGTGGTCCTTGGACCAATGTTTTGAATTGCTTCCAAGGTATGTTGGTTTCCACTTTTTAGAGTGTCATTCGAAAGAAGTAATTGAAGCTAATAAAACCCATATTTTTCATCCTAGTTGTGCTCCCCAGGTTAGTTCTTTCAAGCTCAGCTATGATGGAATGTGCAAGGAAACAGGCAGGCTGGGCTGGGTCGCTTGATCAAATATCATACCTTGTCAATTCGTAATAGCTTCAAGGGTCAATTGGTGTGCCACGGTTAATGAGAAGGAAATCATGGAATCATCTGTGAATTTTAAGGAAGAGATCGATTGAATATTTCTAATCTGATCATGGCGGACAATTTAGCATGCAATATATGTTTGGCATCTCACTGTAACCCTGTGTCTTGTCATTTGCTGGATGTGGTGGGGGGTCCACGATTTGACATGGAAATTTTACATCGCTTGTATGAATGTCCTAACAGTTGATCATGGTTCAAAATATCATAGCGGCTGCATTGTCGGCCAGAACAGTTGAGGCCACTATGCTATTTTGAAAAGAGCAACGCTACAGTCTAAAACCTAGTAGAACGATGTAGCTTTATTTATAATTTAAAACATTGTTTTTCCAATTTCTTCTCCTCAATATTCTTTCCTAAAGTATTCTCTACACTTGTATTGTTCCAAATCACTAAAAAAAAAACATAAGATTGGCTGCTACACAAGATTTGAATTCTTTTAACGGCCTAAGAAATTCACACCACTACGCCGCTACGTATCGTCGCAACTGCTCCATGTCACCCGCTAAGTAGCATTTTGGCCATTGCCCGCTACGCCCGCTGCAACCATTATTTTGATCCTTGGACTTAAGGAACGCAAAAAAGAAGGATATTCTAGTGAAACAGAGCATGCCAAGATCGTCTATCTTTTTTGGTAATGCAGTTCCTCCTTAGCTTTTGTTAGTTCTATGTAGGCCAAGCGAGTGGCTGATTTTGGGAGGCTTGTGCATAGCTTCTGAGGTAGAGAGTTGAAGATGGTATTTGGATGTTGAACCTGTCTCTTTCTTCCTTTTTCCTTGAGTGCTTTGATCATCACTCTGTGTGTTTCTGCATTCTTTCATACAAATTCATTTCATATTCGTATAGCAATCTTTTTACTTTATTAAAAACCAGTTGATGTTCAAAAGAAAAATGATGGGACAAATACAGATGCAAGTACAATTCATATGCCTCGTTTCTACCCTTTATTCTCATTTGACATTTACAAGCATTGTCTTGCAAGCACTCAGAGATGAAATAAAATAACTTAAATGAGGTAAATGTTCTTATTCTTCCTGGCTAAGTGAAAATTCAAGTTGTACCGTATATCAACAGGCCCAAATGATTCCTCCAAAATATTGATCGCTTCTAAATACAGTGGCTCGGCTTTTTTAAATTCCTTTTTTACCCTATAGAGCTCTGCCTGCAATAGCCATGATAAAAGAAATAATGAATTGAATGTGATAAGACATTCATAACTCACAAGCAAGAAAACTTGATGGAATAAAAGATTGGCTCTGTTATAGTAGAAGTAAAAAATTTATCAACAAAAGTACAAAATTGTGTAACTCATCTTTACTAGTGAACAAATGTAGGTAGCAGTGCATTGTTGCCCATAAAGGTAGGTATAGCAAGCAGTAACACAGAACAGCAGTAGGATATTGGTTTCAATAAAATTCCTCAACCCAAAAATTTCTAAGAGAAACATTTCAGTATGGCTTCCATAGGGGAATAATTCCTTTTTTTCCACTACACTGGGGACTCGAACTCAAACTCTCTCACACATGCACCCATGTCCCTAACCAGCTTAGCCACAGCCGGGGACCGGGAATAATTCTTTCATCAAGAATGCACAACCTCAAAGTTAGAACCAATTGCACGTGAGAAGAGTGGACTTTGCAAACCTTAATTAGAAGGAGAGCAATGATGCCTTTGTTGTTCATCAATATTTCTTAAAATTAAAATAGATAATACTTATAAGATATTGACCCACATGGAGAGGTATGGACATTGGAGAGCGTAGGTCAAATATAAACTACATGAATCTTTTTTCCGAAACTTGCATTGTTAGATATTTCATACAACACTTCATTAAAATGCCAATGTTACCTAATTGTGAAGGAGAGCTAAAGAGAGAAAAATGACGTTGCAACTTGCAACAACTATACTTGTTAGGGAAAAAAATAAAAGATACAAAATAACATCGGGAAGGGCAAGGGGATATAACCAAAGTATACCAGTTTCTGCTAAGTAGTTAGTTTGTTGCACCTTTAACTCCTAGGCATTTTGGATGTATTGTTTAGCCACTTGAAATGATATCAAAGCCAACATGTCCCGGGTTAGAATCCACGCTAGACAAAAAAGGCCCCATGTTGCGTCTTGTGTGTGGGCGCATGTGCGCGAGGCAAAAAGGCCCCATGCCGCGGCTTGTGTGGGTGTATGCTTCGAGTGGTGTGTGTGGGTGGGTGTTGGGGGCTGGAGTGGGGAGGGGGCTGTTGCCAAATAAACATCCACTATGATAAAGAAATTTTAAGGGTAAAAATCAATTCCAAAATACCAGATTGTTGCACGATGAAGCAACATGTGAATCCCTATCCCCAAAACCTTCTTTAGCTTCTTGTAATGCTGACTGGAAGTAATTTTCAGCTTCATCAAGTTTTCCCTTAAAACAAAACATAGATAGCTATCACTTCAAGAGAGATGCAACCACGTAGATCCAAAATTAGAACTCATTTATGGAAAGTACATTCTGCGCAAAATCTGCCATAAAAGCAGATTTACAGTGGAACAGCATGAAAATTGGAAGGAAACAAGAGAAAGAGTACCATACTTTAAGAAATAGATCTCGCCCATTGTCTGTATAAATCCTCCACTTCACTGTATGTGAATTTGATATCACAGATCCATCTTCTATTCTGCGCAAATCAGTTACAACGGTTTCTCCAGAATCATACCCTGTTCTCAAATCAGCAGCAGTCACATCTTCTGCCAAAACAGGATGTTTGCATAACCCAAGAACAATTGCTGCAAAACCCATAATAAAACATTATGAGACCTAACATATGTTAGTAACTAAAAGTTAGACCAAAACTGTGTAACTAAGCAATCAGTGTTGGTGAGCGTGTTGACCAGCTACACATGCAACGATTGACAAACTTGACAAGCAATCTCACAAGTTAGACATACAAACAATGTGAAGGAAAAACTAAGAAAGTTGGGCACACTACAAACTTGTCCGCAACTGCACATATATTAAAAATGATGACACGTACACCCTTAATAAATCAATGTGTGACCTATCATTCATGAATTCAAAACAATTCATAAAACATACCCAAACAACCCGCCCCTTCCTGTTCCCCTCCACAACACCCCCCCCCCCCCCCCCCCCCCCCCCAATTGAATTGTCCTAGGCCTAAATTCCACTCCAATAAAAATATAGAAGAAGAAAATTTTTCATTAGCCCAAAGTCCACTCCAATCAGAGCTGGCCCCACCTAGATCAAGCCTAAAACACGTGATTTACTCCCTTATGAATCATGTGTCTTACTTTTTGGTGGTGGGTGGGTGGCAGCCCGCACGGGGTGGCCCTATAAGAGTAGCTCATTTAATTTATATGGGTCGCATCTCTCACTGGAATAACAACACACAAGCGCGCACACACACATAAAAGAGCTCTGACATTTGGGCATAGTTGTTAAGTTCGTTTCAGACCCAGTTTTGGCTTGGCTCCAAGCTGAAACATTTCGGATGATTCGGCATTTCGGCTTTCCAATTCGGAAATTCATTTCGGAAAATAGAATATATATATATAATATAAAGAAATTTCATTCTAGTAAACATGAAAACTATAATTTCCAAATGATGGTATTTTTTATTATTTCCATCAAATACATCATCCTCGTATATCACAACATAAAGTTAACTAACCATCATGATCAGATTTCATAATTACAAAATGGGCCAACTCAGATCTCCTAATTTTAAAACATAAAAACAAAAAAAACTTTTTGCATAACTAATGAAGGGCCTACATAAAAAATATATATATATTTTTTCTTGGGTAAAAATACAAAAATAGCCCCTCAAAGTCTCTAATTGTTTCTTTTTCCATTTGATAAACTTCACACGAATTGCAGGTTTCGGCCATGATTCGTCCGAAACTGCCAATTCTGGTCCGAAATTATGAATCTTGACCGAAATTACCCGAAATATTCAGCGAACGGGAAAAAACGAGGTGTTCGGTACGGTTTTGCTACCGAACTGAACAAATCCGGAAGTTTCGGGTGAAACGAAACGAATTTGATAACTATGCATTTGGGGCCATCTGGATGCGTGCCAATCATACGGGAGGAGTGGGAAGGTCTTCGTGTGGACTACGAGTGATAAAAAACAATTCCACATCACATTGTATCATCATAACTGTTAATTTAAGGCCTCAAAGATTATACAGCCTACATCTTTTTTCTAATTCAATCCAACATGAGTGTAAATCCGGAACTGGCACAAATTTTCCAAAGGGTTGGGGAGAAACGGCCACAGGTGGGGCACTTGAATCCATTTCAATTCATAACACCCCCCACCCCCCCCCCCCCCCCCCCCCCCTCTCCCAAAATCAATTTCACTTGGCAAATATCCACCACTAGATTGAAGCAGAGTTAGTTATATGATAGAATTTGAGATTGCCATGTTAGGAAGCTCATTTCAATAGAACAGTTAACACTAATGTGAGTATATATAAACATTTCAATGAAGTTTAGTCATTGACAACAAGAGAATATACAAATGTTGTTCCATTACTGAACAAAGAGAAAATGAACTACTGTTTTTAAGTGATACCTAGCCAGTACGGCAGTACCTATTCATGGGAGAGTTGTACTTATGAATAAGGCTGGAAAACTTGCGACTTGGACTCCACTCGTCCAGTGCAAAAAAATTGACTCATATAGAGTCAATGCGGAGACTCGGGAGAGTCACGTTTTTTTTTTTAAATAACTTTAAAATTATCTGAAAAAGAAACCATTACTTATAAAATATAAACATAATTTTTTCTATGTATTTATGATAATCAATTTAAATTAATAAATTTATATATGGAAAATCAAAGAAAATAATATTGCATATTATATAATTTGTTAGTCCAAGTATCGAATGTAAAAGATCAAATATAAGTTTCAAATTACATTCCAATCATTATTTTTAAATTCCTAACTCCAAACCTCATGCATAATTACTTATAAATAAACTTTATTTATTTAAAATTAGAACTGTGCGAACTACCGCGGGATTAAATTGATGAGCCATACGATGAAATTATGGGAGAGAGTTATTGAGAGAAGACTAAGAAGAACAACAAATATTTCAGAGAATCAATTTGGTTTCATGCCTGGGAGATCAACCATGGAGGCTATCTTTCTCTTGAGGAGGTTAATGGAACAGTATAGAGAAGGTAAGAGAGATTTACATATGGTGTTCATTGACTTGGAGAAGGCTTATGACCGGGTTCCTAGGGAGATTCTTTGGAAAGTTCTGGAAAAGAAAAGAGTTTGTGTCGCTTATATTGAGGCGATAAGGGATATGTATGATAGAGTTGTGACATCTATAAGGACGACTGGCGGCGAAACTAAGGAGTTTCCTATCACGATTGGTCTACACCAAGGCTCAGCGTTAAGCCCGTACTTGTTTGCCCTAGTTATGGATGAGATTACAAGACATATCCAGGATGAGGTGCCGTGGTGTATGTTATTTGCAGATGACATTGTTTTAGTGGATGAGACGAGAGAAGGAGTGAATGCTAAACTTGAATTGTGGCGGAAAACATTAGAGACAAAAGGGTTTAGGCTAAGTCGATGCAAAACGGAATATATGGAATGCAAGTTTAGTCAAAGTAGGACACCTGGTAACATAGAAGTAAGTTTGGGCACACAAAAGATAGTAGAAAAAGAAAACTTTAGGTACCTTGGATCTATGGTGCAACAGGATGGAGGGATTGATACTGATGTAAGTCACAGGATTCAAGCCGGGTGGACCAAATGGAGGAGTGCTTCGGGGGTCTTGTGTGATCGGAAAGTCCCCCTCAAGGTTAAAGGAAAGTATTATAAGGTGGCGGTACGGCCAGCGTTGTTATATGGATCAGAGTGTTGGGCAGTAAAGCATAATCATGTCAAGAAGATGGAAGTTGCGGAGATGAGAATGCTAAGATGGATGTGCGGGATCACAAGGAGAGATAGGATTAGGAATGAGGAGATTAGGGGCATAGTAGGAATAGTACCGATTGGAGATAAAATGAGAGAAAATCGACTGAGATGGTTCGGCCATGTTAGAAGGCGTCCAACAGAGGCACCTGTTAAAAGGTGTGAAAGCATGGAGTTTGCCAAGAGCAGGAGAGGGAGAGGGAGACCCAAGAGAAGTTGGAAAGAAACTATTAAACATGATCTTGCCTACATGGATCTAACGGAGGACATGGCCCTAAACAGATTTGATTGGCGTCGTCAAATCCATATAGCCGACCCCACCTAGTGGGAAAAGGCTTGGTTTGGTTTGGTTTGGTATTTAAAATTAGATATGCCTATTAAATGGTTCAGAACGCAAACTACTGATTAAAATGAGATGACTCGGCTGAGTCTCCCCTATTTTTTACTCGGTCGGCTCTTCGTCAAAACGAGATGACTTGGGAGAGTCAAGAGTCAACTCGGAGAGTTTTCCAACCATGCTTATGAATCTATCTATACAAAAGATTCCTTTTTTTTTTACATATGAAAATCTAAATCAAATAGTATGGATGGATGTATACCTTCATGAATATAGATGACTAGTAAATGTCTATTGATATGTATCGAAGTAGAGTGAAGTTGTCAATATTATCAATTATGTGACCTGTGAAGAAAGAACAATTTGTTTCTATGGTCCCCAAAACAGCATTCTTTTATGTTTATACGGACTATATATCATTTGCAATTGTTTGAGATGGTTGCATCGTTTAGATAGACTTGACACAAACTTTCTAGTGTTCGACGTTCTATATTTGTAGTTTTGTACCTATACATAATTATAAATTCAGTTTCATTGTCGCAATGAACAAGATTTTCTCAAAATTTCTCTCTTGTTTTTCTCTCTTCTTTTTTTTTTTTGGTCAAAGCTCTCTTGTTTTCTCTCGATATCATTAACTTACATTGTATTAGACGCTGGTTGTGAAGAACAAGATATTAATCAACTTCACTCCTTGTTAATAGTAAAATAGGGATCAAATGTCTATGACCAATTTAATTGAAAGGGTCACAATTATCAAGTTCCAGTTGTAACTCATTTCTTATTTGGCCTTGAATGCCCCAATTAGCAATCCAGAATATTAAACATTTCAATCTACATTTTCTTTTTTATTTGAATTCCCTTTTAAACGATATGCAAATACTTTCTATCAAAAATTGGAAGTATTGACTCAGCTAACTGAACTAGAAGAGGATAATAGTAAAATAACAGGTTTACCAGCTTGTCCAGATAATGTAATCCACAGAGCAAGGTTGCCATGATACTTTTTCCACGAGGAATCGACGGAACCATTTTTAGGAAAAAACTCTGTCTTACCTACAAACATAAGCGACAGCATAATAAAATAAACACAATATCATTTTTTGTTCCTAATTGGTAGCATGACTTTTTTATTTTATTGGTAACATGACTTGAACCCAACAAATATAATATCATTTAGCAATGCTTCTCTGCCATGAAATATGCTAATACATTCCAAACAACTTATTATCACCAAAAATGTTAAGAAGATTATAGTGAACAATTGAAACAAACAAGTAACCAACAAAGCAAGATAAAAAGAAAAGGTGGACAAGAGGAAATAAATGAAGACTAATTAACATATTAAACTTTTCTCAATGAAAATATAAAAACAACTGAAGAATGTCAAAAGAAGGATCTGCAGTAGTAAGTTCTCCATACAGGTAAATTGGGTATAAATTCACTCAACATAATTGAAGCGCATCATCCACCTAGGCCATTCAATCTTTGGGTCATAAGACTGACATATTTAGGTAAGGCTTCATTCACTCACAATTGAAGTGTTGGACATGGATGTGGCACCTGTTTCCAAGTGCCAGATGACACTGACCATCAAGGAAGCAGAACTAAGCCAAAACTGGGTCAACCCTAGAGAGATGTAGAAGTGTAGAATCAATTGCTCAATGCAACTCATCTGACACATGCTACAGACTACATGTTTTTCATTTTCTTTTTCTTAGTTTGAAAGGTAACAGTAGATTATATTAAGAGAAAAAGATTACAAAACCATAAAAAGAGAAGGGAAACAAAAGACGGTGGTAAAAGTGTCCTGTACCAACCACCAACACAACACCAAATTACATAATTTGAGCACATAAAGAGGAGGCTCATACACACCTTGTAAAACCAAAACATCTGCCAAGCCAATTCCATCTCGCCCCACATGCCGGAAAACTAATTGAATCAAAGAAAGCAAGAATTTAATCTCCTTGAAGTAAAACTGAAATCTCCAAGGAACCTATCCAAAGAACACATCATTGATGAATCATTGCCAACTATTTACATGCGTTGAAAGGATGATCCAGGTTGCCCAATGTGTCATGATCCATAATCAGATTGTGGATGGAGTAAAGTAAATTGTTGGGATGGCTCTGATTACGATCTCTAGAGAAGGTAACAATAAAGTCTAACACGATGATGCCCTTCGAATTTGACTGAAGACTATTGAGGCAGGAGTTCGCATGGCTGTAAGCATAGAAGATTAAGTGCCCATATCACCACTAGGATCCCATCTAAGATCAAGGATCACCAAAATCGCCATCATGACATTCCCCAAAAATTGGTTGATCAATGATATCATCATCTTGATGGACATCGAAGATCAGTGTATCATCAATGAAATTAGTTTTAGATTTTCCAAAGATCTGATTGTTGAAAACATCACAATCTTCATGGATATCAAATTTCAGTGTGTTGTCCTCACCTTCTTTATATTCATCGTAGATCAGGCGATCAACAACTTCTTCATCAAACATCGGAGGCTTAAACAAATCAAATCACCTTCCTTCGGTATCAAAGATCGGCCACCATCGGCCTAGAACACCTCATTATCACTATCTTCATCCGATATATCATCATAAACCGGATCATTATAATCACCATCGTATGATAACTCATCAAATGGCTGATCCTGAGGTTCAACTCTACCCAAACGCCAGTTCAAGACCTCAGCTTGTATGCGTAGATCCTGGGTTCCTAGATCATGAGGATCAAGAGAGTTATCTCCCTCATTCTCAACACTCTGCCTATGACCACGGGTTTGTTAGAGAGGCATTGTAGAAATGGAAAAATAACAACGTCAAGAAAGTCCACGAGCAAGTTCGAAAAAAAATTGAGAATAACAAAGCAACTTATAAAGAGGTCATCAATAAAAATTGTCACCAAGTTGTGCTTGAAGGAGACCATGTTTGGTCAACATATGAAAGGAGAGGCTCCCTATACTATAGGTACTTATTACAAACTACAGCAGAGAAAGATGGGCACCATGCAAGTTGCAAAAGAAGATCAACAACAATGAAGATTGCATTTCACTTGCAACAGACTTGAACATCTTCAATGTAGCTGACTTTTCACCATATTATGAATATTCCACTTGGCAAGAAGTAGATCACTAGGTTCTTCACTCTTCATTCAAGGATGAGTTTTTCCTATGTAGGGGAGGATGATGTGGATGAAACAATCATTTGAATTCAAATAATGACTTTTTGAATTCAAGATTAAGTAATGGTTCTCTACTCTAAATTTGAATAATGGCTCTTGAATTCAAATATAATGAATAAATTTATAATTCATTTTCAAATAAGGACTTTGAAGTCAAATAAGACTTGAATGGAATTTAAATATGATCTGTCTAAAAATTTTCAAAAAAGGAATTTCCGAGAGAGAAATAAGAGGGGTTTGTTAGGGTGTCTTATATTTAAAGGGGGGTTGTAAGCTTAATGAAGCGGCTGGTTATTTTCTCATAATTTTCAACAAAAGTTTCAATCTTAGTTTTCCTGGTGATTGCTGATTTTTTTTGTTGCTTAACCCCATTTCTTCTCATATATGGTGTCCAATCCATAGTTATCAAATTCGTTTTGTTTCACCCGAAACTTCCGGATTTGTTCGGTTTGGTAGCAAAACCGTACCGAACACCTCGTTTTTTTCCCGTTCGCTGAATATTTCGGGTAATTTCGGCCAAGATTCATAATTTCGGACCAGAATTCGCAGTTTCAGACGAATCATGGCCGAAACCTGCAATTCGTGTGAAGTTTATCAAATGGAAAAAGGAAAACTTAGAGACTTTGAGGGGCTATTTTTGAATTTTTACCCACAAAAAAAGGTTATTTTTACCCAAGAAAAGTTTTTTTTTTATGTAGGCCCTTCATTAGTTATGCAAAAAGTGTTTTTTGTTTTTATGTTTTAAAATTAGGAGATCTGAGTTGGCCTATTTTGTAATTATGAAATCTGATCATGATGGTTAGTTAACTTTCTGTTGTGATATACGAGGATGATGTATTTGATGGAAATAATAAAAAATACCATCATTTGAAAATTATAGTTTTCATGCTTACTAGAATGAAATTTCTTTATATTATATATATATTCTATTTTCCTAAATGAATTTCCGAATTGGAATGCCGAAATGCCGAATCATCCAAAATGTTTCAGCTCGGAGCCAAACCGAAATAGGGTCCGAAACGAACTTAACAACTATGGTCCAATCCTATACCTACCTGTTGAATTCCACACAAAGGAGGGACAACAGTGGGACCTTGTATTGCATCCACTTAAAATTAGTATTGGGACTGCATCACTTTTTTTTTTTCTTCCCCATGGAAATTTAAAAAAAAAAAACCCAAAAGATCCAAGTTATAATATTATTTTTACTACTGTCTAACTTCATGTCAGATATCTTTTATCTGTTGCTTCCAAAAATTCCTATAACATAACTAACAATTCATTGATTATTACAATTTGTTGTATGAAGATACACACATCTATTGGTTCTTCATTATTTCTTTATTTTTCTTATAATCTGTCATTCATAAATAAAAAAATGAACTTGAGACACTGAGTTGATCCTCTTCTTAGAATTCTAGGTCAAGTCCAAGTCAAAATTTGTCAAGCAATGGTCCAAATCACAATTTTATTAATCTGCTACCATTCCTTCCTTATTCATATTATTGGAACTTATTTCTCAAATAGATGTAGTAGAGTGGTCCTGGAATCAACATGTCATCAACTGCTTAAACACAGCTCTTTCGAATTGAACATAATACATTGTATTGAAAATTGTCTTCTCTTATGAGGATCTTATCCAGCGCAAAAAAAAAAAAATCCATGTGTAAATGATGGACCCCACTTATCCAACTACATTTCTACAGAGAGAGTGAAGAGACTTCCAATGACAATTACAAAAAGAGAAGCCATCCTACGCTACTGACAAAATGGTACCCATGAGTATAGCAATTAAGAATCAATTCATGTGATAGGTGGGTGAATCCATCGATATCACGTCAATTGCATTGAGAGCTTGCAATTAAGAATCAGATGAATAAAACAGATGCAGCGAAAGTAAAATCCCCAAACACTATCTGTAAAATCATGAAATGACGAAATAACAAGATGAGAGAGGTGATTACATGTGGGAATGGTGGAAGAAGAAAGTGAAGAATTTCTGAAAGCCGTGAGTGTTGGAGAAGGGAATCGAAATCTCCTGATGAAACTTGCAGCTCGTCTAAGAAACATTGCAAAAACCCTACACAAGTATCAAATTCAGAGGCGGCGGGCTTCGGTAATATGACGAAACTTCCTTTTCAATCGAATTAGCATGTGCCCATGAGATTGATAATGTCGAGCTTCTTTTCAAAGGACGCTCACTTACTCTTGTTAATAATTTATCAACAAAACCCTTTCCAATACTCTACTACTCTCATATAAAGGTGGGTCTTAGGTGGAGTGCTTGCAATTTCGTGGTATTTTATTTTATTCTAAAGGGAGATCACTACTATGATTTTTAATGGTGGGACCCGCTCTCACATGCACAAAATGATATAATTCCTCGAAACATGGCCGCATGTTGTATATTTCATAAATGTGGGTCTCAGGTTGTAATTTTTAAAGGTATGGTTCCATGCTATAATTTCTAAAGATGGATCTCATGTGTGATATAATCTCTAAAGGTGGTCCCTATGTATTTTTTTAAGACTAACAATGGGCCCACATCTTAAGATCTAAATCGCTCAAAATCATCATTCCATTATAAATGATAAAAAGATAATTAAGCTATTAAATAACAAAAACATGATGCGCACTTTAAATGAATAATTAAGTGGTTAAATAATAAAAAAATATGTGTTTTTAAATGAATAGGTGTAGACCGGGCCTCCTTTTTTATCCATGGGATTTCAAATTTAGGTTGTAGGTCCCGTTTGAACCTCAACATAGACTTGGATCAAACTAACTTAAATGAGTGAAAACTCTAATTTGAGTATTTCTAACCATGAGATTGAACATGTATAAGTAATAAAATATTAAGATAAGAAAAATAAAAGGAGTCAATTTTTTATTTTTAACAAGTGATTATACTATACAATGATTTCTTGTATGATGTGTGAACTAAAGTAACTCTATTATATATATGGCATAAGTCATTTGACTATTTATTTAGCAGATTTTGTTTTATAATCATAAAGAAAAAAATCTAAGTGAGTGGATGGTAGCAACCATCCAATCAAAGGGTTAAAACGTGTCTCAATGAAACTCCAATTGGATTGTCCCCAAATGATAGATTGATCATGTTTCTTAAAATAATATTTAAATGATAAAAAAATAACTATTGATGTAGCATGTAAATCTTTTCCATTATATTTTAGCTTTGAGATTTTATTTTTCGGATTTTGAATGAACATACACCCTTGTAGACACCTCATTTTTGCACCCCTATGAACAATTTTAATACTCATATTATTGATGCCCCAATTTTGCCCCATTTAGACAATATTGAATAATAAATTAAAATCTTCATTATCGTGCACATTTAGGAAGGTTGCATCATTATAGGCCGCTTTTTTTTTATTGATCTCACCAATTCTCATGTTTCGAGTCGCATCTCACTTCTATGATGATCTACATTTATTAAGCTTCTTGATGAAATACGGATTTAAAGAATCCAACGGTTGGATCAAGAGATATGCCTTTTTCACAAATTTAATATGTGTGGGCACCCCAAAAATTCAAATATTTTCTAGATCTTCAAATGGACATGACCCACATATCATCGAGACCTACTCTTTGAGAGATTTCCACTGATACTCAGATCTCAAAAATCCAACGGTTAGATCTCAAGTTATGATTTTTTTTCAAAATTAATTAGGCCCGGGTCCCTTAAAAGAATCAGGTCTTTTCCTGGCCTCCAAATTATTCACACCCATACGCCAATATGATCTACTCATTGAGAAATCTCCAAAAGTACTCAGACCTCAAAAATTCGACGGGCAGATCAAAATATGCAAAACCTGGGTCTCAGTGATAATGGCCCGGATCAGGCCCATTCAACCTAGCTTAAACCAAACCTAAACCATACCCCAACCTTACTCAAACCCGAACCTGGATCTGACCCCAGGCCAACTAAACCCATTTGACCCAGATCAGATTCTAGACCCATCAAACCCATCAAGTGTGACCCGACCTGGCCCAGGTTGCATGGCCCATCGCCCAGATAAGGGAGATAGAGTCCCACAGATCTAGGAACGAGAGTCCCAGATCTGAAGGCTCCCATTCCCCTTGACATCTCTCTCTCTCCCTCTCTATCTCTAACTCACAATCCCTATCTAAACAAAAACCATGCGCAGAATCCTCCCATCACCCTCTCCCTCGTCTCTATCCCGGGGATAGGCGCTAAACTCCGGACTCTACCATCTCCCTCTCCTTAAAAGCCCTTCTCCCGGTTCCTATGCACAGCCCATGCGCAGAATACCCCAGAGGCCTACCCATCTCACCATCATCATCCCCTTCCCATCGTCATCTTCGTCCCTCTCGATCCCTCACACCCTGCGAAGAACACCAACCACCACGACCTCGATCTCAGCCCTCTCCATCTCCACCCTTACACGGCCCTGCCTTCACAAACCGCACGTCACCCTCTTCCTTCTTCTTTCTTTTTCTTTATCTTCTTCTTCTCATTTCCTCTCTCCCTACACCCCACCTGCGCTTCTTCTCCTCCGTCAGCCTTTTTTTTTTCCTCCTTCCTCCCTTTCCTCCCTCACAACACTCATCTGTGCACACCGCCTGCGCTTCTCCTCTTCTTCTTCTTGTTCTTTTTTCTTTCTCTTCTACTTCTCACTCCCTATCTCCATCTCTCTGTTGTGCGCGTGTATGCGGAAACGTGAATCAACAATCGAGCAATCAAACAACCACACAAGTACAATCAATCACACACAAGAGAATTACGTGGTTCGGCAATCTTGCCTACATCCACGGGAAAGAAAACTCTCCTTAAGGTTCACTCCTCTCTCTCTCTCTCATGGGTTACACATTACAATATTTTATAATGCTCTCTTTCTTACTCCCCAAGAAACCCTAACTTGGTCAACAAGAAAGCCCAGTACAATTACCATAATACCCATGTCCATGAACCCACTTGGTCTGGACCCTAGGCCCAACAATCTCCCCCTCCAGACCATGGGGAAGACGCCTCTGAACCCCTTACTAGGAGTCCAGTCCTGCCAACTCTGAACACAGCTCTAGCTTTCCCTTAGACACGACCTTGGTCATCATGTCAGAGGGATTCTTGTTAGTGTGAATCTTTTCCAGCTTCATAAGATTCTTCTCGATGACCTCACGAATCCAATGATATCTCACATCAACGTGCTTTGTGCGGGCATGGTATGTAGCATTCTTGCTAAGATCCATAGCACTCTGACTATCACAGTAGACTACATACTCATCTTGCTTCAAATCCAGTTCTTTAAAGAGACTCATCAACCAAATCATCTCCTTCCCTGCTTCATTAGCAGCTATGTATTCTGCTTCAGTTGTAGACAATGATGTACACTTCTGCAACTTAGACTGCCAGGAAATAGCTCCCCCTGCAAAAGTAAATAAGTACCCAGAAGTAGACAACCGACGATCAAGACCGCCTGCAAAATCAGCATCTGTAAAGCCTTCAAGTACTGGTTTTAAGCCTCCGAAACACAAGCAAAAATCTGATGTACCTCTCAAATATTTGAAGATCCACTTCACTGCTTCCCAATGCTCTTTCTCAGGGTTAGAAAGAAATCTACTTACTACACCCACTGCATGAGCAATGTCTGTCCGTGTGCACACCATGGCATACATAAGACTCCCAACGGCTGAGGAGTATGGAACAGACATCATCCGTTCATTTTCTTCATCTGTAGTATGACATAATCTCTTACTGACCTTGAAGTGACTGGCTAGAGGCATGCTAACTGGCTTAGCATCTTCCATGTTGAATCTCGCTAGCACCCGTTCAACATATTTCTCCTGTGACAACCACAGCTTCTTGGCATTCCTGTCACGACGTATTTGCATTCCCAAAATCTGTCGTGCGGGACCTAAGTCTTTCATGTCAAAAGTCTTTGACATGTCCCTCTTCAACCTGCCAATCATTTCACTATCTTGTCCAACTATCAACATATCATCTACATATAAAAGAAGGATAATAAATTTGCCATTACCAAACTTACGAACATAAATGCAGTGATCTGCAGCTGTCCTCCGGTACCCATGACTCACCATGAATGAATCAAACTTCTTGTACCACTGTCTCGACGCTTGTTTTAGCCCGTAGAGACTCTTTTTCAACCTGCAAACCAGCTGTTCTTTTCCTTCTACCTCAAACCCCTCCGGCTGAGTCATGTAGATCTCTTCTTTCAGATCACCGTGAAGAAATGCAGTCTTCACATCCATCTGCTCAAGTTCAAGGTCCATGCTGGCAACTAGACCCAAGATAACTCTGATAGAAGTCATCTTCACAACTGGAGAGAAGATTTCATCGAAGTCAAGACCCTTCGTCTGCGCAAAGCCTTTAACCACTAGCCGTGCTTTGTGCTTTATCAGTTTTCTACTGTCATCTCTCTTCACATTGAACACCCATTTGTTCTTCAGAACCTTCTTGCCTTTTGGGAGTTCCACCAGCTCATATGTATTGTTCTTTTTCAAAGAACTCATCTCATCCTGCATAGCCTGCATCCACTCATCTTTTTCTGCATGAGTTTTTGCTTCTGGGTAGCTCTCTGGCTCCCCCTCATCAGTAAGCAAAATATAATCTGCTGCATGATATCTGGTTGACGGTTGACGCTCTCGAGTAGACCTCCTAATCTGAGGTTCTGTGGTTTCTGACTGAGGATACTGCTCCCCCTGCTCAACACCCTGTTCATCTGGCAACCCCTACGCCTCATCACGATCTGGATCATTTTGTTCACCTTCTCCACCTGTAATCTGCACTGGAGAAGGAGTCGGTGTGAGATCAACCACTCCATCAACAACTTCATTAAACTTTTCAGTCTTTTCAATATCTTCAAAGAACTGATCTTCATGAAACACAACATCCCTACTTCTGATAAATTTTCTCTTCTCTGGATCCCATAGCCTGTAGCCAAACTCGGCTCCACCATAGCCAAGAAAAATGCAGCACACTGCCTTATCATCCAGCTTTGAACGCTGCTCCTTTGGTACATGTGCAAAAGCCTTGCACCCAAATACCTTCAAATGAGAATAAGAAACATCTTTACTTGTCCATACTCTCTCCGGAAGATCAAAATCCAAAGGAGTTGAGGGAGACCTGTTAATCAGGTAAACGGCAGTCATAATAGCTTCACCCCAAAATGGTTTGGGTAGCTGTGCCACTCTAATCATGCATCTCATCCTTTCAAGAAGAGTGCGGTTCATTCTTTCGGCTACACCATTGTGCTGTGGAGTACCAGGAACTGTTCTTTCATGTCGAATACCATGCTTTGAGCAATAGCCTTTAAACTGGTTTGATGTGTACTCACCACCATTATCAGTGCGAAGACACTTCAAGAGCTTTCCTGTTTCTCTTTCAACCATGACATGAAACTGCTGAAATACCTGGAACACCTGATCCTTCGATTTCAACGCATAAACCCAGACTTTCCTGGATGCATCATCAATAAATGTGACAAAAAACTTTCTGCCACCCAATGACTCCACCTCTATGGGACCACAAACATCAGAATATACCAAATCCAACATATTAGATTTTATCGTTGATGTTTTAGAGAAAGAAACCCTATGTTGTTTACCAAACAAACAATAATCACAAGGGTCAAGGGATGTACCTTTGGAGTAATGAATCAGATCTTTCTTTGCCAATAACTGCAGTCCTTTCTCACTCATATGTCCAAGTCTCTTGTGCCACAGATTTGGAGAGGATCTGCCTTCAACAGCATTCAACATACCTTTGCATAGCTTCACATGTGTTTTGTACAGCGTATTACACGCCTTCCCTCTCGCAAAAATAAGAGACCCTTTAGTGAGTTTCCATCTGCCATTTCCGAAGTAACTTTCATAACCTGCACGGTCCAATGAAGTCCCGGAAATCAAATTCAACCGCAGATCAGGAATATGTCGCACATCTTTCAGCGTCATTGTGCAACCAATATCGGTTTGAATGCAGACATCACCGATCCCAACAATATTCGAATGACTTGTGTTGCCCATCTTCACAGTGCCAAAGTCCCCTGCTTTGTACGTTGTGAACATCTCCTTAGAAGGAGTAGCATGGTAGGATGCTGCTGTGTCAACAACCCACTCAACTTGATCATCTGCAACACTCAAATACTCTTCACCTTCACTGGTCAGAATCACTACTTCATTATCCAAAGTAGCAGTAGTGTTAGTGTCATTCTTCTGCTCATTGTTGGTGTCTTTCTTTTCCTTCAAGGCAAAACAATTCTTTCTAATGTGACCCTCCTTGCCACAATGAAAGCATTTTCCAGACTTTTTCTTAGTCTGTGATTCCCTGCCACCTCTGGACTTGCCACGACCTCCCTTTGGTCCCCTACTCTTACTCCTCCCTCTATTCTCAATAACAAAGGCATGTGCATTATCTGTCCCTGCAGTTTTCCTTCTTGTTTCTTCATTTAACAAGCTGCTAGTAACCTGACTCACTGATAACACACCATCTGGAGTAGAATTGCTCACGGAAACAACTAATGTCTCCCATGTATCTGGTAAAGAACTTAGAAGAAATAAAGCTTGCATTTCATCATCAAGGACCATCTTCATTGTAGCCAGTTCATTCACAATGCATTGAAAATCATTTATGTGATTTTCAATTTTACCACCTTCCTTGAATTTCATGTTCACAAGCTTTCTAATCAGAAAAGTTTTGTTTACGGCGGTTTTCTTCTCATATCTTTCTTCTAACTTCATTCAAAGGGTTCTCGCATTGGTTTCATTAGACACATGATGAAATATACTGTTATCCACCCACTGTCTGATGTGACCAATGGTCTTTCTATGCATATTTTTCTAATCTCGATCAGACATATCTTTTGGTCGGGCACTATCCCCTTCAATGGGATCATAGAGGTCTTTGCAATAGAGTATATCCTCCATCTTAGGTTTCCAAATCAACCAATTGGTATGGTTGAGTTTGATCATGGTAGTGTTCACAGTGTTGTTCTCCATCTCAATTAAATAATCAAGAAATATAAACAACTATTACTAACCTCAATTTCTGCACCAATCTGTAGATCTCGTCACCACGAGCACGCTGGAAGAAACGGATCTGAAATCCGACTCTGGATGGCTCCGATATCGCAAAAATAGTTTTCTGCGCTCCGATTGGTCAAACTTTCTTGTTGACCATCAAACTATCAATCTTCTTCCACAGTTACGTAGATCTGCTTGCAAAGAATCTGTAGGCGCAAACGGATCTCCGATCTGACCTCGGATGATCAAGATATTGACGAAACAAATTTCAGCCATCAATCTGGTCAAACCCTTGTTGACCGAACTGTGCGCTGACGTGGCGCTGATGTCAGCAGAATGCTGGAGTGGGCTTCCTGCTTCACGGGTCAGGCGAAACTGACCCAGAACCTGACCTGACCTGGTCCTGGTTCTGTGGGCTGGATGCGCTGGGCTTCTGCAAACGGGTCAGGTCAACCCGACCCGAACCCAACCCGGCCTGGGAGAATCTTTTCTTCTCCCCAAACAGAAACAAAACCCAGTTCTGTTTCTGTAAACAAAAGACGATGGAGTCTCAGCTCCTTTTCGCTTCCTCTCCGGCGATGGCGCAGCGGCACGGCACGGCAGCGGGGACCGGGGATGGCCGGCGACAGCACGTGTCACGTCCCCAATATTTAAACCGGGGTTATACGTGAGATTAGGGCTAATTAAAATTTTCCAACATAGATAACAACACTTAGCCCCAATCGTGTCCCATAGGATCGAAGTCCGCGGTGAGGTATAAATATTTCCTCGGTAGTCATAAGTATAATGGGACATCATGATTAACAAATGGTACGATATAACATTTCGAGTATGCACATCTTTCTTTTCTATAATTTAAGTTTAGCAAAAGATAACAAAAGTATATTAATTAATGGCTTCTATCAAAACCTAAGCCAAAAGAGAATAAATATAAACTAACCATAGTATGAAGGCACTCGTGTGCTGGTCACGACGACAATACCGTCAACACATAACTCGTACTCACCATCAGGTTAAACTACCTGAAGCAACGCCTCCACTTAACCCAAAGGTAAATCTACTCGGTACCTATGCACCAAGAGTAGCATCGTCAACACGACGGATGGCAAGCAATGTATATATAAATGACAACAAGATATGCATATCGAATCAGAGTAAACGAGAGACAAGATCAATAGAAACATATGCATTTCAGACATAAGAAGTGCATAGTATACGAGTCATAAACAAGCTAGCAAATAGGCAAATCACACAAGCTTATACACCACGGATAGTTTCAACAAGGACCCTCCATACTCAACATGAGAGTTGTGGTAGAGTGGCACGGGATGAAAACCCGGCAAACAAGTAAACAAGCAAGATGGATACTAAAGGCCAAACAAGATCAATAATGCAAGATGTATCCGATGGTGTACAATCCATCAAAATATAAAAAGTAGTACTGCGCAGACTTTCAAACCAAGGTCCTCACACAGGTGGTGCCCCACCCTGTGTTGGGTGTTGACAACTGAGTGATGCCTGACACAAGAGTCCTAGACAAGTAGGAGTGAGGAGACTAGGCTTTCTTGCGTGAACAAGATTCATAAACAATTGAGAGACTACTTTCCATCAATCAAATCAAGACTATCAAGCAAGCTTATTCAAGTATCAATACCATAGTAGTCCTCATCAAGCTTTTACGATCAAAGCCGCCTAATCTCAACACTTCTATCAATCATATACAAGATAAACAAGACATCAAGGGGATCCTAGGTCATCATCTAAGTTCATCATGTGATCCCAAACCAAAACAAATAAAGCAATCTATAGAACATGAACATTTCATGTAGAAGATACCAAATTGTACCATTTAGAATCGAGAGCAATAAACAATCCAATCTTAGGTCAATAGTTATTACCATAGTCTCGTACAACTCTATTCAGTCAACGAAAGGAATAAGGTTCGCGATACCCGAACAAATAATCTTCGTGCATAGATATAAGAGAGGGTATCCCGTTGTCCTGTACCGTTCAAGATTGATATAAGTTGAAAAACCGAGAAAACAGGAATAACGACGAGAAAATGCATGCCCATAACATTCCTCGTATCAAGTCAAATGAGTCCAAAAAGGTAGCCAAGGTTCATACAAGTCCAATAGAAAAAGAGGTCAAAAGGACCCTTCAAAAGGTTCCCATCAGTTGTCCTAGGTCGACCCCGCAATTGATCGGTCGACCTCCCTCAAGGAAGGTTCGGTCGACCGAAAGGTCAACCTCCTTCATGCCCGGTCGACAGAGCCCATAGCCGGTCGACCGGCAGTTGTAACCAATAAATAGGAACAGTAAAATGATCAGGTACTGGGAGCACCTGATCCTGTGTCTTCGGTCGACCGAAGCCCCTGGCAGGTCGACCGAGTACACTACAGTTACAGAACACCAGTTCTGTAACTGATGTGTAAATGGTCCAATCCCTATCCCATAATCCCTGAACATGTTCCATAACATTTCAAGGATAAAACCACATCAATTCAGGTTCCATAAACCTATCAATCTATCCATTTAATTATCAATCCAGTTCATTAAGCAATTAAACAAGATTATCATGTTTTCAATTAAAAACAATCTAGATTAGAGCATAGGGTCATCTAGACATAATCAATCATCATTCCAAGGAAGAAACAGCATATCAAAGCATAAATATATAGATTAACTTGCCTTTGGTTGAAATTGCCCAAATCCACAAATCTTAGTTCAAAGCCCAACAAACCAAACCTAAGGGATAATTACCAAAATAAAACTAAATTAAAACATAAATCAATGGGAAGCTCTAAGCTACTAAACACACTACTACAACCCAAAGCACATAAACCAAAGCTAAGGAAAGGGGAGCTTACCAAGCAGTGAAGGGAATGGAGTGGTGGCTTGCAAATTGGGGATGAGAAGCTTGTGGGGTCCACGCGAAGATGATAGCCAACATCGGAGGCGGTGGAGCTGCCTTTGCAGTCCATTTCCAGCAAGTTAAAAGAGAAAGGGAGAAACTGAAATTGAGGTGGAGAGGATGTGGGGTCCACTTGATCTGTGGCCCACTAAATTGGTGGTGATGGAGGGTCTTGGTGGTCCATTGACAAGAAGAATGAAGAAGGCCGAATGAGAGAAAGTATGGAGATAATTGAGAGAGAGAGATGATGACATGGTGAAATGGGTGGATGGCTTCATTCATGTTGACAGCAAGAAGGGAGAAAACAGGGAAAGAAAGAGAAACAGTGAAGGGGAAATTGGGGAAAAACAGAGAGAGATAGAAATGGAGAAATAGAGAGAGATGGAATGGGCTGGGTGTTCGCCGGAGATGGGGGTGATCGGCGGTGACGCAGGCGACTCGGGACAGTGGGGCGGCGAGGTGAGTGAGAGAGAGCTGAGATGAGAGAGTGGAGAAGAGAGAATGGAGAAAGGAGAAGAGAGGAGAAGAAGGGCTGGCCGGCATCGTGGCTGGCGGCGGCGGTCCGACGGCGTGAGGCAGCGGGGGAGGGTGAGAGAGGGAGAACGAGAGAGATGAGAGAAAGAGAGGAAGAGAGCTACTGTGTGGATGGAGAATGGAGGGGAAGGGGTTTCCATCGACCTAAGTAAAGGATAAGGGAGAAATGGGTGATGAGGTGGGTGGCTGTTACACGTGGGTTAAGGGGTGGGATACACATGGGATGATGGGAATGAGGTGATGAGTGAGGTGGGTCTCACATGGGATGAAGGTGGGGTGGGATGGGGTTTGACTTTGGGGAAATTAATAAAAGAAGTTAAGGTGGGTTCGGGTCAGGCTAGGTTTTGGGTCGGGTTCGAGGGTTCAGATCGAAATGCAATAGAAGGATAAAGTTTGGGAAATTAGGTAATCTACCCGATGGTGCCAAAATCTCGAAAAGCGAAAAATACTAAATAGCCCTCGAAACTTTCCGGAAATAGCAACACACACCCCTACTGTACCCAAACGGACTCGGATCTCAACCCAACTTCGCACACGCGATCCTAATGATTAATCGAACCTATTTGGCTTATAAACGAGCTTAATTAACTAAAAGCACAATTAATTAGACTAATTACAACTTTGGAATTTCGGGATGTTACAGCACGGCCGCGGCGGACTCCGGCGATGGCAGGCGACGCACGGCGCACGGACGGCGTTGGTTCTACTGCTATGATTCCGGCGGCAACAGCAGCGGGATGGCGATCCTCTTCTCCGGTCTGATTCCGGCTGCGCAGGCAGCAGGATCTGCAAATCGAGATCTCAGGCGGCGATGGCGGTTCCGCAGTCGTCCGATGACGATGGCGGCGTCTGCAGGTTCCTTCTCAGGCGACGTTGATCCCAGAAGACTCCCAACTGAAATCTTCTTCCTTCTTCGTTCCGGTTATGGAACGATCTGCAAGACTGAAGACAGCGTTGCTGCCTTCTCCTTCGGGTAAACCGATCTCTCTGCTTCGAATTAGGAATTCGATCTGTGTGATCTGTGTGGCCTGGCAGATATTGGAACCGATCTCTGTCTCTTTTCTGCAACGAAGAGCAACGTGCAGAAATCCGGATCAAGGAATTGATCCGATCTGTCGATCGCAACTCGGCACAATCCAACCTAGTAAATCCTAGGCTCTGATACCACTTGTTGTGCGCGTGTATGCGGAAACGTGAATCAACGATCGAGCAATCAAACAACCACACAAGTACAATCAATCACACACAAGAGAATTACGTGGTTCGGCAATCTTGCCTACATCCACGGGAAAGAAAACTCTCCTTAAGGTTCACTCCTCTCTCTCTCTCATGGGTTACACATTACAATATTTTATAATGCTCTCTTTCTTACTCCCCAAGAAACCCTAACTTGGTCAACAAGAAAGCCCGATACAATTACCATAATACCCATGTCCATGAACCCACTTGGTCTGGACCCTAGGCCCAACACTCTCTGACCTACAGCCCCTGCGCACCACCCTCACCGCACCACCCTCTCCCTGCTGCACTCTCCCTGCATTCTTCCTTCTCCCCTTTCTTTTCCCCCTGCGCTTCATCTCTCTCACATACCGCTGCACCACCCTACACTACACCCCACCACCTGCGCATCACCACAACACGCACCCTCTCTCTGCACTTCTTCCTTCCTTTCTTTATTTCTTCCTTCTCTTCTTTCCTCCTCTCCTTTTCTTCAACCAGACCCACGACCCCCACCTTTTTCTTCCCTTCTTCCTTTTTCTCTCTTTCTTTTCTCTTTCTTTTCCTTCTCTTCTTCTTCCTCCTCCCTTCAGTCCTCCTGTGCACCCTCGTTGGCTCCCTGCTGACCTTCACCCACCTTCTCCACCATCTTCCTCACGCCCACAGGCCTGCATCTCGCCACCTACCACCTGCATAACCATCTATACACAGCCCCAGCACTTCTTCTTTTCTTTTTCTCTCTTTACTTCCTTCCCTTTCTTCTTCTATATTTTTCTTTTCTTCCCTTCTCTTCCCTACACCAACCGCCTACACCATCACCATACACCACACCTGCTGTACCCAGTTCACCCATCTCACAGCGTCTTCACCACTTCCCTTCCTTCCGTTCTCTCTTCTCTTCTTTCTCCTTTCTCCTTTCTCTTTTGACCAATACTATGCACCCACTTGCACCTACACACAGTCCCAGCACCTTGCACCACACCTTCACTGTATAGTCCCATTCCATCACTGCCCTCCATTCTCTTCCTCTCTCCACTTAAGCCCACTTCTCTGCACCCGGACTTGCCTGCATCCCTGCACCCACCTGCTGCTCCCCAACTCCACCTGCGCACTCATCTTCTCCTTCCTGCCACAGCCCCTGCACCCTACATCATTCCATCATCTCTTTCTTCCTCTCCCTGCGTCACTCTATCTCCCCGCACACAACCCAGCCTACTCGTCAACCCATTTTGCCAACCTAAACTGAACCACAAAAACAGGTCCACAAAAACAACCCATAACCCATCGAACCCAGCTCGCCATACCTATCCATCCCAGCCCACCTGCTACCTTACCTAATCAAACTCAGCCCACCAGCCCATAAAATACCACTCAATTACTTGGATCCCTTTCATTTGCACAACCTGTCAATTAAATTCTATCCAAACCATCCTATCACCTGCTACTTAGTCTACTTAATCAAACCCAGCCATACCCACCTGCTCTGCTGCCCCAATCCATTTATACTCATTGACCCAGCTGCTGCCCCAATCCATTTAGACTCATTGACCCAGCCAATTTACCAACCTGTTCATTTTATTCCTTAACCTGGTCGCGAAACCCATCTGTCCAACCCAGTTGAGTCAACTGACCGACCTACTCAATTTATTCCTTGACCTGTGGTCCCACCTCTATAATCCAATTATAACATCTAAGATAGTTCACTGAACCAGACCACTCCCGGCCCACCAACTTATAAATTTGGCCCACCATTCAGCCCATCAACCCACAATTTTACACATCATATCTCAATGAATGGAGGTCCAACGCTCGGAGTGACTTCTGCACCATTAAGAGAAAAAGCTCAACAGCGACGTTCACCAGATGCGAGATTTTTAGTTTTTCTTTCTACATCACATCAGTGAGATCCATCCTTCCCCATTCTAAGTTTCAGTTTATTTTTATTAATTTTGTATCTTTAATTTAGGTTTCTATTTAATTTAGTTGCATATTTATCATTAATTTATCTGCATTGTAGTTTAATTGTGTGCATTTTAGACCCCACGTAACAATTATTGAATATATTTATCCGCACTCATAATTTTAATTTTTTTCCTTTGGATCAACTGTAGTAGCTTGCATTGCATTCAAGCACCCATCATTTGCATCCCCATTCTCCATTTTCATTAACTTAGCCCTTTCGGGACTAGGAGAGCGGCGGTAGACGGGCTGGCCCTTTCATGGGGTCAGCCCATCCATGCGCTCCAATGTCAAAAGAGATGAACGGTTAGATTAGGTTCCATGCATACCCCTATTTAGGCCCTTCTAGCCAATTCTCAAAAATCCAAAAAAATCAGAAAATCCCAAAAATCAAGAAAAATATTTTACTTTCTTTTGTCCATTCAACCTCCGCCAATTTTCACCATTGAGCTTCATGCTATTAGGGTAGGCTATACTTGATTCATGAATTCATTGATATTTGAAAAAGAGTTTTCAGCACATGCTATATTGTCAAAACCATTTTCCACCCATGCTTTCATTATCGCTTTAATGCACTAAGTAATACCGACCCTTGGGTGTTAGTGACCGTGACATCGTCCACCCTTCTACGTGACTCCCTAGGCCTTACGGCGATAGCCTCCTAGTAGACTCCCTATGATTGACAGTGGCACACAGGTCCCTCACTCTCTCCTAAGTTAGGTTAGCTTAGTGTGTATCCATCCCCAATGTGCCCTAAGCGATTGTTGGTTTTAAGATGGGCTTGACGGACGATAGTCCACTTCTCTAGGTGATCTCTCCCTAGATCGACCGGGCGCCTTAGTCCTCCCATCTTTAGACCAACGTTGTAGTGGGCACCTAGGCTTTCATTTTGAGCATCATGTCGCATGTGCTTTTGACCCTTTTTCAAGTATCCTTACATGCATGTTTTCAAATAAAGCCTACCATTTCCCTGCCAAGGGATTCGAGGAGGGTATCCAGTGAACGGAGTTGATCCCCCTCAATGAATATTGGCACCCAACCCCTTTTTACTTATTTATTTATTTATTTATTTTTCATCATTTTCTAGTACTTTCAAATTTTTTTTTAGCTGAATGAAAATAGATAAATAGTGCTTGACTTTTCTTTGGGATTGCAAATTCATGATAGGAATTCCTTTATTGCATGCAATGATTGATTATACCTTTCGTCATCATCTCAATCGGATTTGGAGTGATTTTGTGCTATGTCTCATATTGAAATCTTGTGTATTTGGGGCTATGATAAGACACAACTGAACCCAAGTTTAGAATCTCTGAACCAGGCAGCAGATTTTGAAAACCTATATACTGTCTTCAAATCCTTGATTCAATGATTTCTAATTTGAATAAAAACTCACTAATTTTTCTGAATACTCTCATACCAGTTGTCTTTCAATGAGATTTGGTTTCAACTAATTTGGATTTTTCAAGAAATTATTAAAAATCGGACAACAGGCCTGAGTTTTTAAAAAACTCAGCATGTTAACCGGGATTTGTACACATAATCACAAGGGTCTCTATTCATTGGAAATCTATAAAAAAATAATATGAGCTTCCCCTTTGGGTCCATTAACTCCCATAAAAATTTCAGATTAATTGGAGCTTTATAGAATTTATCAAAATTCAGACAGTGGACCGCGGTCATGGACCAAATTATGCAGTGCAGAAAATCCTGCAGGTTAACTTGGCCTTGTGCGCTTAATCACGAAGGGTTATGTTAATCCAAAATTCATGAGAAATTTACAGGAGACTCCTATTTGGGTCCATGTCACGCCCCCAAACCCGAGGGGAGCGTGAAATTGCTGATTGGGAGTTTAGTAATGATTTATGTTTCTCCCAAGATCCGCGTGTGTGAGGATAATACGTTTCAACACACTCTTGAATATTTTTGCGGAAGCTTTCGTGACGTTGCGACCCGAAGTCCTTGGCCATCGGATTCCGTGTCGCACTTAACCACTAACATATTACTATCATAACAATGAATATTTCAGACTGGAACAAACCATTATAACAAAATACAAAGCTGACAGTATCTGGATATTATATTCCCATATATATTCAAGTTACAATAACAATGTGCATTAATTACAATCCCAATAAACGGGCTAATCAAAGGCATACAAAAACAAACTAATAATCTCTACCCCATATGTGACGTAGCTCTGATGTCAAGCTCAATGTCTACACGACATAGCCGACAAAATAACCTGCAAGCTCATGGCTCCATAGCAAACACGTACACTCTGATCGGGCTAGATATCTGAACCTGAGTACCAAAGTAGTGGGTCAGACACGACGGTCTGGCAGGTGGGTGAAAAGATAATACAAGTGCTGAAAAATAAAACATATGATAAATCATGGTATTTGACAAAATTCTATATTCATATAAAACGGGTATAAGACATGAATATTTGACAAAACATGTATTCCTTTAAAGCATGTATAAAACATGAATATTTAGCAAATCATGTATTCATTTGAAACGGGTGAAAAGCATGGATATTTGACAAATCGATAATTTATTTTAAAACATGTACAAAGTATGAACATTTACAAATCGGGAATTCATTTAAAACAAGTACAAAGCATTAACATTTAACAAATCGGTATTTCATTTAAAGCATGTATGAAGCATGTATATTTAAAACAGTAAGGGTATCAAGGATCGGGAACCGTCAAGATGGCAACCACACAAAGCTACATCATCTCTCACTAAAGTGAAGAGAGCACATACCCTACGGGATCATTGACCTCAGTCACACAAGGTGATGAGGAGCAACGATAAGATACTATAATATACATATATATATATACTCTGCGGGACCACGGTAGCGAACCGGGTAAAAACTCTGCGGGCTCCAGACTGCAGCTGGCTATCGGGAGGGGAAGGAGCCCCAAGTCCGTGGATCAAACCGACAAGGTCGTCCAAGCTCAGCGGTGCCGACTCATAGGTCAAATACGATAAATCAAATCATATGCATAATAAGAAACGGGGTGCCAATAGGCACATATACACATTCATATCAAGTCGGTCATATACAGGTTAGCAAAAGCTAAATACACTTTCCAATACTTTCGGGACAAGTCAAAATCATAAGATATGATGTTTGAAAGGCACAATTAAAAATCGGGTCAAGATGAACATGAATGGATTTCCAATATTCTCTTAGCTAAGAGTTGAAGGTCCAAGATTTGAATCAATGTGTATAGGGTTCCATATGTTAGGTTTGATAAACATTTGGTACTCTTTAAGAATTAAAAACATTTCGGGACCTTACATACATTGACAAATCTAGAAATCCTCACCGAATCTCCATGATGAGGTTTCTCCTTCCTCCGGACTTCATACAACGCCTTACAAGTCCTTACATAGCATTGAGGCTCCAAACAATACCTCCCCACTACATCACATCACAATTTACCCAAATCTTTCATGGGCTTCCATGCCTCATTACAGGTTCAATGGCTTCAAATAAGAAGAGAAGGGATAGAGCTGAATTGGACTTGAATATGGGCTTGAAGTGAGTCTGGAGAACGGTCCAACAATCCCCATTTTTGCAGTTCTTCTCATTTCAGTCCGATCGATCGGACTCATTGGCCGATCGATCAGTCCTGGAATGCTCTCAGTTATTGACAGTCCGATCGATCGGACCTGTAATGCCCACAGTCCGATCGATCGGACAGCGGCGAATCTCAGCCTAAATGGTTGGGTTTCTCTTTTGTCCAATCCATTTCCATTTCCTTTCTTTCCCTTTCTTCCAAACACAACTCCATGAATATTTGGGCCCTTTCTTGACCTCCTCAACTCATCAAATCATCCATAAAAATGGATCCAACCTCTTCATCCCATTCACATTTAACCGAAGAAATCCATTACTTAAAACGAGTCAAAACTTAATACAATCAAGATATCATTTTCAAGAAAGTAATATGCTAGAAAGATGCATTAATAAGTGTATTTCAAATCTCAATAAAAGCATGTCATGAAATAAAGCCTAAGTAATGAAAATCATTAATAAAAGCTAAGCATTTGCATAAAAACATGATTAATGAAAATAAATCATTTCATCCACTTGCCTTTGGTCCAAAGCTAAGCAAATCAACCTCTAATTACACTCCAAGCCAAGAAATCACAACCTATTCAAAAACCCCCAAAAACAAGCCCTAAAATGTCAAAACCAAGAAATACAAAGAGAAAGCTTCTAAAAATGGAGATGGAGAGTCTCATGGGCTAGGAAAATACAAATCTAGGAGATGGAGAGAATCACTTACCTAGAAGGTCTTCAAATAAGCAAGGTTAGCTCAAAGAGAAATTCAAAGTTGATGAATCCTTCTAAAAATGGTACCAATTGAAAGCTCTCGACGAGATGAACAAGATTGGTGAATGTCTTCTCTTGATTTGAGCAAGGCTTGAGGTGATTTGTGAGGAAGAAACCAAGGGAAGAAGAAAGGGGTAAAAAATTCCCCATTCCTGCACAGGCAGCACCGCTGGGACGATTGGGAGAGATGAGGGAGAGGAGTTGTACATTTATAATGGGTGGGTGTGGGCCCCACCACACTTAGAAACACCTAAAATTTGTAATTGGGATTAGAGGGCTTTCTAGACCTCGGATCAAGAAACATAAAACATAAAAAGTGTCCGAAATAAAATTATCTTTCCAACAAGGCTAATATTGACATACTTCCGGGGTCCACAAAAAAAGTCAATTGTTTGGTCAAAGGGATCAAAATAATGGATTCAAGTGTTAAGACATCGATTTCTAGGCCTCGAATGCGATCGACAAAGAAGAGAGAAATGTTTCTTATAAAATCTAGTTTCCAAAAAGTATATATTTGGCAAGGTTCTGAGATCTCGGAATTTGGGTCCAGATTTTGTGTAAAAAGACTGATTTTGCCCCTAGGGCTGAAAAACTGATTTTCGGAGTTTCAAATGGGTACGGAGTGAGCACGAAAGTTGTAGGGAATGATGAGATTAGTCAAACGAAGCTGAAATGAGAATTTTCAGAAATCAAAGAGAATCTCTCCAAAATGACCACATAAAACAAATAGGACCCTATGGTCACTGTCTAGGTTCACTGGCTTCCAAAACCAGAGAAAATATAATCAAACTCAGAAATTCAATCAAACAACCGGTAAACCCACTGAGAAAACAAATCCACGATTAAAATACGCTAAACCAAGAAATCTGGGGTCGGGTTCTCACAGTCCATTAAGTCTCATAAAGATTTTAGACTAATTGGAGTTCTGTAAAAATTATAAAAATTTGGAGAGTGGACCCGTGTCATGGGCCAGATTGTACAGTGCAGGAATTCCAGTGTTTTTATTAAGACTTGTGTCCATTATTTCATAAGGTTTCAATACTTAGAAAAATCCAAAATTAAATATGGCACTTTATCAACATATAAAATGACCCCATATAAAATTTGAGACCAATCTGAGTTGCAGAGAAATTATTAAAAATCAGGCATCAAGCATGCAGCAACCCATAGAATTCAGGATTATGTTATCTATTTCATATTTCAGCTATTTTTCTTTATTTTCTTCCAAATGCATGGAATTTAGTCTTCTCACTCATTTCGAATTTTAAAGATGGGCTGTCTCCCATAACTATGACCCAAAATAATATTGATGAGACCATCACGCGTCGCCGGCGGCGTTGTGATCAGTGGGACCCTTAATTTCCCGCATGGAGGCGATCAAACGGAGTCATGGCCATTTACTATGACTGGCGATCACACATATTATCATTCCGAGGATTTGTCGGGAATTCTCAGAATTGGTCGGTACTTTTAAGCATCGCTCTATATAACACTGTGTTTCCACCCACATCGGGTCCGGAAATCACATCCGACAGCCCTCCCATTCGATCTTATCTAGTTGAACCCATTTTATGCCTAATCATAGGGGCGGCCTATATTTCTTCATTATATTTTATTTAATTACTACTATGTTTATTTAAAGTAGTTCATACAAAATTAGAAAGAGAATTTTTTGTATTTTGAATAATAGTTTGTTTAAAAAATATGTAAAATTACACTTTTCTCATTTTTATTAGATTTTATAGTTAGAAGCATTGTTAGATCAATAATTATAAAAAAAATAAAGTACACCAATTTCATGGGTGAACTCTTAAGTAAAGTGAAATTTGGTTGGTTTTTTATTTTAGACGTAGGAAATTTAATAGGCTGAAGAACATATGAAGTTACTTTTGGAAAGAAATTTATTAAGGAATTGACAAGGATACTTTAAGAAAATATTATAAAGGTTAAGCAAAGAAACAGGAGAAGTTTTTTAGAGAGATGCTAAATGCACACTAAATTTTTTCTCTCTGTACACTGCTACTCTCTACACACCCTGTACTTTCCAAAATACCCTAACCTATATTCCCTCCATTGCTCTCTACACAACCCTTTTTCCCCATTGCTCTCAAAGCCATCACTCAGTCTCAAATCTCTTTCTCAGTGTCATATTCACTCCTTCACTCTCTTCTTATTTTGCCCCCTCACTCATTCTCTTTTCTCTTCCTCACTCTCTTACTCTTTCATCACTCATTGTCTCTCTAAAAGCTCATTGTCAAGGTAAATCTCTCCCTCATTCTCTCCATGTTCATCTCCCCATATTTCATAATTTTTTTTATGTATTCATGGCATTGGTTGTTTGTTGGCCTTAAAATGGTTGAATGGGTTAGAGAAAGGCTTTCTCCATCCCTTTCTCTCTCAACATTTTTTCCTCTCTCTCTCCATCTAGACATCTCTCTCTCTCTCTCTCTCTCTCTCTCTCTCTCTCTCTCTCTCCCTCCATCCAGACATTTCTTTTCTTTCTCGGGACTGTTCTGCTGCACAGGTCCGAACAGTGTGCCCATACTAACTTCCATTTATCAGACATGGACGTTCCCAGTAGTTCAAAAGTTCAGCCTACAACGTCGAACAGGAGACGGCGTGCTCGATAGCCCGAGGTCGATCTAACGGAGGCTCAGTAACCCGAGGTTGATGAGGATGTTACAGATGTCTAGGCTGAACCCGCATTTGTCATTGAAGAGATGACTGGACCATTTCCTGGTGGTCTAGTAGATCTTTCCTTGCTACCTAGTTTTTTGTCGCACATTGTTGCGGCCATATGGCATCAACAGGTCTCCCTCTACTCATTTTGAAAAAGAGTGTTCTAATTAATTTTTTCTTCTTTACAAATATATGTTCTTTTGTGATACAGGAGCACCCTTCACTAAAATGCATAAACCATGCCCAAAATATCAGTGAATGGGCATGGAATTCGAAGGAATTCATAACAAAATCTTCAATGGTTTGGTTGCCTTGTCAAGGTTGGCCACATTGATTAAGACTTCCTATTGATTCACCAATAGAAATGTCATGTCAGTATTTGTGTAAAGGTCACCTCTCGAGAAATACGACTTCCACATGCCATAAGGTGAGACGACCATCAGCCTAGACAACGTTGGCACCATCCTTTGAATCCCAGTGAGAAGTAGATAAGTATCGATGAAGACTTTGTCACATGAAGGGGCTCAGACACTGCTATGTTATGGGTTAGGAGTGACACCCAGGAGGCACATGAAGAGTTGTTAGCGGTGCATGGGGTCGTCAGTGAGGCTGGAGTGGCTTAAGGAGCTATTCGAAGAGGTATCTAATGCGGGCCCGGATGTGCCATTCGAAGAGGTATCCAAGGCGAATTTCATTTGTTTGTCATGAAAGGCGGTATTTTTTCCATTGGAGGCAAATTCTGGTGCCATAAAAGGCGATTTTATAACTCTAATTGAAAAAGACAAGACTTGTGATTTTGTGTTTCTTTTACAATACAAATACAATAAGAAGTAAAAAAATGAAATCTGACTTCACAAGAGATTGTGGGGACTCGTTTGGATTGGCGGTCGTAAGCCATATTTGAGCTCTTCAGACGTTCCTCTGATTGATAACATGTGATGCTTTTGATCTTTGCCTTGGTTTGATCCTCGAATTTTTAGAGAACAAGGATCGAAGAGGGATCCTATATTCAACAAAAACTCAAGTATACGGTCTAAGGAGCCGCGTCTAAGCCATGGAGATAGAAGGAAAGGGGCCTTAGGGGGGGTGGCTCTCCAAGGGTCTTCAATCACCTTGTGGTGGTGGATGTTGCCGGACTTCTTCAACGAGGGAGAGACCGTTGTAAGAGCGTAGGAGCAACGTTGGAGAATTTGTGTGCAATCTGCATCATCATGCCTTGGAATGGTGGGTGAGACCTCATTTTATAAGCTTTTGGTGGGGCATGTGAGAGGTTTATGGGCTTTGAATGCATTAATGCTCCATGATGGGAGGAGTTACACATTTTAGTATCATAGATTTGTAACTACTTTTTCTTGAAATGTGATTGGAGGATGCAAGGTAGTGGCCATTAATTGCATTGAATCTTCATGATGAGAGGAGTTACGCCTTTTAATGTCATGATTGCATTTCATTTGTAACCCCTTTTCTTAAATTTTGATTGGGCCATTCGAGATAATCAGTCATTAACCGCTTTAAGTAGCCGCCAAAGCACATGATGGAAATTGAAAGGTCGCACTACCTTGCAACTTTTGGAATTCTTGATCACATCATTTAGTAGCCGCCAAAGCACATCATTAACCGACGTAGGGAGCCTTGATCGCCGATGAATTTCTCAAATCATTTGATGTCGGATGATAATGCGATTTCAGACATTGATCCGCTGGTGGGCCAATAACATCTGTCCTGTTGATTTCTCGATCAATTGGGTAGATAGTATGTCTCTTTTTAACAATGTGCGATGAAATGTTAGAAAATAGTTTATTTTCCTTTCTACATGAAAAAGTTGGTCTACATATCATTTCTTTTTTTTTTCAAGTAGAATAGAAAATTCGACCTACCCGTACAAACCAAAAAGAAAACCCGGGTTTCCGTTTGTCTTGTGCTAGGGAAGGGTCACACTCATGGATTTCCACATCCATTGATTCTGGTAGTCCCCGTAATGAGTTGAAACAAGTTTTTGGCACTACTCAGTAGGTCTCATTCATTTTGATAACATTGATGCTTGAAAAGAAGTACTTACATATCATTCTTTGCGTATTCTTTCCATGTTTATGCTATTTTTATGTTTATATTTCTTTTCATGATTCATTTGCTTCTTTCTTATTTGGTGGCCATAGCTGAATTTTTACATAAAAAAACAACGTGCGAGAAGGGATTCATGGGGTTTTGAATTCTAATTTTTGAGTTTGACTCCACCCTTTCTTTTTCATCAAATAAATCAAGTGACTTTTCAAATCTCATATCACTTGTTATGATCCTTCAAATTGCCTAGCATGGGATATTTTCATATAGATCCTCTTAAGAAAAATCTTTATAAACAAAAAAAAAAAAAACTTTTAAAAAATTGTTTGTTTTCACTTGTGAAATCAGATTTATGAGTTTATTTTTCTTCTCATTCTGAATTAAAGGTTGCAGAAATGCTAGAGTTTACGTTCGGGTTAGGGGATCCGTTTACTCTCTTTAATGGTTCACTTGTGACCTTTCAAAACCAAATTTTAAAAAGAAAAATTTAAAATAAAAATCTGATTTTCACTTGTGAATTTAGATTTGTGAGTTTATGTTTCTTCTCATTCTGAATTAAAGCTCGCATAAATGCTAGAGTTTGCGTTCGGCTTAGGGTATCCGTTTGCTCTCTTTGATGGTTCACTTGTGACCTTTTAAATCCAAAAAAAAAAAAAAAAAAAAACGAATCTAATTCTCACTTGTGAATTCAGATTTAAGAGTTTATGTTTCTTCTCATTCCGAATTAAAGCTCACGAAAATGCTAGAGTTTGCA
The DNA here is from genome assembly GCA_012931725.1 of Litsea cubeba. NCBI lineage: Eukaryota > Viridiplantae > Streptophyta > Magnoliopsida > Laurales > Lauraceae > Litsea > Litsea cubeba. The sequence goes on along the minus strand of CM022955.1, from coordinate 10,140,106 downwards.
TTCAGTTTTTTTTTTTTTTTTTTGGGGGGGGGGGGGGGGGGGAACATTTTCTCTTTAAAAAACTTACTTGTATCTCTTTTTCTTAAAAAAACTATGATCCCCTTCTTGTGTCCATTTCTTGGATGCAATTTTCAACCAAACACTTGTGCCTAGCGGTACTAGTATGCCCTTTTGGGTCTACTGTATTCGCGACCGACACATTTGTTTCCTTCCTACATATCTGCCTGGCGGTGCTAGCACACCCTTTTGGCTCTACTGTGTTCGTGACCGATATATTTGTCTTTTCAGCCTTTTATTTATCTTACATTGAGTGGGCTATGCTCCTCAGTAGTTTGGATTAAGGCATACAATTATTTGTAGCAAGTACTAGTATGCTCACTTTGAGTCTACTATACATGCGATCGGAACAAGTGTCTCATCTATGGCTTTCTGCCTTTCTCATCTCACTTGAGTTGGACCCTGTCCTCTCAAGTGATTTTAAAAGGCGAACCCATAGTTTCTCATTTATTATCATAGTTTCTCATTTATTATCAATATATTCTTGTGATTACTAATGGAAGGAATTGTTTCGAGGTTTTCAAAAACTAACATGGTAGCTTCATTGACTATCACTTTCGACGAAAACAGGTACCGGCTCATGCTTCAAGAAAAGCAGAATGCACGTGCTAGCAAGTGCCTTGCTAGTTGCCGAAGTGTCATCTCCTTTGGCGACTCTGCCAACTCCAGGTCGACTGCTACCCCCGAACCATTCAACTTCCCGAAGAAGAAGCTAAACCAGTCAAAAAGCAAAGGACTGCCTTGTGACATGTCACCTCCATGACACCCAAGGCAAACATCAAGAAAGCTAAAGCACATGGCATTCCCGCAAAGCTTTAGGACCCCAGACTCAAATGTCTTCTCATTTGGAGTTGTGAGAGTCTTATACATGTGAGACTCAATCAAGGATAATCCAATCACGTGGGGCCCACACAAAGTTTTGGTTTACTACATCCTCCCTCCTAAAAAAATGGAGGGGGGGATGTTAGTACTATAGGAAGAGATAGAAAACACTATGAAAGGAACTAGTAATACCTTACTGCACAGATCTCTTAAAAGTTTATCAAGATAGCAATCATCTAGTGTCGTCTACGCTCATAGTTGAATGTGATTGGCAGCCTTTGGACCATTGGGAGTAAGGTCCACCAGGAATATGGTCCAACAGGGACAACGCATACTCGCATAGCTTGATCACCAGTGTGACCCATGATTTAAGTTCTAATTAAATGCATGTATATTTAGACATATGGGCCCCACATATTTTAGAGTTAGGTATATCCATATATATTTTAATTATTTAGGGTCCTCATTTTCTAGAACGTAAAAATATATTAGCCAGTAGGATGTCCCATTTGTGTTAGTTAGGACTCTTTAACAGGCTAGAGTTCTGAAATTATATTAATTATGATTATTTGAAAGTTTTTTATTGTGTTTTTTAAAGGATTTCCATTGTGTTTTTTTTAAGGATTTCTGAAATCCCAATAGGATTCTTGGCAACCGATGCATATATATGTTTAATATAAAAAAATTGTTTTTAAAATTTCAGATCATTAATAAAGCATAAATAGTGTAATAGAGAAAGAACACTACCCATTGAGGAAATGGGATACTGAGCACAAAGATCAAATCACTGCAATCCAACAAGTATATTAAAAAAAAATAATACAGAGTATAAAGTTTCTTTCTTCCTTACTATTAGAAGTGTGGTTCTATTAGTCACCTCTCTCTGTCCTTTTATCCTGACATTAACTGACATTTGTTCCCCCCATAGATTTTTGTTGTGCGCGTGTATGCGGAAACGTGAATCAGCGATCGAACGAACAATTAAACCACACAAGACAAACAATCACAACAAGAGAATTACGTGGTTCGGCAATCTTGCCTACGTCCACGGGAAAGAAAACTCGACTCTCCTTTAGGTTCACTCTTCTCTCTGTCTGTCTGTCTCTCATGGGTTACACATTACATCATATATATAATGTTCTCTTTCTTATTCCCTAAGAAACCCTATCTTAGTCAATAAGAAAGTCCCGGTACAATTACCATAATACCCATGTCCATGAACCCAATTGGTCTGGACCTACTAAGCCCAACAATCTCCCCCTCCAGACCATGGGGAAGACGTCTCTGAACCCCTTACTAGGAGTCCAGTCCTGCCAACTCTAAACACAGCTCCAGCTTTCCCTTAGACACGACCTTAGTCATCATGTCAGAGGGATTCTTGTCAGTGTGAATCTTTTCCAGCTTCATGAGATTCTTCTCGATGACCTCACGAATCCAATGATATCTCACATCAACGTGCTTTGTGCGGGCATGGTATGTAGCATTCTTGCTAAGATCCATAGCACTCTGACTATCACAGTAGACTACATACTCTCCTTGCTTCAAATCCAGTTCTTTAAAGAAATTCTTCAACCAAATCATCTCCTTCCCTGCTTCATTAGCAGCTATGTATTCTGCTTCGGTTGTAGACAATGCTGTACACTTCTGCAACTTAGACTGCCAGGAAATAGCTCCCCCTGCAAAAGTAAATAAGTACCCAGAAGTAGACAACCGACGATCAAGATCGCCTGCAAAATCAGCATCTGTAAAGCCTTCAAGTACTGGTTTTAAGCCTCCGAAACACAAGCATAAATCTGATGTACCTCTCAAATATCTGAAGATCCACTTCACTGCTTCCCAATGCTCTTTCCCAGGGTTAGAAAGAAATCTACTCACTACACCCACTGCATGAGCAATGTCTGGCCGTGTACACACCATGGCATACATAAGACTCCCAACTGCTGAGGAGTATGGAACAGACATCATCCGTTCCTTTTCTGCATCTGTAGTAGGACATGATCTTTTACTGAGCTTGAAGTGACTGGCTAAAGGCATGCTAACTGGCTTAGCATCTATCATGTTGAATCTCGCTAGCACCCGTTCAACATATTTCTCCTGTGACAACCACAGCTTCTTGGTATTCCTGTCACGACGTATTTGCATCCCCAAAATCTGTCGTGCGGGACCCAAGTCTTTCATGTCAAAAGTCTTTGACATGTCCCTTTTCAATCTGCCAATCATCTTACTATCCTGTCCAACTATCAACATATCATCTACATATAAAAGAAGGATGATAAATTTGCCATTACCAAATTTACGAACATAAACGCAGTGATCTGCAGCTGTCCTCCGGTACCCATGACTCACCATGAATGAATCAAACTTCTTGTACTACTGTCTCGGCGCTTGTTTCAGCCCGTAGAGACTCTTTTTCAACCTGCAAACCAGCTGTTCTTTTCCTTCTACCTCAAACCCCTCCGGCTGAGTCATGTAGATTTCTTCTTTCAGATCACCGTGAAGAAATGCAGTCTTCACATCCATCTGTTCAAGTTCAAGGTCCATGCTGGCAACTAGACCCAAGATAACTCTGATAGAAGTCATCTTCACAACTGGAGAGAAGATTTCATCGAAGTCAAGACCCTTCGTCTGCGCAAAGCCTTTAACAACTAGCCGTGCTTTGTGCTTTATCAGTTTTCCACTGTCATCTCTCTTCACCTTGAACACCCATTTGTTCTTCAGAACCTTCTTGCCTTTTGGGAGTTCCACCAGCTCATAAGTATTGTTCTTTTTCAAAGAACTCATCTCATCCTGCATAGCCTTCATCCACTCATCTTTATCTTCATGAGTTTTTGCTTCTGGGTAGCTCTCTGGCTCCCCCTCATCAGTAAGCAAAATATAATCGGATGCAGGATATCTTGTTGATGGTTGACGCTCTCGAGTAGACCTCCTAGGAGGTTCCGTGGTTTCTGACTGAGGAGACTGCTCCCCCTGCTCAACACCCTGTTCATCTGGCAACCCCTGCGCCTCTTCACGATCTAAATCGTTTTGTCCACCTTCTCCACCTGTAGTCTGCACTGGAGAAGGAGTCGGTGTGAGATCAACCACTCCATCAACAACTTCTTTAGACTTTTCAGTCTTTTCAATATCTCCAAAGAACTGATCTTCATGAAACACCACATCCCTACTTCTGATAATTCTTCTTTTCTCTGGGTTCCATAACCTGTAGCCAAACTCGGCTCCACCATAGCCAAGAAAAATGCAACACACTGCCTTATCATCCAGCTTTGAACGCTGCTCCTTTGGTACATGTGCAAAAGCCTTGCACCCAAATACCTTCAAATGAGAATAAGAAACATTTTTACCTGTTCATACTCTCTCCGGAAGATCAAAATCCAAAGGAACTGAGGGAGACCTGTTAATCAGGTAAACGGCAGTCAGAATAGCTTCACCCCAAAACGGTTTGGGTAGCTGTGCCACTCTAATCATGCATCTCATCTTTTCAAGAATAGTACGATTCATTCTTTCGGCTACACCATTGTGTTGTGGAGTACCAGGAACTGTTCTTTCATGTCGAATACCATGCTTTGAGCAATAGCCTTTAAACTGGTTGGACGTGTACTCACCACCATTATCTGTGCGGAGACACTTCAAGAGCTTTCCTGTTTCTCTTTCAACCATGACATGAAACTGCTGAAATACTTGGAACACTTGATCCTTCGATTTCAACGCATAAACCCAGACTTTCCTGGATGCATCATCAATAAATGTGACAAAAAGCTTATTGCCACCCAATGACTCCACCTCCATGGGACCACAAACATCAGAATATACCAAATCCAACACATTAGATTTTATCGTTGATAAACAATAATCACAAGGGTCAAGGGATGTACCTTTGGAGTAGTTAATCAGATCTTTCTTTGCCAATAACTGCAGTCCTTTCTCACTCATATGTCCAAGTCTCTTGTGCCATAGATTTGGAGAGGATCTGTCTTCAACAGCATTCAACACACCTTTGCATAGCTTCACATGTGTTTTGTACAGCGTATTACACGCCTTCCCTCTCGCAAAAATAAGAGACCCTTTAGTGAGTTTCCACCTGCCATTTCCGAAGTAACTTTCATAACCTGCACGGTCCAATGAAGTCCCGGAAATCAGATTTAACCGCAGATCAGGAATATGTCGCACATCTTTCAGCGTCATTGTGCAACCAATATCGGTTTGAATGCAGACATCACCGATCCCAACAATATTTGAATGACTTGTGTTGCCCATCTTCACAGTGCCAAAGTCCCCTGCTTTGTACGTCGTGAACATCTCCTTACAAGGAGTAGCATGGTAGGATGCTGCTGTGTCAACAACCCACTCAACATGATTATCTGCAACACTCAAACACTCTTCAACTTCACTGGTAAGAATCACTACTTCATTATCCAAAGTAGCAGTAGTGTTAGTGTCATTCTTCTGCTCATTGTTGGCTTCTTTCTTTTCCTTCAAGGCAAAACAATTCTTTCTAATGTGACCCTCCTTGCCACAATGAAAGCATTTTCCAGACTTTTTCTTAGTCTGTGATTCCTTGCCACCTCTGGACTTGCCACGACCCCCCTTTGGTCCCCTACTCTTACTCCTCCCTCTATTCTCAGTAACAAAGGCCTGTGCATTATCTGTCCCTGCAGTTTTCCTTCTTGTTTCTTCATTTAACAAGCTGCTAGTAACTTGACTCATTGATAACACACCATCTGGAGTAGAGTTGCTCACGGAAACAACTAATGTCTCCCATGTATCTGGTAAAGAACTTAGAAGAAATAAAGCTTGCATCTCATCATCAAGGACCATCTTCATTGTAGCCAGTTCATTCACAATGCATTGAAAATCATTTATGTGATCGTCAATTTTACCACCCTCCTTGAATTTCATGTTTACAAGCTTTCTAATCAGAAAAGTTTTGTTTACGGCGGTTTTCTTCTCATATCTTTCTTCTAACTTCATCCAAAGGGTTCTCGCATTGGTTTCATTAGACACGTGATGAAATATGCTGTTATCCACCCACTGTCTGATGTGACCAATGGTCTTTCTATGCATCTTTTTCCAATCTGGATCAGACATATCTTTTGGTCGGGCACAATCCCCCTCAATGGGATCATAGAGGTCTTTGCAATAGAGTATATCCTCCATCTTAGGTTTCCAAATCAACCAATTGGTATGGTTGAGTTTGATCATGGTAGTGTTCACAGTGTTGTTCTCCATCTCAATTAAATAATCAAGAAAATATAAACAACTATCACTAACCTCAATTACTGCACCAGTCTGTAGATCTCGTCACCACGAGCACGCTGGAACAAACGGATCTGAAATCCGACTCTGGATGGCTCCGATATCGCAAAAATAGTTTTCTGCGCTCCGATTGGTCAAACTTTCTTGTTGACCGTCAAACTGCCAATCTTCTTCCACAGTTACGTAGATCTGCTTGCAACGAGTCTCTAGGTGCAAACGGATCTCCGATCTGACCTCGGATGATCAAGATATCGACGAAACAAGTTTCAACCGTCGATCTGGTCAAACCCCTGTTGACCTTAAAGTGCGCTGACGTGGCGCTGACGTCAGCAGAATCTGGAGTGGGCTTCCTGTTCACGGGTCAGGCGAAACTGACCCAGAACCTGACCTGACCTGGCCTGGTTCTGTGGGCTTGATGCGCTGGGCTTTTACAAACGGGTCGGGTCGACCCGACCTGAACCCAGCCTGGCCTGTTCTTCCTCTTCCCAAACAGAAACAGAACTGGTTCTGTTTCTGTAAACAGAAACCGATGGAGTTGCTGCTCCAGTCTTCTTCCTCTGCGACGATGACGCAGCGGCACGGACGGCGGCGGAGTGAGCGAACTCCGGCGATGGTGCGACGGCGGCAAGGCGGCGGCGGACAGCGGGCGACGCACGGTGATGGCGGGCGACGCACGGCGCTCAGACGGTGTGTCCTGTTCTGCTTTCTCCGGCGACGATCTGCACCACGGCCTGGGATTCCTGCAAATCCGGTTCCGACCAAAACACAAGAAGAAAAAAAAACGTTCTCCTATTTCCCTCCTTCTCCGGCAACGAGCAGCCTCTGTTTCTGCAAGAAGAAACAGTTCTCTGTTTGCTTTTTTTTTTCTTCTTCTCTGATCGTAGAACCTCCGTGTGGCCCAGCAAAGATCGGAGACGATCTTACTTTCCTGCGACGAAGATCCACGCGCAGAAAATCCGGATACCCTTGATCCGATCCGTCGATCGCAACGCGGCACAAACCAACCCTAGTAAACCTAGGCTTTGATACCACTTGTTGTGTGCGTGTATGCGGAAACGTGAATCAGCGATCGAACGAACAATTAAACCACACAAGACAAACAATCACACACAAGAGAATTACGTGGTTCGGCAATCTTGCCTACGTCCACGGGAAAGAAAACTCGACTCTCCTTTAGGTTCACTCTTCTCTCTGTCTGTCTGTCTCTCATGGGTTACACATTACATCATATATATAATGTTCTCTTTCTTATTCCCTAAGAAACCCTATCTTAGTCAATAAGAAAGTCCCGGTACAATTACCATAATACCCATGTCCATGAACCCAATTGGTCTGGACCTACTAAGCCCAACAATATCCTTTGGTGGGTGACTGGAATTACTGCAATAAAATAACTTTTTATGAAAACTGCAACAAACGCGTTCATCTGAAAATGGGGTCTGAGGACTTCATTGACCTCCCGGCATTTGGAGTTTCTTAGGAAGGAAATGAAGACAATGGGTTGCATAATTCAAACTCTGAACAAAGTGAGGCTGATGGTCAACCAGGTGCTTCCCCGGTTATAGACAACATCCCCGCCATTGAAAACATAGGGCAGTCTAAGGGGGTGTGTGCAACGGAGGATGACCAACATTCAGAGGACATGGATCTTGAAGAGGATGCAATTCAGGAGCAGCCCATTTTACAGGAGAGTATTGAAGTGGCAGCAACTATTACAACAATAGAGAAGATCAATGGAGACAAAACTGAACCAGCTAGTGAAAATATTTCCTCTGTTACCCTAGATGATGTTTTCATCAACAGAGATCAAAGAGAAGGAAGTCGTATCCTATTGTTGGTTGTGCCTTATATGCTGTTTACTTATGATGCGCATGTATATTCTTGAATCATATTTTTATTTCAAAACTTCAGATAGAGTATGTCTTAACAGCTAAGTTGTGATTGCATGCATTTCAAATTGGAATGGTTATTTCTTTCTTTCTTTCTGTTTTTTTTTTAAATATCTGTGAAAGACTGTTTATTGTGCCCACTGTGCATTTGGTTTGATGTGAAAGTAGTGAAAGTGCTTTTCTAGAATGATGCTACTCCAATAACAAACGCAGCGGAAACAAAACAACGCAGACTAGCAAAAAGATCTACCAATCACACACCACAAAATGACAGGCACAATATTTTACGTGGAAACCCTATCCAGGGATAAAAACCATGATCGGAAATCAAACACTATTGAGTGATTACAAGATATACTCACAGCTCCCTTTCCCAGTCATTCCGTCGACCTAAGGATTGTAGTTGTTTTTACACAACTTCTTCTGTTGCCACGGCTTCCCCGCCACGCACCGCTCCTTGTACTTGATCCAGCAACACCTTGAGAATCAAGATGAACAAATCTTCTATAAGAAGGTAGAAGCAGCAAACCTTCTAGAGCAACTCTTCAACACAAACTCTCAATAATGGCTTTAGAGAATAAGGAATCTCTCTTTTAGTGTTTTCTCACCTCAGAACAAAGAGAGATATGTCATCTTCTTAATATGCACTTAGAGTTAAGAGAAACACCCATTAAATAGCCCTTAATTCGTGCAAGAGGTTTTCAGTTTGAATTGAATCAAAATAGCATGCGAAAACAAACTCGAAATAGAAATCCGGATCGCACTGGGCTTTTTTCCAGGCTCACTATAGCGAGCAGGAAGCCTCGCTATGGCGAGATCCTGTTCTGTCCCGGACTCGGTGGATGCTCGCTCTAGCATGCAAAAGCCTCGCTATAGCGAGACTATTTTCTGTCTCCAACTCGTTCTATGTCATGGAAACTTATCTTTCTTCGCTCCATAACACTTCAATCTTTGATCCAGGTCTTCCGGTGACACAACCGCATTCCATTCTAAAAGAAATAGAAATTTTCAACTCAATGGACCCAGAGTTTTGTCCAACCCATGAATTAGCCAACACATGAAATATCCTAACAAGTAGGAACCAGAAGTTCTCGAAATCCATGAAGAATCGGTCAACAAAATCCATTAGGGCCCAGAAAAATCGATCAGTAACCCAGAAGTTCTCGAAATCCAGATGGACGGAACCCAGAAAAAGAGAAAACTCTGCTGAAGTTCTGCATCGACCACCGCTACAAGGTGACAAAAGTCCCTTGGGGGGCACCCCCCCACCCCAAGGTCTTTTTCCTTCTCCTCCTGTCTACATGGCTTTGACTTGGCTTTTTAGCTCGTTTACTTAGCTTTTTGTTGGACATAGGACCTTCTCTTGGTCTTTGTCCTCTAAAAATATGAGGTTAAGCCGAGCCAAGCGAATCAAGAGCATCCTCTGTTCTCATCTGCATGGATGATGGCGAAGTCCACATATTGCTTGCGACCGTCAATCTGAACGAGTCCCCCACAATCTCCTGAGAAGTTAGATTCTTTTTTCTTACTTTTCATTGTATGTTATATTGTTTAATGAGACAAAAAAAATCACAACTCTTGTCTTTCAATATTGATAAGAATTGTAAATTGGTTATAAATGCCAAAAAACCGCCTTTTAAGGCAAACATTGCCTCTCATGGCAAAACTCGCCTTTCACGGCAGAACAAATGAAATCGCCTTTCATAATATTTAAAAAACAAACATGTCTCTTTTCTTTATATGTGCAATGAAAACTGGAAAAAAGTTGATTTCCTTTTCTACTTGCGAAGGTGGATCTCCGGACCACCACTTGCAATTCCAAGTAGAGTAGAAGATCTGGTACACCCACACATAAATGTTGATGCTCGCTTTGCCTCCGGTCATGAAAGGGTTAGACACCATGGACTCTCACGTCGCCGACCTTAGTAAAGCGCCAAGCGTGGAAGCGGATCCATCAATTATAGAATCATATAAGTTGAAAGAGGGTTTTGAAACCCAAACAATAGTGCCGTGGTAGTTTGAAACAATGCAACAATAACATCAATATGAGAAAATCCATTGAGTCATCCCCAAAACTCCGATCTCATCACAAAAACAGATTACATTATAAAAAGGGCATCAAAGGGGATCTATATGCACCACACGAAAATCAATGAGGAACACAAGTATTAAATCTATATATTATGGTTAAGTACTTTGTCACGCCCCCAGACCGAGGACCCGTTAAACAAGACCTTAATCCGGGGTCGTGACACGGCGGGCCGAAAAATTCCGCCCGCACACGCTAGTTTCCCACAGGTTTCCGCGGTAAGGATCCTCGAAATTCGATCCAACAGTGATTATTATTAAGAATCACATTCAAATGAATAAATTATGCGGAAGCATTGTAGCAAACATACAAAGTCCATATCATATGAGTATAATGAGAACGCACAAGACTAGCATAAAAAAGAGAAACATTCTATAGATAGGCCCCAAAGTTAGTTTCGAGTTTACTAAAAAAGTAAAGTTAGCCAATAATTACAATTTTTTCCAAAAGAATAATTGTCGCGACCCCGGACCGGGATTAGGGGAAAAGGCCGAGTCCGGGAATCGGGACGGTAATGATGCCGCGCCACGTGCATCTCTTTGGCTAAACCGCACACGGAATTAAAAGAACATTTATCCGTGCACGTGATTTCCCACAGGGTTCCGCGGTGAGGATTATCTTTACACATCATCTCACATATAACCATATCAAACACATTCTCAAGATTGCGGAAGCGTGTAGCAAACCAGATTAATACTGTTCCATTCCATAAACAAGACTGATTCATGATTTACATGACCAGATATCAGAATGAGCAATGATCATAAGCATATTTTCCCCAAAAGTAAAGTTAAGTGTATTTACAAAAGATCAGTTGATTAACTCCCCAAAATAGCGGTCAACAAAGACCGTACAACCAAATGAAACCCAAAATAAAGATATCACAAGTTCCCAAAATGTATCGTTCTCAAGGCAAGGCCGAATGTCTACATGACATCGTCGGCTTGCCACTCAATCACTCGCTGTGGTTCACCGACCTCCTCCTCAGGCTCCTCCTCAATGGCAATAAGCTCGGGACCTGAGTACCAAAATAAATGGATCAGACACGACGGTCTGGTAGGTGGGTGAAAAGATATAACAATAATAAAACAATGATACTATGCAAGAGTTTAGAAAACCTGTGTATAAATAATGAATTTCATAAAAGATAATGCATCATTTGTTAAATAGCAACATGAACAATATAAAATAGTAGAGGTACCAAGGATAAGGAACTGTCAAGATGGCAACCACATAAAGCTACATCCTCTCTCACCGAAGTGAAGAGAGCGCATACCCTAACAGGATCATTGACCTCAGTCACACAAGGTGAGGAGGGACAACGATAAATACTATAATATACATATTATATATACTCTGCAGGACCACGGTAGCGAACCGGGTAAAAACTCTGCACATTCCAGACTGCAGCTGACTATCAGGAGGGGAAGGAAGCCCAAGTCGGTGGATCAAGCCGACGAGGTCGTCCAAGCTCAGTGGTGCCGACTCATAGGTCAAATACGATAAATCAAAGCATATGCATAGTAAGAAACGGGGTGCCAAGAGGCACAAAATACACATTCATCTCAAGTCGACATATACAGGTTAGCAAAAGCTAAACACATCTCTTCTAGTACTCTTGGGAACAGTCTAGTCATATCATGTGGGTTGAAATCCCAAAATAGGAGTTTGGTTGAAAATCGAATACAAATAGTTTCCCATACCTTTACAGGCTAACAATGGGGTTCCTAGAATTGAATCAGTGTGAATAGGGTCCCGTATGTCGATCATGATATAATTTTGGTACTCTTTAAGAATTAAGGACATTCCGGGTCCTTATACACATTGGTAAATCTAGAAAGCCTCATGGAATCTTCATGATGAGTTTTCTCCTTCTTCCGGACTTCATATAACACCTTACATGGCATTGGGCTCCATACAACACCTCCCCAAGCATAAAAACAAAGTTTCAAATACTTAGGCGTTGACCCATGACAGACAGGCAGTTCGCTCGAGCGAACTGGGAGGTTCGCTCGGGCGAACAGCTCTCTGACTGGGGTTCGCTCGAGCGGACCTGCTCAGATCAGGTTGGCTCGAGCGATCAGAGGGTTGGCTCGAGCCAACGAGGTTCTGTGACGGGTTCGCTCGAGCGATGTGTCATGGTCGCTCGAGCGAGCTGTCCAGAACTATTTTTCTGAGTACAGTTCGTTCCTTCCTTTTTCTCCTCCTTTGGGCATCCTTTTATACATACAATTGAGGGTCTCAAACCCTCCTTTCAACCCATTCAATTCATCATCAACTCCTCTAACAACCATTCCCATAAATCATTCATTTCTCCATCACTTCCACCCCATTCAATGCAAGACATCTCCATAAATGAAAATCCATAAATGATCATAAATGATCTAAAAGTAAGACAATAAAACACATGTTTTCCAAGAGAACTATTAATAGCCTAACCTTATGCATGTTTCCAAAATCATAAAAACTCATAAGATAAGTTAGGTGAAAGCAATGAATAAGAGTTCAAATCTTTATAAACATGCAATTATGAAATCAATCCATTCATCCACTTGCCTTAGGTCCAAATGCTAAGAAAATCAAGCCTCAACACCTCTCCAAGCCAAGATACCAAATCTACACAAAAACCCCCAAATCCAAACCCTAGAATATCAAAATCCAAGTAAAACAAAACGAAATCTTCCAATAAACGAAATGGAATTTCCCTAGGGCTAAACAAACAAAACTCTAAAAGATTGGAGGGATCACTTACCTAAAAGTGGTTCAAATAAGAAGAGAGAGCTCACAAGAAGCTCTAATGGTGATGCATGTCTTCATAAATGGTACTAATAGAGAGCTCTTGAAGTGAGGACGAAGATTGCAAGGTCCATCTCTTGATTTAGCTAAGTTCTTGTGGTGGTTTATGGGAAAGGAAGCAAGAAAAAGGCAAGGGAAAACCCTTAGGGCTGGGATTTCTCTTCTCCTCTAGGGTTTTTGCCAGAAATGGAAAAATGAAGAAGAAGCTCTCTATATATAGTAAGTGGGGATGGGGCCCACAACTTAAAAGACTTCTCGGGCTCAAATCATGGCTTTCGGGGCTTCAAACGAATTCGACGAAGAAGACAAAGTTGATCGGCGAAATTTCTAGTTTCCAAAAAGTATATATTTTGCACATTTTGGTGACATTGAAATTGGTGTCCAGATTTTGGGTAAAAAGACCATTTTGCCCTCAATTTGTGAAAAGTCGGGTTTAGGGTCCTCGAATGAAAACGATGTCAACATGAAAGTTGTAGGGATTAACAAGATAAATCCAATGGGGTTAAAAACACAATTTTTGAAAATCATCGGTAAACCCCCAATCTCACGTAATTCGTAACAAGAACCCCCAAAGGGTCCCACAAGTAAAGAGGCTCTCCAAATTCCCCAAAGCTATTATAAAAGCTATTCTAATCCCCAACTAATCCAAATCCCACTAAACACACTTAAAACTAAAACACAACTTAATTAACTCTAATCGAGGTCTCTCGGGTCGGGGTCTTACAATAAGCCAACAATGGCTACAACAAAATCCCAAAAAGAATAGTATCTATTCCAAAATGTGATCGAAGCTCCAAAAAAAACAACCCGACGTCTAAACGACATCATCGGGCTGCCACTCGCCTTCCACAAGAACTATAGGTTCCGCCTCGAAGTGCGCCTCAACAGCGAGGGGCTCGACATCTGGCACCAAGCAAAAAGGGTCAGACACGACGGTCTGACAAGCAAATGTAACAAATAACAGGATGATAGAAAAAGTAAAACATTAAATAAATGAGAGATACGATTAAAATCCGAAATAACAGAGATGATAAGATAAAAGATCGACATCTTAAATATTAATGAATTCCAAGACTATAATAAGTTGAAATAAACAAGAACTATAAAATAAAACATCAAACGTATAAAACATTGGCAAACCATGTATAGCTAAATTCTCCTGTTACCGAAGTAACGGGAGCAGACAGAATCGTAGCCACTACTCGTGGGACCGGAACGAACATAGTCGTTAACAAACAGAACCGTAGCCACTACACGTGGGACTAGATATAAACCGTTGCCATGGTCGGTACAGACAGAATCCAAACTACAGTTGGCAAATAAATTAAAGATTCCAAGCCGGATGATCAGTCCGACAAGGTAACCTAAGCTTAGTGGTGCCATTAGAGTAAAAGTTCTAAACCTCGAAATAATGCAAATCCGTTCATAAAAATACATTTCCAAAATCGATAAGAAAACTACTCCGAACAAATACCTATCTCACATATCGGTGAATCCGAGCAAAATAAGATAAGTAGTCTTATCAATGTCTACTAATGTGGTAAACCACCCTAAAGCATTCAAATAGGTTTATAAATGAATCCGGACAAAACCTTTTACATGGAGTGAACTTAGTGTATGATGATTCAATAGTCTAATGCGAGTCGTCTTAATATACATTTGACCCCCTATTGTCATCAATTAATAGGAATTTGGTGCCACAGAAGATCCTAGACAATAAAAAGGGATGAAATGTACATTGAGACTTGAAAGATTTCCCAAATGGTTTTATTCATAGTTCAAATAAATTTACATAATGGTTCTATGATTTAAAAAGGGGCTGAATGGGCTACAATTATAGAAAAGGGATTTGGCTGAATTGGACTTGAATATGGGCTTGAAGTGAGCCTGGAGAGCGGTCCAACAATCCTCTTTTTTTTTTTTTTTTTTTGCAATTCTTCTCATTTCAGTCCAATCGATCGGACTCATTGGCTGATCGATCGGACCTGGAATGCTCTCAGTTATTTACAGTCCGATCAATCGGGCCTGAAATGCCCACAGTCCGATCGATCGGACAGCGGCGAATCTCAGCCTATTTGTTTGGATCTCTCTTTTGTCCAATCCCTATCAATTTTCTTTCTTTCCCCTTCTTCCATACACATCTCCATGAGTATTTGGGCCTTTCCTTGACCTCCTCAACTCATCAAATCATCATCCATTAGATCATTCCAATCAATCATACAAACACTTTTAAATCAAAGTTTTCTCCATTCTTTGAGCACAAACACTTAACATAAAGGAGACTAAATCTCAAGATGACCAAACTTAGACTAATCGTGTATTTAACTAAAATACAATCAATTACATAATAATAATAAAATAAATAATCTATATATATAATCAAAACGTCACAACAGTTGTCCATGAAAAGGACCCGTTAGAGTGAGAGTGGCCCTCAATCCTTTTTTTGACATTATGCTCCTTTGGTTGACGGGGCCTGGTCTTTGGAAGAAGACATTTTTAACCAATTCAAATATTGAGAAGAGGAACATCATCAGTTGCTTTGACATTCCCACTGGCAGATTGTAGATGGGAAGGTGTCTCCCTTCTTGTCGTGGGTAGATCTTCTAAGTCTCTTTCGCACATGTCACTGCCTTGTGACTGCAATACTAACATTGCCTTCATATATGTATATATTGTCAGTGTTGGAAATTTATACTAAAAGTATACTTTTATGTATTTGTCTTTGATTGACTTATTTATTAGTATATTTTGGTCTTTCATCTTTATGAGAATTTGTATGGGCAAATGGTTGTATTATTTAGTATTATGCATGTGTGTGTCTTTTATTCTATAAAGTAGATAAGTTGGTGTGTAGAGTTCAACTTATACACAGAAGACTTGTTTGTCGGTTCTTATAGAATATAAGTTATTCTTCACAATCTAGATGGATTTGGACACACCATCGGTACGATTGTAGCATGATGTTTCAGTAAGCTTGTCTTGGCTGCGGGAAACAGAATAGTTTCAACTCATTGTGCTAGTACGCTTTGTGTGTATTGAACATAATCACTTTTGGATTTATTGTCTTTATACTGACTATATAAGACGATTAACATCCAAATGGTTATTATGAGTGCTTGTGCTCTTAATCCCGATATAAATAATAGACACATACATTTAGTGTTTTACATTTTGATTTACAAAGGAGTGAGATCTTTTATGGGTCAATAATCTCAGTAAATTGAATGTGTACACTATGTGTATGGTGCATATTAGTTTATTGATAGAATCCACGTCCCGTAATAGGGATTGATGATATCCCCTTGATGAAGCTTTTAAGTTTTGATATTGTCAAACTCTGCAGGTGGACTTTGTGTCCGACATATCAAATAAGTTGAGCGTAAGGTCTCAAGGAATTATAAAGATATCGATTAAATATAGATGTCAGTAAATATTTAATCGATGGATATCTGAAATCTTAACGTGTGGAGATTAATGAGAGCATTTAATAACAAGAAGCTCGAAATCTCTAGTGGACTGAATTATAATTTATGGAACTAGGATTCTAATTTGGGTCGAATTAGGGTTTCCTGCTTCCATTAGAAGCATATCCCTTATTTACTTCTTAGGGTCCCTATTGTAGCCTATAATTATACGCTACTGCTCTCTAGGTTAAAGACACAAGAGAAATCTCATTTTTAAGAGCAGAGAGAATTCGCAGAAGAGGCCCACTCCTTGATGCGGATTCGAGCATAGAGGAATACAATAGAAGATCTTGAGATTTTCGAGTTGCTGTGATACCGAGATCAAATCAGAGAGATCTCGCAGGTATGATATTTGATCATCATTATTTCCGCATTTAATCTGTACGCAACATCTTGAGATTCTGCGACATCTTCTAACAGTTAGGACCCTATGATATTCATTATTGTGTCATTCTCTAACAACTCCAGCTTTTGGTGTTTCTGGTTACTAACATGGTGTCAGAGCCGGGGGGTCATGTGTTCGAAGCTTGGGGACGTGTTTCTATCCACCTATGGTTGTTTGGCAGGTTTATGTCCATGTGCGGAGCCCCACATGTGAGGGGGGCTGTCAGGAACCTTTGATATACATTGTTGTGCCATTCTATAACAACTCAAGCTTTTGGTGTTTTTGCTTACTAACATATTTATCTTGATTCATATTTTGCATCTATCTGTCAACGAAATCTCACCTGAGAGTTCTTTTATTCGATCATTTAGTCTTTTTTTTCCCCTGAAAGGGGCTTGACAATGTTTTTTAGTCTGTCTATTCTTAATTGTGATGGATTGATTCTTTAGCTATTTTCTTTAAATTTTGTTTATTAGTCATATTTATGAAGATTTGAGTGAAGCTCTGTATATTTTGCCTTGTATTTTTTTCTTCCTTTCTTTGCTTATCACCTTGTGATGTTGATAGGATTTGTCAAAAGAAACCTTGGAATATGGCAAGGAGACTTACTTTCCTACAATACATGTAGGCTTAGAGAAATCTTCTAAAGTGGTATTCTTCTTCCTCCTCCTCGTTCATGTACTTATTTCATGTGCGATGTATACACGTGCATGTGCACATAGGAGACTGCTCTTGTACTCATCTTCAATTTTATTTGAAAATGTTATTTGGTGGTCATCATGTTATTTGGTCTACTGTGTGGATCATTAATCATCATGGGTTCAGATGTTTTTCCAGATTCCATCCTCTGCTTCTTTGACAATGAGATTAATGATTATACTCATGCGATTTCCATTGCAGTTTATATGAATAGGCATGAGAGAATCTCCCTCTCGCTCTCTCTCTCTGAGAGGATCTTTGCCTGAAATGGAAGTACATAATATATTGTATTTAAGAGTCTCGGAGAGTGTCCTTTGGAAAAGTTTGTTCTTGGACTCAAATAGCTTTTACAGTGAAATCTTCTAACCTTAGCATTTTTATTTTTTTTTATTTTTGGGGGGAGGGGGGCATGCATACCTCCTATAGTTCAATTTTATATTAAACTTCGTACTCCCACCGTTTGGTTTTGGTTGAAGTTTTAGAACTCAAAGTTGCAGAGAGCTTTCTCGTGAAAACTTTGCTTTTGAACTTGGAGAGAGAGGCATGCCTCCTTCCTCAGTTCAGGGTTTTGCTTTTATTTTGATTTTGTATCAAAGTTTCCTGCTTTAAGTTTTATCTTTAAGCTTTTATAAATTAGCTCTTCATATTTTTTTTTTTTGGGTATGCAGTCATTTTGGATAGACAGCCAAACAAGACCAACACAAAGCAATGAATCCACATTGCTGGAGAGCGACTCTGTTTCTCTTTATGATCGTGGATATGCATGCATTGGGCTTGACTTCACTGGATAAATCGACCAATCATGAAAGGTACATGCTTCTCTGGTTATCCACTGATATAAATGCATCGCATCTTTACTGGACATGCTTGTATGAAAGAAGATCTTTATAACTTCCTTTTTCATTGTGTTTTATAGTCTTTTTTTAAAATAGTTATTGATGTTTTAAAATTGAGAGAGGGATGTGTAGTGAAGTAGAACTTACAAACCTGATTCAAGATAGATAAGACAAGGTTCAATGGCGATGATCATGATTTAGATTTGACCGAACTTGTTTCCTGAAATACGTTGGACATGGTATAGAAATTGCCAGTCTCATACCAGTAATGAGTGATTGCTAAACCTGATCACTTTCTATTCTTCCATCTTGTAGATTTTTAATTTTAAGTTAGATTGTTTTCCACTCATGAGGACTATAAGGTCCCGTGCCTTTGCAAGTATACATTGTTGGCATTTGTGATGGGACCCACTTGTGTTGGCATTTGTGATGGGACCCACTTGTGTTTGCATGTGGATGGACCCCACTCACAAAGATACACCCCTCACAAGGAGTCTCATGGTGATATGGATAAGGATAGCTTGAGTTTTATCCAACTCTCTATCTCTTTATCATATCTACATTCAAATTCAAATTGAGAGAGATTGATCATAATCATCTTTCAATTCCAATTTGAATAGAGATCTCATCACCCATTAGCCTAAGGGATATATATAGACATGAGAGAAATAGCTTGAAACAACTTTGAAGAATTCATCTTCCTTCCACTAGATCTCCAATTCTCCATCATCATCTTCTGCATCCAGGGTGTCCATCCTTGCCCTTGGATATTGAAGAGTGAATCATATGTGACTGATCTCTCGTAGACAGTCACAGATCTCCACACCATTGCCTGATTCAAGCCGACACTGTCCTGATCGCGTTTGTAGCAGCCAACACCTATAGATCTTTGCTTCCGCGATATTTACTTCCTTCATACATCTTGTTGATGCATTCAATACAGTATTTTTTTTTGGTACATTGCCTATGATATTTGGTAGTCCATACCTTTGAACTCACATTCCAAAGAGTATGACTGAAATTGTCCATTCTTGATTATTCGAACCCTAGTCTTTGAGGGTAAAAAATATATAGTTGAGAACAGGCCAGCAGTTCAGAATAGACCAAACAAAGCATGAAAGATTTAACATCTAATAGAGGGATTTCTAGTGGCCATTTGATTAGTGTTATGGACAAAAAACTTGAGGCTCAACATGTTAACATGTACGTTAATGGTTTCTGCTGATTCTGCTGAGAGCGGGGGTTTATGATTCCTCTGTAATGATACTTCTTCATGTTGGAGTCCTCACTGTTTCTTTGGATACAACATCTTATCATTTTGTTAAATACGTTTTCTTTTTTATCCTCGTGATGCATTTTCTCTACTTACATTACAGAGTGATTGGAACTGTTGATGCTTCTCGTTGTTTCAATTGTGGTTCATACAACCATTCATTGAAAGAGTGTACAAAGCCCCGTGATAATGTTTTTGTCAATAGCGCACGAAAACAACATAACTCGAAGCGGAATCTACCTGCTGGTTCTCGTTTGCTGACTCGAAATTATCAAAATTCCCCTGGTTTGACAGTTTAAGAGCAGGCGTCCTTGGGGCTGAAACAAGGCGCCCCGGAGTCCCACATCTCTCCTGTTCCTCTCCCTCTTTTTATCACCTACTCACTTTCTCACTAAATTGTGATGCTCCGGAGCCCCACATCGATATAAAAGAGGAAGTAAATGGGATTATATGTAGAGTAAATGGGATTATATGTAGAGCTTACACCCTTACCTCGCATGAGGCCTTTTGGTGGGTTGAGTACCACCCACCAGAAACAAAACAAAACCGTAAAACCGTGGGGCTTGTGGGCCAAAGCGGACAATATCATATATGTGTGTCCACAGATTTATAGTTTATCCACAGATTTATAGTTTACTCCTAAATAATACTATCGAAAAGACTGTACCACAGAAGTATTTTTTGCTGCATGGCTCATTCTATTACACGTGAGTCTCACAGATTGGAACATTTTCTTTTTATAGGAATGAAATATCCTTTGGTTTGTGGTATACATATGGTCAAGAAAAATAACTTGTTCCTTTTCAAGTTGTCCACAATATCTTCGGTGAACTTCCTTGAATTAACTTTATGTATACTTGTAGGGTATGTTTGGTGTTGCTAGGAAGATTGGAATGGAGTTGGTGCTCAATCCCACCAAGGCTATGGGATGTGCTGTTGTCAACATTGGCACATAAGATTTGATTTAAGAGAGAGTACATCAATGCATTGTTTCATCTTATTTGATGTGTTTGCATATTGATTTCTTGATATTGGGTAAGAGGTTTCCATAACATTTGGAAAATGTGACCACTATAGTCTTTTTTGAGCTGCAAAATTAATTAAATAACAGGCTTTTTTGTAGTTCAGCACCTTTTATTTCCATTGTATTTCTTATAAGTTCTTGTTAGGCTTTCATATTCCTTAGAATTTTGATGTCAAATATATGTTGAAGATTATATTGATCCAGCATGTTTGATATTATGTATACAATATTTTTTATTTTTTTTATTTTGATCATTTGATTTAGAGAGCATAGGGGCCCCTTTCATTTGTCTGAACATGTCGCTAGGAAGGTTCCTCCCTATCGATGTATCTAACCCATTCGCAAGATTCTCCATTATCATCGTTGGTATCCTTCTCAGAATAATCAACAATTAGGCTAGTAAGTGCCTAAAAATTACCACTACGTCAAAAAACGACCGCTAAGGGCGGTCGGACGGGCAGTCGACAAAATTGCAGTCGTTTTTCGAAAACGACCGCCGTTGGCGGTCGACAACTTGTAAGATTAGCGACTATCTAGGGCAGTCACTTTTTTTTTAAAGACGGACATCGACAGTAGAAAATATTTTAAGTTATTTTTTAAAAACTATATAAAAAACGACTTATCATTCAATTAAAGACTGTTTGGAGCAGTCATTTTTATTAGTGGGTTTTTAAAAAAAAATATTTCATAATTAATTTTTAAAATTTATATTTTTCTAATAAAAATCCTATAATTCTAAAAACTGTAAGTTAGCATCAACCATACAAACATCCATTATCCATCAAATAAAATACTTAAATAAGCTAATAAATCATCCATCCACTTAAAATTTAAACGATCAAAGTAGCTACAGTAAATGGCAAAAAATTAAAAAAACCACATTCACGTTCGGTATTACTAATACCACGATCACACACATCAGAGTAAATACTACAAAAAAAGTCATTTAACAGTAAATCATGTGGGCTTTGAAACTAGCCAAACACAGTTCTATATGTGGGCCATGAAATGATGTCACCCACGGTGAGATCCCCAAAAGTTTTTTCTCCTCCCAACAACTCTATCGAACTTCAAGATCTCATCTACAACGATCCTATAACATCCTTCCTCCTCAGTTGACAAACCGAGAACGCGTCAAAGGGCAATGGTAATCTCTTTTCGCACGTAATGCAACAGCCTACACGTACCATGGAGTGTATTAGTGTTCGGTTGATTTGTACATGCCAGTTGATGTGAGGAATCATCCTGAGCCTACAAACAATATTACAAATGCATTGTGTTAGTATTTCATCAATCAAGATAATTAATTAATTTATCGAATCAATCATGTAAGAAAAATAAACACTGTACCTAAGATGAACTGCCATGATAAGTTGAAGGTCGCACTTGTGTCCCACCTTGGGTTAGAGTTTGTTTCAGCTCATCCATTTCCCTTCGTATGCCCATCTGACCCTCCTTCAATCTTTTCACCTCGGTTTGAAGATGTGTGTTGCATTCATGTTCCTCCTCCAAGGCTCTTTTATAAGGAGCTGAGTGTTTTATGGCCATTTTTGAAACAGTGTCGAATCCACGTACGCGTCCTCGGCTATCACGACCAAAGACATAAGAAAAAAAAAAACGAGTATACCATAAAACCCACAAAATTAAAGATTATGAATGAAAAAAGATATTATGATCAACAAGCAATAAAAAGATACCTTTGTAACTTTATCATGGTCTAAATCACCTTGCGCCACCGAACTGTCAGATTCATATGCAATAATAACATCATCCTGCAATAACAAAAAAGGATAAATAAGAAGCATAAACACATTTTGGCAAACATTAACATATACTTCATAAAAATGTTCCTATGAAAAATTTCTAATGTAAAAGATTTCTCGAAATTTCGGCATAGTCGCCCCTGTACGTGTGACAATTTTTTTTACAACCTGCTAAGTACCTGTACATAACAAAAAAAACTTCAAAATAAACAACCCAATGCCCCAACACACTACAAAGTCATTCACCACTACGTCATTAGTCATTCACCATTCGACCATTAAACTCATCACCAATATTAAGAGAAGCCTTCTGGGCTTTCATCAATCAACACATATGTCCTCGCCAATCGCGTCTATTGGCACTCGGCCCAAGTTGACACTCGTTGATTGTAACCATGGAATCAAATCACAAAATGTGCACTTCATCTAGGCGTTTGAGGGTAGAAATTAATAATTTGAGGCACTTGTATCAAGGGTTAGTATGATATAATTGTGACCATTTTTGGCCCAATGCATAGTCTACCTTATATCCCTTTGGTGATTGATATGCATGGAGGTTGCTCCATGGTCAAGGAGCTGTAGGCCTCTGCCAAGAGACTCTGTCCAGAACTGTTCCGTAAATCTATATTGGTGGACCGTTTTTTAATCAAACCTACAACATTCACACATAGCACTTCAATGATTTACACCCTAGTGCCCCTCCAAACTACAACATTCACCACTCAACCATAACACTTCAATAATTTACTTCACACATACACCACGAACATTAAATAAAAGGGTTCTCACCACATGGGGGCTCGATGCTGATCCATCCTTCCTTTTATGAGTGGCCAAGAAGAGATCCATGCGAGTTGATGGTTGATCCGGATTTTTAGCTTTCTGTAAAAAAAATTAGGATATTTTAAAAATATACTAGCACAAGATAATCAACTTCAGGTAAAAGTTCTATTTCAATGTAAACTTCTATTCATTCTTTTCTATATCCAACACCATGTCATTATTCCAAAGCTGTTATTGCACCAAAATTATACCCTGCATAGTTTAGAGTAAAAGAATAAGATCCATTAGATATTCTTTTGTTTCTTTAACTAACACTGGGATCATTTCTATCTTTCTTCTTTATGTTCTTTTTCAGAATCTTTCTTGAGCACTACATCTACAAGACTACAATTATTTATGTTCTTTATGGGCTTGATTGTTTGCATAGTAATAAATTCCTGAGTAACACCTTTCTATTAAAGGGGATTAAATTAAGAACAAATTGTACCTGAATCTATTGGTCCAAAACTACTCTAACATCCTCTAAAAGAATACAATATAATTGCAAAAAGAAGATATGTGCACAAATCTTAGTAACTCTGCAGCCACTCTGGCCTGTCCCTTCCTGCCCGTTGTGTGCGGACTCTTCAACTTTGACCTAGCAATCTTATCAGCCTCCCTGGTAGCTGAGGCCGCCGACGTCGAGGATATGTCCACAAATTTTACCCAATCTTCTGGTTTCATGTACTTGGGCACATTGCTCTTCCTCTCTGCATCTGTGAGGTATTTGTCTATTGCCTGATGACGAAGAATATATTTCCAGCCTTTCCACGATATGTTTGTTTTCTTCATAACGAAATTTTTATGGATCTCCCTAATGCTGTAGGTGCTCTGTAGAGATTATGAATATAATGAAATGCTGATATAAAACTTTAAATTATATAAATGCAAAAAGTACTCACAATCACGCCGTTCCAAATTTGCACCTTAATCTCGCACGGCATATTTGTCCATGCCTCATATATGGGGGACACATATGTCCTCACCAGATTTCCTATCAACGAACTCAGTTGGGCAGCATCTGCTCCGATAGGTTGGTCATGCTCGCCAAAAGTGATTGACTTAGGCACGCCTGTTTCAAATTGACTATTGTAAGGATTAGTTTGTTAAGAAGAAATAATTAAAAGTGAATACATATAATGATTGTTGGCAATAAGTACTCTCGCGGGAACTACACCCCGACGGTGTAATTGCTGACGCAGCAGAATTATGTGTTGTTGATTGATCATGTGACATACTAACTGTAACAAAAAAATGTGAACTTTGAATATTGTTGTCATATAAAAAAAAACATTGCAATGTAAAAATAATGAAGGAAACTAGATCGATGAAACCCAAAATAGGGCATAAATTACGTCATACACCTTACAAAATTTTTTTTTAACAAAAACCCAACTGTTATCAAAAGTATCACTTAACAGTTTAATGAAAAATAAATACATAAAAATCTTAGGGAGACCTTTTACCAAATAGGGCCTCATGCACTTTGCATAATATGACAAAATTTTCAAATTTTAACCTATTTTGTTATGATATCAACAAAGATATATCTCAAACTACTAATTGTTCATCATTGTCCAGCTATGTCCATCAATCGAGAAAAAATAATTTAAAACATGAAAAAGACCAAATGATGTATCCATAAAAACTCAAAAGCTACATGGGTTTTTAGTTAATCTCATGAATGGCCCACAAAGCACCATATATGTATATGAATATGCTAAAAATAAATAAATAAATAAAAAAACAGCAACAAAACCAATCAAATCATCAAAAACCCTTCAAATAGACAATAAAGTACCCATAACTAAGATGTCAAATTCATATGAACATAATAAAACCTAAGAAAGCTCACTGACTGTAACTTCAAAAGTTCATACAAAAAACTCCTCAAATATGACAAGTCAAGAACTAACATCAAGCAAAAGAAAAAAAAAAAAGATCAAGAAAAAAAGTACCCTTGACCCATTTTTAGAGACCAAATATTTTCCACAACTAACACATTGAGTTTAGCTACAACCTTCAGAAATCTAAACATCAATCTAATGTAACCAATAAAATCCTCAGAACACATAACAAAAAGTATAAACAGAAAGTATACATAGGAACATATCCAACCTATAAATTTGTAGGTCTAATAAAATAATGTTTTGAAAAAAATGTGCCCCACATATATTCCAAAGGAAGGCAGAACAATACTGGGGATGAAGGGTTCCTCTGTTCAATTGCAGAATGACTTCCAAAGCATCAGTAATTTGTGAATCAATAACAGTAGACAAAAATCCTGCCTAGCTGCACCACATCATATTGGATGATAACCTAAAAAGGGGTATGGGATTCAATACCAGTTTGGATGAACAGAAGCATCACATGAAAGCACACTCATCAACAAGGCCATGATCATCATCATACTATTAGTTAACCCATTGAACTAGGGTCGACTAAATGTGCTCTCCCTTCACCATCCATCAATCTATATCCCCAACTCTCTAAATGATGCACCACAAATCGCAATATGTTTATGGATACTAAAGAAATCACTATCTGTTTCAAATCTTGGCTGGATAAAACGTAATTCACTCCACTATGCATTTTGGAATGGAGCAGCAGCACATAAATAGAAAATCACTTCAAGCAGAAATTTATTTCGCCATCCTCTGTACCCAAAAGTAACTTGAATGATAGGATTGGGCAGAAAAAGAAGAACATTAGCATATCACTAAACGTGGTCTTTGATCAAGCTGCTTGAGATTTAGGGCGTACATCACTAAACCTAATGCCTAGCTGCACCCCAACCACCCCAATCCGCCTCACTTGATTGAATCCCTTTGAAAAGAAAATGGGTGGGGTTGTCTCTCAATCGTCTTTTTCCTCATTCTTCTATGCATTCCGACTTGGATTTGTTCCCATATGCCATGACATCACGGTTCTCCTCTCAATTTAAGAAAGGGAAATGGTGGTTTTTATTTTTTTTAAAGGAAATGGTGATTCACGAATCACACCCCTTGTTTTTCATAGTTACTCCCCCACAGGTGACATTTTGTGATGAGTGGCGGCCTTAGGAAAAGGAAATCAGCATGCATCAAAATCTATAAACCCAACATTTTTCAATCAACAAATTCACCAGAACCAACTCAATGAACGAATAACATCTTGAGAAAATATAGAAAATGAATGGATCAAAACCAAGAGAAGAAGAAAATACCTTCGTAGCAGGTGGGGAGGAAATCTTCCGCCGAAGTCGAGGTGCCGCTGCCTATCGAGGGAGAGAGACCGAGTGGGAAAAGATCCAATATGGGCGTAGGGGAGTGTGGGTATGGGGGAGAGAGGGAGAAAGAGGGAAAACCGATAGGGTTGGCGCGCGGGTGTCGAGAATGCCCAAATATGCGCGGCTTTTTTTTTACATTCACGACTGCTAGGGGCCATCGGTAGCCTTAATATTCCGTCAAAAAAATAGACGACCCACATCAGTGGATAAAACCAACGTGTAGGAGTCATTCGTCTACCTTTTTGACATAGTGCATGGAATTGGAATAATGGATTAGGATGAGATTTAACCTCTTTGAAGGTGGAGAGATGTCCGGGACCTGTAAGGAGAAGAGGAAAAGAGAAATCAAAGACCCTGGTTGTAGTCGGCGCAAAGCTCTCCGATGCCTAAATTAGTTCAAAAACTCAACAGTATGATGGAGATGAATAGTAAAGGAGTTGTGTGTTATGATGTTGCAAGTTATGCACATCATACCTGTATTTGGAGTTGGGTCCTCTATTTATAGAAGATGGAACCGACTGTGGATGGTGGGCCCTGTGATGTGACCTCATCAGCCCACTTTCCATTAAATGATAGTCCCATCATAGCCCATCCTGTCCCATCGTAGCCCATCCTGTCCAGTCGGGCCTTACTCTGGCTCCTTGGGAGCTATGGACGCCGAAATATCAGGGACTATGGGCGGCAAGATGGCTTATCAGCCCTACTTGCATATGCCCTTATCTTATCACACGTCCCATGACGTGGTTGAGCTTCCATAGAACTTTGGCTGTCAGTGTCTGTCTCGGCTAGCCATCTGGTACTATTGCCGAGATGTGTGACTGAGGCCAGGATACAGTGTTGAGGTCAGGAGCGACTTTGATCTCGGTTGGCAACCTGGCACTGCTGCCGAGGTGCTCGTGGCCGAGGTCGAGATATGATTAGTTCATACAATTACCGAAGCTAATGTAATCTCGTTATCTTTGGAAATATCCCCACATAATTGCCCCCAAGCTTTTGACTTCTTAGAGTTCTCTAACTCTTTGAGGTCAGAAACTGTAAGATGGGAGAACTTTTATCTCGATGCCGGTTGCTGTCATTTGATCTCTATCCGGTGTCGCTTCACCTGCTCAAGGTAAATAAATGATACCCAGTGATTGATGTAGAAGACATACCGACGGTACCACGTGTCACCATCTGGTTGGTCATCCAATCGTTTCGAGGAGGCGTGCGCCGTTTTAAAGGAGGCGCGTGCAATACCCGAAGCGACGCCTACGGTACCTGAAGCGACGTATGGCACATGCATCTTGAAGTCCGAAAAGGCACCCTTTCTTCTATTATAAAACAAGAGAGCTAGGGCTTCTCTGTTTTTACTTTAGCTTTCGCTAGAGAAGAAAAAGAAGAGAGCACTCCTGAAGAGAAACGATGCCGAGATCGAACCTTTGCGAATCCAGTCCCAATCTCTTTTTCGTAAGTCCATCCCCTCTGCCTTGTTATTTTTCTGCAGCTCGGGCTTCTTAGTTTTTTTCCTTTTTTCGCTCTGTCTAGGGTTTCTCTTTTCGAGTTCTGCCATTCACCTTCTCAGCTTCTGTAAACTTTTTAGAGATGGGTGTCTATAGTTACTGGTTAGAGTCCGTAGGGGCAGTAGCTCAGCTTAAGGTTGTATGCAAAATACCCGAAGATGTCCTAGTCAGGGCAACCTGCCCTAATGCTTATGACGATGGTAGCTTTTCGGACGGCTGGATGCCGTTCCCTTTAGTGTCCATAATCTAGGGTGGGGTCCGATTTCCCCTTCACCCTCTGTTCAGGGACTGTCTTAGGGCATGGAATCTCTGTCCCTGTCAGTTGATACCGAACGGCTTCAAAATCATAATGGGCACGGCTGTGCTTAATAGGGTTTTAGAGATCAACCACGGCGTCCACGACGTTGAGGATGTCTATGACCTTTGTAAATTTCGAGATGGCACTTATTACCTCCGAGTCAAGCCGGGCCGAGATGGTTTCGTCCGAGCCCTGGAGGACTCGAATAGGTATGCCGGGGACGATCGCCTATTCGTCTCGGGCAACTAGGAGTTCGGTGATAATGAGCCCATGGAACAAAGGTTTTTTCGGGTTCCCCGTCGTCTCGGCGCTCTTCCAAGTAAACATTGTACCCTTACTTCTTTTTCTGTATCTTTCTCTATCTCTTTGTACTGCCGAGCTAACGCCTTCCGTATGCTGTACAGGAGCCAACCAAAGGAGGCAAGAGTTATCACGGCCACGAAGACAAGTCGGCCTGGTCACTACTCGGCTACAAGCCAAAGTATAAATCTTATTTCAAGAGGAAGAGCGATCCACGCCTGGTGCTTGTGCTTTTGGAAGGAGCCGAGCCCGTAGAGCCCGAGACCAAAGAAGAGCGCCGGGCTGCTTCCGGTGCTGAGGCTTCTACTTCTGACTCAGTTACTGAGGTTTAACCGAGGATAAGGAGAGTGCGGCAAATAGTCGACTCCTACCGCTCTTCGCCAAGCTCGGAAGAAAGGGAGGAAGAAATGCCGCCTCGCCGAACTTTGAAGACCGTGGATTTAAGCGCTTTGGCATTTGAGGCTCAAGCTCCTGAGGGAACTTCGACCCCTGCTACTGCTGCTGATGCTGCCGGTCCTTCCGCAACCCATCCGAGCTCCATCTCGGTCAACATAGTCACTTCTGCACTGGCTTCTTCTTTGCCGTCGAGTCAGGAAGTTCGGCAACTGCCTGCCGAAAGTATGCGGGGACAGTCTCGGTCAGGGAAGAGGCAAAGGATACGGGGTCCTGTCGAGGAGGGGTCCGAGCTCGGTCATGGTAGCGGAATCTGCTCATCCGACTATCTGGGAGCCGGATTTTATGCTTGAGTCAGGGAGACTACTGACGGTCGAGCACCATATTCTCCACAAGGCTGATCCCCTTGTTCTTGGGGCGCTCGGGCGAGCATGCGCCCTGCCGCAAGATATGGCTATTTTGGAGGCTTATGATGATAAAAAGCTGATGCTGTCAGCATTGAAATCATCCTTCTCGGTAAGTTTGTAAAAAACTTTATTCTTTAATTTTTTGCCAAGTATTTCATCTCGGCCATTGTTTTTTTAACTTTTTTTTCTTTGACAAATGGCGCAAAAGTGCATGGTCCCTTTAAACAAGCTCCATGATCACGGCCCTGTAGTCAATAAGCTGGAGGCCGAGAAGAAGAGTCTTTAGGCAGCTCTGGATCCCAGCAATTAGAAGGCGCAGAAGTTGGAGGACATAAAGGATGGCATGAAGATCAGTCTTAATAACGCGAAGGATGAGAATAAGCGGCTGAGGCTTGAAGTCGAGACCGAGAAGAAGAGGTCAGCCGAGCTTGAGGGCTCCATGGAAAAGCTGAAAAGTGATCTTGAGGCCAGGCTTCAGGCTAGGGATGAGAGAATGGCCGAGCTAGAAAGGCTGAGAAAAGAGGCCGAGGCCAAACTTGAGACCGAGTCTGAAGCTGCTTTTGAAGATGGGGTGAAGTAGGCGACGACTGATTATGTGGAACAAGTCATCACGGTGAGAGATAAGAAATGGGAAATGGGATAGCGTGCGGCCCTAAACGAGGTGGGTATCCCCGAGGACCACTCGGCCTACAAGAATCCGCCCAAGTTCCTAGTCTTAATGCCCAAGCCGAGCTTTGCCCCCACTGCTCCTGAGGTTCCTCCTACTGATGCTGCGAATGAGCCTCCTTCAGCTGGGATCGAAATCCTTAAGGCCGATGCCGAGACTGCTGCCTCCTGAAGATTTTTCTATTTTCTTCTTTTGATGTATCTTTTTTATTTTTTGATTGTAATGATACAATTTTTGAAATGAAATATCCTTTCTTGATGACTCAATCTCAAATTTTATTTTGCTTGCTTTCATGCATTCTTTCTCTTTGATGCTTGCTGTCGAACATCATTTTGGAATTTGTGAAGTGTCTGACCTCGGTTCTCTAACCGAGCTCCTCATATGCCTTTAGGAGGTAGACTTTGCTTAAGTAATTGAATTTGGTTTGCCAACCAAAAACACTTAAGTAACAATAAAATTTTTTGAGAAGTAACCGAATTGAACCCGGGTACCGAATTTTGTCCGTAGCGTAGCTTAGTTCATCGACCGAGCTCAAACGGAAACAAATCGATGCAAGTTTTTCATTTTGAAACTTTGTTAATAGTGTACTTGGTTCTGTAACCGAAGTAGTCACCGAGGCAGTCGCCGAGTTCCGTAACTTGTTTATTTTCGCAGAATGATCTTATAGGATAGTCTTACTAACACTCTTGCTGAGCTGCTTGAGACCGAGACATGACCAGCTGGTACCATTACCAGAGCTGGTGTAGTCTCATTGCCTGCGATCTGGTATTGTTACCGAGATGCATGAGGCTGAGACCGAGACATGACCAGCTGGTACTGTTACAGGAGCTAGTGTAGTCTGGTTTGAAAGCGATCTGATACTATTACCGAGATGCATATTGCCGAGACATGCCTGTTGGTACTTTTACTGAAGACAGGGTAGTCACGTTAGCACTCTTGCTGAGCGAGCTACTTTAAGGCTGGATTGAGTCACGCCCAGCTGGTACTGTTACCGAAGCTGGTGTGGCCTCGATGCACAGCTACCGAGTTGGAGGGTGGCACTGCTGCCGAGCTAGAGAGGACCGAATCACGCCCAGCTAATACTAATACCGGAGCTGGTGTGGCCTCGATGCACTGCTGCCGAGCTGGAGAGTGGCACTGCTGCCGAGTTCTATAACTTGGTGAAATTTGAGAGCAATAAAGGACGAAGACTGTTTTTATTAATCTCAAAAATTGAATACAATTTAGAAGTGAAAACAACTTTCAATTCATTATAAAACAATAACATCATAAGTGGAAATCAAACATAACATTACTCCATTCATCCAAAACAAATCTAAGAAACATAAAGAGATTAGAACATAGAATGAAACACCATGAAATGGAACTAAATAAATGGAATCATCTTATTAATTGTAAAATTCACTTGCCTCAAGCCAATACGAGGGCTAGGATACTCCTCAAACAATGCTCTAGGGTCTCAAGCTCCAAATCTACAAAAACCCCAAAATTTTCCCAAAGAAGAACCCTAAAATCAACATTTGCAAATCTCAAGGGAAAACTCTTGCATGTGTGATGAAAACACTCTAAATGAAGAGGAAAACAAAGATTTCAAGTTTGGAAAGCCATTGCTAACCTTGAAGAACTCAAACAATGAAAAGAAGCTTGAAAAAGAACGTTGCCCTAGCTCAAATCCTTAGAAAAACACATCTTTTGAAAGCTTGAATGATGAGGAAGAACCCTAGGAGAGATCAATCCTCCATGAAATCTCCAAGAGATAGGTGTTCTAGAGGAGAGAGAAAGTTGCTGGAAGAGGGAAAAACCCTTGGCTCCAAACCGTTGCAGGAAAAGGGAAATGAAGGAAGAAGAGAACTCATCTCTCTTATAAGATGGGTTTTGTGGGTTCCAATCTTCACAAGGCTAAAAATGGCATTTGCGGGCCCCGAATGAAAACAACGAAGAAAACAAAAACGATCAACGAAATATCTATTATCCAAAAAGTATATTTTTGTCAATTTCTGAAATTTTTGAAATTTGGGTACAGATTTTGTGTGAAAGGTCAGTTTTGCCCTTTTTCTCGAAAAACGCGATTTCTGATCATTAAATCAAGACGGTCAAAACATGAAAGTTGATGATCTAAATGAAATGAGTCAAAATACACAAAATTGGGATTTTACAAAAATCAAAGTTAAACCCCACAGATTCACACACAATCACACGGGCGCCCCGGCCCGCGTCAAGCCTCAGTCAACGACTCTCAAAAATTTCCCAAAGCTATTCAAACATTCTAATCTAGCCTAAGAAAATAAGCTAATCGTCCACTAACCCCACTTATCAACTAATCGTGGTTAAAATATAATTAAATATTTCAAACCTGGGTCGGGGTCTGACATACTTGCCTGAGGTCCGCGGTTGAGGGAGACGGTCTAAAATTCCTATTGCCAAAGCTCAATGTGCTATCCCAGAGAAAAGTTGAAAGAGAGAGAGTTGTATGTGAAAATAAAAGAGTGTGGTGGTGTTGTATAAATAGGGAATGGGAATAGGAATTGCAATCTGACTTAAATTCTAAAAAGAATAGAGTTTGGGTTCAGAATAGATAAGAGTTTGGATTAGAGAATAATTATACCCACTAAATTGGGCCGGGTTAACTATGGGTCAAGACACCTACCCGACAAGCCTAACTCACCAAACATAAGCGGACACTTGATGTACGTAACACATGATCAATTAAATGGTTTATATCACTCAAAGCATGAATGCAGATGAGGGGTGTATAATAAGTTAAAATTGAATCAAGCAAAGGCGAACCCACTACCAGTCTCATCATGTGATCCTCTTTTACATTTTTATTGATGACACCAAATTTTGGTTCGATGACATGGAACCCGCTAGCACAATTATAAAGATATATTTATATATTGAAGTGGTTTATATTATAAGAATGGTTTATAATGATGAGTTTGAAAAAAAAAGGCCTGGCCCGCGGGCCGGCCCGGCACGGCCCGCTCCAACCCGCCCCATTGCGGGCCGTGCCAGTGGGCCATGCCGTGCCAGGGTTTTTCCCTGGTGGGCCGGGCCGGCGTGGTACGGGCGGGCCAGGTTTTGAGCAGCCGGCACGGCCTCTTTGACATCTCTACGTGGTGTCTATCCCGAGATCATATACCACAAATTGAACGTGGACCCCAAGTACAGACCTATAGTCCAGAAAGCTAGCAGGACAGGGGTCCCACAAACCGAAGCCGTGATCGAGGAGTCGAAAAATTGCTGGAAGTCAAGGCAATAAGAGAAGTCCATTACCCAGACTGGTTGTCCAACACAGTGGTGGTAAAAAAGAAGACCGAGAAGTGGAGAGTCTGAGTAGACTTCACTGACCTCAACAAGGCATGTCCAAAAGACTGTTTTCCTCTTCCGAAGATCGACTAGATGATCGACGCCACCACCGGCCATAACAGGATGAGTCTCCTCGATGCCTACCGAGGTTACCATCAGGTCCCGATGCATGGGCCTGACGAAAAAAAGACCGCGTTCATAACACCTAGAGGCATCTACTGCTACAAAGTGATGTCCTTTGGGTTAAAAAATGCGGGGGTGACTTACCAAAGGCTGGTAACCAAAATGTTAGAGGCCCAGCTCGACAAAACAGTAGAGGTCTACATTGACGACATGGTTGTCAAGTCTAAAAGGTCACGGGACCACTCGGCAGACCTAGGTCAAGCGTTTGACATCCTCAAGAGTTTCCAGCTCAAGTTGAATGCCTCCAAATGTGCTTTTGGTGTCGTCTTCGGCAAATTCCTAGGAAGCCTGGTCACAAGAAGAGGGATTGAAGCAAATCCAGATTAGATCTCGGCGATCCAGGGAATACAAAGTCCAACAACGACAAAGCATGTCCAAAGGCTCATGGGCATGGCTACCGCGCTCAACCGCTTCATCAGCCGAACTTCGGATAAATGCCGACCTTTCTTTCAGCTTCTAAAGAAAAATCTAAAATTCCAATGGACACCGGAATACGACCAAGCACTACAAGAGCTCAAAACATATCTCGCTTCACCACCCCTGCTTTCAACTCCGAAACAGGGAGAAGTGCTCTACTTATACCTGGTGGTCTCGGATCATGTAGTGAGTTCGGTGCTCGTCAGAGAGGAAGGCAGGTAGTAGATGCCCATCTACTATACGAGCAAAATCCTTCTTGATGCCAAGACCAGGTACCTGCCAATGGAGAAACTTGTATTAACACTCGTCAGTGCTTCTCACAAACTCTCCCACTACTTCCAGAGCTACATAATAATGGTTGTTACAGAACATCCACTCAAGTCCCTTTTCAAGAAGGCGGATTTCTCTAGAAGAGTATCAAAATGGGTTGTCTAATTGGGACAATATGATATCAGTATCAACCTAGAACGGCGATCAAAGCCCAGGTTTTAGCTGACTTCATCGTGGAGTTTATCTCTCCTAGTTTGGCACCGAGCCTGCTCGACACCGAACTTGGGGGCAAAGGGAATGAGGACGAAGTCACCGAGACCGAGATGCAAGAAGAACGATCTTGGAAGCAATTCCTTCATCCAGCACGAAAGGTCATCGTCGATGGATCCTCAACATCCTAGAGGGCTAGCGCTGGCATAGTCTGGAAGGACCGGTCATCAAACAAGCCCTAACGCTTGATTTCAAAGCATCCAACAACAAAGCAGAGTATGAATCACTGATTGCAGAGCTCAACAATGCTAAAATCCTAGGGGCACAGTAGCTGGTAGTCTTCAGCAACTCACAGTTGGTGACGAGCCAACTGAGCGGAGACTACCAAGCTCGTGACGAAAGGATGGCAGCCTACCTAATTCTTGCAAAAAAGCTCATCTCTTAATTCAAAAAAGTTGAAGTCAAGCAGGTCGGCAGAGAATCCAATTCCCATGCCGACGCTCTCGCCAACTTGGCCTCCGCCGTCGAGGCCGGGAGAAAAAGAATCATTGAGGTGGAATCATTGGAGAAGCCAGGTATAGAACTCCACCCACCTCGTAAATTTTATGCATCAATCTCGGTCCGAGCTGGATGAACCCGATCATCTCATACCTCAGAGACGATCAACTTCCTGAAGTCAAAAATGAAGCTCACAAGATCAAGCTGAAAGCAGTTCGATTTTGGCTTTCTCTAGAAGGCAAGCTCTACAGGAAGGTTTACTGGTCCCTACTTTCAGTGTGTTCACCTGAGCATACTTGAAGACTTTCTCCATGAGATTCATGAAGGTATCTGCGGTAGCCACATCAGAGGATGATCACTAGCATACTGGGCTATCAGCCAGGGCTACTAGTGGCCATACATGCAGAAAGACGCTCAGCTATATGCCAGGAAATGCGATAAGTACCGAAAATTGATGGACAGCGCTTCTGCTCGGTTCTACCGAGGTCGACGGATGTGGGAGCCCGTTTGATCCGACCCTTTCGTAACCGGGGGGCAGAGGCGTGCAGGGGCGGATGAAGGGGGGGCCCGGGTGGGCTGCAGCCCACCCAAGATTTGGGCCCCCCAAAAAAAATCCAGTTTTCAAAAAAAAAAAAAAATTCTAGTTTCCAAAAAAAAAAAAAATGTCACTATTACTTTCACAACTTGTAGTCTTAGCTTGTAAGCATGGGTTTAAATCCTGTTATTTCTTCTCTAATAAAATATCAGAGGAATTACCCTACCATTGTTGCAGCAGACAGTAATTCTCATAGCTTTGATAAAACTTCATTGTGAGCTGAAAATGAAAAGAAAAGAAATAAAAAAAATTAGGAAAAAAAAAAGTGAAACTGGTCGTCTTATGTATAATGTATTGTATATTGATGATTATTTACTATCTTAGGTTATAATGTCGCATCATCAAGCGCCCAAAAAATCAATAACTCTTCTATCGTTCTATAAGAGAAAAGATGATAAATCTGAAAGTGGCGAAACTTCCACATCTATTCCTGATATTTCAAAGCTTGATGAGGATGAGCGACGTCCTACCAAAGTTCAAGTTGTTGAAATTGAAGGAGTTGAACCTTCTTCTCGAGTCCAAAGAGTCGTAGTTGCACATTCTTCCAAAGCTCAAGAAGTTGCACCTATGGAAGTTGATGTCACTTTTTTCATTTGAATGTGATCTGGGTAAACGCATTGCTATATATGAATACCCGCTTAATAAGCATGATGAAGTTCGGGTAGCTTATCTTAGAATGGAACCTTGTCGACCTACTCATGGGAAAGAAAAAGATTATCCGGTGACCATATTTGGAAAGCAAGGCCGACGGTTCAATACTAATTGGTACAAACTATTCCATTGGCTAGAATATTCACTCCACACAGATAGAGCATATTGTTTTTATTGCTTTCTCTTTGAAACAAATCCTCCGAAGCATCCGGTATTTACCATTGATGGGTTTCAGAATTGGAAGAAGGTTAACAATGGGAAGAAGTGTCCTTTTTTGAAACATGAAGGTGGTCTTTGTTCTCCACATAGGTCGGCGACAATGTATTGTGAGAATCTAATGAAACCTTCTCGACATATTGATAATGTTTTCAATACACTTTCTAAAGAAGCAATTGCAAATAATCAGTTGCTTCTCCGAAATGTTATTCAATGTATTCGGATGCTTGCATTACAAGGGTTTCCTTTTAGAGGACATGATGAATCGAAGAAATCAAAGAATTGTGGAAACTTCATTGCAATGTTCGAGTTTTCGAAAATGTTGAACAAGAAAGTTGCCGAAATAGTAGGTGATTGTCCATGAAATGCCACGTATACCTCACATGGTATTCAGAAAACACTTTAGCATATATTTGCCGAAAATGTGAGAAAGAAAATACGCGAAGATGTTGGTAATGCAAAGTTTTGTATCCTTGTGGATGAAGCACAAGATAATTCACATAGAGAACAAATGTCCATTATTCTACGATTTGTTGATCGTGGTGGTTTTGTTAAAGAAAAGTTTTTGCTATTGTTGGTGTTGAAGACACTTCTCGCGGATTCCATGGTTATTTACATCAAAAGAGAGTTTGCTAATGAAGTCGACATAGAGTTGGTAATAAATGAATTTGATAAGAAGCCACGTAAGTCAAGATTTCACTAGTGTCATGTTTTAACATTTGTTTGTCTTTTGTCATACTTGTCAAGATCTATTGTGAAGACATTTTTTTATTGATTTTGAGTATTATAATAAAAATGATCACTCTTTTGGTATGATGCTTGTAGAAAATGAATAATGAAGATAGTACATAGATAGTTTTTGGTGAACATTGTTGTTATTTTTTATAATTTTTGGTGAGACATTGTTGTTATTTTTTTAGTGTAACTTAAGTGCAGCCCCCCCAGATTAGAAATCCTGGATCCGCCCCTGGAGGCGTGCATCAACATTTTTTTGTGTGGGTGTGCCAAATTTTCTATTTTACTTGGAATTAAAAGTGGTGATCCGGAGATCGACCTTCGCAAGTAAAAAGGAAATCAAACTTCTTTCAAGTTTTCCATTGCACATATATTTAAGAAAAGAGATATTTTTCTTGATTTGCCGTGAAAGGCGATTTTTTGGCATTTATAGCCGATTTTTAGCGTTTATAGCCGATTTTGGCGTTTATAGCCGATTTACAATTCTTATCAATAATGAAAGACAAGAGTTGTGATTTTGTCTCTTTTGGAAAAATATAAACTACAATGAAAAGCAAGAAAAGGAGGATCTAACTTCTCAGGAGATTGTGGGGGACTCGTTCAGATTGACGGTCGCAAGCCATATGTGGACTTCGCCATCATCCATGCAGATGAGAACATAGGATGCTCTTGATTCGCTTGGCTTGGCTATAACCTTAGGTTTTTAGAGGACAAAGACCAAAAGGAGGTCTTATGTCCAATAAAAAACTAAGTAGACGGGCTGAAAAGCCACGTCTAAGCCATTGGAGGCAGAAGGAGAAGGCAAGGACCTTGGGGGGGGGGTACCCCCAAGGGACTTTTGTCACCTTGTAACGGTGGCCGGTGCAGAACTTTCGCAGAGTTTTCTCTCTTTCTTTCTCTTAGATTTCTGATGCCTTTTTCTGTATGAGTTTCCGAATTTTCTGTAGTCTGTCCTGTTCTTTTTCTTCTTGGAGTGCTCTCCTATTTATAGGCTTTTTGGTAGCCATTTAGGAGGGTTTATGGGCTTTTATTGTCATTAAGCCGCATAATGGGAGGAGTTACTGGATTTAATTCCTTTATTTTGTAACTCATTTTCCTTGGCTTCTGATTGGCCGGAGGAGATTGAGGGCATTTAATCGCCTTTAATCGCCATGATGGGAGGAGTTTCATGGGTTAAATGCGATGAATCAATTGACTTGTAACTCCTGGATGCTTGCTTCTGATTGGGCCGTCCAGAGAAATGGATTAATGACTGTAATAAAGCTAGTCAATTAATCGCATTAAGTGGTCGCCGAGCAGTTGAAGAGTCGCGGGCCGTGCCGCTTCTTTTGGGATTCTTCTGGCGATGATCATCGATAGATCTTCATGTAGATTGACATCGGATGACCATGTAACTTCAGGTATTGGTTGCCAACAGTGGGTCGGTGCCATCTGTCCTATCGATTTCTCGATCGGTCGGGTAGAAAGCACACTTTTTTTGGTTGACCGGTTGGAGATCAATGTTGATTTTGATACTCTTGATGATTGACCCATGATTTTGACGGATGTCAAAGGATTTGGTGTCTCAAAAGTATGAATTTTGAAAAATCTCAGGGGTCGGACTCTTCGAATTGCGAAAAAAGATGAAAAACGAGGCTTCCGGGGCCCTCCCGACGATCCCGGGCTCCATGGTCGCCGGCGACCCTGGGGGGTTTTCCCCCCTTTTGTCCCGTTTTGTGTCCATTTTTTATGTTTTTTGATTCTTTTTTCTTCTGTATTTTTTCTTGACATCTTTTTATCATTTATTGGCCTGATTTTCCTGTAGAAAACCTGATGAGAATCCTTGCATTTTTAGTTTGCAAAGTTTCTAATTTTCCGAGAAAGCCGAAGACTTCGTCGCGCAGAGCTGCCGATTTTCCGTCAGAAGCTGAAACTGGGCCAAACAATGTCGAAATGACCTGAAATTTGGGGTGAAGCCTCCCGAGCAATAAATAAGACCAACCATAGGCTTTTGTTTGAGTTTTCCGTTTGGGGTTTTATCACTAGTAGACTTGTTTTTATCGCGATGAAGATGTCGCGGCTTGATGTGCGGTCAACCGATGTCCGATTGACTTGAAATTTGACAGGGCACCTATTGGAGTCATTTTAAGATGATCCATAGGCTCTGTCTTGGAAACCATAGTCTCGGGTTGCTTCACCACCGAGAGGCCTGATTTGGCTTCCGAGCGTCAAAGTCTGGTCAAATGTTGTCGAAATGACCTGAAATTTGACGTGTAGCCCTTTGTAAGCATTTTGAAGCCGTCCGTGTGCTCTATCTGATGAGTGATGACCTCGGTGGTTCTCACCGCCGAGAGGCTTGATTTAGCTGTTCGAGGGTTGATGTAGGGTTAAACGTTGTCGGTTTGACTCGGAACTTAACGTGGAGCCTTTTGGATGTATTTTGAGATCATCCATCGGCTTTGATCGAAGATTTGGTGTCTCCGATGCTTTCACCGCCGGGAGCTCCTTTTCAGCTGTCGGAGAAGCGAAGTTAGGCCAAATGATTTTGAAATGGCCCAAAACTTCTTGTGTACTCCTCTTTTGGTTGTCTTAAAGGATCTTGCAGTTTTTGTTTGATTCTGACAAGATTTGATTTTTGGAAGTAGCATTGCCTATTTATGGCAGGCTGCGACTTCATGTAGGTTTTTGGATTTTGAAGAAGCAAAGTGACACATTTTTTTTGGTGTCAGCTACTGCCAAGTGGGCTGCTATAACAGAGGCTCGCGACAGGGAGAGTGCTATGATTCGTCGGGTTGCAGATGCTGATCAAGTCCTTAAAAGGAAGTTTGAACAGGACAAACAATGGCAAACTGCTCGGGATAAGCTTCTCGGTGTGAAAGAAGGGTTACAGCCCACCCAAGCATCTCATGGCAAGTTCCTGAAGAAGCGTGCCCTGAAATCCTTGACGGCTGAGGCCAAAAGTTTGCTTGAGGAGCTAAAATTTTGGCTGGAGATCATTTTTGGCTGAGCTCCTGATTTTTGTAGCAGAAACTATCATTCTCCATTTTCTTTTTTCTTTTTGGTACCACATGTATTTTTTGGTACTCTTTTTTTTGTTTTCCCTACGCTCACTTAAATCTTTTTGTGATGAAAGCAATTACTAAATGGGATGCTTTTTTTGTTTTTTTTTTATTTTGTTTTTTTTTTGTTTTCCCTGCGCTCACTTAAATCTTTTTATGATGAAAGCAATTGCTAAATGGGATTTGATCAAAAGCTTGTCATTTTGTGAAAATCTTTTGTCAAATGATTGTTTTGGCATGGGAGCTTGATTTTGTTTGTGGCATGGAAGCCGTTTTTGTTTTGTGGCATTGATAGCCGGTTTTGTGTTGTGGCATTGATAGCCTGTTTTGGTGGCATTGATAGCCGGGTTTTTTTAAAGCCAAGTTTTTAGTTTGTAGCATTGATAGCCGGTTTGTTTTGTGGCATTGATAGCCGGTTTGTGGCATTTATAGCCTGTTTTGGTGGCATTTATAGCCTGTTTTGGTGGCATCTATAGCCGGTTTTGGTTTTCAAAAGTGCAAGTATCGACTAAAAGTCGCCTCCCTACTGAATGGTCTTGCAAGTATCGATGGAATGTCGTATCCTTGCTCATTCGGTTGTGAGTATCGATGGAATGTCGCATCCTCGCAGATTTGGGTGCAAGTATCGATGGAATGTCACATCCTTGCTTTTTAAAAATCTTGGTTTTGCGGGTACTGACTTGATGTCGTTTTCCCATGATTTTTGAAATTTGTGGTTTTCTCGAACCTTTGGGTTATGGATATCAACTGAAATGTTGCGTCTCCATGGTTTCTTGGTTTTTTCGAACCTTTGAAATTTGGGTTGTGGATATCAACTGAAATGTTGCATCTCCACGGTTTTGGATTTTATAAGTATCGACGAAATGTCGCTTCCCTGCGATTTTGGAAGTGTCGAACGTGGTTCGCATTCTTCCGATTTGTGCGAGTATCGACTAAGCGTCGCTTCCCCGCGGTTTTTTGAAAAACCATTTTTTTTTTGTTTAAAGACACGAGGGTCATAAGTTTTGACCTAAAACCATTTTGGCGGTAAAAGGCAAGGTGGACTAGGGTGGAAATCCCTGAATCCGGATTTTGTTTCAAACCATGAATTTTAGGTTCAAGGGTTGAGAATTTTGGTCAAGTTAGGGAAAGGTTCCTAAACTTGGATTTCTTTTTTTGAACAATGAAACGATGAAAGTAAGCATTGTTTAAATTTCTAGAAATCTCAACATTTGATATGAAAATTCTAAAAAGAGTGGGTTTAGCGAGTGAGTACCTGGAAACCGGTTTTGGCCGTACAGGCATTGCTCTTACCCAGTTGGGTAAGTCTTCAAGGGTAGTACCACTTTAAGAACTTGCCGTTGATAGGTAGCATACATCTATCACCCTCCATGTTTAGGAGTGTGTATACGCTATTGGAGAAAACTTTGTCGAAGACGTAGGGTGCCTCCCATTTTGGCTCAAACTTGCCTTTGGACATGTGAGCGAAGACCATTGGTCTTTTTACCGCAAGAACCAAGTCACCTTTTTTGTAGGCGCGTTGCCTGACCTTTTTGTCGAAAGATCCTGCCATGCGTGCTTGGTAAAGTTCAATGCTTTGTCGAGCTTCTAGCCGTCTCTCATCGAGATTGTCCAGCTCATGGAGTCGCAATTTGACATTGCTTTCTTGAGTCATATCATTTTGCAAGGATACCCTCAAGGAAGGAAT
The DNA here is from genome assembly GCA_012931725.1 of Litsea cubeba. Lineage (NCBI taxonomy): Eukaryota > Viridiplantae > Streptophyta > Magnoliopsida > Laurales > Lauraceae > Litsea > Litsea cubeba. The sequence goes on along the minus strand of CM022955.1, from coordinate 10,098,290 downwards.
TTGTACTTCCAAGGGTACGATAGCTTCGCATCCATAGACCAAGGAGAATGGTGTGCTATGGGTTTATCCTCGAACGGTGGTTCGATAGGCCCACAAAGCTTCAGACAGTTTGTCGCTCCAGTCTCTTTTGTGACTATAGACCATTTTTTTGAGGATTTTGCAGAGTGTCTTGTTGAAGGCTTCTGCTAATCCATTTGCTGCTGGATTGTATGGAGTTGAAGGACAGCTTTGGATTTTGTATTTGTTGCAGAACCTGTAGAATCGATGATCCCGGAATTGTGGTCCGTTATCATGGACGAATCTTTTAGGTATGCCGAAACGACAAATGATGTTGGTGCGCAGGAACTGAAGGACTGATGAGGTCTTCATTTTGTTGAGCGCAAATGCTTTTGACCACTTGGAGAAATAATCTGTAGCGGCGATGATGAAGCGATGACCTTTGCTTGAAGGGGGAGAAATAGGACCTATGATGTCCATACCCCAGGCTTCGAAAGGCCATGAAATCGTTGTAGGATGTAGCTATTCTGGAGGCTTGTGAATGTAATCTCCATGAACTTGGCATTGTTGGCAGCGCTTAGCAAATTGCATTGCGTCAGCTACCATGGTAGGCTAGTAATAACCTAACCTTTTTATCTGATCATAGAGCTTGGGACCAGCCTGATGAGCTCCACAAAGACAAGCATGAACTTCTTTGAGTGTTTCTTCAGCCTCTTGTTGTGACAAGCAGCGTAGAAGTACTCCGTTGAAGTATTTCATGTAAAGGATTTTTGAAGGAATATCCAAATGAAAGCTTGGGGTTCACCTTTGGATGCTTACCCGTTCTTTTGGATCTTCAGGTAGGATTCCGAACATAGTGTAATCAATGAACGGATCCCTCCAGTCGCCAATTGAAGGTTGAAGGATTGAAATCCGACTTCCAACCACTTGGTGGCATTCAGCAACTGCTTGATGTGTGTTAAGAGGAGGAAGGATTCTTCTTTCACACACTGTGATTTGCATGTTTTCCCCTTCCAGGATTGCCATAGATGCGGCAAGTCCAGCCAGGGCATCTGCACGTATGTTTTCACCTCTACGAATGTGGGTGATGTGATAGATGTCAAACTTTTGCAGAAGCGATTGTGCCTTGTTGTAGTAAGGCAGTAAATCAGGCTTCCTAACTTCAAATTTCTGATTCATTTGGTTGACGATCAGTTGAGAGTCTCCAAAGACTTCCAGCATGGTGATACCGGATTCGATAACGAGTTCCAATCCTAGGATCAGAGCTTGATATTCAGCTGCATTGTTTGTGCATGGTTCCAGTAGCGAAAAAGTGTGTGAAATCATGTATTTGTCGGGGCTAACAAAGAGGATGCAAACTCCCGAGATCAGCTGTCTTTTTTCATTTGTCCTGGTTGCACCGTCAAAGTACATGTCCCAGGAGGCACTTTGTGAGAAAGTCTCCGCATTGTAGACTGGTTCATCTGGGAGATCATCTCTGAGTGAAGAATCTTTAGGCAATGGATGCTCTGCAAGAAAGTCCGCTAGAGCTTGCCCTTTGATTGCCTTTTGTGGTACATACCTAATATCAAATTGTGACAGAAGGATGGACTATTTTGCCAGTCGGGCGTTGAGGGAACCTGCTTTTGTGACAAGGACCTTCAAGAGGTTGATCCTTGAGACCGGGTAGACTGTGTTGGAAAGCAAGTAGTGACGCAGCTTTTGTACGGCGAACATCACTGCAAGGCGTTCTTTTTCGACTGGAGAGTAGCGATGCTCTGCACCTACTAGCATGCGGCTGAGGTAGTATAGAGCAATTTTTTTTCTTTCATCATTTTCTTGTGCAAGCAGAGCACACAGAGAGTGATCAAGGGCTCTTGTGTACAAGATAAATGGTTTTCCAGTAGTAGGAGCAGCTAACACTGGAGGTTTGGTCAGGTATGACTTGATATCTTGGAACGTAGCTTCACAGTCAGCATCCCAGACAAAGTTTACACCTTTTTTCATCAACCGAGAGAATGGACGACATTTCCCCGAAAGATTGGAGATGAACCGTCTGATGTAGTCCAATCTCCCTTGAAGCCCTTTGAGTTCTCTCAAGGTTCTTGGAGAGGGCATTTCTAGAATGGCTTTGACTTTTATGGGGTCAAGCTCTATTCCAGCTTTTCGAACTAAGAATTCGAGGAACTTACCCGACGAGACGCTGAAGAAGCATTTCAAAGGATTCATTCGCAGTTTGTGTTTGCGAAGTCGGATGAAGACTTCTCGAAGGTTTTCGAGATGATCTTCTTTTCTTTTGCTTTTGACGGCGAGGTCATCAACGTAACACTCGACCATTTTGTGTTGTATATCTTGGAATATTTTCATCATAGCCCTCTGATATGTGGCACCAGCATTTTTCAGACCAAATGGCATGACAGTGTAGCAATACACGCCAAATGGGGTTCGAAAGGATGTATGTTTTTCATCTTCAGGATGCATCTTTATCTGATTGTAGCCAGAGAAACCATCCATGAATGTCATTCGCTTGAATCCACAGGTATTATCAATCATTACCTCTGGTATGGGGAGCGGAAATTCATCTTTAGGGCATGCGCCATTCAGGTCTCTATAGTCAATACAGATACTGATCTGCCCGTTTTTCTTTGTCACATGGACAATGTTGGCCAACCATTCAGGATGTTGTTCCTCACGGATGAAGCCGACGTTTTTGAGTTTTTGAACTTCTTGTTCAATTTTATCCATCACATCTGGACGGAATCTTCTTTGGCTCTGTTTGACAGGCTTGATGTCTTCTTGAAGATTGAGTTTGTGGACTGCTGTTTTGGGGTCTAAGCCAGGCATTTCAGCGTAAGACCATGCAAAGCAATCAACGAACTCACAAAGAAAGGCGATATACTCGGGTAACTCATCCTCCTTTATATTCTTAGACGTGGGTTATCAGGTGTTCCCAGGTCTATCTTTTGAACAGGATCTTCTGTTGGAAGGTTCGAAGGTGGTTCCTCCATAATATTGTTGGAGGCTTCCAGCTCAACGAAACCTTCTGGGGTTTCAAGGGCATTTCCAGACCAAGGTTTCAAGGTTTTGTTCCTTTCCACGGGTCTTCTTGATCGGTAATTTTCTCAAGGTTTGCTATGAGATGATCCCAATCGCCTGTTGAAATCGGGTCGAAGTAGGGTACTTCTTTTGGAGACGAGGATTCTTCTGGGTTAGAAGACCATACGTCTGTGCCATCGGACAACTCCTCTTCACTGTTAGAGAAATCGTACCAATTGGATGAGCTTCCTGGATCTTTGTCAGGTGACTTATCGAAGAGATATCCAGGGAGATCAATGTCTTCATGGACTTGAGATGTTGAGGCCTGGTCAGTAAATTGACTTTTAAGCCTTTGTGTCAACTGTCTCAGGGGAGTGTCGGGATCATACCCTAACCTATGTGAAGACTTTTCTACATAGTCGTAGAGTCTCCAATCTTCCAGCTGGCTTTTGGTCAAGACGGGCCCCAATGGCGTGAGAATACCGCGTCCTTCTCCCAAACTGACTGGGTTTTGAGCATCATAGCCCATTTTCTTCATAATAGCTTGTGCCACAGAACTATATAAGGATAGTTAAGGCATACCTTCATTTTGGAAAGGTTCAAGCACGGAGTTTGATGAAGAAGCATCCGATCTATGGAAGAAGATCGGTTTTTCCTTTGCTGAAGTTGCTGGAACAACGAAGGAAGCTGACGTAGGATCTTCTATGTCAGAAGTTGTCTCGATTGGAGTAAGAGCAGGCTAAACTTGCTGAGTGTCAGCTTGGCTTGACGATGTGTCGTCTTCTGACTCTGAATCTGAATCCGTGTCTTGCATGATAGACACGAAAGAGACAACAAATTTACCCCTAGACTTTTGCTTTGCCTTCTTCACTTTAGTTGTGATTACCAAAGGCTTTGAAGGTTTGAGGGAGATGATAAAGAGAGTTCAAGTCTCTTACCAACAGCTTTGTTTTCAGCTTTCTTTGGTGGCTGAGGAGCTGACTTGGTCTGCACATTGAGGACCTCTTTTTTCTTTGGTTTTGAGGTTGCAATGGCGGTTGGCTCTTTTCTTGATGATTTCTGACTGTTGAGGTCTTTAATCACCGTTTCAGCTTCCATGGAGGCTTCTAGGAGTTCTCCTAGGTTCTTTGCTTTGTTGCCGATGATCATGGAGCGGATTCTAGCTCTCATGTTGTTTCGGCAGATGTCGACTAGCGACGCTTGTGGCAATACATCAGAGCATTTGTATCCCATTGCTTTCCACTTATGAATGAAGTCATATGTTGACTCATTCTCCCCCTGTTTTAGGCTGCACAGCTGAGCCATAGTAGCGGGATGATCCTCACCTTTGAAGTGAGTCAGGAAGTGTGTCTCTAGCATGGCCCAATTTTGGATGGAGTCCTCCGGCAGAGTGGAGTACTAATTGAAGGCCGTACCTTTTAGGGTACTTGCAAAGAGGCGGATCTTGAGTGCATCTTGATCCGCGATAGCTCCCGTCAAGATCTTGAAGTGGATGACGTGCTGTCTGGCTGATCCTTTCCCCGTATATGTTTGGAGAGTAGGATGCTTGAATTTTGTAGGGAACGAGACCGAGTCCATCCATAAGGGATATGGTGGCTTGATCCCATGCTCCTTGAGTATATCCTCTTCTTTTGCTTTTGCGAGGATACTGTCTACGTCCTTTTTTGTAAGGGCGCGTGACTCATTTTCTTCCTCATTTACCTCATCGTCTTGATGATTCGGAGGAGGTTCATTGTTCACCTGATTTTGGAAGGCGAGGAGAAGGTTTTCCATCAGAGTTTCAATCCTCTGTTGGCCTTGTTCCAACTGCTGGATGCATGTGATTGCAGTATCTTGAGGTGGATTGCGTGGTGGTGGCTCAGAATTTGTAGCCAAGACGTTCATCCTTCGGGATTCAAACGAAGAAACTGTCCTGGTGACTAAGCTGGGGCTTATTCTTTTTGAAGAAGAGCTTGAGGAAGGATCACTCTGCCGTCCTTTGCTTGAAGGAGCAGGGGATTCTTCTGAATGTCTTCTTGTCCTGGAGACGCTGCGGGTCACCGGACGTCGGACATGAATTTTTGTTACCGACTTTTGGCGTCTTCTGGTTTTTCCAACCATATGGACGGTAGCAACTTGGTTGGGTCTTTCTTTTTCGACCCATTTGTGAGAGACTTGAAGTATATGAGGCTGGGTCCTTTGCATCTCTAGTCTCTTTTGTCGATACGATGCGCGGCGGCGTATACGATGAGCAATTTGAGCTTCGGTCAGCTCTGGCTGGGCTTTGATGATGAAGGATGTTCTCCCTCAGGCGCAGCAGCCAAGCCTGTCTTCTTTGTAGCTAGGCAAGGACAGGATGCGAACCCGGTACAATTGTTTTGATCGCAGGTATGGTAAGCCCAGAATGAGCATTCCAATGACTGCTAGAAGCAATTGTGAACCTAAATTCAACTTATCGAGAAGCAGAGCTTGCTCGATGTAAGAAGAATAAAAGTTTGGAGTTACAAATGTGCCGGTCGCGAAAATAGTAGACCCTTAAAGGGCGTACTAGTACCGCTAGACACAAATGTTTTGAGACGCATGTATGAGATGAGATTCTCGATTTTGAAAGGCCAAGATTGGATTCATCAAAGAGAGCAGACGGTATTCCGATCCAAATACGGTCTCAGCGATTTCCGTGAGCGCCAGTACTCAGAAGGAAATGAACCATAATTTCTCGGTTCTGAATAAAAAAATGACGAGTTTTTTTTGAAAGGCCAAGATGGGTTCATCAAAGAGAGCAAAAGGCATTCCAATCTGAACACGGGCTCAACAATTTCCGCGAGTGCCAATGCTCAGAAAGGAGGAGACCAAAATTTCTCCAATCTGAACAAAAAAATGACGGAAGTTTTTTTTTATATTTTTGAAAAGATATTTTTTTTTATTTTTTTATTTTTTTATTTTTTTTAAGATTTTTTTTTGAATTTTTTTTATTTTTTATTTTAAAATTTTTTATTTTAAAATTTTTTATTTTGAAAATTTTTTTTATTTAAAAGACGAAAGAGTACACATAGGCCTCCTAACCCGGTCTTATGAAATCTCGATTGATAGAATTGCCCCCAGGTAAGGGTAATCACTTAATGAACCCGTTTGGAGGACCCTTGCCTAGAACAGTCAAGCTGTCTCCACACTCTGGACAAAGCTTTTCTTGAATCAACCGTGATCAAAGAACGCAGTTGGTTTAAGCTTAGTGGTCTATGTCTTTTTTATTTGTTTTTTATTTATTTTATTTTTTACTTTTTTTTAGATCTTTAATGAACTCATCGAAGAGAAACGATGGCCCAAAACCTTAGTCGAACAGGCTCAACATTTCTGCAAGCACGATGAACGATAGGAAAGGATCAAGGTTTCTCAATTTTGAATCCAAAATGAAAAATCTGATTTTTTTTTTTACTTTTATTTATTTTTTTAGATTTTTAATGAACTCATCGAAGAGAAACGATGGCCCAAAACCTTAGTCGAACAGGCTCAACATTTCTGCAAGCGCGATGAACGGTAGGAAAGGATCAAGGTTTCTCAATTTTGAATCCAAAATGAAAAATCTGATTTATTTATTTATTTATTTATTTTTTTACTTTTTTTTTTAGATTTTTAATGAACTCATCGAAGAGAAACGATGGCCCAAAACCTTAGTCGAACTGGCTTAACATTTCTACAAGCACGATGAACGATAGGAAAGGATCAAGGTTTCTCAATTTTGAATCCAAACTGAAAAATCTGATTTTTTATTTTTTTATATTTTAGTTTTAGATTTTTAATGAACTCATCGAAGAGAAACGATGGCCCAAAACCTTAGTCGAACAGGCTCAACATTTTTGCAAGCACGATGAACGATAGGAAAGGATCAAGGTTTCTCAATTTTGAATCCAAACTAAAAAATCTTTTTTTTTTTTGAAAAGAGAAAGAGTGGAAATAAATTCAAAGAATTAGAAATTTCCAAAAATCTCATCTCATTTTTTAGATGAGGAATCCAACATAGGCCACCAATTAGAAAGTAGCCAAGGAGTCGAGAAAAGAAGTATAAGCATAGAGCAAAAGATATGATATGCAAATATTTCATTTCTAGCATCGTGTTCTCAAATGAACGAGTCCCACCGCGTGGAGCCAGCTTGATGGACAGTGCTTCTGCTCGGTTCTACCGAGGTCGGCGGACGTGGGAGCCCGTTTGATCCGACCCTTTCGTAACCGGGGGGCAGAGGCGTGCATCAACATTTTTTTGTGTGGGTGTGCCAGATTTTCTATTTTACTTGGAATTACAAGTGGTGATCCGGAGATCGACCTTCGCAAGTAAAAAGGAAATCAAACTTCTTTCAAGTTTTTCATTGCACATATATTTAAGAAAAGAGACATTTTTCATGATTTGCCGTGAAAGGCGATTTTTTTGGCATTTATAGCCAATTTTGGCGTTTATAGCCGATTTTTAGCGTTTATAGCCGATTTTGGCGTTTAAAGCCGATTTACAATTCTTATCAATAATGAAAGACAAGAGTTGTGATTTTGTCTCTTTTGGAAAAATACAAACTATAATGAAAAGCAAGAAAAGGAGGATCTAACTTCTCAGGAGATTATGGGGGACTCGTTCAGATTGATGGTCGCAAGCCATTTGTGGACTTCGCCATCATCCATGCAGATGAGAACATAGGATGCTCTTGATTCGCTTGGCTTGGCTATAACCTCAGGTTTTTAGAGGACAAAGACCAAAAGCAGGTCCTATGTCCAATAAAAAACTAAGTAGACGGGCTGAAAAGCCACGTCTAAGCCATTGGAGGCAGAAGGAGAAGGCAAGGACCTTGGGGGGGGGGTGGTACCCCACAAGGGACTTTTGTCACCTTGTAACGGTGGCCGGTGCAGAACTTTCGCAGAGTTTTCTCTCTTTCTTTCTCTTAGATTTCTGATGCCTTTTTCTGTCTGAGTTTCCGAATTTTCTGTAGTCTGTCCTATTCTTTTTCTTCTTGGAGTGCTCTCCTATTTATAGGCTTTTTGGTAGCCATTTAGGAGGGTTTATGGGCTCTTATTGTCATTAAGCCGCATAATGAGAGGAGTTACTGGATTTAATTCCTTTATTTTGTAACTCCTTTTTCTTGGCTTCTGATTGGCCGGTGGAGATTGAGGGCATTTAATCGCCTTTAATCGCCATGATGGAAGGAGTTTAAATGTCATGAATCTCTTGACTTGCAACTCCCATTTGCTTGCTTCTTATTGGGCCGTCCAAAGAAATGAATTAATGACTGCAATAAAGCTAGTCAATTAATTGCATTAAGTGGTCGCCGAGCAGTTGAAGAGTCGCGGGCCGTGCCGCGTCTTTTGGGATTCTTCGGGCGATGATCATCGATGGATCTTCATGTAGATCGACATCGGATGACCATGTAACTTCAGGTGTTGGTTGCCAATAGCGGGTCGGTGCCATCTGTTCTGTCAATTTCTCGATCGGTCAGGTAGAAAGCACACTTTTTTGGTTGACCGGTTGGCGATCAATGTTGATTTTGATACTCTTGATGATTGACCCGTGATTTTGACGGATGTCAAAGGATTTAGTGTCTCAAAAGTATGAATTTTGGAAAATCCCAGAAGTCGGATGCTTCGAATCACGAAAAACGATGAAAAACGGGGCTTCCAGGGCCCTCCCGGGCTCCATGGTCACCGGCGACCCTTGGCCAGGGTCGCAGGGGTCGGCGACCCTGGGGGGTTTTCCCCCCTTTTGTCCCGTTTTGCGTCCGTTTTTTATGTTTTTCGATTCTTTTTTTCTTCTGTATTTTTCCTTGACATTTTGATCATTTATTGGCCTGATTTCCCTGTAGAAAACTTGATGAGAATCCTTGCATTTTTTAGTGCAAAGTTTCCAATTTTCCGGGAAAGCCGAAGACTTTGTCGCGCAGAGCTGCCGATTTTCCGTCAGAAGCTGAAACTGGGTCAAACGATGTTGGAATGACCTGAAATTTGGGGTGAAGCCTCTTGAGCAATAAATAAGACCAACCTTAGGCTTTTGTTTGAGTTTTGAAGCCGTCTGGGGTCGTATCACCGGTAGACTTGTTTTTATCGCGATAAAGATGTCGCGGCTTGATGTGCGGTCAACCGATGTCCGATTGTCTTGAAATTTGATAGGGAACCTATTGGAGTCATTTTAAGATGATCCATAGGCTCTGTCTTGGAAACCATAGTCCCGGGGAGCTTTGCCACCGAGAGGCCTGATTTGGCTTCCGAGCGTCAAAGTCTGGTCAAATGTTGTCGAAATGACCTGAAATTTGACGTGTAGCCCTTTGTAAGCATTTTGAAGCCGTCCGTGTGCTCTATCTGATGAGTGATGGCCTCGGTGGTTCTCACCGCCGGGAGGCTTGATTTAACTGTTCGAGGGTTGATGTAGGGTCAAACGTTGTCGGTTTGACTCGGAACTTGACGTGGAGCCTTTTGGATGTATTTTGAGACCATCCATCGGCTCTGATCGAAGATTTGGTGTCTCCGATGCTTTCGCCGTCGGGAGCTCCTTTTCAGCTGCCGGAGAAGCGAAGTTAGGCCAAATGATTTTGAAATGGCCCGAAACTTCTTGTGTACTCCTCTTTTGGCTGTCTTGAAGGATCTTGCAGTTTTTGTTTGATTCTGACAAGATTTGATTTTTTGGAAGTAGCATTGCCTATTTATGGCAGGTTGCGAGTTCATGTAGCTTTTTGGATCTTGAAGAGGCAAAGTGACATTTTTGGTGTCAACAAAAATTCTCACACTCCCTTCATCACCCAGCGCATTATCTGAGCCCGCTCTCTAGCCCATGGCCCTTCGCCCAATGGGGGCTGGACATTGTGGGACCACTTCATCGAGCTCCAGGGAATAAGAGGTGGCTAATAGTAGCCACCGATTACTTCACCAAATGGGTAGAAGCAGAACCACTGTCTTCCATCAGAAGCAAGGAAAAATGAGTTACTGGTAAGCCATAAACACGACATTAACCCATGTAACTCCTCCCATCATGGAGCTTAAAGGCGATTAAAGGCTCTTAATTCTCCACCGGCCAATCAGAAGCCAAGAAAAAGTAGTTACAAAATAATGAAATTAAAACTTGTAACTCCTCCCATTATGTGACTTTAATACATTTAAAGCCCATAAAACCACCTAATGGCTACAAAGGCTTATAAAAGGGGGGTCATTGCAAGAAGAACGGATCCGAAAAACTGGTCAGAAAGTCTCACAGAAAAGAGAAAACTCTGCCAAAGTTGCTACAATGACCTCTCCTCCACTAAAGAAGTCCTGCACTGACAACCGCTACAAAGTGACAAAAAGTCCCTTGGGGGGCACACCCCCCCAAGGCCTCCTCCTCATGTCTCTGTGGCTTAGACATGGCTTTTTAGCCTGTCTACCTAGCTTTTTATTGGATATAGGACCTCCTCTTGGTCTTTATCCTCTAAAAATATGAGGTTTAAGCCGAGCCAAGCGAATCAAGAGCATACTATGTTCTCATCTGAAGGATGATGGTGATGTCCACATACAACTTGCGACCGTCAATCTGAACGAGTCCCCACAATTTTCTGAGAAGTTAGATCCCATTTTCTTGCTTTTCATTGTATTTTGTATTGTTTAAAGAGATAAAAAAAATCACAAGTCTTGTCTTTCACTATTGATAAGAATTGTAAACAGCCTTTCACGGCAAAAATAGCCTTTCACGGCAAAAACCGCCTTTTACGGCAAACATCGCCTTTAACAGTAAAAATCGCCTTTTACGGCAAAACAAATGAAATCGCCTTTCACGGCATTCAAAACTAACATGTCCTTTTTCTTTATATGTGCAATGAAAAACTAGAAAAAATGTTGATTCCTTTTCTACTTGTGAAGGTGGATCTCCGGACCACCACTTGCAATTCCAAGTAGAGTAGAAATCTGGTGTTACCCGTACAAAAATGTTGATGCTCGCTTCTCGAGCCTCCGGTTGAAAAAGGGTTGGACCCAATGGACTCTCACGTCCGCTAACCCACGGTACCGCCACGAGCAGGCAAAAGAAAACAGGTCCATCAGTGGGCCCCACATGCGTGAAGCCCTCAATACCTCTCTATCTATTTCTCTCTCTTTTTCCATATTTCTTTCTCCCTAGTTAGAAAAAATCCTAAATCGATTAAGGTGCCGGTGTCTAAAATTTTCAGCTGCCAGAACTAAGGAACTAATTGATGAGAAATTCTGTTTGCATCGTGGAAATAACTGAGCACACCCACTTTAAAACTATGAGAGCTACTACCTACACACTACAAACTCCTCTTCACACACTGCATTTTATTTAAAAAAATAAAAGTTCCTAAACTACCCCATCCCTCTCCCTCCCTCTCCTTCCCTCTCCCTATCAGCCAGCCGCCCCCTCCTCCCAACCTCGCCACCCTCTGCCTGCGACCGACCCCTCTCCCTGCTTATCGCCGGCGGCCGCCCGCCCATCCTCTCCCCTTCCTCTCCTTCTCCCTCTCCCTCTTTCCCCTCCCCCTCCCCCTACCCTTCCCTATCTCGCCAACCTCATTCATCTCTCATTCCTAGTCATTTGTGATTTTTAAGTAATGGATAAGCAAATGGTGGTTTTCGAAGATTTCAATAGCGACAAGCAAATGGAGAAGCAAATTAAGAGATGAAAATTGCCATTGATGATGAAAGCTTGGCGAATTCGATTCGTTCGGCGACACAGGGCCGAACAAACTCGATTTGTTCGGCCCCGTGTGGCCGGACAAACTCGATTTCTTCGGCCCTATATCGCCGAACAATCTCGATTTGTTCGGCCGCTTAGGGCCGAACATGTTATGGCGAGGGGTAGTTTAGGGATTTTATTTTAAAATGCAGTGTGTATAGAGCCTTTTGCAGTGTGTAGGTACCCACTCTCTTTTTTAAAAGAATTTATTACCAAAATACCCATGTTCGAAATGATAAAAATACCCATGAACTTCATCTTCTCTGCAAGTGCATGGTTGTGAAACCTTGTGCATATCTCCTGTGCACGGCCCTGAAACTCCATGCACCGCACCAGCGAGTGATACACGCGAAAAAAGAGGTCAGTCCCCTGTCTTCTCAAAATCAAGAGGGTTCTGCTCTCTGATTGTCGAAGAAGATCGGAGTAGTTTGAGTTGTGCTAAAATAAGGAAGTTCCTGGTGTCTGTCTGCACTCCCGTCCGGGACCTGATTAGAGCTCGCCGGAGGGAGAGATGGTAGCTGGTGATGGTGGGGCAGGGAGGGGAGCTCGCTAGAGGGGGAGATGGTCGCCGGTGATGGAGTGGCCGTTGGGGTTCGGTCACAACAGGTGGGAGGGGAAGAGAAGAGAAGAAGAGGATATTTTGGGTATTATTGGGGGTGGGCTCGACAAAAATGACATTTTTATTTTTCTTCTAGTGGTGAGCTTAGAAAGTGGGTGTGCTCAGCTGATACCAGAACCGGATGGAATCAATTTAAAAGAAAGCCATAAAGTCACAAAAAATACGAGAGTTTACATAAAATTAAAACGGACTGAAAAATTAAGAAAGAGATGGAGAGATGTATCGAATTGCCATGGCATGCTGGATCCAACTGAGAATGGGCATGCTGTGCTGGTGATTTGAGGGTGGAGAATGTAGCTGGTTTCTGTAATACATTTTTCTAATTAAACCTCATCTTGACCAATTAAACTTCATCTTGTATATCTGTACCTTGGCATGCTTTATATATGAAAATGGGTGAATGCATGTGTGCCCATTTGTATTTTGGTCAACTGGTTCTAATTTACTAGCTTAATTGTTTAGAGTTTAGTTTGAAATTGTGGCCATTGTGAAAGGGAGGATTTGTTTGCATAGAATACACAGGAATTGATTACATGAGTATTCAAGGTAATTGCAACTTACATATGCAAGAAGGGGGAGGCCAAGTTCAAAGCATGTACATCCCAACGAGAACTGCCTCTCCTAACCACTGGGGTAAGGAGTCGTTCTGATGTGTGTGGATCGATGAGTTAGAGTTTCTATTGACAAAAACATAAGTTAGATGTCCCTGTTCCACTATATGTATTTTACTAGACAGAACTTATTATCTTCCAAGAAAAAAAAATAGTCTATCCTAAATGATATGGTTATATCAATTATTTTTTCTTTTTATTCCTGTGTTGCTATTGATTCCTACAAACTTTAGCTAATTATATTTTGTGTCACATCTATTGATTTTTTTTCTTTGTGATTATGGTGGCATGGACCATGGTAATGATACACAAACATTATAGGTATTCTGAAAGTGGTAAGATTGGGATGTAGTTAACTGTGCTTTTAATGAATGAACTTAGTCCTCATAGTTTTATATATGGTGCTTTTAATGAATGAAATTAGTTCTCATAGTTTTCACACTGCATCTTTCATTCTGAAACATCCATTTGAATGCTTGGAGACTTTAACATATAATACCTATCAAGGCAGAATTTTGTGTGCATGAAGTCAATTATACTTTTATTTCATTTGTCTTGCAAGGTTCAAAAGCCATTAATCTTTTGATTTGATTTTTATTTTACTATTCTACAGGTTGGGGTCCTCATGCATTTCCAAATGTTAGCGAAGACAGCGTGATGTCGTCCAGTCATCCACCATTAGAAATCTCCTTAGTATGCAGCAAATATTAAGAGCATATATTTGCCACTTAGGCATGGTGGGGAAAAATAAGAATCAATACAAGAGAGACCAACCCAATATTATAGGCACTAAGTAGATGGGAGTTACGCCGTACTCAGGATTTTCCTTTGGTGGGGCTAAAATTTTACTATACTTAACTGAAGACCCAGGATTAAACTGAAAATACCAAAAACCCATCTCCTTTTTATAAACTCGTCGTTGACCCATCTCCTCACTTCGCTGCTTTCTCCTTTCCCTCTTTCCTTCTTTCTCTCTTTCTCCCCCCGCTTCTTCTTTCTTGAAGTGAAGACCAAGAGGACCTTCCACCACTTATCATCATCACCTTCATCTCCTTTGGGCCCCACGATCATTCCAACCCAATCTTCCAAGCTTCTCCCCTTCTCTCTTGCCTTAGGTAAGTGTTTCACTTTGTAGAGGTTAGGGCTGTTGGGTTTTGGGTGTTTTAATGTTGTGGTTTAGCTAATTAGCATCCCCTCTGTTGATTTGTATAGGTGGATTTAAATGGTTTGGGTTATTTTCCGTACTTTGGATTTTGGGCATTTTGGAGCTTGATTTTGTGTTATGGGGGATTTCTACCTAGGCAATTAGATACACATGAATATGTTGTGATATGCATGTTCTAATGTTTGATTCTTGCATTTTAATTCAATTGATAGTCACCTTGAGCTCATTGTTGTTAATTTGGAAATTAAATGCCAGATTAGGTTTTAATTGAATGGAATTGAAATGGGATGGATTGGAGTATGTTTGTGTGGCATTGGAGAGGGCTAGGCCCTTTTCATTTTGTGTCTTAATTGTATTGGAAGGGAGACATCTGAATGCCCAGATTTTGGAGGAAACAGAGCTCCGGAATGCATGCAGGTTTTGGGAAGTTACGACTAGCTGTAAGACCCCAGATGAACGGATCAACTGAGCTACTGTCATTTAAATATTTTATTATTGTTCCATGGTCAACCTTACGGCTAGCCGTAAATCCAACCGTAGAATGGGGGTTAGGTATTAGAAGGCTGGGAGACTGGCGTATTTTGTACATCACTATTAACCATGAAGAACCCCACGGCTAACCAGGGAATGCCTAGCTCTTATTGGAAGGGGTTTTTCCCGTTACAATTCTTTTGGAACCCCAGTTATGCCCAAAGTGGTTAGAACAGTGGGTCACACTGAAGCCTCAGTAAGGATCGGTAGGTAATATAACCAACCAACTAAAAAAGTAATTTCATTCCTTTTTATGAATATAAAAATAATAAACAAGGGAACTTTGGATTTCTTTACTATTTTTGAACTAAAATCTCCCTCCTGAGCGCACTTGCGTTGTTGGTGAGTCTAGTGGCAGTGTAAGCCTAGTTCCTTTAGACTTTAACCCAAGTTTGAGACTTAGTTTTGGTACCCTTGGCACCCTACCTCGAAGACCAATTTGTGGACGATGAGTAAGGGATGTTTTGAGCTAACATACCCTTACATATTGTTTGGAATATGTATGAGGTACAACCTATACTTGTTCCGGACGGAGTGAGGCAAGAGGATATCCACTAATTGATTGTGCACCAAGAATTATTGATGGGATATCATAACGTTACCCCCTCCTTGGGCTGTGTAGTGATGTTTCATATGAATAAGGAAATTATTGATGTAGAATTGGATTGTTTATCATCCTTGATTATTGATCGAGCAAAATTGAATTGTAATGCTTTGTTATTGATGTCCACATGCTTCATGCATGTTTCATAGATTTACATTATTTATATTGTTGAGATCATATCCAGAACCCAAAATTGATCATACTTAGGATCCCCATTGATTGTCATTGCATTGAACGGCGTGATGAGGTTAGGCACCCTAAATGACTGGGCCTAGAGAGAGCTACCATGATGGTAATTGTAATTGTAAGTGGTTGATGGAAGTGAAGAAGTGATTGATTGTTTGATTGAACGATTGATGGAAAAGTAGTCCACTCGTAAATTGTGGACTCCTCTGTTCATGCAGGAAAAGCCTAGTCCTCACTGATTGTATAGGATTCCTATGTTGGGCACCACTCAGATGTTAACATCAAATAAAGAGGGATACCTCTGTGGGAGTGCTATCTATTGTATTGATAGAATGATGGAACGACTATAGATCGTATCGGTTTATATTTCGAGTGGCCACTGAACGTATTTATTGTCCCTGGGTAGCACCCGATGCATTGTCCTGGATTGACCATCCGATGCATTGTCCTGGGTATATCCCGATGAATTGATTGGTCGGTCTATTCTCTCGTTGCATATACTCTATCACACTCGTTATGAGACGGGAGGACAGTAAGACTATCCTGTGGTGTGTAGGTTTATGTGAACTGCCATTGTTGATAGCATTGATAGGACATTTTCTTTTATTGTTCATTGTTTATTGATATTCATGCTTATTGCTTAGACTCCTTTCTTCGGACTTCACATGATCACATTGTCTATACTCGCTTTGATATTGCATATTTGTATCAATATGTTTATCTGCCCGCTGGCTATTCGTAGTCTAATGATGATGCACTTGGTGCATAGAAATCGAGCCCATCTACCTCGGGGAGGAGGAGGCGTCGCTCTGGGTGAATCAGAATGATGGCGATCACAAGTGGTGTGCTGACGACATTGCCTGAGTCGTCGTGATGTAATTAAACTACTTTTGTTATCTTTGGATAAACTTTAACTATAGCAATGAAAAATATGCTTACTCTGAAATGTTATTATTGTACCATCTGTTTAATATGAAGCTTTCGCTATGTTTTATGGTTAACCGAGAAAATGTTTATACCTCACAACGGTCTTCTATCCTATGAGACTATGATTGTGGCCACATGTATTTGTTTATGTGAAAATCTTTAATTGGCACCTAATCTCATGCATAATCCCCGTGCTCATCAGCGGGGGTGTGTGATAAGTGCTAAAATGTTTACAATTTAAGCCCTAATATTTGATTTATCTTGTGCTTGTTCATTGTTATTTTATTTTTTTACATTTTTTTGTTATTTTTGTAGGGAAAGGTCAAAAGGAGCCAAAAGAGGGAATTTCAGCAAAAGAGTTATTTGAGAGATTGTTGGCGTAAATGAGGGAAGCTTTAAGATTAGATCTTAGCCTATAAGGAAGGAGGTTTATGCGCAAGAAATTACTGAGGGATTTGTGGCATGATTTTGTGCAATTAAGTGGATTGTGTGTCATCAATGGAGGATCCTAGGCCAAGATATAAAGGTTTGACCTATTATAAGGGGATTGATTAGGTGGAGCAGATTTGGGACATAATAGGTGGGAATTATTTACTAATTGGGGATGAAAAAAGAAGAGGAAAACATATTCAAATCTCTATTTCTTCTCTCTCCCTAGAGACGCAAAAACTAAGGAGTTTTGGGAGAAAAAACAATAGCCCTATATGGATATATATTTTTCTGGCTGGAAGAATAAAAGGAGAACTGGGAGGAACCAAAAATACATTCTCCACATCACCATACCATAGCAGCCGTTCAACCTTGTCTTGGGAGTTCTTTGGAGCAAAGGAGATAAAAGTGGAGTTGCAGGCCATGCCTTCATCACCATCATCTAACCGAGTTCTTCCTATGACTTTTATCTATTTCATGTTGTTTTTCATTGCAAACATGTGTAACAAAACGTTTAGGGCTAGGGTGTAATTGAAATCCTAGCTTAATTTTGATGTAGTTCCTTTTGGCATTCCTTAATTGAGATTTCAGTTTTATTGGATGAGTTTCTACA
Organism: Litsea cubeba; assembly: GCA_012931725.1. NCBI lineage: Eukaryota > Viridiplantae > Streptophyta > Magnoliopsida > Laurales > Lauraceae > Litsea > Litsea cubeba. Next base: position 10,080,928 of record CM022955.1, on the reverse strand, counting down.
CCATGCTTTGATTTGATGAGTTGTGTATATGCCATGCCAACCGTGCCATGTTCAGTTGAATTTAAGAATAGCTAACTTGTTTTTTATTGATGTTGATGTTTGAGCATCCAGGGTTTAGAACCCATGAACAATCTAGGTATATGCCACGCCTAGACTCATGAATTTATCATTCCCATCATTTATATGCATCACGCATGTATTGACTAGGACATATGCCATGCTTAGTTCTTGCAACTTAATGAACAATTCATGTTGTATGCCACTCGTGAATTAGGTTTAAGCGAATCATAATCTAGATACATATGCCATGGTCTAAATTGATAAATGTCACTAGTAAATCTAGTTATGATTAAGGAATAATAAGGGACTTGAATAGAATAAGGTTAGGGAAGTAGATGAAACCCTGGTTCATTCATTCTCATCGTTTTCAATCCAAGTGGTATTCTTGTGTGTTTGTTTACTTTTCATTGTGCTTTTGATTTATTTTTATATTTTTAACTAGTTGTTTTAGTAATTTCATTCAAACAATCAATATTCAACCAACCTTTCATCCATTTAATATTCTGAATTCATAGTTATTTTCGACATTGTTTTATCACAAGTCTTCGTGGGATCGACCTCGTGCCTACAATTCATTATACTACATAGTGACCTTGTGTGCTTGCGAGATTTAGTTGTGTGCATATTAAGTAGCTTAATTCTAGGTTACTTGGTGCATACCAATTTTTTGGCGCCGTTGCCGGGGAATTGTTTGCATAAAATAGCGTCAAACTTGTGTTTAGTGTAGTGTCATAGTTTAATTTAGTTTTTAGTTCATTTGCTTGAAATTTAATCATTTTAAATTGTTGTTCATTTACTTTCTTATCATGGTGTTTAAATTTAAAATTTTAAAAAAATTATATATATATTTTAGTTCAGCAATTTTATTTTAAGTTTTCTTCTGTTCCTACTCTTATCGGGTTACTTACTTTGTATGTGTTTTCTTGCAGGCTTGAATCTTGTTTATGTAAGGTCGGCGATCCCAGGACTTAGCTATTATTGTCTACAATCCAGAAATTGAACGAACCTTTGGACAATTTCGAAGGCAAGATCTAATACACAACTCCCATTTGACTTAGAAACTGAAGGACCGAGTGTGCAAAGGAATCAAAGTCCTGAAAGAGAGATGGCTAACGCAGAAGATGAGAAGGTAGTAAACAATCAAAGGTGGCCCATAAAAGAGTCTTACATCCCCGTGCACACCAACCAGCCATCCACCATCATCTATCCACCTAATACGGCTGGCAACTTCAACCTCACTTCACAACTACTGAACATGGTGCCACACTATCATGGATTACATAATGAGGATCCTTATCTTTATATTAAGGATTTCTTTGAGCTGTGTGCAATACAACAAATACAAGGAGTTACCTTAGTGGGCATCATGTTACATCTATTTCTTTTTTCTCTTAAGGATAAAGCTAAGATTTGGTTAAATTCCTTGGATGCAGGTTCTATCACCTCTTGGGAGTAGCTAGCTAGCAAGTTCCTGAGGAAAGTTTTCCCCGCTCAGAAGACAAGACAGTTAAGAAGAGAGATCCAAACATACGAGCATAAGGATGGAGATCAGTTCTGGAAAACTTGGGAGCAGTTTAAAGACTTACTATTGAAGTGTCCACATCACAACCTTACCAAGGATGATTAAGTTTAGGCTTTCTATGAAAGATTGAATGAGCTGAACAAGGGCATAGTGGACTCTACATGTGGAGGAGCCCTGATGGAGAAAAATAGTGTGGAAGCGTATGAACACTTTGAAACTCTTAGTGGAAACTCACAATAATTTTTTTTGTAGGACCAGGCAGTTGGGTTAGAAGCAAGGAGTATATGAGATCCAGTCACAAGGAAATGTAGTTACCTAGATAGCGGCAATGGACAGAAAGATGGACATGATCATCAAAGCAATTGTCATGGCCCCGAACCCGATTAGAGAATAAACCGGATCCGGGGTGTGAATTTTAGGGCTAATTAAAATTTTTTGCCCTTAATGCCCAAGGATCGAAGTCCGCTGTGAGGATTGTATATTTGAGCCTCATTAACAAATAATCAACGGGACTTGTCCGGTAAACACAACATTAAATCTGTAGGAATATCAAAGCAAGTATGGATTTCATTCCATTATATATATTCAAGTTTCAAAAGATAAAACATATTAAGTTTATAAACATCAGGACCATCCCGAAAACCTAGGTCCTGGTACAAAAGATATACAGTACTAAGATAGACAAGTCCAAAAGACCTAAACCAAAAGATGAAAAGAGGTGGCACGACAATAGATATCCCCGTATAACGCGCACTAGTGCCGGGAGGGATGACGCTATGCTACGTCATCGGCACCCCACTCTCATACCTCGTCCTCCTCCCCCGGTTGAGGATCCTCTGGGATTGCCTCGGCATCCGGGTCGGCGTAATAGTAGTAGGTGTCCTCTGCACACCATGGAATAAAGGATCAACAATATGTTGGCAAGAAGATAAGCAATATAAATTATTCATAACATGTTTCAAAAGAGAATAAAGACAAGTACATGATTAAAAGATAGCAAGGTACAAGCTAGGCATAAAGCATGAGTAGTTACAAGAATCAAGTGACAAGATAAATCCTATCAATATTACAAGAATAACCATCCATGAAATGCAATGTCAAGCAAGTGGAGACTCCGAGGATGTTCTAGCCATCTCACGGGGGTATAAGTGACGTCTGAGCCGACTACGAATACCCAAAGTCTGGCTCTAGGGGGATCCTAGCTCCCGGTCCTACGAATAGCAGCACGGTCCGAGCCCGCTCCCAGCTATTTGCGCCATGGATGCCGTAGTGTCCGGTATCCGACCCACTTTATAATCATCAGTCTGCTGCTGGTCATGAATGCAAGATGATGATGATGATATGTACACGACCCAAATTCCAAGACAAATACACGTGGATAGATTTCCAAGAATAAGATAACAAGCCGAGGGCTACTCCAAGTCAAGCCAAGATACAAGTCAAGTTCCAAGTTCTATGAATAGTCCTCTTTTCAAGTCTATCCACACGTATTCATCAATACAAGACAAAGGTACCTAAGGATACACTCTAAGTCCGGTCAAATCCTAATTCTACAAGTTAAGTTACAAGTTATACAAGTATACAAGATTAGAGTGTATAAGGTACGACAAGCTACGGATACATGATTCAAGAGTCAAGAGTGAAGAACAAGCCAATCCTAGGTCAAGAGTTGTCCATTGTGTACCGCACGTATTCCCAACGGAGTGCTTATGGAGAAAGAGTCAATGATGCCATAGTGTGGTGAGCCCGTGGTGTACAGAAGTTATTGGTCACCAATTGACTAAGTTCCGTATGCATTCGGCCAAGTTACAACCATACATGGAAGTCCCGGACAACCAACGAAGCACACCAAGCCAAACATGCTCCGTTTTCATTTCCCCCAATTGGTCATGCAAGGATAGGGTCAATAGGTTCCAACCTAGGGTCCAAACTAGGTTTACAATCCCTTTCCAAAAGAGATAAGGGCTTGGCTTATTGATCCAATAACTTTTTCCTTTTCCAATCTCTGATGATTAATATTAGTATATCATTGGATTCTACATCTCGGGAGCTTTCCAACGGTATAAAGAACTCTAAATTCCGACGAACGGGTCAAAAGTTATGCCCGTTCGAAGTGGACGTTGCTGTCTGCAAAATGCAGTCTCGCTATAGCGAGCCAAAGTCTAGCGAGAATGCATTCTGCCTGGGCTCCAGAATGGTAGCAAAGCTCGCTCTAGCGAGGGTTAAGCCCGCTAGAGCGAGCATGCTTACTGCCTGAGCCCGGACTGAAGCAGATTTGGCTTGTTTCAAGGTATTTTCAAACCCATTCACCTAGGGTCCATTCCCTTCCTTCTTAAGCCTTCCCAAGGCATGCACCTGCATGAGAAGAGCCTCCATGCTCTCTCTCTCAAACCACATTTCATTCCATTCATCAAACCATATACAAGTAAAGTCCATTCAACCCATTTATCCAATTTTTGCATATGTAATCCAATTATCCATGACAAGCTTGGAATTTAGGAAAAATCTAAGCAATGAATTAACAAGAAGCAATAATAATACATGCATGCTTAATATATAAAGCAAATCTACTTGCCTTCACCAAAGAAATGAAAGAAATGGAAATTAGAGAGAAAAATTGAGGAGGAGAGCTCTCCACTCACACCCTAGCCAAACTAATTCTCCCAAACTCTTCTCCTACACCCAAAGAACACAAAGGAAGGAGAAGAATAGAATTTACTAACATGCAGCCCATTAACAGCAAGAAGAAGAGAAATTGGAAGAGATGGAGAAGAGGAAACTTACCAATTTTTTGATCAAAAGATAGAGGAAGAGGAGATGAAGAGATTGGTGAGCTTGGTTGTCCTTGAGATGGCCTTTAGAACCCACATGCAAGAGGAGAGAGAGTGAAGGAGGAAGAAGAGAGAGAGCTACAACAGTTGTTGAGTGAAAGGGAGGAAGAAACGAATGATAAGTTGCTGGAATGGGTTTGAGTTGATTTAAAAATGAAGATGAAGGAGGGAAAGTCCAAAATGCCCCTTTTTAGTGAAATGAGAGAAATGTGATTAATTGAGGGACTTCGGGGGGTCGAATCATGACGAGTCAAGAACGGAAAATGACAAACGCAACGAGATCTTTCCAACGAACCCAATTTCGGCGAAAACGGAATTTTTCGAAAAAAATACCCAATTTTCCTATTTGTCACAACCTAACCCCCTATTAAGAGAATCGCCCTCGGAATCAAACTAAACTTCACAAACCACTTTCTAATGATAAAAGAAACCCGCTTAGCCACTAAACCCACCTAATTAGCTGAAATAATAATTAATTAGGCTAATCACCAATATTAAAAAATTAATCACCCTATTAAGGTCGGGGACCTTACAGCAATGGCTTCCAATAGCATACAACAAGGACAGACATCAAAAGAGGTATTTGCTATATGTTCTCACACTAACCATACTACTAAACGTTGTCCCATTTCATCTTTTACGGACCAGGAGCACGCCAACTATATTGGTAACACCTACCCTAAGCAGAACAATCCCTACAGCAATACTTAAAATTCTGGACTGAGGAACCATCCCAACTTTTCTTGGGGAGGCAATCAGAGCAATCAAGGCAATTAGAGTTCGCAGCAGTATCAAGGACAACAGAGAAGCTACCAACACCCCCAAAATAATAACTTTTCTCAGAGCAGTGCACAAAAGCCACCATAAGATGAGTTCAAGAGTTTGATGACTCTGTTTATTCAGTCACCTCAGGCTAATTTCTAGCAGCACGGTCAAGCAATTGCAAACACTCAGTAGAGTTTAGCAAAGCTGGAAGCACAGGTGGATCAGATAGCTAATGCCTTGAGTAAGAGGGAGGACGGAAAGTTCCCAAGTCAGACTGAGATAAACCCTAAAAATCATGAGCATTTGAATGCCATAACAACCCTCACCAAGGAGCCAGAGAAGGTCTAAAGGAGAATGAGACAGAATGGTAGGGTCATTGACAACAAAGTGAGGCAGAATGAAGATCCTGAAAATGGAGACATTGAGGCACAAGACCAAATGAGATTGATGTGAGCCAGAAGAGTGACAAGAAGACCATAGAAATTGTGGCCACTCTTATTCAGGTCATGGCTTCTAAGGAGCCAGAGCGAGTTTACAAGTCAGTTCCACTTTATCCTTAGAGACTGAGACAGGAGAAGAAGATTCAGTTCACAGAGGACATCTTTGAGACACTGAGGAAGGTAGAGATGAACATTCCACCGATTGATGCTATCAAGCAGATACCCTCTTATGAAAAAATTTATCGAGGAGCTGTGTACAAACAAGAGGAGATTCAGATATCATGAAATGGTGAAGTTAACTGAGGAGGTCAGCGCAGTTTTTTCAAGGAAGCTTCCTCCAAAACCGAAGGACCTTAGGAGCTTTACTATACCTTGCAAGATAGGGGATCATGTATTTAAGAGAGCCATACTGGATTTGGGTTCTAGTATCAATTTGCTGCCATTTGCAATCTATGAGTATTTGGGGTTGGGGGAGCTCAAACCAACATCTATTATATTGCAGTTGGCAGATAGGAGTGAGATACCCAATGGGCATTTTGGAGGACATTTTGGTGAAGGTAGGAGAGTTCATATTGCTTACCGACTTTGTGGTACTAGACATGGAGAGCACATTAATGCCGCACCACCTTTCTATCATACTTGGCCGACCTTTCATGGCCATTGCGGGTTCCAAGATTGATGTACATAAACGCACAATCAAAATGAAGGTGAATGAATAGAAGATTGAGTTCAAGGTGTTCGAGGCAATGAAAATAACAAGAGATGAAGATTGCTTTCAGATTGAGGTGATGGGGCAGGTCATGGGAGAGGTGTTTCAAAGAGCACATGGGTGCAAGGAGGAGTTGGACACATGCATTCAGCAAGGCCTCACTAGATTTGAAATTGAGCACGATTGTGATGAGCTTGAGGCAACACTTATGGAGACTATGAATCAACTCGAAATACTCCCCTCCATTCCAGGTAAGTATTCCAACTCTGTTGAAATTCTTGGTTCTTCAACTTAACAATCTATTTTTTCTATGATAAAAGCACCAGAGTTAGAATTGAAGCATTTGCCTGAACATCTCAAGTATGAATATCTAGGAGAGCATGAGCCTTTACCATGTATGATAGCCAGTGATTTGAGTTATGATGAGGAGAGCAAGTTATTAAGAGTGTTAAAAGATCACATGACATCATTGGGTTGGAGCATTGCAGATATCAAGGGTATCAGCCTAGCCATGTGTATGCACAATATCATGTTAGAAGAGGAGTCTAAACCTACAAGGGAAGCACGGAGGAGACTCAACCCTCATATGAAGGAGGTTGTCAAACCAGAAGTACTAAAGTCGTTAGACGTTGGGATCATCTACCCAATCTCAGATTGCAAGTGGGTCAGCCCAGTGCAAGTCATTCCCAAGAAGAGTGGTGTGATAGTGGTAAAGAACGAACAAGATGAGCTAATTCCTACAAGAGTTACCACTGGATGGAGGGTATGTATAGACTATTGGAAGCTCAAGACAACCACTAGAAAGGATCATTTCCCACTACCCTTCATTGACCAGATGCCAGAGAGGCTAGCTGGCCATTCACATTATTGTTTTCTAGATGGGTACAGTGGGTACAACCAAATTCCTATTGCTCCAAAGGACCAAGAGAAGACCACCTTTTCCTGTCCATTTGGGACATTTGCCTACAGGAGGATGCCTTTTGGGATATGCAATGCACCAACAACTTTCTGGAGGTGCATGATGAGTATATTCTTCGATACGGTGGAGCAATTTATTGAGGTATTCATGGACAACTTCTCTGTCTTTGGATCATCATTTGATAGAGGTTTGGATCATTTGGAGTCTGTGTTAAAGAGATGTGAGGAGTGTAATTTGGTGTTGAATTGGGAAAAATGCCACTTCATGGTGAAGCAGGGCATTGTACTTGGACATGTGGTGTCAAGCAAGGGGATACAGGTGGATAAGGCGAAGATAGACTTGATCAGCAAGCTTCCCCCACCTACATCAGTGAAGGGAGTAAGGAGTTTCCTTAGGCATGCGAGATTCTATCGATGATTCATTAAGGACTTTTCCAAGATTGCATGCCCATTATGTTCATTGTTACAGAAGGAGGTGGAGTTTGTTTGGGCCCCACTTTCATGATCTAAACCATTTAGTGTTTTGAGAAATAGAATCTATCTTGATAATCAGAGTTACAATGCTAACACATATTACATAAATAAGGTGGTCCTACTCTAGCACAGTGGGGCCCACGAGGCGGGTCCACGACATTTGAAACAATTAAATTTTAGAATTCTTGTAATAGTTGAGTTCTAATGTAGCCAAAAGTAAGATATCTTCTGTTTTCGTGTGAAACTCTAGAGGGAAAAAATGGCTCTTAACAAAGAGGAAAGCCATCATCCCTACATATGGAGAAACACATAGGCGATCATCTTGAAGAATCCTAACGCTTAAAGGCAATCTTTGCATACAAGGAAGCCTGAATTCTTGTCTAGTATTGGCATTCTATATTTGCTCCAAAATTCAGCTATGAACAAATATTTGATAGAGGATTCATGGCAAACTAACACCACCAATTGGGCCCTTTCTTCCTTTTTCACCTTAGTTTCACACAGCGAAGTTTCAACATCTCTTTCTTACAAACTCTTCTTGATAAGTACTCCAATTTAGTTCTCCATGACAAGAACAACATAGAGACACTTAAGAAAAGTAATTATCATGTTCCATCATATGATAAGTTTGTGAATCCTTTAGTTAGAACGAGATTCATTCATTATGGAAGACCTGTACAGACATTTAAATACATACTAAAAAGAAAAGCTACAGATGATGTGCAATTTCATTCACCATTGTTGTACGAAATGAAGGGGGAAAAAACTAAGTGCAGTTACTCTGCAAACAATTGCTTATGTTTCCTACTACTCAGCTTGTGTTGCAGGCTAATTGCCTTATTATCTCATCAAGCATATCCTTGAAAATCAGTTGTTCGATATCAAGCACAACACATGAGGATTCCTTTTGGAAATCAACCCACCTTTCCAGTCCAGATATCACATCATTTCCTAAGATCAAGTTATTAGACTTACCAGCTTGGTACCAGTCAATCTCCCTACACAGTTCTCTTACAAGTCGTCGCCTAATTGGGATTGACCCTGAAAGCTTATTAACTTGAAGCCAAGGCTCAGCTTCAGTTTCCAACCTCAGCATAAGAATTTCATTTACAGTGTCAAACACGAGTTTCCAATGTAGCTTCTCCTTGTTGACCTTGGACTGGAGTATATTTTTAAAGGTGGATCCAGCTTTCATTTCTTCCAAAACCATGAACACGTTGGGATTGATAAGGTGGCCTGATGGATGAAGTTGAGTTGCCACTGAGCTAAAGTTGTGGTCTTCATCTAGGAGACCTGATGCTAGCAATATCTCAGAGATGTATCTGTAATCTGGGTTCCTGTACTCACACAGAGAACCAAAATCTGATGTGGATTCTAAGTTATCCAAGTCTAGCCCACTGTGCATCCGAATTAGGCACTTGGTGTTCTCCAATTTCTTGTCCTTGATTCTAGAAATGAAACTGGATCACATATTATACGACAAGGAATCAATACCTTCAAGACCCCACTCCTGTTCGCCTGCAATATCATTTGAGTTTTGGGTCTCATCATTTGAACCAGCACAATCATCATTCAAAGGAAGACAATATTAAAAATACTTAGAATTTTCTAATAAAAACATACGAGATGATAGTAAAAAATCAACTTTAGTATTGTCGATTTTACTAATGATACAGCCCGCACTTCTTGTCAACACAGACCATTGGACCAAAACCATCATCCATCATACTGCCACAGACTCAATTCCACTCTTATCAGAGTGAGTTGATATGGTAATCTCACAATTGATTTGGGGTGATGGTCCAACTATTTTTTTGGTCAGTGTCAATTTATAGGTTTGGTTAATCCAACGGTCTTATCTTGATGGTGGGGGTGGTCACTGTGTGTGTGTGTGAGAGAGAGAGAGAGAGATGATAGGTGATGAGCTCAAATAATGATCTCATTGGTGAAGTCAGATTTGACCAAGCTCTTGATAGGTGATGAGCTCAAATAATGATCTCATTGGTGAATCCATTGAAAGAATGATATTCATTCCACATTACATAACAACTACATTATGCATGTTCTTCCAAGTATAGCAATAAAACGCAAGAAAAAGTTCTACCAAGTTGCAAAAATTCTTCTAATAAAAATATAGATTCGAGTTTGATAACTCACTATGGAATGAGTTTGAGGCTTTCTTCACTGGAGATGGTGGCAAACCATCTTCATAAAATGAGACATCAAGAACAGAGACTGGACTTGGTTGTTCGAAGGCAGCTTTTATGAATTCCACTGAGAAACCATCTTTACTATGACCCAACATGGATTTCTGAAAAGAACAACAAGGAAACAGCAACAAACCCATTTAAGAAGTTAATACAGAAAATTTGTAGTCAATGATAACAACACGACTGATGGTCAGCAATCGGGAAACCAGTGATAAAGGTATGGATTCTAGCAGCGGCGTTAATGGTAATATCTTCAGATAATTGATAGCCATCTCTAAGGTCTTTCTACTTTATATAAACCACTTAGGATCTCCATATGCACAGTCAGATCTATCATAATCATTCTGATCACATTATCGCTAGGAAAAAACACTGCATGTATTATTCGGAATCATTCCACCCTTAGGAAGTTTCATGCGTTAAACACACATGCCTACAAGATACTAGTTAAAAAAATGAACGAGGCTATAGTCAATGTTCGCTTGAACAATTTGTTCATCCAGTAGCTATACAAGATCCATCTTTTCCTTAAACTATTCCATACAATGGGACCTGTTATAAATCAATAGACACCCCCGAAAAGATTCACTCATGAAATGAGTTAGGCATCTGATTTAGCCATTGTTCAATGTAGATGATTAGTTGCAATTGTCCATTTCTAAGCCAGAATTGTAAAGCCAGTACCATCAAATAGGGTAGGTAAGATTTTAAGAAGGCATGTCCTATATGAGATCCACCAGAAGAGCGGAAAAGATCATCTAATGGTGGATCACACGAAGGGGAAGAAAGAAAACTTGAACCATGCATTTTCTTTGACTTGGTGACTCAAATTGTGGTTCAAAGTTGAAACAAATACCTTCTGTTCTAACGTCAAAACAGTGTCATCGACAACCGCTCGACATGGGCTCTGGTAACCATGCTAGATTGAAGTGTGGTGTATTTCTGAGGACTTTCAGGACTCATAATTTCTCTATATCTCTCTGAACCCACGATAATGTTGCATTGTGATTGCATGATAGTCACAAGTACTTCACTACTCAAATTCCTTGCATCACTGCAGAGCTCACTTGATTGGCCATCATTTTTCTGCAAGTAATATAATTTGGGTCTCTGTTTTCGGCCTGGAGAGCCCAACTCTACTGGCTGCACAATTTGTTGCTTACTGGGTTTGCTCAACCCCGCTGAACAGGTTGGAAGGGGGCACCGCTTTTCCAGTTCAATATTTCTCTGCTGCGTTCTTGGGCTCAAAGAACCCGAACTACCTGTCAAGCTTCCAACATTTCCTCTGGTTGATGTTTGAGGCCTGGATGAATCTTGAATTGATCGTAACCGAGGTTCTTGTGATCTATACGCCTCATTCAAGTCATTAGTTTTCTTATCCACAGAGCTGAGAATCCTACTACCAGACTTTCTGATTGCGAGTTTAGAAATTGGACCCTTATGAGTTTGGTTATTCAGTGAAACATTTTTTCTATTCACTGAATTGATGATCCTAAACTTATTATAGTTTGATGACCTGTTGAAAGGCATAACCGAGGAAGTAGAAATACTGGATTTTTCAATGAATTCAGGTCTCCTAATTACTTTTGGAGGCTAAAAATCACTTTCTTTGTTAGTTCTTCTGGGTGGGGATGCAATTAGCCAATAATTTTTTGAATTTTGCTTGTTTTCCGAATTTGGACACTGATCAAAATTGTCTTTGTTTTGGCTATCATAATTCTTGTGAGAAACGTGGTCTGAAGCTTCTGCTCCTTCGGTGTCAATACATCCCTTCACTTGAGTAGCTTTCAGTATTTGCTTAAGAGCTCTTTGATCCCGGCTGGATTGCTGAAATTCAAGCTCGTCAAACCTCCTTTTCCATTTCACCGTGATTAGATAAAGGATTTTTCGGCATTACTTGCATGTCTTCGATCTGAAGAGTTGTTTCTATTTCACCACTATCTTGCTGCCTCAACGGGGTAGTTTCATTTTTACGTCTTAAAATGTGCTTCATGATTTCAGAATTTATTTGCTGTTCACAATTTGTCCACTGAAAGAGTTCCTTGGGGATCCTGAACTTTGGTTCTGTTTGCTTTCTTTGATTTTTCTTGATAATTCACCATAAAAAACATCAAGAGGTTTGTCTGCATGCGTATCCTGGATCCTGAAAGCTGTTCTCCGAGGACTACAACTTCTATCACTGCCTTGACCTTGCAGTTTCAATTATTTGAGATCTTGAACTCAAAATGGGCTTCATGACTTCTGAATTTCTTTGTCGTGGTGAAACATGCCCCTTGGAAGAGCTCCTCTGGGACTGTGAGCATTGGTTGTGTCTGCTTTTTTTGATACGTCTTGGTGATCTGCCATCAGAAAGAACAAGAACTTCATCTGCATGGGATTCCACCTGACCGATCTGTCCATGAACAACTGTGCTAGAATTTGCCTTAGCCTCCAAGCCCATAAGTTTTGCAACAACACTTGGATATCGATCAAAACTGCCTAAATCTTGCTGTACATTTGAGTCCCCATTGTTGGAAACTTTTCTCTCAATGCTACTCTGCTTCAAATCCTCCAAAATTCTGTTTGTTTTCAAATTATAGTTAGAACTTCTCATGGAACATTCCCTGCTATCTAATGACAGCCTTGGGAACTCTCTGAGCTTCATGACGGATTTGGAGGTTTCTCTAGAAACAGAAGATGTGCGGGGTATATCTTGCCCATCATATGAGAACCGACGAGTATGCAACAGTGCTGGAAACAAAGATCCAAAGCTGACTTCACATGATGATCTCGGCAATTCTTTAGCATTTCCACAACAGTATGATGCCTCAATAAGTTTGTCTTGAATTCTTGGTGATTCATTACCCATCGACATCCTCAGATTTCTGCCAATTCCAGCCACATAGGTTCCATCCCTTGATTGGGGATGCTGTAGTGGCTTCAAGAAGTCTATGCATCAGAACATGATCTGCAAGTTCTCTGTTAGTGTTCTCAACTTATGACCAACGACCTCCATAGATAGAGTCCTTGATGACATCACAGAAAACGATGGAATCCTGACTGGACCGAGTGTCACGACCCAAATCCTGGGGCCCTGTCAGATCTCTGGATCGTGATAACTTGGTAATATTTACCAAATATTCATCAAATAATTCACATAAGCATTTGGCATTTAAATCAAATAATAATTTCATTTAATCAATTAGTTGTAACTACTCAAACTTTACTATGTTCGGTCTGCATCAATAATATACTAAAACATTAAATAATATCCCTAAACCAGGCTAATCCCTTTAACTACTAAATTGTCTTTTCTCGTGCTCTCTTGTCAGCCACGCATATTGAAATTTACGTGCTGATCATCGTTCCGTTCTGTCCCGCCCGCAGCATGATTACCTGAAGGGGGTAACACAATATCAGTACAACTGGTGAATGAATATTCCTAATTACACAAATCACATAAAATATAACATCACATGGTTTAACAGGTCTAAATCAATAATCAAATATTATTTAGATTCTTTCACACACAATCCGTGCCCATGCACATCACCACGCCTCAAAGGCCTTATCGTATACATGTATACCGGTCACCATGACCCTGTCTCATCAGACACGTCCACTAAGGATCAGCCATCAAAGTGGCTCATCACGTCCATTAAGGACCCGCCGCTATAACGGCCATCATGGCCCGAAGCCATCTATCATCCAGACACAAGTCCAACATCCCAAATCTGGGACCCAGTGCACAATATCTCATAATCAAATATTAATTAATGATTTACACAGTAGTAGTGTGGACCCGACCCATACATACTTCACTGATTGTTGCCCCCACTTCGTATCAAAATTGGTATAGAGTGATATGGTGGGCCCACGCTATGTATAATACAACCTTACTCATAATAGTCAATTACAGCCTATTTAGTTAATCATAATCAACTAAACATTGATCACAAGTCTTGATTTCACTTAAGTAGGGAAATTAATTTATTATTTCTACACATATGCCAAGTCTATTTTTATAATTATACTTCTATTCTCAACTTTACCTATCTGTACAGAACACGTACCTGAATAATTCATATCTGAATCTCTTGATCAAATCCAGTGGGTCCCACTTGGCTATACCAAGATCAGCCATCGAGGCCATGGTCGCCCAAGACTAATACATCATTCCGACGAATTTGATTCATCATAGAATCATTCGCTGGGGCACACAACATCAAAACACAATATACAGCAATTCACGCCTACAATATATGGAGTTCACTGTACAGTGGGTCCCACTATCCAAATCCATGATCAGTCAACTACACCATGGTCGACTAGGAATCCTTGAACAGATGTGTGATCTTGATCATTGATCTGATCAATAGGTGGGTCCCACAACTACAAACGACATGTACAGTGATTTCTGGGATTTTCACGCCTGAAATTCTATGAGTGCATTGATCTGTGGGTCCCACTGATTCAAATATCAGATGTCCAACTTCACTATGGTCGACTGTATGTCCCCTTTAGGATGTGAGGTCTTGATCTTAGATCAGATCATGGAGTGGGTCCCACTATCCTTAAACTACAAACTGTGTCAGTGACGCCATGCTTCTGAATTCCATCAAACGACTTCCTGTTTGATGGATTTCCCTGTATTTGCATCCTACTGTCATTCATATCATCCCAATAGACATATAACCTACTTCCATTGACAAAGACATAGAACTCACCCTAATAAATATTTTTAACTCAAAATTACCAATCGTCTGGGACATCATTAACAAGTAATTAAGAAAAATTCACTCACCTCTGATACACAATTGTCTTCTTTGAACGCGAACTTGACATCAACAGCCGCCTTCTTCTCCTTCTCCTAAATCGAAAACCACAATGGTTTGCTCTCAGAGATTTTCTCCAATGAGAATGAATATGATATAACTATGGTCGTTGGTTTTCTATATATAGAGGAAAGATAGAAACTCCCTATTCCTTTCAAACTTCCTTTTTAGAGTTGTTTTACAACTCCCTTCTTTCCCAAATTCACTCACGTGGGATACTTGCTAAGTTATACTAAAAGTCTGGACTTCTATTTCCATTAAAACTTGGGTCAGACTATGACTAAGATACTACCTGGGCCAGACCAATCCTAGGCCCAAGTACTCAGGATATTACACCGAGAATGACTACTGGGATTCCAGTTGAAATATGCATTATTTATCGCCTGTGAATTTATTATGGAACACTCCAAGAGAGTGGCACTCTCAACAGGATGAGTAGGAAAACAAGAAGAACAAGTTGAAGATGAGAAGGAAGCACCGCAAGAGCTGATTGAGTTTCTCTGATCATTCTGGCACTTGTCCTGAAATCATTGGTTACAGTTTATGAAATTGGAATATCAGAAACTTTCAATTCTAAAAAACTAAGACAAGTTAGAAGAGGTTTGCCAAGCCAATGTAACACTCCAACCCAATGTAACACTCATGGGGAGAAGCCTGCAAAGTTCACTGGAACTGATTTCAAGCGTTGGCAACAGAAGATGCTCTTCTATTTGACCACCTTGAACTTGGCAAAGTTTCTTTGGGATAAGGCTCCTGAAGTAAGTGATGATGAAACTGACAAGGAAAAGGTTTTGGCCAAAGATGCTTGGTTGCATGCTGATTTCTTATGTAGAAATTATGTCCTAAGTGGATTAGCAGACTCATTATACAATGTGTATAGTGTGTTCCAATCGGCTAAAGATCTTTGGGATTCCTTGGACAAGAAATACAAGACTGAAGATGCTGGCATGAAGAAATTCATAGTTGGCAGGTTTCTTGATTTCAAAATGACAGATAGTAAGTCCGTCATAAGCCAAGTTCAAGAACTTCAAGTAATCCTACATGCTGTCATTGTTGAAGGAATGACCATAGGAGAATCTTTCCAAGTGGCTGCTATGATTGAAAAATTACCACCATCTTGGAAGGATTTTAAGAACTATCTGAAGCATAAACGCAAAGATATGAATCTTGAAGAACTAATTGTCCGTCTAAGGATAGAGGAAGGCAACCATCTATCTGAAAAGAAGGGTAAAGATCCTATGGTGGCAAAGGCTAATGTTATAGAAGGCCAAAAAGAAAAGAGGAAGCACCAAGAGAAAGCTCAAGGTGAAAAGAGTGCACCTACCAAGTTCAAAGGCAAGTGCTACAACTGTGGAAAGGCTGGACACATGGCTAATGACTGTCGCAAACCAAAGAAGTTCAAGAAGCAAAAGACTGAAACTCATATGACAATGGATAAGCTTTCTGCTGACGTGCATGACATGAACCTATCTGCTGTGGTTTCTGAATGTCTCACGGTTGGAAACGAAAGAGAATGGTGGGTGGACACTGGTGCTACTCGCCACATTTGCTCCAACAGGTCTATGTTCACCACCTATCATGGTGTAGAAAAGGAAGAACAACTCTTCATGGGTAACTCCTCTACATCCAAGGTTGAAGGTAAAGGAAAGGTGGTGATGAAGCTGACTTCTGGGAAGGAACTGACTCTGAATGAGGTACTCTATGTGCCTGACATTCGCAAGAACTTGGTTTCTGGGTCGCTGCTGAGCAAGAATGGGTTTAAGTTAGTCTTTGTTTCTGATAAATTTGTGCTGACTAAGAATGATGTATTTGTGGGTAAGGGCTATCTTCAGGATGGGCTCTTTAAAATGTCATGTTTGACCATTGCGCCAAAGAGCGCTAATAAAGTTCAAACTTCTGTTTACTTGATTGAGTGTTCACACATATGGCATGGTAGATTAGGACATATTAATTATGATACTTTACGTATATTAATTAACTTGAACTTTATACCAAAGATAACAATAGACCCACACCACAAATGTGAAACTTGTGTAGAATCCAAATTGACCAGATCCTCCTTTCATTCTGTTGAAAGAAATACCGAACCTCTGGACTTAATACACACAGATATCTGTGATCTTAAGTTTGTGCCTACTAGAGGCGGTAAAAAGTATTTCATTACTTTTATTGACGATAGCACTCGCTACTGTTATGTTTACTTATTGAGAAGTAAAGACGAGGCAATTGAAGTGTTCAAACACTATAAAAATGAAGTTGAAAATCAACTTAGCAAGAAGATTAAGGCTATAAGAAGCGATAGAGGGGGTGAATATGAATCACCTTTTGAAGGTCTATGTTCTGAACATGGAATCATTCATCAAACTACGGCTCCTTATTCACCTCAATCAAACGGTATTGCTGAGCGCAAAAACCGAACTCTTAAAGAGATGATGAATGCTATGTTGTTAAGTTCTGGTTTACCCCAGAATTTATGGGGGGAATCCTTGCTTTCCGCCAATTACATTCTCAACAAGATTCCTAACAAAAAGACGCTTAAAACACCTTACGAATTATGGAAAGGTCATCAGACTTCCTACGAATTCTTAAAAGTGTGGGGGTGTCTTGCTAAAGTGGAAGTTCCTAAACCTAAGAAGGTGAAGATAGGACCCAAGACTATTGATTATGTATTCATTGGATATGCAAACAATAGTAGTGCATATCGGTTTTTGGTTCATAAATCAGAGATTCAAGATATACATGTTAATACAATTATTGAGTCAAGGAATGCTTCATTCTTTGAAAATATGTTTCCGTATAACATATGTTTAACGTCAAGTTCATCAAAGAGAAATTTAGATGCTACAACTAGTAACCATCCTAAACAAGGTGCAATTGAGGAGGAACCTAGACGTAGTAAAAGGCCAAGGACATCAACATCTTTTGGACCTAATTTTCTAACATTCATGTTGGAAAATGAACCCCAAACATTCAAGGAGGCAATGTCAACTCCTGAATCTACTTATTGGAAAGAAGCAATAAATAGCGAGATTGAATCCATATTACAAAATCATACATGGGAATTAGTGGATTTACCACATGGTTCCAAGACTTTGGGATATAAATGGATATTCACAAAGAAGTTTAAGACTAATGGATCAATCGACAAATATAAAGCCAGACTTGTGGTCAAAGGCTTTAGACAAAAGGAAGGATTCGATTATTTCGACACTTATTCTCTAGTTACAAGAATAACGTCCATAAGGATGCTGATAGTAATAGCATCTATACATGGACTTGAGATACATCAAATGGATGTAAAAACGGTATTCTTGAATGGTGAGTTAGATGAAGAAATATACATGGAACAACCCGAAGGGTTTATTGCTCCTGGCCAAGAAAGGAAAGTTTGCAAGCTTGTAAAATCCTTATATGGATTAAAGCAAGCACCAAAGCAATGGCATGAGAAATTTGACAATACAATGTTGTCAAACGGTTTCAAAATAAACGAGTGTGACAAATGTGTTTATGTCAAAAACAATAAAAAAGGATGTGTCATTGTTTGTCTCTATGTCGACGATATGCTAATTTTGGGTAGTACTATGGATGTCATAAAATCCACCAAACAAATGCTGTCCAATAAGTTTGACATGAAAGATTTAGGAGTTGCAGATGTTATCCTAGGAATTAAGATTTCTAGGACACAAGATGGACTTGTTCTATCACAATCTCATTACATTGAGCAAGTTCTTGAAAAGTTCAAGGCATATAACATCACTCCAAAAAGGTCACCAGTTGACGTAAATCTTCATTTAGCAAAAAATAATGGTATTAGTGCATCTCAACTAGAGTACTCTCGTATACTTGGCAGTTTAATGTATGTCATGAACTGTACAAGACCTGACATAGCATACTCTGTGAGTAAGTTAAGTCGATATACGAGTCATCCTGGCAAAGATCACTGGACTGCCATACTTAGAGTTTTGGGATACTTAAAATATACTCAGAACTTTGGTCTGCACTATACCAGATATCCAGCTGTTCCAGAAGGGTACTGCGATGCTAATTGGATATCTGACACTAAAGACTCAAAGTCCACTAGTGGATATGTCTTTACACTTGGAGGTGCTGCTATTTCTTGGAAATCCTCAAAGCAAACGTGCATAACAAGGTCCACTATGGAATCAGAATTCATCGCATTGGACAAGGCTGGAGAAGAAGCAGAATGGCTTCGAAATTTCTTAGAGGATATTCCAAACTGGGCTAAACCTGTGCCGGCAGTGTCTATACACTGTGACAGCCAATCTGCTATTGGTAGGGCACAGAGTAGCATGTATAATGGGAAGTCTCGACACATACGTCATAGACATAACACCATTAGACAATTGCTCTCAACTGGAGTTATCTCAATTGACTATGTAAGGTCTAAAGATAACATTGCGGATCCGCTTACAAAAGGTTTAACAAGAGAGCAAGTGGAAAGATTATCAAGGGGAATGGGTTTGCAACCGTTAAGATAATCAACAAAGAGTCCTCATAATGAAAAAACCAACCTAGTTGACTGGAGATCCCAAGATCTAGGTTCAAAGGGCCAACTGAATTATGTCTGTGACTCAGTAAGCACTGGATATAGTGCGTATCTGCCGCGAGACTCGGGATAAGTTAAGCTTTTAATGATTTACTATATCTTGGAAAGATATGTTCTCCAAGTGGAGTATTGCAGGATACTTTTTATAGAAATTACCTATGTTAGTGCGAAGTGGGGCCGCTTCTATGAGAATATGTTCTCAGAAGCACTATCTGAAACCAAGAAGTGTTCAAGGCCAAAATGAACACAAACGTGAGAACCAACAGTATTAGAGAAGGTACTGCGTGAAGATGATTGTCTAGATTTATACAAACGGTTGACAGTTCAAGGACATTAATCAAAGTCTACTGATCGTCCAATTAAATCCGATCGTCTTTCACTAAGGCAAGTTCAAGGCCTCCCATGCTACTTGACCTGATGCAGTATCTTTTCATTTGTAATAGGACAGGAATCCATTATTTATGTGTGAAAAACCAAATTTTCATTCATGTGGGGGATTGTTAGAAAAATGGGTTAGTAATTAGTTCAAAGTGTAGTGAACACATAGAACTTGGAATTACACAAATCCATTGAGTATTGAATGAGTAATTTGTCTCCCAAGTTACCCCACTTGAAATGAAATGAGTAAGAAATGAATGAGGGAAAGTATGAAAAACACTTGTCCCACATTGGAAGAAAACCAAAGAGATGTTGAGTATATATAGAGAAAGTATAACTATAAGGGTTGGGCCCCAAGGGGTACCACTAATTTTCCATGGAGACGGAACGCAGTCAAGCTCAACAAATACGCGCGCGCGCCGCCGCCGTCCTTCCGGTCGGTTCGGGTCGGGTCGGGTCCCACGCACGCCGGCTCGGCTCGGCTTGGGCTTGGGCTTGGTGGTTTCTTTCTTTTTGGATCCCAGATTTCTTATTTTTACAAGGCCCAATTCCGAATTGGGTCTAAGCTTTTCTTAATGAGATGGGCTTTTTCAAATGATGCAATGGTTCGAAACATTGCATTCGAACCATTGCATCTTTTCATGAAACAGTGCATGGACTGAAGTGATGCTACCTTTCATGAAGGGTTGCATAACTTCATTTCAGAGGCACCTATCTCCTATAAATAGTGGACGACTTTGAGAGAGAAAACACAACAACAGATCTCTTCTCTCTTCTTCCTCTGTTCTTGGTCAGCTACTGCTTGCGTTCGTTGTTCTTTGGAATTGAAGTGCTGCTTTCCGGAGAAGATAAAATCCGTTCTATCTTGGGAGACAGTTTCCCTTTTAACCTTCAGCACTGTGAGGGGGAAAATCTGTCTTAAGGACATAGTGATTTCACTAGGCTCGGATTAATTGCTGTAGAACTTGGACAAACAGAACTGTATAAATACAGAGACCAGAAAGGTATGTACTGTATTCGTATGTAGTCATTATTTTAAGGTGTATGTTTCCTAACAGCGACCGCATCTGCGACTGCGATAGTCAAGAAACTTCTTAAATAATATCTTAAAAAATCCTATTTTATTATTTAACTTCTTAACTTGACCATTGCCCGCACCACCCAAATAAAAATCTTGGGTCCGCCATTGGCCAGGTGTGATCCCTTTGAAAGTAGGCCGTGTAGTGAGAAAACAATTTTTTGGTATATTAGACAAGTCCAAAAGAAATTGCTCGTCAGTACTTGAAGACTGGTCATATGAGTTAGAAACAGGTTTTTGGTATATTTGACAAGTCCAAAAGAAATTGCTAACCAACCGAGCAACGCCTGGTTCTCTAACTAGCGTCCTAATGGGCTTGAAGCCTGAGGCCTGAGTACTGTCCGATAAGGGACTTAAAGTTTCAAACACTAAATTTGGGTCAATTCCCAGGCCGTTGGACAGTCGGAATCCTCAAACATCAAATTCAGCATCAGGCAGACATAGGATGTGCCTTTAGACTCCTTTTAGCATGTCCATTTTAACTCCCAGAAAGAAGACAGCCAGCATATACCTATGGTACTCCTACTTGCCACTCCAAAAAATTGGAAAAAAATTATAACATGAAAAAGTTGATCCTTTTTAAGAAGATACAGCCATTTTGAGGATGAATTGGCCTATAAAAGATGTTTTATTAGGATAATGAAAGACCAAAAACACTCTTTTAAGGGCAAGGTTCACATAAGATAATTTTTGGTTAGGCAAATTTTGTAAATAACTATTGTAGGGTTTTGGCCATTCTAGATGGTCGTAATTCTATAGATGAACATATCAAGAGTTACAAAGGAACAGACCAGCTTGCAACCTTGGAGCAAGACTATAATCAAATCTTACCCCCTTCCAGACAGACACTCAATCAAATTATGTAAGGCCTTTTTTTATTCGCAAAATTGGACTATTGGTCAGGAATAGCACATCAAACTTGAAGACTGGAGGGGGATCTCTGGGCATGTGTGCGAGATTTCAAGTGCACAAATCAACGCTATTGTCAATTCAGAATTGGCTAAAATTATCCACAACATCATGCCAGACCAGCCAACACACTAGGCCTGCATACCCATACGGCCATACCTATGAATGTATGTGATAAATATTATTATAAGCCAACATGTTCTGCTCTGCAGCATACCAGGGATGTGTTAATATGTAATAATAGATTGGCTTACAATGGAATGTTGGTTGCCAAACGCTGTTTTTTATTTTTCAAAATTGGTAACAGATTGACTTTGCTTTAAATTAACCAAGTACTAGTAAAATAAGCATAATTAAGACTGTAAACATTATCCTAAACAGGCCTTTTATCAGGTTGGATTTGGGCCCTATTGAGCCGGCTTAGGCTTGAAACATTATTTTATCATGTCATTTCTCCAAACAGAGATATTTTCTAACTTTCTTAGGACTGCCCAATTGCTTTGAAAGGACCCAGCCAGGCTTACGATGGTTGACAATGTTATCTTGCATAAGTCCATTCGTAGTCCAGTGACACGCCTGTTAGAGGAATATGGGTAAACTGGGTATTTTGGCCTCACTTTCAAGAACTCGGCCCAGGCCTGAATACTGCCCTATTGAGTCTCCTACTTCGAAAGATATTCCATAATAAAGCAGAAATGAAGATGGGTATTGGAATACCTGAATAACAAAGGCCAAGGCACCCAATTTGAATGATCAGGTCTCGGTCCAAACCGTTCTGGTTCAGTTCAACGGAATGGACCACAATAAATATTGAATCTGGGTCCAGGTCCAAGGGTTTTGTAACCCAAATACTCAAGGCATCTACCACATCTTATTTAATATGTATAAGTGTCTTAAGTGTATAATACAATTATTTGGGAATCAGTTGGAAGTCCAGGTCAAGGACTTAATATTCACGTTTAGGTTCAAATTCGGCTATTTAATTTAAAAGAGTATGGAGGCGCGTCATGCAACCTTTGCCAAGTTGGCTCCAGTGACAAGGTTATTAAACCTCTTTTGTAGCTTGGGCACAGAGAAACCTTGAACCCGACCCGTTTCCATTCCTAAAGATGTTAGACTAGCAAACAGTAAATGCGTGCATGAGCAAACCAAACAGAGAAAATCAGTCCTTCCAACAATTACCATGGCCTAGTCATTATCCAATCTTGGCCTACTAGTAAGAGCAACCAAAGTCAATATAACATCATCCAGAGCTGCCACAACTTCAACAGAAGGATCCTAGCCATTAACTACTGTTATTTGGAGTCAGTATGATTCCAAGGTGCAGGATATGCATCATATCCTAAAAGCTTCTACTAGAAATACTTACATAGTGGGTTACTCAGCCACCCACCATTTCACTGGATAGCAGGGTTGTTCCCCTCTATAAGGCTGTTCCTGCTCAAGCCTGTGCAGTTCAGGTGCAGAATAAGACTGGACTGGGCCCAGTCAAAATCCATCCCCATACAATCCTAGAATTCTGTGGGCCCAACAAGAGAAGCATTGATCATCTGGGGTCCGAACATTGGCCCACAATGAGGAAAACCTTGGCAGGATATAGAATTTTGCAGTATTTATGCCACAATGAGGAGAAGCTTTTGTTCTTATCAATTAAAAGAAAAGGGACAAAACAGCCTCAGTTCTAACCAAATTGGTTGTCAACTATATAACACTTGTCTGTCAATAATGAGAAGGAAGTAGAACATCCATTGAAATGGCTATTTGAGCATTAAGTAGGTGATTTGTTTGAGTCAATGATGCCGTCGTCTCTCAAATTATCAAGTTAACTGTTTCAATTTGTAACATTCCCATAGAGTGGCCTGGAGCCACAATCTCTCTTATTATTGCAACAAATGGCCTTTCCTTTTCAAAAGATATGTTTCCAGATGATCAATTGCAATGCAGGAATAACTTGGGGATGTCATTGTAAAAAAATTACTATGGTATTAAAAAGAAAAGGTGGATCACCTTCTCAGCTGATCATCAAAAGTCAAAAGAAAAGAAACCCTTATCTAATTTCACCTCAAAACTGTTTTTTCTACCCAACTTACTCATTCCAATTGACTAAAATCCTCATGGAAGACATAGAAGGAATGCTTGATATATCCTAATCCCCTCACTAATTAAACTCTAAACACATATTCCTGACTCGGGTAAAATAGTCTCAGTTAGAGAAGAACCACTTGACAAACAACTGTAATACATTTCCCCTTCTTTTATTCCCCTGTTCAGATCCTCTGTAAATACAATTATTTACAGAGGCTTTCAATGAACTGAGCAAATAGATCCTTGATTCACATAGAGAAGAACTAGTTAACAACTGTGAATACCCTCATTGAGAGCCTAGTATTCATTTATCATGAATTACCTCTGTTCAATCTAATCTGGTTTTTACATATTGCCTTTTTTTTATATTCCCTGTTTAGATCCTCTTTAAGTGCAAATCAATCATTTGAAGAAACTGATTCCCAATGAACTGAGCTAACTTAACTAACCGTCAGGTGAATGCAAAACAACTTCATTCAGCCGACTTTTTGAATCCAAAAATGATTCCTCCAAGGAAAAACACAGAGACATGTAATGGTTAAACAAAAAAAATTTTTTTTACCATCATCTGTTGTTTCAAGAAAAGCCCAGACTAACAACAATGGTTACAGATCAGGAAAAAATAAAGTAAAATCATCTTTTATATTTGCAGAAAAAACAGGACAATATATACAAACAACCAAGAAAAGCTAAAAAGTTCAATAACAACATCTCAACGCCTATGCCCATATTTCTTCAACCCTCTAAAAGAAATTATTATGATCAATAGCAGCTTCTTTGTCCTTGTACAAGTGCTCATCTGAAATCTCCACCCTTAATTCAATACTCAGCGTATTAGACCCCGCAAAGTAGGCCTCTCGTGCTTTGCCACAGGCGAAAAGGGCAATCTTGTTCTTCAGAGCCTTAAAATTAGAGGGATGAAGACACAGCATTTTACCAAGCTTCTTCTTGATGCAATACTCGGACGTCTCAAGAGACAGAAGGTGGTGAAGATCTACTCTGAATGCAAAGGAAAAGAAATCTCGAGCTTCTCTAACAGCAACAAGAGCCGGATAGATTCCTCGCACGTAGCAGAGTCTCTTCTTGTCGAGTGTAATGCGAACGAAAGCACCTGATGATTCTTCATCAATTTCTTCAACTTCCCCGTACAATTCGTCAATTGATTTCCACATGACAGCATGATAATAGGACAGACGAGCTCTAAGACTATCGTTATACAACGCCATGGATTTTGCTTGCTGCTATCTTTCAATTCAATTGGTTTTTTTTTTTTTTTTTTTCTTTCGAGGGTACTGTGTTTATAATCAATCGACTTTGGAAAGTTCTAACTAATTCTTGTAGATTTGGAAAGTTTCCAAGTTGGAAAGTTTCGACCGTTGCATTTAGAAAGTTTGATATTTGATAATTTGAATACGAAAAGCTTAAACCGACAAGACCATTTAAATGGGTTTATACATGCAGCTTGGCCCAACCCATTTAAACGGGGCCCATTTATCTATGAGGTCCTTTATCTAATGAGATACTTTAAGAGTGATGAATTACAATGGGGCCCATCTAATATTAGCAACCACTTATCTATGGGGTCCACTAGGGCCACACCAATCATTGATGGAAAAATCTCAGTGAGACCTAAGGGAGTGCATAATATCAACCTCTTTGGATCATCCTAACCCCTTCATTCATGGCTCTAAAATCTTTTTTTTTTCTTTAAATGTATCCTTTGTTTTAATCCAATGTACAGGGTGTAAGGGGTGGATAAGTGTCAATTTTGGGCCAATGGCAATCACAGGGATAGTATGTGTGAGGGAGGTAACTTAACTTAGGTGAGTCAAGTGGCTTTGAAATAGGGTGGACCACGAATAAGAATCATGTAGGCAG
Organism: Litsea cubeba; assembly: GCA_012931725.1. NCBI lineage: Eukaryota > Viridiplantae > Streptophyta > Magnoliopsida > Laurales > Lauraceae > Litsea > Litsea cubeba. The sequence continues at coordinate 10,055,290 of CM022955.1, read as the reverse complement.
GGTGTGGGTGGGTTTGTGACCATAGTTGTTAATTTTGTTTCGGTCATCATTTCGATTTAGCATCCAAGATAAAGTATTTTGGAATTCGGCAAAAATTTTCGAAGTAACTTTTCGGAATTATAAAAAATTAAAAGAATATATACATATATATATAATAGAAAAATAAAAATAAAATATAAATTATGCATGTTTCTTAATATGAATATTGAGAAAAAAATTAAAAAAAAAGTGAAAATTGTTCTATAAACCTAAATGGATCGGAATGGACAGCTGAAATAGACCGGAATTCAAACCGTATTTTAGTTTTTTGCCCTATTCCGTATCGGCCGGAGGACCGGAACGAAAAATTCCGGCCATTTCAGGCGAAAAGAAACGAAATTGACAACTATGTGTGTGACCCTTGACTCCCTAGCAGATACTGCCCATGAAGATCATGAACGAGATCCCAGTAGGGCCCACTTGGGGACACACCAAATTTTATATCCAACCGATTTATGATGATCGAGATACGAGCCCAAAAATCAATGGTCATAAAACTTTGGACCTAAAATCCAATACCGAGATTAGTCCTTATGGGTGACAAACTGAGCCCAAGGGCTATTCTCTATCCCTCAAACCTAATCTATTGAGAATAGTTTTCTCCCAGCCACATAAGTGTTCCATAACGACTTCTAAGGAGCTAGATTATAGGTCATCTCCAAAATTTATAATCTTCAGTAGGATTACAAACAGCAATTGAAAAAAAAAATCTGAAGCACTTGATCAGTTCTCGAAAGGTTTCGGTTCTGATTCCACCATGGACCCGGACTAGAACCAACTCGTTTACATTCCTAGTTTGGATTGTGGACCCTTTTGACCCAATTGTGGGTCTCATTATGACTGACTGGGCTTCAATGAGGCTCCGGTGGTCTGCATCAGGCATGCAAGGCCTCTTCAGGGGGCGAACCCATGAATAGTTGACCTGGGGCGGTCGCCCCATGTAAAATTCAAATTCGCTACATATATGAATGGGCTTGGTCATGTCCCGTATATATCTAAAAAATAGTTATCCCATATCTAAATCTTGTGATCGCCCCATGTGACAAAACCTTAGTGAAAACACTCCTCTTTTCTTTCGACATCTTCTCCTCACCGAATATCAGATCTTCTTCACGCCATTCTTGTTCGACATTTTATTTCTACTTACAGTCCAAGACACTCTTCGTGCCGATCGAGCTTCTCGTTGCTGGTCATCTCGTAGTTAGTCTCTCTCGCATCAAATAACCCTAACTAAAGCAATCTCCCTCCCTCCTCGATCATAATCACTTTATACCTAAATATGAACCCTTAATCTCATCCTATTTTCAAACCCTAAATCCCCAAGTCCTAATCCATACTCTAAGACCTAAATCACCAAATTTGAGCATGTCTACAAGTCCGAAGATGACCAAACCACCATTGGACACACTTTAATCTTCAATTCATACATAAAGCAGGCCTTAAGGTCCATATGTTTGGATAACTTAAGTTACATTCAAGTGGCAAATTTTCTTTTTTGCCATGAGCCGATGACTAATTATATGAAATTTTTTTTCTAGTTAATAAGGTAAATGTAGGCAATCAAATTTCTTAGATCTAAATAGAACCGGAATCCAAATTGGGTAATTGGATGCTCACCCAATCACCGTCTCACACCGTCTCAGGGCATCCAAACGCCTAGGATTAAAGGAGATGTTATCTTAGGTTGTTTTGATGATGAGTTGATGATTACCTATATTTGGGAGACGTAGTGGGAAGAACCTTCTATTGGGTAGGAGATTTGAGAATGGAAAAAGTCTAGCCCCACCCAAATAAAAAACCTGGGTCCGCCAGTGGCCCTTTCAAGTGGTCCTGTTGTGGTCTATTTAGGTTGAGCTGGTCCTAGCTTGACTCAGACGCTATTCTTTATTAGAATTCTCATAGGAATTTGCTATGTTAGGGTTTTTTTTGACATAATGTGACCATCTTGTCCCTGGCATTTAATTTGCAAACGCTATATGTTTCTTCACGAGCATCTCAAAATGACGTTCGGGAATTAAGCAATTCCAACATCTTAGCTTTTTGGTGGAATTTCTGAATATTCAAGTACAATGGAGTAAATAGGAATTCCACCATGTCTGAAAATTTAAAACTTCTCCATACAGAAATTTCATGAATTCTTGTAAAGAAATAGGCCCAAGCTAGGTTGCGTAGGTCTTCGTTGGGCCTGGTAGATGCGGACTTTGGTCTTTGAATCTAGCTGATTTGTCTTCTCTTCTCAAGAAGATCCTGAAGGATCCGAAGGGTTGTAATGGATCAAAAGGATTCTTGAGAAATATTTAGTTTTTAAGTAATAATGGGAAATCAGAAACAAAAATGGTATGGAGAGAAATCCTAGTATTTAATTTATTCATATATTTCCATTTGACTCAGTTCTGTTTTCTTAGTTAATTATAAAAGGATTCAATAGCTAATACAGTATGTTGCTGATGATTAAACCTATGGCTCATGTATTGAACTATAAAAAAACCCATACCACGTTTATGGGGGTGGTGGGGACCACTAATAAAACTTATATGGAGGACAAATGAATCTTCAGCTGGGTCTGATGTCCTGTGAGATTTACTTCCCTATCAGATTCATAGATGGGCTCTTGAATACAACCCACTAGAAAGAAAAATCAATTAATTGGGTGGATATCCACCTGCTATCTTTGAGGGGCCTACTGGCCTATCACATAGATGAACTATATTTTAGACATTTTTATCCATCTGATTTGAATTTCTGAAATTGACAATTGAATCAAATGATACCAAATGAGACATACACTGAACCCCAAGGGGTATAGTTTAGTTGGCCTAGGACCACGGTTTGCACCCGGAGGTTGTAGGTTTGAAATTGCACTACCACTCTGGGGATACAGGGGAGTTTACCCGGCTTCCCTCTGGGCCCGGAGGGATTAGTCCAGTCCAAAGGATTAGGAACCCTCCAATAGCATAAAAAAATAATAATATAAGACATACACTTTACATATAAACGGATGGTGTAGATCATTAGGTCATGGTCTCAAAGACAAGGCACCAGTAGAGAGAGGGCTAAGAGATAGAAAGGTCGAGTTGAATAGGACTATAGGATTTGAGCTGTAGTTTTTTGGGACATTTAAGTGGTCCCACTAAACTGGTATGCCCCGTCCAGTACCTGACTGCTGGTAAAATATATACATCTCTGTGTGTTAATTGTTAAATATGCTGGGCAAAAGCCACAGCCCAACCCGTTTTACTATTCAGCTTTATACGCAAGGTTGTGGGCTTAAAAATGCAGCCCTAGCCTAGCCCACAAATGCGGACTGACTCTAGCGGCCCGGCCCATCCCATAAAAACATTTTTGGCATTACAAATGAATTTTCAAAAGAGTCTCTAGTTGACACGTAGATATCACCGGTGGGTTACTCTAATAGTTTCATTAGACACTAGCAAAAAAAGGCCCGTCCTTACCCCAGGTCCAAAATATGTATAAATTTGTGCATTTCTTTGCTATTACTGAAAAGAAATAAATAAACAATTTATCTTTCTTAGATTTTAGAGGATTTTACCCAAAAAATCCTTTAAGACTTGTAAAAAGCCAAAAGCACCATCCACATCTTATAATGACCACAATAGTCTCAAAGGCCCTGTTTGGTATTTTTTTTTTAACTTTTTCTGTAAGCAGGGATATCCCTGCTCCTTTCCCTTAAACAAAACCCAAAACCCTTTTCCTATTCGACTTCTTCTCTCTTCCTCGTCTTTTTCCCTTTTTCTCCCAATCAGTCCATACCGGCAGCGGCCTTCTGTGGTTCTTCCTCTCATCTCTTACTCCAAAGGTTAGGAAGCACGTGGAGGTCCTCCGACAGATTCAGGTCTGTGTCTGTGCTGCCCCATTTTGGTGGAGATTCTAGGGTTTTATTGATTTTTGTAGTTAGATATGTGAAATTTGAAGTGGTGGTGGTGTTGGTATTTGTGGTTTACTTTTAGGAAGTATCTCTAGTGTATGTTTTGCATAAAATGGAATTGGTTTCCCAGGGAGACTGTTGCTTTTTTTTTTTCTGTTGTCCTGGGTTAACATTTTTCGGCAGTGTTCTTTTTCTTCTTTTTTTTTTCTTTCAATGGGGTGAAAAGATGTGTCTGCTAGTTTTTGTGGGCAAGTAGATTCTGATCCAAGAGGTAGAGAATTATTTTCTCTAGTCTTAAACGAGCAGTTAGAAACAGAATTTGCCGCAGAAAGTATTTCGCCTGTCATATGGTACAAACAGAATCTGTTGAAAATGAGTCTTTTGTTTCCTCCTACAGAAAATAAAATCGATGTAGAAAGCAAATGCTGTGAAAAAAATGCCTTCCAGGGCAAGTAGATTCCTGGTGCATTTATTTACGTGCATTTTGTATTTTTCAAAGGCATACGTTGCAACCTTTCATTTCATAACAAATGAAATTGTAAGAAACTGTATTAGAAAATCGACTTACATTAAAAAAATAGAAGAAACTCACTTACATAGGTTTTTATTGTCTGTTGCCAGCTGCTGGATTTGTTCCATATAAATACAAACCATTCGCATTGTTTTCCGATGCTCTGAACATTACCTTAATATCATCATCCTCTTCTAGGGTAATCAATGAGAATGCAAATCCATCGTGATAAAGGTACTGTAAAGCTGGCATGTCACTGAGTGCTTCCCACTTAGATACTTCAAGTGCAACATCTTGCAAATAGTTGTAACTTATGTCGGTAGGTAAATACCTCATCTTTTGTTTTCCACCTTTGTACGTCGAACAGTTAATATCAAAACCAAACTCTCCATCATAGTGGAAGATGACCAAAACTTCATTGTCTGACATCCTAACATTCAATAAAAAAATGCTTGAAATGGGTTTAACACTAATAACAAATATAAACAATGACATGGATGCCTATGACAAAAAATGTTACATTATGGACTCCATCCATTATTATCAAAGAATATTAAATGAATTGTATTAATATATCAACAGATGGACAAAGAGATATGACTACCTAATTTTTTTATTACTTTGGAAGCAAATCTTCAGCACTCCATGACGTGGTTGGTCAAAGTGGTATTGGCAATTGCCATTGAAAATTATATTTAACCAATATAACATACACATGTGAGCCCTTATCCATTTGTATCTCTCATTTGAGGAATTATGACCGGATCGATGTTCTTTCCTTATTGAGCTAATGCCCATGTGTATGTAACTGATAGAATCACAAAACTATTTTCAAAGCTTAACCACTTCTATGTTAGCCAATGCCCTTTCCAGATATCCATATCCAACCATTTCTATGTAAGCAAAAGCTGATGATGCCCAATTCTATAATCTTCTATTACATTCAAAGCCAATGCCCATTTGTCTTACTGAAACATGGTCTTTTTATTATAAGAAAGTTAATGTGGACTACCCATGGAGTAAATATTAATTATCCATCAAGGAGATGGAAGCTTTAATTAGTACTTCCAAACATCAACTTTTTGGGTAAAAGAAAAACACATGTGGAGATTGTGCTTTTAGGTTTAATCAAATGTAAAAAAGGTAAATCTATACTACCAACCTCTTTAATGGAGCCTCCAACATTTCTACTTAAAAGATTCAAGAATAGGATTCTCCCAAAAAGCAAGGTAATGTGGAAGAGGGGTTGCAGGGATTCGTCAGGAACCCAGAAAAAGCAAAGGGAAAAAGGGAGTTCGACAGTCTTTTAAGTAGTAATGAACGATGAATGGGGATATCCCCGCTCATTTACTTAGAATGTACTGTGACATCCCCGCTCAGTGCTAAAAGTTAAAAAAAATACCGAACAGGGCCTTTGGGACTACTGTGGTCTTTATGAGAAGTTGATGGTGCTTTTGGCTTTTGACAAGTCTTGAAGGGTTTTTTGGATAAAATCCTCTAGATTTTATATATCATAAGGAAATTTACATAAAGTGTAGATCAAATTAAGTTTTTTAGATTATTAAAAAAAGGGAAATTTTCAAAAAGATATAAAGCATTTAAAGCTTTTGGCCCATTTTCAAAAAGTATAAGATTTGAATATTTCAAAGAAGAATAAAAGTTTTCTACGATTCTTTCAATCAAGTCATCTTCATAAACTTTCTTTTTAGAAATGACAAAACTACCTTTCTCTTATTACAAGTTTTTATCTTTTCTTAACTTCTTCTTTGCCAAAACTGACCATTTTGATTTTGATGGTCATAACCATTTAATGAATGCTAGTCTTTCAGTCATTTGGAATCCACTCTTTTTAACCATCCATGCATAAAAGGTAGCTGAAGTGGGCCCCACTTAGTCATTTGGGTTTGACTTATCAATTCTCTTAAATGACTCATTAAAGGGAGATCCTGAAAAATGTCTTAAGAGTAATTTTGTCATTTCTGAAATTTTTTTATAGAGAGGATTTGATTGAAAGAATTGTGTAAAAGTTTATATTTTTTTGAAATATTCAGATTTTAATGGTTTCAGAAAAAAGGAGGCCTAAAAGGTGCCTCCTCGTGTTCCTTAACTTTATCATAATTAATGGAGCAACTCAGGTCATTAAGCTCTCTAATGCAGTACGGTCCAAAAAGAAAAGGGCCCGCTGATGGGCACCAGCAGGAAAGTCTTCTGTCAACTTGCTTACCTTAATTAGATTCTTAATTTAGTAGATTTTCTTTGATTTAGTGAGAGAGATTTAAGTAATCAAATGGAGAGATTTCAGAGAATTGTCGTCGTGAGCTAATTGTTTGGGTATTCCCTTCCTATTTTCCTTAGGGCGTGTTTGACACTTTCCTAGTTAAAGTGAAGTAAAGTGAATCTAGAAAAAAAATAATAAGGGGTCACATCAAAAGTACACTATTTCAATATTCCCTCCTAAATTTTAAAAAAAAGTCAAAAAAGAAAGACAAAAAAACTCTACTTTTCTGTATAAAAAGTCCAAAATATTTTATACAAAACAACTAAAAATAAAACACCATCATAACACCTTATATTTTATTATTTCTTGATTTGATGCTTTACCTCACCATACTTCAATTCACCACACATCCAAAAAGGCCTAAGGGCCTGAGTCTAGAGGACTTGGTCGCACCATTGGAGGTGTGGATCTTTGATTGATCGTGGTTGGGTTGCACCACTCTCTCTCTCCCCTTTCCTCTTTAACTTTTTTTTCGACTGGTTCTGCTTCTTCCTATTCTGTACAGACTCCACCACTGAGGCCCATCCTCCTTTTGACTCCTCCATAGTAACCCCAATTGCCTAACCCGCACTGGACATCCCTTTGTGGCAGCCAATGCTCCACTTCTCCCTCATATTTCCCCACAAGTGCTCCTCCCCCCCTCGGATTCTTAACAACCTTCGAATTGTTTGTTTGAAAATCCTTTATCCCCCAGATCCCCTTTGAAAAGAGTCCTACCTGTGACTTTTCTTTTTGCCTAGTCTCTCTTTTAGGGGTTGTGTGGGGAAATTCCCGAACTCATCAGAGTCCCGGCCAGATGCTCCATCTCGGGCTCCCGCACCAGCTTGGTCCATCTCAGCCAGGCACTTCACCTCGGCGAAACACCATCTCGGCCAAGGAGCCTCAGCTCAGTAAAAGTACTGAGCACTGACAGCTGTCCTCCCATGGACGCTCAAGCACGCTATGGCACGTGCGACAAGATAAGAGCTCAGCCCATATCTCCTGACAGATCGCCGTCCACAGCTCCCAAGGCGCCATGATATGGCCAGATGGGACAAGACAGGCTCGATGGGACTGCAATTAAAGAAAAATAGGCTACGATGGGACTGCGCCTCCCTAGTACCTGACAGAGTGGGCTATGACAAGACAGTCAACCACCCCTTTGCCTCCTCTCTTCCTCTATATAAACACAAGAACAATTCACAAGCAAGAGAGCCAACAACGAATACACCATTCTGGTATGCCATCTTCTTCCCCAAAAATCTCCATCCTCTGCTTAGTTCATACACTAACTTAGGCATCGGAGAGCCTTACGCCACTCAGGCCAGGGTCCTCTGACCTGCTATTCTCCTTCCTTTTCTCAGGTTTCAGGCACAGGCATCAAAGTTCCTAATCTCTTTGGATAAGTCCGTTCTGTCACCCCCCTAATCTTGTGAGTCACATTTTTTTCACTTACAATTGGCGACGTCCGTGGGAAACGGCTACAAAAAGTCATCTTCCCAAACACCATGCCTCGAAGAACCAGAAAGGGAAAGGAACCACTGACACTATCGACACAGCTGCCGACGATCCCCCGCCGGGAAAGGTCAGGAGCAAGATCTGTCCCAGCAAGCGTCCAACAGTAGGATACTCGATCGGGTTCATCCTCTAAGGATTCGACCTCGACTCTACCTTCCAAAAGGCGCACCCTGAAGGACAACAGAAGCAACCGGGCTCATGGCGAAAACTCGGGTAACAACCACGACTCCAGAGAGTGGATTGATCGACGCATAGAGCAAGCGGTACGACAGCACATGGAGATGACCGGTTTCGCTCCAGTTCGGCTGAACTCTGATGATTTCGGCACATCCCCCTTCTCTCCAGAGATCATAAACTTCTCCCTTCTTGAAGATTTCAGCGTCCCAAGGTTCATCGTTTACGATGGGACCTCGGACCTAGCAGCACACCTCCGGCACCTCACTCAGAGGATGTCGGTGTGGGGCGGTGCAGGCCACCTGAACTGCAGAGTATTCTCTTCCAGCCTCGGAGACCTCTCCCTAAAGTGGTTCTGCGCACTCCCCCAAGGATCGATCAAAAGTTGGCAGCAGCTCCGTAGTTCCTTCATGACGAAGTTCCAAGTTCACAGGGTCGTCCCCAGGTCAGCCGCCGACCTGATGGCCCTCATAATGAAGCAGACCGAGAACGTCACGCAGTTCGCCAAAAGGTTCTGGGATGTCTACAGCCAGATCGAGAATGCCTCAGATGCAATAGCAGTCCTATCTTTCCAACAAGCCCTCCTACCAGGCAACAAGCTTCGGAGGGACTTGGCCATGTATCCCGTGGTCACTATGGCAGCACTGATGACTAGGATAAACCGATTTGTCAGGCAAGAAGCAGACGAAGCCCGAGCCCAGGAGCAGTTCAACCTTTACGAAAGCGACCAGATAGCTTCCAGCTCAGCGGACGTCTCCAGCTCGGCAGATGTCTCCAGCTCGCTAGCAGCCCCCAGCTCTGCAGAAGTCTCTTCCAGCTCGGGAGGCAGCTAGACGTCTCCTGTCATCACTTAGCTTCGACCACTCGTCAGCTTCGATCGCACGACCCTCTACCATCATTTCGGCGGCACAGTCCTCTACTGTCAGCTTCGATGGCGCCGTTAACTTCAATGAAACTGGCTCGACCTTCTACTGTCAGCTTCGACCGCCCGTCAGCTTCGATCGCACGACCCTCTATCGTCATTTCGGCGGCACGGTCCTCTATTGTCAGCTTCGATGGCGCCATTAGCTTCGATGACACCGGCACGACCCTCTACTGTCGGCTTCGATCGTATGACCCTCTACCGTCATCTCGACGGCACGGTCCTCTGCTGTCAGCCTTGATCGCACGGTCCTCTACTGCCATCAGTCATCCAAAGCCACCGAGCTCACACTGGGGTCGTTTTATACACTCAGGCGTGACTCGCGTTCGGCAACAGGGCCACCAAGTCCTCGGGTAGATACACCCAGGCTTCTTGGCCTCCAAACGACCTCATGCTGGTCCGTCCACGTGTTGGATTCCGCCTCATGCTGGTTTCGGCCTCATGCTAGCCTTGACAGTATTTAACGACCTCATGCTAGTCCGTCCATGTGTTGGTTTCCGTCTCACGCTGGTTTCGGCCTCATGCTGGTCTCGACCGCATTTAACAACCTCATGCTGGTCCGTCCACATGTTGGTTTCCACCTCACGCTGGTTTCGGCCTCATGCTGGTCTCGACCGCATTTCACGACCTCATGTTGGTGTCGCCCTCGTGCTAGCTGTGCGCTTCACACAGGTTCAGCCTCATGTTGGTCTCGGCCAGTGCCAAAGAGATTACTCTGGCATACCGTCCAGACTTCTCCATCTCGGCCCGTGCCAAAGAGACTGCTCTAGCGTACCGTCCAGGCTTCTCTATCTCGGCTAGCGCCAAAGGGACTGACTTAGGGTTCATACACCCAGTCTTCCCTAAACTTTGGGTTCACGCGCCCATGGACTGACTTAGGGTTCATACACCCAGTCGCTCCTAAAACCCTAGGTTCATACACCCTGGGACTGACTTCGGATTCACACATCCAGTCTTCCCTAAACTTTGGGTTCACGTGCCCATGGACTGACTTAGTGTTCATACACCCAGTCGCTCCTAAAACCCCGGGTTCATACACCCAATCGCTCCTAAAACCCCAGGTTCATACACCTTGGGACTGACCTCGGGTTCATAAACCCAGTTTCCCTAAACTTTGGGTTCACACACCCAGGGACTGACTTAGGGTTCATACACCCAGTCGCTCCTAAAACTTCGGGTCCATGCACCCAGGCTTCTCAAAAGGACTGCTCTGGCGTGCCGTCCAGCCTCCACCTCGACCAAAGAGACTGCTCCACGTCTCCACCTCAGCCAATGGCAGCTCAACTAGAATGCCGAAGAGACTGTTCCACATCACCTCCTCGGCCTCATGCTGGTCTCGGCAGCGAGCACATCTTGGTTCTCAGCTACACCCAGCTCGGCAGCAGTGCCAGTCCTCAGCTCGGCATCAGTGCCAGTTTCCAGGTTGGCAGTAATGCTAGCCCCCTCGGCAGCATCACTAGAATACTTTCAACGAGACTGCACCTCTGGTGACGAGCCAGCTGGTCATCTCTCGGTCTCTCAGTTGGTGACGAATCAGTTGACTGAATACCACCAATCTCAAGCGACAAATAGCTCCAAGGCACAAGTGTTGTCCTCCATGATACTTAGCTTCTGACCTCAAAGAGAAGTCTAATGAGCTCAAAAGCTGGGGGGCTTTATGTGGGGAAATTCCCGAACTCATCAGAGTCCCAGCCAGATGCTCCATCTCGGGCTCCCGCACCAGCTAGGTCCATCTCAGCCAGGCACTTCACCTCGGTAAGACACCATCTCGGCCAAAGAGCCTCAGCTCAGTAAAAGTACTGAGCACTGACAACTGTCCTCCCATGGACGCTCAAGCACGCTATGGCACGTGCGACAAGATAAGAGCTCAGCCCATATCTCCTGACAGATCGCCGTCCACAGCTCCCAAGGCACCATGATATGGCCAGATGGGACAAGACAGGCTCGATGGGACTGCAATTAAAGAAAAATAGGCTACGATGGGACTGCGCCTCCCTAGTACCTGACAGAGTGGGCTATGACAAGACAGTCAACCACCCCTTTGCCTCCTCTCTTCCTCTATATAAACACAAGAACAATTCACAAGCAAGAGAGCCAACAACGAATACACCATTCTGGTATGCCATCTTCTTCCCCAAAAATCTCCATCCTCTGCTTAGTTCATACACTAACTTAGGCATCGGAGAGCCTTGCGCCACTCAGGCCATGGTCCTCTAACCTGCTATTTTCCTTCCTTTTCTCAGGTTTCAGGCACAGGCATCGAAGTTCCTAATCTCTTTGGATAAGTCCGTTCTGGCACCCCCCTAATCTTGTGAGTCACATTTTTTGCACTTACAGGGGTGGTGATGGAGACTCGTTCCTCACTCCTTGCCGAATTGACTGGTAGAAGCTGGGATCGACGACCCTGAGGCGAAGCAGAGCTGAAGCACTTCCTCATGTGAAGAGGAGAGCCATCATCTTCGCCTCTTCAGAACCGAGATCCAGCCTTGAGAGTCCTTCGTTGGATGTAGATCAAGGCTCCTACAGAATCCATCCTTGCCGCTATCTCTAGACGTCTGACGATCCCTCCATGCCGACTCCCTCTTCACCGTCTTGGCTATCTCATTGTGCTGATCTTGTGCCAGTTAGAGAGTCTGAATTCCTCTCCTTCCCGCCTGAGCATTCCCCTTCCAACGAGCATTTGACGATTCCTGCCCTTTACAGTTGGTTCACTTCTTTTCGTTTCCTGGCTCCTCCATCGAGAAGGCTCCCCTTACTGCTGCTCTATTCAGCCTCTGAGAGCATCTCCGCCTCCGTCCCCGGGATTGTCGACCTTTTGGGTGTCGGATTCGTCCTTTCGCTTCTCCCGCAGAGTCGAGAAGACTTCCCGCTTCCCTCTTCTATTTCGGCCACCCCTTTTTTCTGCCCTAATTTAAAGTTAAGACCTTTCTTCGTATTAGGCCTCCCCGCCCGCCACTGCCTAACCCATCAGTTCTCATTTGGTCTCGGCCCAACAGGTCTAAATGGCCCCCTTCCTCGGCATGATCCTTTTCGTTGGAGGCGTGTGATTTGAAAAGTTTGAATCTTTTGAGATGACGTCATCGTCTTCTCCCTTCCTCCTTGGATGGGTTATGCTGAAAGTTAATTTAACATGCAGGAAATTGGGATCTTGAAACATAAATTCACCAATTTAGTGTAAGTGATGAACAATGCTAAGTGTATGCATTGATGCGTCTTGGGAAAATATTAAAATTGGTTGCCTAGCATTTTACAGTCACTTACTACTTCTGTCACTTACTACTTCAAGTGCAGAATCTCTAACTTTTTCCCTCCTAATTTCTCAGTAATAGTAGAACACAATAAAACCAAAACCAAAACCAAAACTCAAAATGTGGAGATCTAAAATTGATCACAAAAAAAAATCCCACTCAATTGAATTTGAATAAAGGAAAGATGGAAAATGAATATCCATCCATCATTCACGTAATTCAAATCCTTGGCTTCAACATGTTTAATAATCATCCGGTGGAGCTCATTTGACCATGAATTCCTCTCTATTATGTGCGAATAAACAAGCTCCCTAAGAAATTATATATAGAGAAACATATCTTTTTTTTTCACATATCATAAATTTGATTAGTGTTGTGGACTACTGAAAGTAAAAACCAGAGCAATGCTCCTAAAAATGCAATATTCTTATTCAAATACTATGAGCCTTGTGTGGGGATATTTCCAAAGATACCGAGATTACATTAGTTTTGGTAATTGTACCAGCTAATTATGTCTCGACGTCGGCCACGTGCACTTTGACAGTAGTTCCAGCTCGCCAACCGAGATCAAGGTCACTCCTGACCTCGGGACCATGTCCTGACCTCGGTCACGCATCTCGGCAATAGTGCCAGATGGCTAACCGAGACAGACACTAGCAGCCAAAGTTCTATGAAAGCTCAACCACGTCATGGGACGTGTGATAAGACAAGGGCATATGCAAGTAGGGTTGATAAGCCATCTTGCCGCCCATAGTCCCTGATATTTCAGCGTCCACAACTTCCAAGGCGCCAAAGTAAGGCCCAACGGTAGGGCTGCACAGAACCGGACCGGACCACAAAACCGGACTGGACCAGACCGGATTTGTGGTTTTTAGTGGTACAAATTTGAAAAACCAGTTATTCCGGTTCGGTCCGGTCCAGGCCTTTTGGGGTTCGGTCCGGACCGGACCGGACCGGATTTATTAAAATAATAAGTTTTTTTTTTTTAATATAAGATGATGGATTCAGGCATTTAACCCATGAGCCCAGCGCCCCAGCCCATCCTCATGTCTATGTAACTTACAGACACTTTCGTGCAGGCCTGGCCCAATATCGATCCAGATCTTAAGCAGGTGCATGACATGGGCACATGGCTCCTGAGGCACCTTAGTAAAACTAGTTTCTGCCCAAAGCCTTCCTCATTTCCCACTTTGGTGAATACAGAAGCGGAGAAGCCCAACCAAGAACTGGGGCAAATGGTGACGCCGGAGATCCGTCCTCTTCATTGGCTGCCATTTTGGTGGTAGGGGTGCTCATGAACACCAAATAAGGGTGTTCTTGAGCACCCTGCACCCCTATTTGGTGGGGACTTTCTAATCATCATCCATTATCAGATGGTTAAAAAGGTTTGAGGGGAAAAGTGCATATAAATAACAGTTTGGCATAACCAGTTACTGCAGATCAACCATTGGCCTATTTATGATGTGGGCTTTCCAATGGTTTGTTGGATGGAATTGGACCAACTATTAACTGATCTGGCGGCTTCAAACAATGAATCAACTAAATACAGGAGTGGCCAGATCAGTTAAAAGTTATGCAACACCACCAGTAATCGAGTTCTACTGTTGCTGCCAATGGAGTGGTGTCATAGAATGGTGTGATCTCTTACAATAGAAAACTTTCAAGAGGATTATTTGAAAGTTGCCTATCCAGGTGGGAGTAGTCCCTGCAACATGAGATGGCCAATTTGCCCAAATCAAATTTCATATCAGAGCATGAATGGATTGAAGAATGCATTGAGGATAATCCCTGCGATGCCCCCCTCCTTTTTTCTAACTAGCTTAAAAATGCACCTATTATTGAGGGTTTTAAGAGCCCATGTACATTTGGACTTGAATACCCAACCCAACAAAATCCCACTTAGTTTTCCATGAAATTCAGGCGACCCTCTTCTTCTTTCCACTTTAAGTTTGGAAAAAAAAACTTGGAAAAAAAAATTGAAACCAGTCTGGACCACTTTAAGTGGTCCAACCGGACTGTTTTGGACCGGTCCGGTCCTTCATTTTAGGCCGGACCGGAAATCCGGTTGTTCAGCCCAACCCGACGGCACAGGATGGGTATGATGGGACAGGATGGGCTATGATGGGACTGTCATTTAATGGAAAGTGGGCTGATGAGGTCACATCACAGGGCCCACCATCCACAGTCGGTTCCATCTTCTATAAATAGAGGACCCAATTCCAAATACAGGTACGCTGTGTATAACTTACAACACCATAACACACAACTCCTTTACTATTCATTTTCATCCTACTGTTGAGTTCCTGAACTAACTTAGGCATCGGAGCATGGTTTTAAAAATCGGCCAATACCGGTTCATATCAGCCGATATGAACCAGTATCGGCCGGTACTGAGCCGATATCTCACTGAGATATCGATCTCGGTTATATCGGCATCCATATTGCCAAAATATCGTGATATTTTGGCCGAGATGAACTTCATCTCGGTCGTAACGAGATATCGGCCGATATTTTCAAAATATCGGCCGAGATTATATAAAATACCCCCAAATCCTAATTTTTTTAGCTTTTTCCCATCTTCATCTTCTTCCCCTCTACTCTCATCTCCATACTTCTTAGAGCAGTAGCCACCATATAAGTAACGAGAGTTACGGAACTATATAAAAAGGGACATGGGTTCTTAAGAAGGGACATATTTGTTTTCAAAGGGAGAACTTCATAAAAAAATTTAGTTCGGGGGCGCTGCCCCCTGGGCCCCCGCAAGTTGACCGGTCAGCTCGATCCCCGCCGGGGGATACCCCCGGATCCCTTTTGTGAAGCGCATGTTTTAAAGAATTGGCAATCATGAAGACAAAAGAATCCTACTTGACTATGATAATTAGGACTCTTTTGCAGGTTGTTTTTCCTTTTTTGTGCTTGGATGTCTATTATTATCATAAGTTGCTAGATATGATATTAAACCTATTTAATTATGTTTGGAATGATATAGTTGTAAAGATTGTGTAATATACTAATTCATGAACCAAAAGGCTTTATATTGAGTTAGATTTGATGTTACTCACTTATTTTTCCCTAGATCTAGTATTTTAAAGTGTAGATCTAAATTTTTTTATTTCTAAAATTTGGGGCTTTTCTAGAAATCAATTACATTTTTCCACATTAGTGTTCAAATGCATTGATAAAGTGTTAGTTTAAAATAAATCTATACTTTTGGAACAAAAAAGCGTGAGTTTTTGCCCAAAATTATGGTTGCATTATGTCAAATTTATGATATTTCAGCTTATTGATCATGAGCATCAATAATGGTTGCATTATATGAAATACTGGAGAAGAAAGCGAACAGCGACACAGACAGGACTCATAACTTAAGGTGACCGAGATTTTGATTTATTGTTGTTACTAATGGAAAAAAATATTATTTTCCAGCATTTTCTAATATTCTAGATTTTTTGGATATTTTTACGAATTTTTTTGGATTAAAAAAAATTTACACCGCGACGACCGCGATGGACCGATATCCGCGACGATATCTGCTTTTCAGCCCGGTCAATACCACGACCGAGACCGAGATTTTAAACCATGCATCGGAGAGCCTTGCACTGACTACAACCAGGGTCATTGATTGCTCTGTTCCTCTTCTCCTTGCAGGTCCCAGACATCTCTCCACCTTTAAAGAGGTTAAATCTCATCCAAATCCATCATTCCAAGTCTGTGATTTTTAGGCACTTATAATTGGCACCGTCTGTGGGAAAGTTCAAAAATTTTCCCAAACACCATGCCTCCAAGAGCTAAGAAGGGCGGAGAATCTTCAAAAAAATTATCACAGCCACCGGTACTGCCGCTGGGATTTATGCCGGTATTCCCACCAGCTATTGTGCCCCTGGACCCTCGCCAAAGGAGGTCAGGCGTGGGAGGTGTTCATGCTCAGCTGGGTTCATCTTCAAGGGAGGAGATAACACCTTCCCAGCAAGATAACCCTCAACCAGGGCCTTCCCAGCCTCCCCCACGGGATAATTGGAAGCATCCCGCTGATGGCGACGACGATGGTGACTCTCTCCTCGAGTGTATCAAGGCCCAAAACCTTGTTATCCAAGAGAAGGACAAGTTGATTCGTTAGCTCCAGCAGTAACTCCAAAAGAAAACGAGGACTGCGACTCAACCCCCTAGAAGCAAACAAGCTCTGTCGGCCAACCAGGATTTGAGGCGAATGCTGGATAAAAAGAGGCACGACCGAGCTCACGACGAGGGTTCGAGCAACGACAACTCAAAGAGAAGGTCGGGTCAGATATCGGAAGACAGTGATGACTTGAGGGAATGGCTTGATCAGCAAATTAAGCAGACATTCCAGAAGAACATGGATGTGATCGGTCTCCGCCGAGACCGGTTAGATGCTTACGGCTCTGACGATCTCGGTGCATCTCCTTTCTCTCAGGAGATCAGAGACTTTGCTCCCCCTAAAAGATTCAGCGTCCCAAGGTTTACCCTATACGACGGGACCTCGGACCCAGCAGCTCATCTCCGACACTTTACTCAGAAGATATTGGTTTGGGGAGATGAGGGTCACCTAAACTGTAGAGTTTTCTCCTCCAATCTGGAGGACCTTCCCCTGAGATGGTTCTGTGCACTTCTAGAAGAGTCAGTTTCAAACTTGCTGCAACATCGAAATTCCTTCATGGAGAAGTTCCAAGCACATAGAATCATCCCCAAAACAGACGAGGAGGTAATGGCTCTTAGAATGATGCGAACCGAAAGTATCACTCAGTTTGCCAAGAGGTTCTAGACGGTTTACAGCCAGGTAGAAGACTCCTCTGAAGAGGTGGCCATCAAGTCTTTCAAACAGGCTTTGCTGCCGGGCAATGAGCTTCGAAGAGAATTGGTCCGGTATCCCGTGGTCGCGATGAAAGCATTAATGGCCCTAGTAAACCAGTACGTCGAACAAGAGGAAGATGAGCTCCGAGGTCTAGAGGACTTCGGCTTCTCTCTCGAAGACCGAACTTTCAAGAAAGAGAAGAAGTCATCTCAGAGGGAGGAGACGGACCGAAACCGGGTTTCCACGAGCTCGGCAAAGGTCTTGTTCCCCACCTCTGGAGGTGGCAGAAAGTTCAACCAGGCTCACCGAGCCAAAGAAGGGCAGCCAGCCGCTACTGCATATAAGGCTATCAGCACAATCTTTAATGAGCCAATCTATAGGCTCCTCGGCAAGATTAAGACACAGCCATACTTCCAGTGGCAGCAGCCCATGAAGGGTGATCCTTCCACCCGCGATTAGAGCAAATTCTATGCCTATCACAAATAAAATGGGCGCATAACTGAAGATTGCAAGTCCCTGAAGTCCCATCTTGAGAAGCTCGTCAAGGACGGGCATTTGAAGGACTACATCAAAGAAGGGGACAGACATGTAAACCGAGCTCAACGCCGAAATGATGATGATCAAGATAGCGATGAGTCAGGAAAAATAATAAATGTCATCCACCTAGCTCCCCCTCCAAAAGGGAGTAATCAAGCTCGTGCCGAGGCCAGGAGGGCCTCACACCATAAACAGGTGATGACAGCCGAGCTGGAGCTAGCTGCCAAGAAGGCTTGGAAGGAAGGGCCTAAGATATGGTTCTCAGATGAGGACCTAAAAGGCGTCCAGCTCCACCACAATGATCCACTGATTGTCACCCTAAAGTTGAAAAACTGCAGGGTGCAAAGGATTCTTGTGGATCCCGACAGCTCATCCGAGTCCTCTACTTCGATTGCTTCAAGAAGATGGGTCTCAGGGAAGAAGATCTGCAAGAGGCGCGCACTCCCTTGGTAAGCTTCAGCTCCAAGCCTGTGTACCACAAGGGGAAGATCTCCCTCAAAGTCCAAATTGAATGCACCTCTATGATGGCCGACTTCCTTGTGGTGGATGCACTGCCCTCTACAATGCCATAATGGGGAGAACCTGGCTGCACAATATGGAGGCAATACCATCCACCCATCACCAAAAGCTCAAGTTCCCGTTAGAGAAGGAGAACGACAGAGTTGAGGTGGTCACGGTCAGAGGCGATCAGCAGATAGCCAAGCAATGTCTCATGGCCGTAGTACCTGGCGAGGAGGAGCCAAAGCAGGTACATATGGCAGAACTAGAAGCAGAGCTGGACAATGTTGGCCGAAACCCGGAACAGAAAAGCATTGAAGATCTGACCGAGATCAGGGTCGACCCCCACGATCCTGAGAGGTACTTTCTACTCGGAAGCCAGCTCATCGAGCCTGAGAGGTTCAAGCTCATGAACTTCTTGTTACAGAACAAAGAGGTTTTCGGTTGGACCCCGTATGAGATGCATGGCGTCGATCCCGAGATCATGTGCCACAAACTGAACGTGGACCCCAAGTACAGACCTGTAGTCCAGAAAGCTCGTAGGATAGGGGTCCCACAAACCGAAGCCATGATCGAGGAGGTCAAAAAACTGCTGGAAGCCAAGGCAATAAGAGAAGTCCATAACCCGGACTGGTTGGCCAACACAGTGGTGGTAAAAAAAAAGACCGGGAAGTGGAGAGTCTGCGTCGACTTCACCGACCTCAACAAGGCGTGTTCAAAAGACTGCTTTCCGCTCCTGAAGATCGACCAGATGATTGATGCCACCGCCGCCCATGACAAGATGAGTTTCCTCGATGCCTACCGAGGTTACTGTTAGGAATTTTGTATATTGCAATTTGATGGATGCGTTATCATTTTCATCATCATTTGAATTTTCACATGAGCATTGATTTAGAAAACTTAAAAACTTGAAATCTTGATTTTCACATGCATTGTTTTAAATCTTGTATATCTTATAGTTCATGCATGTTTTGGTTTTTAACTTGGATGCATTCTATTTAAAAAAAGAATTTTTATGAATCAAGCAAGCCTTTGGTTTTAAAGTTTCAAATCATTTTAGGCTTTTTATGTTTCATGTTTTTAAACATCTTAGTTTGATTTAAAATCATGATTCCATGCTTGAATTAGTGGCCCAAAAGTCCCCACAAGCAATATCTTTAAATATGCAATTTTTGGGAAATTTGGTCCCTGAGCCCAGGTCGACCCCCAGTGTGGTCGGGGACTCGGTCGACCGACCACACTGTAGGTCGACCGAGCAGATGGCCATTGAGCTTTTGTCAAATGGTCGGATTTATGACTGTTGAAGGGTAGGTCGACCGAGCCCTGTATGGGGTCGACCGAGGACTAGCCGTTGGGCCTTTTTTTGGAATAAAAAGAAGCTCATTCCTTAGCCAAATTTGAGGAACTTTTAGGCCCTTCTTGAGATGTTTTGAGGCCAAACAAAGGGGAATGAGCTAAGGGATACTAAGGGTCATTTGGAAAGCTAAAGCTTGGTTTAATGAAGTTAAATCATCTAAGTAAGATTGCTTTTCCTAATCATATGTTTTCATGCTTTGTTTAAATTATTGGTAAATCTTTTCTAACATGTTAAACTATGATTTGTTGTGTCCTTAACATATATATGTTTTGAATTGATTTATTATTTTGGATGCATCACCATGATTCAAATCAAGTAGTACTTAATTGGTATATCTAAGTAAATCATGTTTTGCAAACATCTTTGAAATTATATGTAACATGATTCCTATACTTGGTTGAATCTTTGGTTGTTGTTTTTCATCATAAGAAAATCACTTTCAAATCTATCTTATGTTTTCGATTCAACAACTTCATAAATCACATGTATTTTATTTTAAAGTATCACAACTTGTTTAGCATTGATTGGTATATCATTTTCAAGTTGTATTTTTTAAAAACATGAGATTTGACCCTTTTATTTCAATCAAATCTATTTTTGTGTTTTACGCTTTCAAAATGCTTTTAGCATACATATGTTGAGCTACATTGTTAACTTGATTGAAATCCATATGCGTCACATGTTTTGTTCTTTAAATTTCACAACTTGTTTGGAATAGATAGGTATATCTTTTACAAGTTGTTTTTAACATGTGATTAGCATTCTTTCTTCAATCATAAATGTTTTTATGAGCTAAAACTTTCAAAAGCCTTTGGCATACATTTATGATCTTTTATTTTCAAATTGATTGAGGACGTCATGCATACACTTTGAGCATACATCCTTGCATTCATATAGTGTTTGTATGAATTAGATTTTCTCTTTTATATCCGCCTATTTATGAGCCAATGTATTGAGCCAAAATTGTAATCTCCATCAAGTGCATTATAGACACTACTTAGAGAGATAACCAATCTTTTGGTTGTATAGGTTATTGCTTAGCCTTGGAAAGCATATGTAAAGGTTATTGTTTAATCTATTGAAAAGCATAGAAATTCGGTGGGGTGTGAGAACACAAGCTGGTAGTGGATGTAGGCATTGAGGCCGAACCACTATAAATGATTGTGTGATGGTGCATGTTATGTGGTGATTGTTTACTTAAGGTTCCGCATTTATTTTGTTAATCATCACATGTGACTAGTTTATTTTAAAGAATTTAAAATTGGTCATTATTAGTCATTAAAGTGTAGCTCACCCTATTCAACCCCCCCCCCTCCCCTCTAGGGTAAGGATCCAGGACTTACAGTTACCATCAGATCCCGTTGCATGGGCCTGACGAAAAAAAGGCTACGTTCATAACACCTAGAGGCATCTACTGCTACAAAGTGATGCCCTTTGGGTTAAAAAACGTGGGGGCGACTTACCAAAGGCTGGTAACCAAAATGTTCCAGGCCCAGCTCGGCAAAACAGTGGAGGTCTACATTAACGATATGGTTGTCAAGTCTAAAAGGTCACGGGACCACTTGGCAGACCTAGGTCAAGCGTTTGACATCCTCAAGAGTTTCCAGCTCAAGCTGAATGCCTCCAAATGTGCTTTTGGTGTCGGCTCCGGCAAATTCCTGGGAAGCCTGGTCACAAGAAGAGGGATTGAAGCAAATCCAGATAAGATCTCAGCGATCCAGGGAATACAAAGTCCAACAACGGCAAAATAGGTCCAAAGGCTCACGGGCATGGCTGCCACGCTCAACCGCTTCATCAGCCGAGCTTCAGATTAATGCCGACCTTTCTTTCAGCTTCTGAAGAAAATTTTAAAATTCCAATGGACTTCGGAATGCGACCAAGCACTACAAGAGCTCAAAACATATCTCGCTTCACCACCCCTGCTTTCAACTCCGAAACAGGGAGAAGTGCTCTACTTATACCTGGCAGTCTCGGATCATGTAGTGAGTTCGGTGCTCATCAGAGAGGAAGACAGGCAGCAGATGCCCATCTACTACACGAGCAAAATCCTTCTTGATGCCGAAACCAGGTACCTACCAATGGAGAAACTTGCATTAGCACTCGTTAGTGCTTCTCACAAACTCTCCCACTACTTCCAGAGCTACATAATAATGGTTGTTACAGAACATCCACTCGAGTCCCTTTTCAAGAAGGCGGATTTCTCTGGAAGAGTATCGAAATGGGCTATCGAATTGGGACAATATGATATCCAGTATCAACCTAGAACGGCGATCAAAGCCTAAGTTTTAGCTGACTTCATCGTGGAGTTCATCTCTCCTAGTTCGGCACCGAGCTTGCTCGACACCGAACTGAGGGGCAAAGGGAATGAGGACGAAGTCACCGAGACCGAGATGCAAGAAGAGCGATCTTGGAAGGAGTTCCTTGATTCAGCATGGAAGGTCTTCGTCGATGGATCCTCAACTTCTAAGAGGGCTGGCGCTGGCATAGTCCTCCAATCTCCAGAAGGACCGGTCATCGAACAAGCCCTAACACTTGATTTCAAAGTATCCAACAACAAAGCAGAGTATGAAGCACCTGATTGCAGGGCTCAACAGCGCTAAAATCCTGGGGGCACAACTGCTGGTAGTCTTCAGCGAATCACAGTTGGTGACAAGCCAACTGAGCGCAGATTACCAAGCTCACGACGAAAAGGATGGCAGCCTACCTAATTCTTGCAAAAAAGATCCTTTCTCAATTCGAAAAAGTTGAAGTCAAGCAAGTCGGCAAAGAATCCAATTCCCATGCCGATGCTGTCGCCAACCTGGCCTCCGCCGTCGAGGCCGGGAGAAAAAGATTCGTTGAGGTGGAATAATTGGAGAAGCCAGGTATAAAACTCCACCCACCTCGGCAAATTTTATGCATCGATCTCGGTCCAAGCTGGATGAAACTGATCATCTCATACCTCAGAGACGATCAACTTCCTGAAGATAAAAATGAAGCTCACAAGATCAGGTTGAAAGCAGTTCGATTTTGGCTTTCTCCAGAAGGCAAGCTCTACAGGAAGTCGTTTACTGGCCCCTACCTTCAGTGTGTTGAAGACTTTCTCTATGAGATTCACGAAGGTATCTACGGTAGCCACATCAGAGGACGGTCACTAACATACCGGGCTATCAGCCAGGGCTACTGGTGGCCATACATGCAGAAAGACGCTCAGCTATATGCCAGGAAATGCGAGAAGTGTCAGAAATTCTCACACTCCCTTCATCAGCCAGCGCATGATCTGAGCCCGCTCTCCAGCCCATGGCCCTTCGCCCAATGGGGGCTGGACATTGTGGGACCACTTCACCGAGCTCCAGGGTATAAGAGGTGGCAATAGTAGCCACCGATTACTTCACCAAATGGGTAGAAGCAGAACCATTGTCTTCCAATACCGAACACAACTCTAAGAACTTCATGTGGAAGAACATCATCATGAGGTTTGGCATCCCACGAGCTTTGGTCTCGGACAACGGGACCCAGTTCGAGTCCAATCTCTTTAAGAACTTCTGCCAGGAGCTCGGCATTAGAAACTACTATTCCACCCCAGCCTACCCACAGTGCAACGGTCAACCCGAAATCTCCAACAAAGTGGTTCTCGACGGACTCAAGAAGAGACTCGACCGAGCTAAGGGAAGATGGGCGGAAGAACTCCCAAGTGTCCTATGGGCATATAGGACGACTCCAAGGCGCTCCACCTCGGCAACGCCTTTCTCCTTAGCCTATAGAATGGAAGCTGTAATTCCACTCGAGGTTGGCCTCCCGTCTTTGAGATCGGAACTCCTTGACCAAGGCCAAAACGAAGTGAATCTGGCTCGAGAACTAGACCTAGCTGAAGAGCACAGAGAAGCAGCAGCCATCTGCTTAGCTGCCTATCATCAACAATTGACTAAGGGCTACAATCAAAGAGTCAGAGAAAGGAGATTCTCAGTCGAAGAACTGGTCTTGAAGAAGACACTCCCAGCAAACAAAGATCCAAATTAAGGCAAGCTGGCACCGAACTGGCATGGGCCATTCAAGGTGATCTCGGCTGCCGAACAATCCGCGTACAAACTTGAGGACATGGATGGTAAACAGTTACCACGACCATGGAATGCGACACACCTCAAGAAGTTCTATTTTATAACAACAGCCAACAGGTCAATCCAATAGTGTATAGAAATTCAGCAACTAATAACATTTTTGGAATTGTGTCTGATTTTATTTTAGATCATCATTGTCATCATAGCCTTATTGTAGCTCAATATATATTTAGATTTCATCCATGGTTTTTTTTTATATAGATCTTTTAACTATTTCATCCATGGTTCAAGTCAATTAAGATTTGCAATATAGTTTTTTTTTCTTTTTCTTTTTTTTTCCAAAAAGATGATAGATGTATTAAGATTAAAAGGATAAAGTTTCAACAAATGTGTTCCTCAAATATATGGCCCACTTCTTCCAACCTTAAATGCAAACTGATCCTTCCCAAACCTATACCAATATTTTCTTTTGATCACTTTATAATTTCCATAACACATATCAAGCACCTTTAAAGCAACCGATGTCGACTACTTCATGTCCCTATCTTCAGTGGGCCCACAATACCAAATTGTTTTCTTCGACAAACTATATTCCATCATATGATATCAATGAAATGGGGAATGTACTTCTAATTGATCCAATAACTTTTATTTAAGAGCCACATTGCAAAGGTATCCACATTAGAAAAGTCACACCCATGTGGAATCAAGCACTAAGTAAAATGAAAAATGACACAAAGGGTTTTTTTTATTTTAAACATAGTCTTTTTTTGCTGTTGGGGTGGGCCTGGTGGGCCGGGCCTAACGGGCCAACCGTTGCGGGCTGGCGGGCCAATCCTGGCGGGCCGCAGGGGTCGGCCCATTTGCTAGGCGGGCCGTGCCAAACGGGCCAGCAAGGCTCGGCCCAGCACGGCCCGCGTCATGGGCCGTGCCACGACCCGTTGACTAGTGGGCCGGCCCGGCGCGGCCCACTTGACATCTCTAACACCAGGCATCTTATACGGGGTCCAAGCGAAAACCTCTTTGTGTTCTGTAACAAGAAGCTTAGGAGCTCAGACCTCTCAAGCTCGATGAGCTGGCTTTCGAGCAGAAAGTACCTCTCAGGATCGTGGGGGTCAATCCTGATCTCGATTAGATCTTCAATGCTTTTCTATTCCGGGTTTCGGCCAACATTGTTCAGCTATGCTTCTAGTTCTACCATATGTACCTGCTTTGGCTCCTCTTCGCCAAGTATTACGGCCATCAGGCATTGCTTGGTCATCTGCTGATCGCCTCTGACCGTGACCACCTCAACTCTGCCATTCTCCTTCTCTAATGGGAACTTGAGCTTTTGGTGATGGGTGGATGGTATTGCCTCCATATTGTGCAGCCAGGTTCTCCCCATTATGGCTTTATAGGGGGCGGTGCATCCACCACAAGGAAATCGACCATCATAGAGGCGCCTTCAATTTGGAATTTGAGGGAGATATTGGGGTACACATGCTTGGAGCTGAAGCCTACAAAGGAGTGCGCGCCTCTTGCAGATCTTCTTCCCTAAGACCCATCTTCTTGAAACAATCGAAGTAGAGGATCTCGGATGAGCTGCCGGGATCCACAAGAATCCTTTGCACCATGCATTTTTTCAACTTTAGGTTGACGATCAGTGGATCATTGTTGGGGAGCTGGACGCCTTTTAGGTCCTCATCTGAGAACCAGATCTTAGGCCTTTCCTTCCGAGCCTTCTTGGCAGCTGGCTCCAGTTCTGCTATCATCACCTGTTTGCCGTGTCAGGCCCTCCTGGCCTCGGCACAAGCTTGATTACTCCCTTTTGGAGGGGAAGCTAGGTGGATGACATTTATTATTTTTTTCGACTCATCGTTATCTTGATCATCGTCATTTCGGCACTGAGCTCGGTTTACGTGCCTGTCCCCTTCTTTGATGTAGTCCTTCAGATGCCCATCCTTGACAAGCTTCTCAAGATAGGACTTTAGGGACATGTAATCTTCTGTTCTGTGCCCATTTTGTTTGTGATAGGCACAGAATTTGCTCTGATCGCAGGTGGAAGGATCACCCTTCATGGGCTGCAGCCACTGGAAGTACGGCTACGTCTTGATCTTGTCGAGGAGCCTATAGAATGGCTCATTGAAGATTGTGTTAACAGCCTTAAATGCAGTAGCGGCTGGCTGCCCTTCTCTGGCTCGGTGAGCCTGCTTGAACTTCTTACCGCCTCCAGAGGTGGGGAACGAGACCTTTGCCGAGCTCGTGGAAGCCCGGTCTCGGTACGTCTCCTCCCTCTGAGATGACTTATTCTCTTTCTTGGAAGTTCGGTCTTCATGAGAGAAGTCAAAGTTCTCTCGAGCTCGGAGCTCATCTTCCTCTTGCTCGACGTACTGGTTTACTCGGGCCATTAATGCTTTCAATGTGACCACGGGATATCGGACCAATTCTCTTCGAAGCTCATTGCCCGACAGCAGAGCCTGTTTGAAAGACTTGATGGCCACCTCTTCAGAGGAGTCTTCTACCTGGCTGTAAATCGTCCAGAACCTCTTGGCAGACTGAGTAATATTTTCGGTTTGCCTCATTCTGAGAGCCATTACATCCTCGTCTATTTTGGGGATCATTCTATGTGCTTGGAACTTCTCCACGAAGGAATTTCGAAGTTGCCGCCAGTTCGAAACTGACTCTTCTGAAAGTGCACAGAACCATCTCAGGGGAAGGTCCCCGAGACTGGAGGAGAAAACTCTACAGTTTAAGTGACCCTCATCTCACCAAACCGATATCTTCTGAGTAAAGTGTCGGAGATGAGCTGCTGGGTCCGAGGTCCCGTCGTATAGGGTAAACCTTGGGACGCTGAATCTTTCAGGGAGAGCAAAGTCTCTGATCTCCTGAGAGAAAGGAGATGCACCGAGATCGTCGGAGCCGTAAGCATCTAACCGGTCTCAGCGGAGACCGACCACCTCCATGTTCTTCTAGAATGTCTACTTGATTTGCTGATCAAGCCATTCCCTCAGGTCATCACTGTCTTCCGGTACCTAACCCGACCTTCTCTTCGAGTTGCCGTTACTCGAACCCTCGTCGTGAGCTCGGTCGTGCCTCTTTTTATCCAGGATTCACCTCAAATCCTAGTTGGCCGACAGAGCTTGTTTGCTTCTAGGGGTTGAGTCACAGTCCTCGTTTTCTTTTGGAGTTGCTGTTGGAGCTGACAAATCAACTTGTCCTTCTCTTAGTTAACAAGGTTTTGGGCCCTGATAGCCTCGAGGAGAGAGTCGCCATCATCGTCGCCATCAGCGGGATGCTTCCCATTATCCCGTGGGGGAGGCTGGGAAGGCCCTGGTTGAGGGTTATCTTACTGGGAAGGTGTTATCTCATCCCTTGAAGATGAACCCAGCTGAGCATGAACACCTCCCATGCCTTCTGTGCCTGACCTCCTCTGGCGAGGGTCCAGGGGCACAATAGCTGATGGGAATACCGGTGTAAATCCCGGCGGGAGTATCGGTGGCTATGATAGTTTTTTTGAAGATTCTCCGCCCTTCTTAGCTTTTGCAGGCATGGTGTTTGGGAAAATTTTTGAACTTTCCCACAGACGGTGCCAATTGTAAGTGCCTAAAAATTACGGACTTGGAATGATGGATTAGGATGAGATATAACATCTTTGAAGGTGGAGAGATGTCTGGGACCTGCAAGGAGAAGAGGAACAGAGTAATCAAAGACCCTGGCTGTAGTCAGCGCAAGGCTCTCTGATGCCTAAGTTAGTTCATGAACTCAACAGTAGGATGAAGATGAATAGTAGAGGAGTTGTGTGTTATGGTGTTGCAAGTTATGCACAACGTACCTGTATTTGGAATTGGGTCCTCTATTTATAGAAGATGGAACCGACTGTGGATGGTGGGCCCTGTGATGTGACCTCATCAACCCACTTTCCATTAAATGATAGTCCCATCATAGCCCATCCTGTCCCATCTAGCCCCTTACTCTGGCGCCTTGGGAGCTGTGGATGCCGAAATATTAGGGATTATGGGCGGCAAGATGGTTTATCAGCCTTACTTGCATATGCCCTTGTCTTATTACACGTCCCATGACGTGGTTGAGCTTCCATAAAGC
This sequence comes from Litsea cubeba, assembly GCA_012931725.1. NCBI lineage: Eukaryota > Viridiplantae > Streptophyta > Magnoliopsida > Laurales > Lauraceae > Litsea > Litsea cubeba. The sequence continues at coordinate 10,027,416 of CM022955.1, read as the reverse complement.
TTCGGCTGTCAGTGTCTGTCTCGGCTAGCCATTTGACACTATTGCCGAGATGCGTGACTGAGGTCAGGACACGGTGCCGAGGTCAGGAGTGACCGAGGTCGGGAGTGACCTTGATCTCGGTTGGTGACCTGGCACTACTGCCGAGGTGCGCATGGCCGAGGTCGAGACTTGATTAGCTGGTACAATTATCGAATCTAATGTAATCTCGGTATCTTTGGAAATATCCCCACACAAGGCTCTTAGTATTTGAATAAGAATATTGCATTTTTAGGAGCATTGCTCTGGTTTTTACTTTCAGTAGTCCACAGCACTAATCAAATTTATGATATGTGAAAAAAAGATAAATTTCTCTATATCTAATTTCTTAGGGAGCTTGTTTGTTCGCACATAATTGTTGACACCAAAAATGTCACTTTGCCTCTTCAAGATCCAAAGAGCTACATGAAGTCGCAACCTGCCATAAATAGGCAATGCTACTTCCAAAAAATCAAATCTTGTCAGAACCAAACAAAAACTGCAAGATCCTTCAAGACAGTCAAAAGAGGTGTACACAAGAAGTTTCGGGCCATTTCAAAATCATTTGGCCTAACTTCGCTTCTCCGGCAGCTGAAAAGGAGCTCCCAGCGGCGAAAGCATCGGAGACACCAAATCTTCGATCAGAGCCGATGGATGGTCTCAAAATACATCCAAAAGGCTCCACGTCAAGTTCCGAGTCAAATCGACAATGTTTGACCCTACCTACATCAACCCTCGAACAGCTAAATCAAGCCTCTCGGCGGTGAGAACCACCGAGGCCATCACTCATCAGATAGAGCACATGGACGGCTTCAAAATGCTTACAAAGGGCTACACGTCAAATTTCAGGTCATTTCAACAACATTTAACCATAGTTTGACGCTCGAAAGCCAAATCAGGCATCTCGGCGGTGAAGCTCTCCAGGACCATGGTTCCCAAGACAGAGCCTATGGATCATCTTAAAATGACTCCAATAGGTTCCCTGTCAAATTTCAAGTCAATCGGACATCGGTTGACCGCACATCAAACCGCGACATCTTCATCGCGATAAAAGCAAGTCTACTGGTGATAGGACCTCAAACGGCTTCAAAACTCAAATAGAAGCCTATGGTTGGTCTTATTTATTGCTCAGGAGGCTTCACCTCAAATTTCAAGTCATTTCAACATCGTTTGACCCAGTTTCAGCTTCTGACGGAAAATCGGCAGCTCTGCGCAACAAAGTCTTCGGCTTTCTCGGAAAATTGGAAACTTTGCAAAATAAAATGCAAGGATTCTCATCAGGTTTTCTACAGGGAAATCAGGCCAATAAATGATCAAAAATGTCAAGGAAAAATACAGAAGAAAAAAGAATAAAAAAACAGCAAAAACGGACACAAAACGGGACAAAAGGGGAAAAAACCCCCCAGGGTCGCAGACCCCGGCGACCCTGGGGCCCGGGATCGCCGGGAAGGCACCGGAAACCCCGATTTTCGCCGTTTTTCGCGATTCAAAGCGTCCGGCCTCTGGTAATTTTCAAAATTCATACTTTTAAGACACCAAATCCTCTGACATCCGTCAAAAACACAAGTCAATCATCAAAAGTATCGAAAACAACATTGATCGCCACCCGGTCAACCAAAGAAAAGTGTGCTTTCTACCCGACCGATCGAGAAATCGACAGGACAGATGGCACCGACCCGCTGTTGGCAACCAACACCTGAAGTCACATGGTCATCCGATGTCGATCTACATGAAGATCCATCGATGATCATTGCCAGAAGAATCCCATAAGACGCGGCACGGCCCGCGACTCTTCAACTGCTCAGCGACCACTTAATGCGATTAATTGACTAGCTTTATTACAGTCATTAATCCATTTCTTTGGACAGACCAATCAGAAGCAAGCATCCGGGAGTTACAAGTCAAGAGATTCATGGCATTTAACCCATGAAACTCCTCCCATCATGGCGATTAAAGGCGATTAAATGCCCTCAATCTCCTCCGGCCAATCAGAAGCCAAGAAAAAGGAGTTACAAAATAAAGAATTCAATCTTGTAACTCCTCCCTTTATGTAGCTTTATGACAATTAAGGCTCATAAACCCTCCTAAATGGCTACCTAAAAGCCTATAAATAGGAGAGCTCTCCAAGAAGAAAAGAACGGAGACACAACAGAAAACACAGAAAACAGACTGCAGAAAATCCGGAAACTCAGACAGAAAAAGGCATCAAAGAGAGAAAACTCTGCGGAAGTTCTACACCGACCACCGCTACAAGGTGACAAAAGTCCCTTGGGGGGTACCCCCCCCCAAGGTCCTTGTCTTCTCATTCTGCCTCCAATGGCTCAGACGTGGCTTTTTAGCCCGTCTACTCGGCTTTTTATTGGACATAGGACCTCCTTTTGGTCTTTGTCCTCTAAAAACCTGAGGTTATAGCCAAGCCAAGCGAATCAATAGCATCCTCTGTTCTCATCTGCATGGATGACGGCAAAGTCCACATATGGCTTGCGACCGTCAATCTGAACGGGTCCCCCACAATCTCCTGAAAAGTTAGATCCTCCTTTTCTTGCTATTCATTGTAGTTTGTAATTTTTTCAAAAGAGACAAAAATCACAACTCTTGCCTTTGATTATTGATAAGAATTGTAAAACGGCTATAAACGCCAAAATCGGCTATAAATGCCAAAAATCGGCTATAAATGCTAAAAAAATCGCCTTTCACGGCAAATCAAGAAAATGTCTTTTTTCTTAAATATATGTGCAATGGAAAACTTGAAAGAAGTTAATTTCCTTTTTACTTGCGAAGGTTGATCTCCGGATCACCACTTGCAATTCCAAGTAAAATAGAAAATCTAGCACACCCACACAAAGAAATGTTGATGCGCGCCCCTTGCCCCCTGGTTACGAAAGGGTCGGACCCAATGGACTCCCACGTCGGCCGACCTCGGTAGGACCAGGCACCGGGAGCACGGTCCATCAAGCTGGCACACCCGGTGGGACCCGTTCATTTGAGAACACGATGCTAGAAATAAAATATTTGCATATCATATCTTTTGCCCTATGCTTATATTTCTTTTCTCGATTCCTTGGCTACTTTCTAATTGGTGGCCATGTTGGATTCCGCATCTAAAAAATGAGATGAGATTTTTTGGAAATTTATAATTCTTTGAATTTATTTCCACTTTTTCTCTTTTCAAAAAAAAAATAATCAGATTTTTCATTTTGAATTCAAAATTGGGAAACCTTGATCCGTTCCTATCGTTCATCGCGCTTGCAGAAATGTTGAGCCTGTTCGACTAAGGTTTTGGGCCATCGTTTTTTCTTCGATGAGTTCATTAAAGATCTGAAAATATATATATATATATAAAATAAAAAAAAATCAGATTTTTCATTTTGAATTCAAAATTGAGAAACCTTGATCCGTTCCTATCGTTCATCGCGCTTGCAGAAATGTTGAGCCTATTCGACTAAGGTTTTGGGCCATCGTTTCTCTTCGATGAGTTCATTAAAGATCTAAAAAATAATAATAATAATATATATATATAAAATAAAAAAAAATCAGTTTTTTCATTTTGAATTCAAAATTGAGAAACCTTGATCCGTTCCTATCGTTCATCGCGCTTGCAGAAATGTTGAGCCTGTTCGACTAAGGTTTTGGGCCATCGTTTCTCTTCGATGAGTTCATTAAAGATCTAAAAAAAAAATTAAAAAAAAATTATATATATATAAAATAAAAAAAAATCAGATTTTTCATTCTGAATTCAAAATTGAGAAACCTTGATCCGTTCCTATCGTTCATCGCGCTTGCAGAAATGTTGAGCCTGTTCGACTAAGGTTTTGGGCCATCGTTTCTCTTCGATGAGTTCATAAAAAAAATATATAAAAAAAAAAAAAACAAAAAACAAAAAAAAAAGACATAGACCACTAAGGTTAAACCAATTGCGTTCTTTGATCATGGTTGATTCAAGAAAAGCCTTGTCCAGAGTGTGGAGACAGCTTGACTGTTCTAGGCAATGGTCCTCCAAACGGGTTCATTAAGTAATCCTACCCTTACGTGGGGGCAATTCTATCAATCAAGATTTCATAAGACCGGGTTAGGAGGCCTATGTGTACTCTCTCGTCTTTTAAATAAAATTTTTTAAAAAAATAAATTTTTTAAAAATAAAAATTTTAAAATAAAAAATAAAAAATAAAATAAAATAAAATAAAAAATTTCAAAAAAAAAATCTTTAAAAAAAATAAATAAATAAAAAAAGATTTTTTTTTAAAAAAAAACTTCCGTCATTTTGGGTTTAGATTGGAGAAATCTTGGTCTTCTCCTTTCTGAGCACTGGCGCTCGCGGAAATTGCTGAGCCCGTGTTCAGATTGGAGTGCTTTTTGCTCTCTTTGATGAACCCGATATTGGCCTTTCAAAAAAAAAAACTCGTCATTTTTGGATTCAGATCCGAGAAATTATGGTTCATTTCTTTCTGAGCACTGGCGCTCGCGGAAATCGCTGAGCCCGTGTTCAGATCGGAATACCATCTGCTCTCTTTGATGAATCCAATCTTGACCTTTCAAAATAGAGAATCTCATCTCATGGATGCGGTCTCAAAACATTGTGTCTAGCGGTACTAGTACGCCCTTTCAGGGTCTGCTGTATTGCGACCGGCACATTTGTAACTCCAACTTTATATTCTTCTTACCTCGAGCAAGCTCTGCTTCTCGATAAGTCGAATTTAAGTTCACAATTGCTTCTAGCAGTCACTGGAATGCTCATTTTGGGCTTACCATACCTGTGATCAGAAGAATTGTACCCTCTATGGCATTTTGCCTTCTTCATATTGCTTGGGTCATCTTCCCCGAGCAATTTGAAAAGACGAAACCATAGAACTTCCCATTTATGATCATTATATTCTTGTGATTACTAATGGATGTAGTCTTGTTTCAGAAATTTTCAAAAAAAACTAACAATGGTAGCATCGCTTACCATTACTTTCGATGAGAACAAGCACCAAGTCATGCTTCAACAGAAGCAAACTACGCACACCTACAAGCGCCCCATCAGCTGCCGAAGCATCAACTCCCTCGGCAACTCTCTGAACTCCGGGTCGACCTCGACTCCCCGGACTATCGTCTTTGGGACGCTGGGACCATTCCCACTTCCCGAGGAACAAACTGCTCCCTCCAAGAAGCAGAAACTCGCCTCTCAATGTGTCACTATCGTGACACCAAAGGCGAGCACCAGAAGGCCTGAAGCCCGTGGCAGCCCCACGAAGCCTCGACCAGCAAAGGACCAGGTCTATCCCAAGACTTGGTCCCCAAGACCTTCACCAAAACAAAGAAGGTCCCAAACATCAACCAAGCCAGCATTCCTGGCCCCACTTAAGGAGAACCAGTTCTACCCTCTTGCTTACATGAAAGAGGAGAGACCCATCTCCAACCTGACTCCCAAGTCAAACCAGCATGAGCCGGCTTGTTCCTACAAGCCCAAAATCAGATCATGCATCACAAGGCCTCTACAAGCACCTGCTAAGGCCTACAAACCTGCAGTTCGACCCTTCATCTCTACAGGGGCCGAACTCCAAAAATCCAAAGCTTCGCTGCAACAGGCGAAGGACAGGGTTCGCATCCTGTCCTTGCCCAGCTGCAAAGAAGACAGGCTCGGCTGCTGCGCCCAAGGGAGCACATCCTTCATCGCCAAAGCCCAGCCAGAGCTGACCGGAGCTCAAATTGCTCGTCGCATACGCCGCCGCGTGTCGTATAGACAAAAGAGACTAGAGAAGCAAAGGACCCAACCTCCTACACTTCAAGTCTCTCCCAAATGGGTCGAAAAAGATAGACCCAACCAAGTTGCTGCCGTCCATATGGTTGGAAAAACCAGAAGGCGCCAAAAGTCAGCAACAAAAATCCATGTCCGACGTCCGATGACCCGCGGCGTCTCCAGGACAAGAAGACATTCAGAAGAATCCCCTGCTCCTTCAAGCAAAGGACGGTAGAGTGATCCTTCCTCAAGCTCTTCTTCAAAAAGAATGAGCCCCAGCTCAGTCACCAGGACAGTTTCTTCGTTCGAATCACGAAGGATGAACGTCTTGGCTACAAATTCTGAGCCACCACCCCGCAATCCACTTCTAGATGATGGGATCACCCGCATCCAGCAGTTGGAACAAGGCCAACAGAGGATTGAAACTCTGATGGAAAACCTTCTCATCGCCTTCCAAAATCAGGCGAACAATGAACCTCCTCCGAATCATCAAGACAATGAGGTAAATGGAGAAGAAAATGAGTCACGCGCCCTTACCAAAAAGGACGTAGACACTATCCTCACCAAAGCAAAAGAAGAGGATATACTCAAAGAGCATGGGATCAAGCCACCATATCCCTTATGGATGGACTCGGTCCCATTCCCCACCAAATTCAAGCATCCTACTCTCCAAACATATACGGGGAAAGGATCAGCCAGACAGCACGTCATCCACTTCAAGATCCTAACGAGAGCTATCGCGGATCAAGATGCACTCAAGATCCGCCTCTTTGCAAGTACCCTAAAAGGTACGGCCTTCGATTGGTACTCCACTCTGCCGGAGGACTCAATCCAAAACTGGGCCATGCTAGAGACACGCTTCCTGACTCACTTCAAAGGTGAGGATCATCCCGCTACTATGGCTCAGCTGTGCAGCCTAAAGCAGGGGGAGAATGAGTCAACATATGACTTCATTCATAAGTGGAAAGCAATGGCATACAAATGCTCTGATGTACTGCCACAAGCATCGCTAGTCGACATCTGCCAAAACAACATGAGAGCTAGAATCCGCTCCATGATCATCGGCAACAAATCAAAGAACCTGGGAGAACTCCTAGAAGCTTCCATGGAAGCTGAAATGGTGATTAAAGACCTCAACAGTCAGAAATCATCAAGAAAAGAGCCAACCGGCATTGCAACCTCTAAGCCAAAGAGGTCCTCAATGTGCAGACCAAGTCAGCTCCTCAGCCAACAAAGAAAGCTGAAAACAAAGCTGCGGGTAAGAGACCTGAACTCTCAGATGCCTTCAAAGAACGAGTAGAGAAGAAATACCCGTTTGATGAAGATGTTGATGAAATCTTCGGGGCTCTTGTGGCAAACGGCAAGCTCACCTTGCCTGAACCAAAAAGACCGGGTGATGTTGGAAAAACCAACGATCCTCGGTACTGTCCATACCACCAGATGATCTCGCATCCTCTCAATCAATGCTTCGTTGTGAGGGAGAAAATAAACGAGATGTGGAAAAACGGAGTCATCACCTTTGACAAAAACTATGGGTCTGCCTCCATCAACATGGTGACATGTGGACAAACATCAAAATCACCGAAGAAGAAGATCACTACTTCCTTCAAGGTGATAAACTCAATCCAAGCGTCCGAGGATCTGGTTCCTTACCCGACGTCAGACGGACAACCCATATGGGTACATCCCGATCTCCTGGAAGATGAAAATTGGGAGGTCGTGAAAATAAAGCCTACAGCTCAACAGCGAAGGCAGGCTAGGAAATATCTCCTTAAGCTCAAACGGCAAGAGAAGACCTAGCCAAAACAAGAGGTCAAAGAAAAGGCAGAGGCTTCCTCTACCACTTCACAGGAGGCAACAAAAACACCCCTTCCAGAGACTTCAAAGGGGGTAAGAAAATTCACTCTCAGTGATTTCATGCCACCTCAATTCAAAGAAGCCACGCAGGAGCTATCATACTCTTGCAATTCGGTAGTTGGATTCTCCATTGATGGATACAAGTCCAGCGACACCGATGATGGATTCGAATCCAACTACACAGACGAGTGGGAGGAGTCCCTTGAAATAGGAGAATATCTCTCCGATGAAGAATGGGTTCCTGAGTCTCATCTTATGCCAGTAATCTGGTATAATCCTCTACAGCCACAAGGATCCTGGTCCGATGATGAAGAAGACCAAGAGGCTGTACAAGAAAATGCTGCTGACCCAGCACCTCTCATTGCTCCAGTGGGAATCAACCATGTTGAGCCACAAAGAGTTGATGAGGAAGAAGATTTGGCTCCCATGCCTGATCTTGAAGAATATGCAAGGATCTTACGGTGTCTCGCTCTAGAACAAGAGCAAGACCGCGTCAACGAGCCTCCTCGCAATCCAGAGCCTGAAGTCCCTGAAGATCATCAGGTACATCCTCCCTTAACTCCTGAAAAATGGAGAAAATTGCTGGATAGACGATCCTCTTACATCCGAGGATGAGTCTGACTCCGATCAGGCAACGTCTCCCGTCAGAGCTTCCTGCAATGTGATAATTTGGGATTATAGCTCTTCTGAAGCATCGTTTGATGAGAGCACTTACACTCCGGCGACGCCTATCAATGTATCTTCTGAAGCCACCTCGTCTCACGTGACTTTCACTGAGATGACACCCTCTCAAGTTTCTTCTCCTGAGACTGTGACTTCAAAGTTCACACCCTTCCTGACTGAAGAATTCCCAGCTATTGATGCTTGGGACGATGAATTAGTCAACGAAGAAGAAAGGTTGCTGGATGCTGTTCAAGACTTGTTCTCGGAAAATGCTCCGTGCAACACAATCACTGAGGATGGCAACTCCGCTGCTGATACATCCTCAGCAAATGAAAAACGACAGCCTCTTGATCCTGAAGACAATCTTCCAAACGAAGACCCTTCTCAAGAAGCTCTCGAAGTTGGTAGAGGCACCCGCTCTGGCCGGGACTACCATAAAAATTACAACCAATCTTCCTTTACATATGTAAATCCTTTGGGAAAAGATGTTGTAAGCACCCCTAGTGGCAACAATGATGAACATGCAGGCCCTAAGGAGGCTTTCAAGTATGACTTGATTGAACACTTCAAGCACATACCTGCACGTCTGCACATCCTAGATTTGTTGCGAATGTCTCCACACACTCGTGATAATCTCATCTCAGAATTACAAAAGCTGAATGAGGATGTCGACAAATATGCCCCGTAAGTCCTCCAAATTGAAATGGATTACCGGGTCAAAAACTCAGAAGCTTCCTCAAAGGGAGAAAAGAAGAAAACTGAGGGATCATGCATTGAATGCCTCTCGGTTAAAAAAGCAGCCAGTGCAACCATCGCCTTCACAAAAGACGACCTCCTACTTGGCGAAACCAGGCACAACCGACCCCTGTACTTCACAGGGTACATCAAGGAAATGCCTATGCACAGAGTTCAGATCGACCCAGGTTCTGCACTCAACCTCATCTCCACATCGGCTCTCGAAGAGTTGGGCATCCCACCCAGCAAACTGAGCCACACATCTGTATCTATCCTTGGATACGATGGGAGTACTCAAAGGCCTATCGGCAAAATCAGGTTCAAGTTGCAGATTGGTGATCTTATCTCTAAGGTAACTGTGTATGCAATAAAAACCCCTTCATGTTACAACATCCTTCTCGGACGCCCTTGGATCCACGAAAATGGTGTTGTCCCTTCAACTTTACATCAATGCATCAAGTTTGTTGGCGACGACGGCATGATACATCGAGTCTTTGCGGACAGAAAACCCTTCAAAGGTAAAGAAGTCCACTTCGCAGACTCACAGATGTATGAAGGTGAAAAAGAAGAAGAGGAGAAGCACACAGCACCCATTGCCGAAAATCCCCAGAAAGATAAAGGCAAGGCTCCTCAACAATCGCCGGAAGAAAACAAATCATCCGGTAAATCCGAAGAGAGCATTCAAACTCCCTTCATCATCTCCCTCAAATCTTCAAAGCCTTTGGTCATCACAACTAAAGTGAAAAAGGTAAAGCAAAAGCCTGGGGGCAAATTTGTTGTCTCTTTCGTGTCTATCATGCAAGACACGGATTCGGATTCAGAGCCAGAAGACGACACATCGTCAAGCCAAGCTGACACTCAGCAAGTTCAGCCTGCTCTTACTCCAATGGAGACAACTTCTGACATAGAAGATCCTACGTCAGCTTCCTTCGTTGTTCCAGCAACTTTAGCAAAGGAAACACCAATCTTCTTCCATAGATCGGATGCTTCTTCATCAAACTCTATGCTTGAACCTTTCCAAAATAAAGGTATGCCTCAACTATCCTTATATAGTTCTGTGGCACAAGCTATTATGAAGAAAATGGGCTATGATGCTCAAAACCCAGTTGGTTTGGGAGAAGGACGTGGTATTCTCACGCCATTGGGGCCCGTCTTGACCAAAAGCCAGCTGGAAGATTGGAGACTCTACGGCTATGTAGAAAAGTCTTCACACGGGTTAGGGTATGATCTCGACACTCCCCTGAGACAGTTGACACAAAGGCTTAAAAGTCAATATACTGACCAAGCCTCAACATCTCAAGTCCATGAAGACATCGATCTCCCTGGATATCTCTTCGATGAGTCACCTGATAAAAATCCAGGAAGCTCATCTAATTGGCATGATTTCTCCGAAAATGAAGAGGAGTTGTCCGATGGCACATACGTGTGGTCTTCTGACCCAGAAGAACCCTCATCTCCAAAAGAAGTAGCCTACTTCGACCCGGTTTCAACAGGCGATTGGGATCATCTCATAGCAAGCCTTGGGAAAATTACCGATCAAGAAGACCCGTGGAAAGGAACAAAGCCTTGGTCTGGAAATGCCCTTGAAACCCCAGAAGGTTTCGTTGAGCTGGAAGCCTCCGAAAATATTGTGGAGGAACTACCTTCGAACCTTCTAACAGAAGATCCTGTTCAAAAGATAGACTTGGGAACACCAGATAACCCACGTCCTGTATTCATAAGCAAGAATATAAAGGATGATGAGTTACCCAAGTATATCGCCTTTCTTCGTGAGTTCGTTGATTGCTTTGCATGGTCTTACGCTGAAATGCCTGGCTTAGACCCCAAAATAGCAGTTCACAAACTCAATCTTTAAGAAGACATCAAGCCTGTCAAGCAAGGCCAAAGAAAATTCCGTCCAGATGTGATGGATAAAATTGAACAAGAAGTTCAAAAACTCAAAAGCGTCGGCTTCATCCATGAGGAACAACATCCTGAATGGTTAGCCAACATTGTCCCCGAGACAAAGAAAAATGGGCAGATCAGGGTCTGTATTGACTATAGAGACCTGAACGGCGCATGTCCTAAAGATGAATTTCCGCTCCCCATACCAGAGGTAATGATTGATAATACCTGTGGATTCGAGCGAATGACATTCATGGATGGTTTCTCTGGCTACAATCAGATAAAGATGCATCCTGAAGATGAAAAACATACATCTTTTCGGACCCCATTTGGCATGTATTGCTACACTGTCATGCCATTTGGTCTGAAAAATGCTGGTGCCACATATCAGAGGGCTATGATGAAAATATTCCAAGATATGCAGCACAAGACGGTTGAATGTTACGTTGATGACCTCGCCGTCAAAAGCAAAAGAAAAGAAGATCACCTCGAAGACCTTCGAGAAGTCTTCCTCCGGCTTCGCAAACACAAACTGCGGATGAATCCTTTGAAATGCTTATTCGGCGTCTCGTCGGGTAAGTTCCTCGGATTCTTAGTTTGGAAAGCTAGAATAGAGCTTGACCCTATAAAAGTCAAAGCCATTCTAGAAATGCCCTCTCCAAGAACCTTGAGAGAACTCAAAGGGCTTCAAGGGAGATTGGCCTACATAAGACGGTTCATCTCCAATCTTTCGGGGAAATGCCGTCCATTCTCCCGGTTGATGAAAAAAGGTGTAAACTTTGTCTGGGATGCTGACTGTGAAGCTGTTTTCCAAGACATCAAGTCATACCTGACAAAACCTCTAGTGTTAGCTGCTCCTACCACTGGAAAACCATTCATCTTGTACACAAGAGCCCTTGATCACTCTTTGGGAGCTCTGCTTGCGCAAGAAAATGATCAAAGAAAAGAAGCTGCTCTATATTACCTCAGCCGCATGCTAGTAGGTGTAGAGCATCGCTACTCTCCAGTCGAAAAAGAATGTCTTGCAGTGATGTTCGCCGTATAAAAGCTGCGTCACTACTTGCTTTCCAACACAGTATACCTGGTCTCGAGAGTCAACCTCTTGAAGGTCCTTGTCACAAAGGCAGGTTCTCTCAATGCTCGACTGGCAAAGTGGTCCATCCTTCTGTCACAATTTGACATTAGGTATGTACCACAAAAGGTAATCAAAGGGCAAGCTCTAGCGGACTTCCTCGCAGAGCATCCATTGCCTAAAGATTCTCCACTCAGAGATGATCTCCCAGACGAACCAGTCTACAATGTGGAGACTTTCTCGTAAAGTGCCTCCTGGGACATGTACTTTGACGGTGCAACCAGGACAAATGAAAAAAGACAGCTGATCTCGGGAGTTGGCATCCTCTTTGTTAGCCCCGACAAATACATGATTCCACACGCTTTCTTGCTACTGGAACCATGCACAAACAACGCAGCTGAATATCAAGCTCTGATCCTAGGATTGGAACTCGCCATCGAATCCGGTATCACCATGCTGGAAGTCTTTGGAGACTCTCAACTGATCGTCAACCAGATGAATCAGAAATTTGAAGTCAGGAAGCCATATTTGCTGCCTTACTACAACAAAGCACAATCGCTTCTGCAGAAGTTTGACATCTGTCACATCACCCACATTCGTAGAGGTGAAAATATACGTGCAGATGCCCTAGCTGGACTTGCCGCATCCATGGCAATCCAAGAAGGAGAAAACATGCAAATCACAGTGTGCGAAAGAAGAATCCTTCCTCCTCTTAACACACACCAAGCTGTTGCTGAATGCCACCAAGTAGTTGGAAGTCGGATTTCAATCCTTCAAACTTCAATCGGCGACTGGAGGGATCCGTTCATTGATTACATTATGTTCGGAGTCCTACCTGAAGATCCAAAAGAACGGGTAAGCATCCAAAGGCGAACCCCAAGCTTTCATTTGGATATTCCTTCAAAAATCCTTTACAGGAAATCCTTCAACGGAGTACTTCAACGCTGCTTGTCACAATAAGAGGCTAAGGAAACACTCAAAGAAGTTCATGCTGGTCTTTGCGGAGCTCATCAGGCAGGTCCCAAGCTCTATGATCAGATAAAAAGGTTAGGATATTACTGGCCTACCATGGTAGCTGACGCAACACAATTTGCTATGCGCTGCCAACAATGCCAAATTCATGGAGATTACATTCACATGCCTCCAGAATGGCTGCATCCTACAGTGATTTCATGGCCCTTCGAAGCTTGGGGTATGGACATCATAGGTCCTATTTCTCCCCCTTCGAGCAAAGGTCATCGCTTCATCTTCGCCGCTACGGATTATTTCTCTAAGTGGTCAGAAGCATTTGCGTTCAACGAAATGAAGACCTCATCAGCCCTTCAGATCATGCGCACCAACATCATTTATCGTTTCGGCATACCCAAAAGATTCGTCCATGATAACGGACCACAATTCCGGGATCATCGATTCTACAGGTTCTGCGACAAATACAAAATCCAAAGCTGTCCTTCGACTCCATACAATCCGGCAGCAAACGGATTAGCAGAAGCTTTCAACAAGACACTCTGCAAAATCCTCAAAAAAATGGTCTCTAGTCACAAAAGAGACTGGAGCGACAAAATGTCTGAAGCTTTGTGGGCCTATCGAACCACCGTTCGAGGACCAACCCATAGCACACCATTCTCCTTGGTCTATGGATGCGAAGCTGTCGTGCCCTTGGAAGTACAAATTTCTTCCTTGAGGGTATCCTTGCAAAATGACATGACTCAAGAAAGCAATGTCAAATTGCGACTCCATGAGCTGGACAATCTCGATGAGAGACGGCTCGAAGCTCAACAAAGCATTGAACTTTACCAAGCACGCATGGCAGGATCTTTCGATAAAAAGGTCAGGTAACGCGCCTACAAAAAGGGTGACTTGGTCCTTGCGGTAAAAAGACCAATGGTCTTCGCTCACAAGTCCAAAGGCAAATTTGAGCCAAAATGGGAGGGACCCTACGTCATCAACAAGGTTTTCTCCAATGGCGCATACGCACTCCTGAACATGGAAGGCGACAGATGTATGCTACCCATCAACGGCAAGTTCTTAAAGCGGTACTACCCTTGAAGACTTACCCAACTGGGTAAGAGCAATGCCTGTACGGCCAAAACTGGTTTCCAGGTACACGCTCGTTAAACCCACCTTCTTTTAGAATTTTCATATCAAATGTTGAAATTTCTAGAAATTTAAAACAATGCTTACTTTCATCGTTTCATTGTTCAAAAAAAAAAAAAAACCAAGTTTAGGAACCTTTCCCTAACTTTTCAACCCTTGAACCCAAAATTCATGGTTTGAAACAAAATCCGGATTCAGGGATTTCTACCCTAGTCCACCCTGCCTTTTACCGCCAAAATGGTTTTAGGTCAAAGCTTATGACCCTCGTGTCTTTAAAAAAAAATGATTTTTCAAAAAGAGAAAGCGACGCTTAGTCGATACTCGCACAAATCGGAAGCATATGAACCATGTTTGACACTTCCAAAATCGCAGGGAAGCGACATTTCGTCGATACTTGCAAAATCCAAAACCGTGGAAATGCAACATTTTAGTTGATATCCACAACCTAAATTTCAAAGGTTCGAAAAAACCTAAAAAACCATGGAGACGCAACATTTCAGTTGATATCCATAACCCAAAGGTTCGAGAAAACCACAAGTTTCAAAAATCGTGGGGAAACGACATCAAGTCAGTACCCGCAAAACAAAAAAATTTTGAAAAGCAAGGATGCGACATTCCATCGATACTTGCACCCAAATTCGCGAGGATGCGACATTCCGTCGATACTCGCAACCGAATGAGCAAGGATGCGACATTCCATCGATACTTGCAAGAACATTCAGCAGGGAGGCGACTTTTAGTCGATACTTGCATTTTTTGAAAACCAAACCGGCTATAAATGCCACAAACTGGCTATCAATGCCACCAAAACAGGCTATAAATGCCATAAACCGGCTATCAATGCCACCAAAACAAAACAAACCGGCTATCAATGCCACAAAAAAAAATTGGCTTTAAAAAAAAAAAACCGGCTATCAATGCCACAAACTCGGCTATCAATGCCACAAACTCGGCTATCAATGCCACAAACCCGGCTATAAATGCCACAAACTGGCTATAGATGCCACAAACAAAAAAAAACCCGGCTATCAATGCCACAAAAAAGCTGGCTCTCATGCCAAAATTGGCTTCCATGCCACAAGCAAAAATCTGGCTTCCATGCCAAAATAATCATTTGACAAAAGATTTTCACAAAATGACAAGCTTTTGATCAAATCCCATTTAGCAATTACTTTATCACAAAAAGATTTAAGTAAGCGTAGGGAAAACAAAAAAAAAAGGGCATCCCATTTAGCAATTACTTTTATCACAAAAAGATTCAAGTGAGCGTAGGGATAACAAAAAAAAAGTACCAAAAAAATACATGTGGTACCAAAAAAAAGAAAGTGCTCACAAGCACCACAAAAAAAAAAGTACCAAAAAAATACAAGTGGTACTAAAAAAAAGAGAGAGAGAAGGATGGTTTCTGTTAAAAAAGAATAGGAGCTCAATCAAAAATGGTCTCCAGCCAAGAGTTCAGCTCCTTAAGCAAACTTTTGGCCTCAGCCGTCAAGGATTCCAAGGCACGCTTCTTCAGGAATTTGCCATGCGATGCTGGAGTGGGCTGTAACCCTTCTTTCGCACCAGGAAGCTTATCTCGAGCAGTTCGCCATTGTTTGTTCTCATCAGACTTCCTTTTAAGAACTCGATTGGCATCTGCAACCCGGTGAATCAGAGCAGTCTCCCTTTCACGAGCCTCTGTTATTGCAGTCCACTTGGCAGCGACTTGTGCCTGCAGATGCTCAAGACGTTTCCTGGCCTCATCGACATCCCTATCAAGGATGTTAAGGTCATGTGTCAGCCCATTGATGTTTAGCTCTTCTAAGTTATTCTCTCGGACTACCTGCTTCCTGCTTTCTGTAGCCTCATCCAGGTTAGACTGAGCCTTATCCGCAGGGTCCAAGAACATCTCCTTGAAGAACTGGTCATCAGGAAAACCCATGGTCTCAAACCACCTGTCACCCAGCTCAATGATACTATCAACGATCGCCCTGGCACTTGTGACATCTAGACCAGCCTCTTCAGCATCACCGAGAATCTCTCGCACATGCTGGATCATCCCAAATCCGGCATCTAAGTGCCCAGAAAGCAGAGTCTCAATCCAAGAGCTCAGAACTCGCACCACCACCTTCTTCGCAAAAAGAAGAGATGGCCCAGCTGAAGATTCGCCCAACTCCGTTGGTCGGCTGCTCATGTCATCACCTGTTGGAAGAGTAACAAAAGAACTCTTTCCAGTTGAAGCTGCTCCTGCTTGGGAAGGAATCTCAGCACGAGGTATCTCCTCAACATTGTCAGAACTAGTCCCAGGAATCTCTACCTCTGGATCAACCTCTGGCATCCCTTGCTCTGGAAGCGACGGATCCTCCTCTGTCACTTCAAAACCTGCCAAAGAAACACAAAAAGGTATGAATATGATCCTGTTTGAAAATCATTATCAGGGTTATTACTACAAAATACCTTCTTCGACGACTGGCAGAAGACTCTCTTCCTCCATGAACTCATCGGAAGCATCATCAACATTTGCGTCCATCGATGGTTCAAAGTCATCAGAATCCTGTGGCAAGTCAGCTGGCAAGAAAAATGTGTTAGCAAACCAAGTCACAGACACAAAAAAAAAGCAAAAGAAGTCATACCAATTGGAGACTCTGGATTCACTCCAGAGTCCCTCGGTTTTTCTTCAGGGGCCCCGACAGGATCCGTCACCACCTCATCGGTTGGAACCTCAGGCATCGTCAAGTCTTCCTCTGCTAAAAAAAAGAAAAAAGCAGAAACAAGAAGCAAATCAGAACATGGAAAAATCCCATGAAAAGAAATGGAAAGAGAAAAAGGAAGAATCATACCTTCACCGACGGTCTCTTCCCCGCTGTCAGAGTCAGGTTTCCCACTCGACTCCTCACTGGATGGTTTACCCTCGCCAGTAGACTCCACGGAAGCTTGCCTCTGTGCCGCTTGCATCCAAGCACCAAGTTCGGCTTCCTCCTGTTCTAGCTGCTCTAAAGCCTCATCAGGTATTTCTCGAACAGCTTCAGAACTAATGACGCCCTGGTCACCGAGAAAGCCTATCTTGTGCTTCTCTCCAGAAAGGAAGGCCCAAACTTCCTCTCGCCGGATGCCATTCGACTTTCCAAGGCCCTTTCCAGATGCCAGCTTCACATCAAGCTCCTTCTTAGAAAGGCCCCGATATGCCGAAAAGCTCTCTGCGAACCACTTCGCAAAGCCGGCAGTCCGGGAAGTCAACAACACAGGATAAGAGATCATGGCTGTAGTGTCTTCAGCACTATAGAAAGCCCATGCATTTCTCCTGTCCTGTAAACCTCCAAAGCGCTTCACCATGCTTGAAGGCGCTCCAACAACGCCTTGAGAAAAGCCCAGCTGCAAAGCAAAGCGAGAGGGTACATACGGTTGGATGTCAACGAAAAGATGTTTGCGGTACACCATCGTGTCGACACGTATGCTGAAAAGCCACTCTCTCTCTGCATTCGTCAAGGAGTAATGCCTTCCCGACCCCGCCCTAGTAGAGTCTCGGGAGGCACCAAAATCAAAAGCCTTCTTCCGCAACTCCGGAGAAAGCTTCACTGAAGACTGCCCCATCTCGACGTCCCTGAACCGTCGGATCCTCATGCGGGCAAAAAAAAGTGATTCGGACACGGCTTTGCCCTTAGCCAGTCGAATCATCAGAGGATCATCATCTTGTGTAGCACCCAACCGGTGGAAGCCAGGACAGTGGTACACGTACCACGAATAAAAGATGTGGGCTGAAAATACCCTATTCATGGGAAGCCCAAGCCGAACCAAAAAAGCAGCAGCCTGCAATTCGGTACACAGGTAGGAGTAAAGAGCTGGCACCAAAGCAAGCTGCTCTCCAAACGCCATCTGACAAGCCGGAAAATACAATGCGGCCTGATGTGCATTCCATCTCCTCCAGCAAAAATAGCCTCACCAAGCCAATAAGTGAGGTAAACAGCGAGATCTCTCCGCAGTGCAATGTCAGGACATATGGCGTTTGTACTCGCACAGAAATCTCTCAACTCTTCTTGCATAGCCAAGATCTTCTTCGAACTTGGATCCTGAGCCCTGGCTTCCTGGGTCGCGCTATCAGAAGACTCCCTGCAGTCAAAAAAGTTGGAGAACGAAGAGCTAGAACTCTTCCAACTGCAGGATCTAACTTTCAAACCCTCCTTCTGTTGGAAATAGGGTGGGCCTCTAGGATAAGTTTCAAAAACTTTTGACCCACTTGACGCAGGGATCAACTATCCAGAAGGCTAAAAAACCCAATCCAAGATCCATGTCCTCAATCTCAGTCATCATGATCAGTAAAACAATTTATCTAGAAGATAAAAACAGCAACTAACAAGCATCCATAATAATCTACAACATGCAAGGAAGTGGATTATACCTTTGGAGCTCGGTTGTGCTCTAATGGAGGAGTTGCGTCTTTCTTTGATGATGAAACGCTTTCAGTAATCAAATAGGGATCTCCAAGACCTCTTGATCTTCCACGCTATGACCCGTATCAGATTCTCCTTTTCTCAAGAAGATGGTGGGATCTCCAAGAGAAAACTACTAGGAACTCTAGGGAGGAACTAGAAAGAGAACTAGAAGAGGGCGAGGAGGAAGAGCATGTGCAACTATTGCACAAAAGTGCCTTGGGCGTGAATCCCTAGGTGGTTGTATGCATGGGACGTCCAAGGCCTCTTCTCCTCTTATTTATAGCTTTTGCAAGCCCAACTTACTAATTTCTATTAGAAGTCTTACTTCCAAAAATTAGTAACTTTCTCTTCTTAATTAAAATAGAAGTCTTACTTCCATTAATTAATTAGTAACTTACCATATCATAATTAGAAGTCTCACTTCAAATATGATTAGTAACTTTCCAATTCCTTTCTAATTAAAATAGAAGTCTCACTTCTACTAAAATTAGTAAGTCTACTATTACCACTATTAGAAGTCTCACTTCAAATAGAAATAGTAACTTTCCTTTTAGAGTTCAACTAGAATTAGATACTTTCTAATAATTGGGCTAGCGTGGGGACCACTAGGGATTCCTTAGAAAGCTGGCTCCAACTGGGACTCGCGACCCCACATCTCATGTGTAATCCGGGCCCACAGTTAATTGCAAATAACTCCACTATATAAATGCAATTGAACTCCAGTCTTAGGAATATTACATAGAAGACCCTAAACTTCCACATTATCACAAGTAGACCCCTCTATCAATATCCATGGATCAATTGGACCTGTCTTCCAAACTTGATCCATATCTTATTATCCTTGAGCCCCAATTAATTATAATGATCAATGGTACCTTTCCAATTAACTCTTAATCGGAATGGGTGCGCACTTACCAATGATAAATCCATTAATTGGCAGAAGGGGATATTAGAGATAGATTCCATCTTGACTATTGAATGTTCCCACAGCTCTACTACCACGTACCCAAATCACCGAGGTGTTGACCTACAGTTGGCCTCACTCATTGGTGACTCAAAGCAAATGAATAGATAGAAACTTGAGTTCATTAATGTCTCAGGATTGAGAGCCTATTGCTAGGGAATTATGAGAGCAGACCTTAAAATAAAGACAGTGTTTATAAGGTGCTTCTCATGGTCCTTCAATACATCAAATGTACCAGCACTATGATCCAGAATCTTCCATTCTGATGATCGAGACAAATCACACTATCTCATAGTGATCAAAGTGCTGCAACCTTGTCAGTATGAGATGTCCAGTCTCATCACTGGTTGTGAATATATTTTAAGTATAAGATTTGTCGTACATGTCTCCCGTGTGTGGATCTCATCCATACACATGTATTACATCTAATATACTTGTGGACCCCGGTTCATCTCATGAACCATCATGTCATTCGTATTGGTTATGTGCAAGTATATAATAAATCACCATTCATCTCATGAAAGGAAAGCATGAATATACTGATAAATAAAGAAATTAATCAATTTATTATATCATCTACTGGATTGAGTCCATAAAACTAACACCTTCTCCTTCAAAAAATCATAGAAGGCGACAAGCTGAAAGTACAGAAGCCTGAACTCCTCAGACTGCCCCTCAAGGACGCTGTCAATCGGCATAAACTCCTCATAGAGTTTGCCAAGGATGGGCAATCCAGTAATGGCGCTCAGCTCCTTCAAAGAGAAACCAATCTCACCATTCGTTACAACGAAGGTATTGGTTTGTGGGAGGAATGACTCCAGCATAGCCATGAAGGCCTCGTCGGAAAAGATCACGGTCTCCCTAAAGGCACGGACCGCATCAAAAATCCTGGCATCCTTCAAAACGGCGCCACCAATCTGCAGGACACGATCAGTCTACAACTTCCACTCGGAGTCAGCATTGAAACAGCCACGAAGTCGAAAAGGCTTTATCCAATTGCTGCCGTCACCGCTGAAAATACCAAGGCCCACCGGTCTCAAATCGACCGACGGATAATCAGAACCCTGGTAGCCGCTGGATGGCATCAACAGGTCCATGTCAACAGGCGACCTCTCCGTATATCCAGGAGAACCGCCAACAAAAACCCCGGTCTTGATTACATTCATCCTTGTCACCCAGCTTGGAGGATCTTCCCTCTTAGAGCACGTGGGGGCAAGACTCATGATCGAGACGGTGCGATCAAACGTCGACCGGGTGGCAACAGTCTTCTTCTCACCATCACAGTCTTCTTCTTGCCACATACAGCTTGTTAGGTCACAAAACCAAAACCAAAAACCAAAACCCGATCCCCTAACTTGCCACATACAGCCTGTTAGGTCACAAGATCAAAACCAAAATTGATCCCCCAACATTCCACATACAGCTTGTTGGGTAACATGGTCAAAACCAAACCCGACCCCCTAACCTGCCACATACAGCCTGTTAGGTCACAAGGTCAAAACCTAAATCCACATCCCTGATGTCATCTTCAAAACTTTGCCTCGAGATGGTATGTGATCCCTTTCACTACCATAAAATTTCCCTGGAAGCTCAAAAGGCTACAAATACCAAAAAGAAAGACTGCTCAAAGACTCTTCGTCAAGTCACAGGCTCTCCTTCACAAATCTCTTCGAGGCACATCGACTACAAAAGTCAAGTAACACGTCGCTGTACCTCGAGGGGGCATTTGTTGACACCAAAAATGTCACTTTGCCTCTTCAAGATCCAAAGAGCTACATGAAGTCGCAACCTGCCATAAATAGGCAATGCTACTTCCAAAAAATCAAATCTTGTCAGAACCAAACAAAAACTGCAAGATCCTTCAAGACAGCCAAAAGAGGAGTACACAAGAAGTTTCGGGCCATTTCAAAATCATTTGGCCTAACTTCGCTTCTCCGGCAGCTGAAAAGGAGCTCCCGGCGGCGAAAGCATCGGAGACACCAAATCTTCGATCAGAGCCGATGGATGGTCTCAAAATACATCCAAAAGGCTCCACGTCAAGTTCCGAGTCAAACTGACAATGTTTGACCCTACATCAACCCTCGAACAGCTAAATCAAGCCTCTCGGCGGTGAGAACCACCGAGGCCATCACTCATCAGATAGAGCACATGGACGGCTTCAAAATGCTTACAAAGGGCTACACGTCAAATTTCAGGTCATTTCGACAACATTTGACCATAGTTTGACGCTCGGAAGCCAAATCAGGCCTCTCGGCGGCGAAGCTCTCCAGGACCATGGTTCCCAAGACAGAGCCTATGGATCATCTTAAAATGACTCCAATAGGTTCCCTGTCAAATTTCAAGTCAATCGGACATCGGTTGACTGCACATCAAACCGCGACATCTTCATCGCGACAAAAGCAAGTCTACTGGTGATAGGACCCCAAACGGCTTCAAAACTCAAACAGAAGCCTATGGTTGGTCTTATTTATTTCTCAGGAGGCTTCACCTCAAATTTCAGGTCATTCCGACATCGTTTGGCCCAGTTTCAGCTTCTGACGGAAAATCGGCAGCTCTGCGCAACAAAGTCTTCGGCTTTCTCGGAAAATTAGAAACTTTGCAAAATAAAATGCAAGGATTCTCATCAGGTTTTCTATAGGGAAATCAGGCCAATAAATGATCAAAATGTCAAGGAAAAATACAGAAGAAAAAAGAATAAAAAAACAGTAAATACGGACACAAAACGGGACAAAAGGGGAAAAAAACCCCCCAGGGTCGCAGACCCCTGCGACCCTGGGGCCCGAGATCGCCGGGAAGGCCCCGGAAACCCCGGTTTTCACCGTTTTTTCGTAATTCGAAGCGTCCGGCCTCTGGTATTTTCCAAAATTCATACTTTTGAGACACCAAATCCTCTGACATCCGTCAAAAACACAAGTCAATCATCAAAAGTATCAAAAACAACATTGATCGCCACCCGGTAAACCAAAAAAAAGTGTGCTTTCTACCCGACCGATCGAGAAATCGACAGGACAGATGGCACCGACCCGCTGTTGGCAACCAACACTTGAAGTCACATGGTCATCCGATGTCGATCTACATGAAGATCCATCGATGATCATTTCCAGAAGAATCCCAAAAGACGCGGCACGGCCCGCGACTCTTCAACTGCTCGGCGACCACTTAATGTGATTAATTGACTAGCTTTATTACAGTCATTAATCCATTTCTTTGGACGGACCAATCAGAAGCAAGCATCCGGGAGTTACAAGTCAAGAGATTCATGGCATTTAACCCATGAAACTCCTCCCATCATGGCGATTAAAGGCGATTAAATGCCCTCAATCTCCTCCGGCCAATCAGAAGCCAAGAAAAAGGAGTTACAAAATAAAGAATTCAATCTTGTAACTCCTCCCTTTATGTAGCTTTATGACAATTAAGGCTCATAAACCCTCCTAAATGGCTACCTAAAAGCCTATAAATAGGAGAGCTCTCCAAGAAGAAAAGAACGGAGACACAATAGAAAACACACAGAAAACAGACTGCAGAAAATCCGGAAACTCAGACAGAAAAAGGCATCAAAGAGAGAAAACTCTGCGGAAGTTCTACACCGACCACCGCTACAAGGTGACAAAAGTCCCTTGGGGGGTACCCCCCCCCCCCCAAGGTCCTTGTCTTCCCCTTCTGCCTCCAATGGCTCAGACGTGGCTTTTCAGCCCGTCTACTCGGCTTTTTATTGGACATAGGACCTCCTTTTGGTCTTTGTCCTCTAAAAACCTGAGGTTATAGCCAAGCCAAGCGAATCAATAGCATCCTCTATTCTCATCTGCATGGATGACGGCGAAGTCCACATATGGCTTGCGACCGTCAATCTGAACGGGTCCCTCACAATCTCCTGAAAAGTTAGATCCTCCTTTTCTTGCTTTTCATTGTAGTTTGTATTTTTTTCAAAAGAGACAAAAATCACAACTCTTGTCTTTGATTATTGATAAGAATTGTAAAACGGCTATAAACGCCAAAATCGACTATAAACGCCAAAAATCGGCTATAAACGCCAAAATCGGCTATAAATGCCAAAAAATCGCCTTTCATGGCAAATCAAGAAAATGTCTTTTTTCTTAAATATATGTGCAATGGAAAACTTGAAAGAAGTTGATTTCCTTTTTACTTGCGAAGGTTGATCTCCGGATCACCACTTGCAATTCCAAGTAAAATAGAAAATATGGCACACCCACACAAAGAAATGTTGATGCGCGCCCCTTGCTCCCCGGTTACGAAAGGGTCGGACCCAACGGACTCCCACGTCCGCCGACCTCGGTAGGACCAGGCGCCGGGAGCGCGGTCCATCAATAATAGAGAGGAATTCATGGT
The DNA here is from genome assembly GCA_012931725.1 of Litsea cubeba. NCBI lineage: Eukaryota > Viridiplantae > Streptophyta > Magnoliopsida > Laurales > Lauraceae > Litsea > Litsea cubeba. The sequence goes on along the minus strand of CM022955.1, from coordinate 10,003,654 downwards.
CAAATGAGCTCCACCAAATGATTATTAAACATGGATGGATATTCATTTTCCATCTTTCCTTTATTCAAATTCAATTGAGTGAGATTTTTTTTATGATCATTTTTAGATCTCCACATTTTGAGTTTTTGTTTTGGTTTTACTGTGTTCTACTGTTACTGAGAAATTAGGAGGGAAAAAGTTAGAGATTCTGCACTTGAAGTAGTAAGTGACATTAAAATGCTAGGCAACCAATTTTAATATTTTCCCAAGACTCATCAATGCATACACTTAGCATTGTTCATCACTTACACTAAATTGGTGAATTTATGTTTCAAGATCCCAATTTCCTGCATGTTAAATTAATTTTCAGCAGAACCCATCCAAGGAGGAAGGGAGAAGACGATGACGTCATCCCAAAAGATACAAACTTCAAATCACACGCCTCCAACGAAAAGGATCATGCCGAGGAAGGGGGCCATTTAGACCAGTTGGGCCGAGACCAAATGAGAACTGATGGGTTAGGCAGTGGCGGGCGGGGAGGCCTAATACGAAGAAAGGTCTTAACTTTAAATTAGGGCAGAAAAAAGGGGTGGCCGAAACAGAAGAGGGAAGCGGGAAGTCTTCTCGACTCTGCGGGAGAAGCGAAAGGACGAATCCGACACCCAAAAGGTCGAAAATCCCGGGGACGGAGGCGGAGATGCTCTCAGAGGCTGAATAGAGCAGCAGTAGGGGAGCCTTCTCAATGGAGGAGCCAGGAAACGGAAAGAAGTGAACCAACTGGAAAGGGCAGGAATCGTCAAATGCTCGTTGGAAGGGGAATGCCCAAGCGGGAAGGAGAGGAATTCAGACTCTCTAACTAGCACAAGATCAGCACAGTGAGATAGCCAGGACGGTGAAGAGGGAGTCGGCATGGAGGGATCGTCAGACGTCTAGAGATAGCGGTAAGGATGGATTCTGTAGGAGCCTTGATCTACATCCAATGAAGGACTCTCAAGGCTGGATCTCGGTTCTGAAGAGGCGAAGATGATGGCTCTCCTCTTCACATGAGGAAGTGCTTCGGCTCTGCTTCGCCTCAGGGTCGTCGATCCCAGCTTCTACCAGTCAATTCGGCAAGGAGTGAGGAACGAGTCTCCATCACCACCCCTAAAAGAGAGACTAGGCAAAAAGAAAAGTCACAGGTAGGACTCTTTTCAAAGGGGATCTGGGGGATAAAGGATTTTCAAACAAACAATTCGAAGGTTGTCTAAAGAATCCGAGGGGGGGAGGAGTACTTGTGGGGAAATATGAGGGAGAAGTGGAGCATTGGCTGCCACAAAGGGTAGTCCAGTGCGGGTTAGGCAATTGAGATTACTATGGAGGAGTCAAAAGGAGGATGGGCCTCAGTGATGGAGTCTATACAGGGTAGGGAGAAGCAGAACCAGGAAAAAAAATGTTTACGAGGGAAGGGGAGAGAGAGAGTGACTCAGGCCCTAAGGCAAATAGGAAAGGATTACCCAAACAATTAGCTCACCAAGTCCTTTAGACCCAGGCCCTAAGGCAAATAGGAAGGGAATACCCAAACAATTAGCTCACGATAATTCTCTGAAATCTTATTTCTAAAATAAAATCCATACAATTGAGAATTCCTCCCGATATGTAATAAAGGAATCATCTAAATAGGGAAAAGAGACTCATTACAATAATCACTAAAATCTCTCCATTTGATTACTTAAATCTCTCTCACTAAATCAAAGAAAATCTACTAAATTAAGAATCTAATTAAGGTAAGCAAGTTGACAGAAGACTTTCTTGCTGTGCCCATCAGCGGGCCCTTTTCTTTTTGGACCGTACTACATTAGAGAGGTTAATGGCCTGAGTTGCTCCATTAACTATGATAAAGTTAAGGAACTTGAGGCACCTTTTATGCCTCCTTTTTTCCGAAACCATTAAAATCTGAATATTTCAAAAACGTATAAACTTTTACACAATTCTTTCAATCAAGTCCTCTCTATAAAAAATTTCAGAAATGACAAAATTACTCTTAAGACATTTTTCAGGATCTCCCTTTAATGAGTTATTTAAGAGAATTGATAAGTCAAAGCCAAATGACTAAGTGGGGCCCACTTCAACTACCTTTTATGCATGGATGGTTAAAAAGAGTGGATTCCAAATGACTAAAAGACTAGCATTCATTAAATGGTTATGACCTTCAAAATCAAAATGGTGAGTTTTGGCAAAGAAGAAGGTTAAGAAAAGATAAAAACTTGTAATAAGAGAAAGGTAGTTTTGTCATTTCTAAAAAAAATGTTTATGAAGATGACTTGATTGAAAGAATCATAGAAAACTTTTATTCTTCTTTGAAATATTCAAATCTTATACTTTTTGAAAATGGGCCAAAAGCTTTATATGCTTTATATCTTTTCGAAAATTCCCTATTTTTTAATAATCTAAAAAATTTAATTTGATCTACACTTTATGTAAATACCCTTGTTTCCTTATGATATATAAAATCTAAGAAAGATAAATTATTTATTTATTTCTTTTCAGTAATAGCAAAGAAATGTACAAATTTATACATATTTTGGACCTGGGCAAGGACGGGCCTTGTTTTTGCTAGAGTAACCCACCGGTGATATCCCCGTGTCAACTAGAGACTCTTTTGAAAATTCATTTGTAATGCCAAAATAGTTTTTATGGGATGGGCCGGGCTGAAGACTAGGGCTGCATTTTTAAGCCCACAACCCTACGTATAAAGCTGAAGACTAAAACGGGTTGAGCTGTGGCTTTTGCCGAGCATATTTAGAAAAAGTCCACATGGACGGACTTTTGGGGTGGGTCTCTGGACTGACTCCTTGGTTCTCATCCAATATATCTTAGACCAACTCCTTGATTCTCATCCAATATCAAGAGAGGATATATCTCTTGGACCGACCCCATGGTTCTCATCCAATATCAAGAGAGGAGATATTGGATGAGAACCGACCGACCCCAAAAGTCTGTCCATGTAGACAGGCTGGCCATGCTACATGGACCGATTTCCATGGCCGATTCAGACTTTTTCATTTAACACACAGAGATGTTTATATTTTTACCAGCAGTCAGGTACTGGACGGGGCATACCAGTTTAGTGGGTCCACTTAAATGTCCCAGAAAACTACAGCTCAAATCCGGTAGTCCTATTCAACTCGTCCTTTCTATCTCTTAGCCCTCTCTCTACTGTTGCCTTGTCTCAAACCATGACCTGATGATCTACACCATCAGTTTATATGTAGAGTGTATGTCTTATATTATTATTATTATTATTATTATTATTATTATTATTTATGCTATTGGAGGGTTCCTAATCTTTTGGACTAGACTAATCCCTTTGGGCCAAGAGGGAAGCCGGATAAACTCCCCTGTAGCCCCAGTATGGTAGTGCAGTTTCGCACCTACAATCTCCGGGTGCAAACCGTGGTCCTAGGCCAACTAAACTTTACCCCTTGGGGTTCAGTGTATGTTTCATTTGGTATCATTTGATTCAATTGTCAATTTCAGAAATTCAAATCAGATGGATAAAAATGTCTAAAATATAGTTCATCTATGTGATAGGCCAGTAGGCCCCTCAAAGATAGCAGGTGGATATCCACTCAATTAATTGATTTTTCTTTCTAGTGGGTTGTATTCAAGAGCCCATCTATGAATCTGATAGGACAGTAAATCTCACAGGACATTAGGCCCAGCTGAAGACTCATTTGTCCTCCATATAAGTTTTATTAGTGGTCCCCACTAAAACGTGGTATGGGTTTTATAGTTCAATACATGAGCCATAGGTTTAATCATCAGCAACATACTGTATTAGCTATTGAATCCTTTTATAATTAACTGAGAAAACAGAACTGAGTCAAATGGAAATAGATGAATAAATTAGATACTGGGATTTCTCTCCATACCATTTTTGTTTCTGATTTCCCATTATTACTTGAAAACTTTAAATATTTCTCAAGAATCCTTTTGATCCAGTACAACCCTTCGGATCCTTCAGGATCTACTTGAGAAGAGAAGACAAGTCAGCTAGCAAAGACCAAAGCTCACATCTACCACGCCCAACGAAGACCTACGCAAACCAGCTTGGGCCTATTTCTTTACTAGAATTCATGGAATTTCTGTATGGAGAAATTTTAAAATTTTCAGACATGGTGGAATTTCTATTTACTCCATTGTACTTGAATATTCAGAAATCCCATCAGAAAGCTAAGAGGTTGGATTTATGGGGAGTTCTATTGGCACCACGAAAAGTTCTCTTCCCACCGCAGTTATTATGCCAATTTCTTTTTACAATAAAATCATTACGTGAAATGACCAAAATGGAAATCTCATAAACCATGTTGAAAACCAAATATATCTCTTCACACACATAACTCATCTCTACCCTCTTCACACATAACTTACGGTTTCACATTCTCATTCCCCCATTGCACCCTACATTTCCCTTCTTCCTTCACTCTCATTATTCCTCCCTTCAATCTCTTTACAACATTGCACCCTCACCCACAGTTCACCTTCTTCCTTCTTCCTTTTCCCCCTTGCTCTCACCAAACTCTTTTGTTGTAGTTGAATCAAACCAAATATTGCAATGGACAAGGAAATGAAAAAGGAAATCGTGTCTTTTAATCCTACTAGCAGAGAAAAGGTTAGTGTGGTTGAGTTTCAGTGTTTTTGTCAAATTTTTCAAGTTCTGTATTGTAGTTGTTCGCGTTCTATCCGAACTGGTATGTCCGAACATTTCTGGAATGTTCGGACAAACGATACCGAACATGCACTATATGTTCGAATGTTTATATACGAACATCAGAGACTTGTTCAAGACTTTATTTCCGAACATAAAACAAATGTTCGGAATTTATATGTCGAACATATGTTTTATGTTCGGATTTATTGTTCCGAACGATACTGATACCGCTTTTTCCTTAGTGCAGCCATCCACAGAAGAAAGCCAAGTTCAGTCAGCCTATGTAATGGACTTTACAGATGTGTTTACTACCGAAGAAGTAAGACATTATATTAAAATTTCAATATACATATTGTGTGTTACTAATGTCTGATTCAATGGACTTTACAGATGTGTTTACTACCGAAGAAGTAAGACATTATATTAAAATTTCAATATACATATTGTGTGTTACTAATGTCTGATTCAATGGTTATGTGTTTAGATATTTCACAGCCGAGATGCATTAGTGAATTGGGCTCGTGATGTGGGTAAAAGAAATGGTTTTGTCATTGTCAGAAAGGTGTCAAATGCTGCAAGGCCTGGAGTCAAAGCTAGGGTTGTCCTAGCATGTGAGAGAAGTGACCAATTCAAGCATTGTAAGACCAAAGACGAGGTGCCTACTAAAAAGAAGATCAAGCAAACATGATCGAAGAAATGTGGATGCCCTTTTACATTAAAGGGCAAGAAGCTTGACACTTTTGATGATTGGATGTTGGAAGTTGCATGTGGTGTACATAATCACTCTGCTGCAGAGTATCTAGAGGGTCATTCATTCGCAGGGAGACTAACAGAAGAGGAAACAAAATTGATGGTTGATATGTCTAAGAGCATGGTACGACCAAAAGATGTTCTAGTTACATTAAAACAAAGAAGTGCCTTAAATGTGACTACAATGAAGACCATTTACAATGCACGTCATAGGCACAGAGTTGTTGAGCGGGGTGGGAGAACACAGATGCAACAATTGATGGGAAAGTTGACAGAGCATAAGTACATTGAATGTCATAGGAACAATGAGGACAGTGACGTTGTTACCGATTTGGTTTGGGCGCATCCAACAAGCATACAGTTGTTGCGGTCATTTCCTCATGTCTTAATAATGGATTGCACTTACAAAACAAACTGGTATCGCATGCCCTTACTGGAGATTGTAGGAGTGACTTCAACAGATATGACTTTCTCTGTGTGTTTTGCTTACATGGAAGCCGAACGCGAAGTCAACTATACATGGGCTTTGGGTGTTTTACGTTCTCTCATTGGTGAGGACGCTCTTCCAGATGTTATTGTCACAGACAGAGAATTGGCACTACTAAAAGCCATCAACACCATATTCCCTAATGCAAGGCATCTATTATGCAAATGGCACATAAATAAGAATGTCCTAGCAAAATGTAAGAAATTGTTTGAGACCAAGGAGAAGTGGGATAGATTTATATTGCATTGGAATATGTTGGTCCATGCCTCCACAGAAGAAGAGTATATTGATCATCTGCGTAAGCTAAACCAAGAGTTCACAACATATCCATCAGCAAATCAGTACGTCAAGGAGAGTTGGTTAGATGAATACAAGGACCGATTTGTATCTGCGTGGGTTGATAAATGCATGCATTTTGGGAATACTAAGTCAAACAGGTACGTCTTATACTTTAATTTGGATGAATTGATGCTTTATGCGTATTTATATATAATGCATTATTAATTATTATGTTGTTTATATAGGGCTGAGTCTTCACATTCACAGTTGAAGAGACAACTTGGATCATCTCAGGGTACTTTTGAGACAAATTGGGCAAAAACACACAGCTTGCTTGAACTACAGCATACAAGTATTAAAGCTTCATTCGAGAAGAGCAAGACAATAGTGCAACACAGTTTCAAGCCCTCTGAATTTAAAGAGCTTCGTGGGAACATATCACGAAATGCCTTGGAAAAGATTTTGGCAGAAACTAAGAGATCAAATCTGGTTGGAATCGATAAGATTGCATGTGGATGTATTATCCGTTCCACACATGGGTTACCATGTGCGCATGAGATTGCTATATATGTTTCAGAAGGACGGCCAATTCCCCTTTAGTGTATACATCCGCATTGGGTCAAGCTTGACATGATTCCGAGTACCGTTTTGAGCTATAATATGGAGTTGGACTGTAAGACGGAGTTAGAGTTACTTGAAAAGAGGCTTAATGAATTTGATCAAACAAGAAAACTACAACTCTTAAAGAAGATGAGGGAGTTATCAAAGCCTGACAGTACATTCTTGTTAGAACCAGAAGCAAAGTCCCGAACCCGTGGGCGACCACGCATTAGGATTGATACATCCACCAAAAGGGAGCCAAGTGCTTTTGAGTTGGTTCAATCTGCACAGGACAGTCACTCACCTTCTCCCATTATGGTTAAGGCACCGTTGGAACAGAAAAAAAGAAAAGCCTAGAGTTGTGAGAACAAGATCTAAAAAATGCCAGTTCTTATATTGCTCAGTTCTCAGAAGGATTAAGGCCTTTTGTAGGCCTTATCAAAGATGTTGCAGCCGATGGTAATTGTGGTTTTAGATCGATTGCTGCTTTGATTGGCCATACTGAAGATGGATGGAGACAGGTTCGGAGAGAACTCTTGCATGAGTTGCTGCACCATGTAGAACATTACAAGCAGTTATACGGAGTGGAAAACAGAGTTGAAGAACTCATTGAGACACTATCTTACTATGAGGATAATCCTTCGTACAAGCATTGGTTGACTATGCCTGACATGGGGCATCTTATCGCATCTCGTTACAACTTGATCTTATTTTACTTTAGCATCGCACAATGTTTAACCTTTCTTCCTCTAAGGTCACCACCATTGCCTTTATCTACTCGATTTGAGATAGCGATAGGTTTTGTTAATTCTTGCCATTTCGTTCAGGTATTGAAAACTAAAATTGACTTTTTTTTATTTAATTACAATATGTTAAAGTATTAACAGGTTTATTTATTTTTTTGTAGGTTTTCATGATCCCAGATCATCTTGTACCACCCATTGCCAATAAGTGGAAAGAATTCCGTCATCCTTGCACTAGCCAATGGGAATTAGCATACGAAGATCGAATCAGGCATTTTAAAGAGATTATAAGTCCAGATGTAGCAACCTGTGAGACTGTCTCATTGGATTGAGAAGATTGTATTTTTTTTTCCATGTATTTCTCTAGCCACATTGTTGGCAGAGTTCATGTATTTCTCTAACATAAGATCCAAAATGAAAGGACAACATTTTTAATTTAGAATATGCAAGTTGAGTTCTTTTCAACTTTGTCCGTACAACCATGTTCAACAAAATTGTGATTACAACCATTTTCCAAATGTAAACAACCATGATCCAAATATTGTGATTACAACCATGTTCCAACCCATAAAAGAACACACCATAAAAGTAACCAAAATGTAAACAAAATAAATGATTGTCTTAAAGTAACTGGTCATCTTCTAAAATGAAATCAGCTACTGTTCCTACGGTGCCTGCGTGCATAAGAACGAGCAGTCATGCTGGGGTGTCGAACTGTGCGCTCCACCTCTTCAATGGTCATTCCACGCAGCACATGTGCAGCCTGCTCGATGTGAGTGTATATACCATGTGGGTCATCAATCCATCCATCTTGGCCCCTCTCCATGACTCTATCAAGGATGCACAACGCACCCGCATTACGCTACAAGTAAGATGTTTAATTCATTAATTCAATCGAAATATTTAAAAAGAAAATGTGAAATATTGCTCAACTAACCATACCATCTCATAATCAATGTTTGCACTATGTTGTGCATCTCGAGGATGTGGGCGAAAAGCTGATTGGGAGTTAGGGTTTTGAAGCAGCCTCCATGACACTCGTGCGTACCAAGCCATGTATTGTGGTACACAATCAGATGGACATCGAACTGGAACGCTTCGATTCAACCCAGACAGTAGGTGATCATTCCATCTTTCCCATACTTGATCAAAATATTGATATGCCATATGATATGCATTTGCAATCGGGCCTCGTGTAGCACGAATTGGGATTAATGGGGGTGGAGGAATAGTCTGCACCCTACCAAACTGCCTCAGGATCCTATCTGGATGATAGGGCTCAACAACGTCAAAGGACTTAATGCACCCACAATAGAAGGCGACCTGATTAAATGGATGTTGCTGCCTAATATCGCGATAAGGATCCCATGTGACCTGCATGACCAAAATAATTATAAGAAATTTCATTATGCTACAGAGAATTTTTAGTAAGTCATGAATAAGGATTTTTTAGTACCTCATCTGCACTCATATAATCAAGCCGCTCTCGCAGTGCCTGTAGGGGAGCAGTAGTCTCCCTAAGAGTGAGCCAGCGATACACTCGGGGTTGGGTGACTCCATATAAAATATTGGACGTTGGAGCGAAACACTCGAAATGCTCAAAAATCCACGCCTCTAGCAGTGTAAGATATCCAACAATCTGTTTAACTTCCTTACGGGTAGCCAATCCCAACTGTTGATACAAATAAGCCAGAGCAGCGGCACCCCATGCATATGTACGGACACTTGACAAGTCTGTCAACAACGTCAGATATATAATTGGCACACATGTGCCACTCTTGTCCGCGAATAATGTACAGCCTAATAAATACAGAAGATATGCTCTCACTGCACAATCAATCATGTCATCTCCATCCTCATCGGTTATTAAAGAGAACCTCCCTCTTAGCCACTCCAATCTTACAGATTGGCCCCGAACCTGCTGCAGCTCATCATTTGCCTCATTTGGATGGACTCCCAAAGCGTCAACAAGGAGCGAATGAGCATCTTAAAATGACATTCTACCATTATAAGCAACAGAATGACCAGTCACCGGGATCCCAAGTATGGTGGCAACATCATCTAGACTTATGGACATTTCACCGAACGGCATGTGGAAAGTGTTTGTTTCAGGTTGCCACCTTTCCACAAAACAAGAGACAAGAATCTTACTAACAAAGCGGTAGGATGCTGTGATGAGTGGACTCAAATTAGATCTATCCACCAACTCTCTGAACCTGTTGCTTTCATTCAACGTCCAGTGTGGTATTTTTGTCCATGGCTCAAACACTTCAGCAGGGCCCGTTCCTGCATTCCGAAAATATTACATTATTAAAGAATGTAACAATTACGTTGAGTTTTATGTAACATAAAGAGAAAAACAAAAAAAAGTACGTACCTGTGAATGCCAAATGTATGCAGCTATGTGCGTGTTGAAACTGGGCAGCAAAGAACGATCTTCTGGCCCCGCAGTTATTTCTTGTTCAACAGCAGCTTCTTCTTCATGTTGTTCAACAGGAGCTCCTTCTTCTTCATTGCCTCCTTCCGAATCATATTTTGGTTCCCTTGGTTCTTCTACAACCTCCTCAGTTATTCGACGGCGTCTCCTATTGGAAGTCGTCGGCCTTACTCTGGAACTGCTTGGCCTATCCATTTCTGAAATATTAGATAAAGAGTGATTAAATTAAATTTTTTTACAAGTGTTCGGTTCTGTGTGTTCGAACAAGTCAGAATTATTCGAAATGTAATATACGAACATTCCTAAAATGTTCGAACATTATGTGCCGAACAATTCTGGATTGCACGAACTTTAGAATCCGAACATTCTGAAAATGTTCGAAATTTTATATTCGAACATTTGGGTAATGTTCGAAGTTTCAGAACCGAACATATCGCGACAATGAAAAAAAAAGATTGAACAACTGCAACCAGTGCAGAAAAATCATTTTTGAGCGAATAAGACGTGTGATTATGTCCCTTTGAACATATTAAGATGCACACAATAGTTGCTACAATGACCTATTTGAGAAAATAGCACAATGACAATGGGGAAGAAGGAAGGTGATACCTTTGACTAAAATCGAGGTGACTACAACATCAGCTTCATCCTTTCTTCCTTATGTGCTTGTATCCTTTCACTGAGCTAATCTTCCAGCCAGAATGTGGGTCAAAATGGATAGAAGAAGAGTTTGTCTGATGAAAGTTTCAATAGAGAGGAGAGAAAATGATGGTGAAGATGTGTGGGAAGAGAAGAGAAGTGATGAGATGAGTTGTAAATGAAAGGGGTAATTTCGGTATATTGACGGGTGCAAAGAGAAAAAACTGTTAAAAAACCTATTTTGTACATCGGTGTGGAGAGAAATGCGGCGAGAATAGCAAAAAACGTGGTGCCAATAGAACTCCCCATTGCTTAATTCCCGAAGGTCATTTTGAGACCTTTCAAGTGGCTAGAATTTTGAAATGCTCGTGAAGAAACATATAGTATTTGCAAATGCCAGGGACAAAATGGTCACATCATGTCCAAGAAACCCTAACACGACAAATTCCTATGGGAATTCTAATAAAGATTAGGGTCTGAGTCAAGCAAGGACCAGCCCAACCTAAATAGGCCACAACAGGACCATTTGAAAGGGCCAGTGGCGGACCCATGATTTTTATTTGGGTGGGGCTAGACTTTTTCCATGCTCAAATCTCATACCCAATAGAAGGGTCTTTCCACTACGTCTCCCAAATTCAGGTGATCATCAACTCATCATCATCAAAACAGCCTAAGAAAACATCTCCTTTAATCCTAGGCGTTTGGATGCCCTGAGACGGTGATTGGGTGAGCATCCAATTACCCAATTTGGATTCCGGTTCTATTTAGATCTAAGAAATTTGGTTGCCTACATTTACCTTATTAACTATAAAAATAATTTCATATAATTAGTCATCGGCTCATGGCAAAAAAGAAAAATTTTCCACTTGAATGTAACTCAAGTTATCCGAACATATGGACCTTAAGGCCTGATTTATGTATGAATTGAAGATTAAAGTGTGTCCAATGGTGGTTTGGTCATCTTCGAACTTGTAGACATGCTCAAATTTGGTGATTTAGGTCTTAGAGTATGGATTAGGACTTGGGGATTTAGGGTTTGAAAATAGGATGAGATTAAGGGTTCATATTTAGGTATAAAGTGATTATGATCGAGGAGGGAGGGAGATTGCTTTAGTTATGGTTATTTGATGCGAGAGAGACTAACTACGAGATGACCAGCAACGAGAAGCTCGATCGGCACGAAGAGTGTCTTGGACTGTAAGTAGAAATAAAATGTCGAACAAGAATGGCGCGAAGAAGATCTGATATTCGGTGAGGAGAAGATGTCGAAAGAAAAGAGGAGTGTTTTCACTAAGGTTTTGTGACATGGAGCGATCACAAGATTTAGATATGGGATAACTGTTTTTTAGATATATGCGGGACATGACCAAGCCCATTCATATATGTAGCAAATTTGAATTTTACATGGGGCAACTGCCCCAGGTCAACTATTCATGGGTTCGCCCCCTGAAGAGGCCTTGCATGCCTGATGCAGACCACCGGAGCCTCATTGAAGCCCAGTCATTCATAATGAGACCCACAATTGGGTCAAAAGGGTCCACAATCCAAACTAGGAATGTAAACGAGTTGGTTCTAGTCTGGGTCCATGGTGGAATCAGAACCGAAACCTTTCGAGAACTGATCAAGTGCTTCAGATTTTTTTTTTCAATTGCTTCAGGAGGTTTGAAATCCTACTGAGGATTATAAATTTTGGAGATGACCTATAATCTAGCTCCTTAGAAGTCGTTATGGAACACTTATGTGGCTGGGAGAAAACTATTCTCAATAGATTAGGTTTGAGGGATAGAGAATAGCCACCGGGCTCAGTTTGTCACCCATAAGGACTAATCTCGGTATTGGATTTTAGGTCCAAAGTTTTATGACCATTGATTTTTGGGCTCGTATCTCCATCATCACAAACCGGTTGGATATAAAATTTGGTGTGTCCCCAAGTGGGCCCCACTGGGATCTCTTTCATGATCTTCATGGGTATCTACTAGGGAGTCAAGGGTCATACACATAGTTGTCAATTTTATTTCATTTCGTCCGAAATGGCCGAAATTTTTCGTTCCGGTCCTCCGGCCGATACGGAATAGGGCAAAAAAAAAAAAGGGTTTGAATTCCGGTCCATTTCGGCTGACCATTCCGATCCATTTAGGTTTGTAGAACAATTTTTACTTTGTTTTTTATTTTTTTTTTCTCAATATTCATATCAAGAAACATGCATAATTTATAATTTATTTTTATTTTTCTATTATATATATGTATATTTTTTTTAATTTTTATTATTCCGAAAAGTTACTTCAAAATTTTTTGCCAAATTCCAAAATACCAAAATACTTCACCTTGGATGCTAAATCGAAATGATGACCGAAATAGAATTAACAACTATGGTCACACACCCACCCACACCCTGCCTACATGATTCTTATTCGTGGTCCAATCTATTTCAAAGCCACTTGACTCACCTATAGTTAAGTTACCTCCCTCACACATACTATCCCTGTGATTGCCATTGGCCCAAAATCGACACTTATCCACCCCTTACACACTGTACATTGGATTAAAACAAGGGATGTATTTAAAGAAAAAAAAAAGATTTTAGGGCCATGAATGAAGGGGTTAGGATGATCCAAAGAGGTTGATATTATGCACTCCCTTAGGTCTCACTGAGATTTTTCCATCAATGGACCCCATTGATAAGTGGTTGATAATATTAGATGGGCCCCATTGTAGTTAATCACTCTTAAAGGATCTCATTAGATAAAGGACCTCATAGATAAATGGGCCCCGTTTAAATGGGTTGGGCCAAGCTGCATGTATAAACCCATTTAAATGGTCTTGTCGGTTTAAGCTTTTCGTATTCAAATTATCAAATATCAAACCGTTATATTCCAAACCCATTTCTAAATGCAACGGTCGAAATTTCCCAACTTGGAAACTTTCCAAATCTACAAGAATTAGTTAGAACTTTCCAAAGTCGATTGAAATCCAATTCGAACTAGGAAAGTTAAATGATTATAAACACAGTACCCTAGAAACAAAAAAAAAAAAACCAATTGAATTGAAAGATAGCAGCAAGCAAATCCATGGCGTTGTATAACGATAGTCTTAGAGCTCGTCTGTCCAATTATCATGCTGTCATGTGGAAATCAATTGACGAATTGTACGGGGAAGTTGAAGAAATTGATGAAGAATCATCAGGCGCTTTCGTTCGCATTACACTCGACAAGAAGAGACTCTGCTACGTGCGAGGAATCTATCCGGCTCTTGTTGCTGTTAGAGAAGCTCGAGATTTCTTTTCCTTTGCATTCAGAGTAGATCTTCACCACCTTCTGTCTCTTGAGACGTCCGAGTATTGCATCAAGAAGAAGCTTGGTAAAATGCTGTGTCTTCATCCCTCTAATTTTAAGGCTCTGAAGAACAAGATTGCCCTTTTCGCCTGTGGCAAAGCACGAGAGGCCTACTTTGCGGGGTCTAATACGCTGAGTATTGAATTAAGGGTGGAGATTTCAGATGAGCACTTGTACAAGGACAAAGAAGCTGCTATTGATCATAATAATTTCTTTTAGAGGGTTGAAGAAATATGGGCATAGGCGTTGAGATGTTGTTATTGAACTTTTTAGCTTTTCTTGGTTGTTTGTATATATTGTCCTGTTTTTTCTGCAAATATAAAAGATGATTTTACTTTATTTTTTCCTGATCTGTAACCATTGTTGTTAGTCTGGGCTTTTCTTGAAACAACAGATGATGGTAAAAAAATTTTTTTTTGTTTAACCATTACATGTCTCTGTGTTTTTCCTTGGAGGAATCATTTTTGGATTCAAAAAGTCGGCTGAATGAAGTTGTTTTGCATTCACCTGACGGTTAGTTAGCTCAGTTCATTGGGAATCAGTTTCTTCAAATGATTGATTTGCACTTAAAGAGGATCTAAACAGGGAATATAAAAAAAAGGCAATATGTAAAAACCAGATTAGATTGAACAGAGGTAATTCATGATAAATGAATACTAGGCTCTCAATGAGGGTATTCACAGTTGTTAACTAGTTCTTCTCTATGTGAATCAAGGATCTATTTGCTCAGTTCATTGAAAGCCTCTGTAAATAATTGTATTTACAGAGGATCTGAACAGGGGAATAAAAGAAGGGGAAATGTATTACAGTTGTTTGTCAAGTGATTCTTCTCTAACTGAGACTATTTTACCCGAGTCAGGAATATGTGTTTAGAGTTTAATTAGTGAGGGGATTAGGATATTTCAAGCATTCCTTCTATGTCTTCCATGAGGATTTTAGTCAATTGGAATGAGTAAGTTGGGTAGAAAAAACAGTTTTGAGGTGAAATTAGATCAGGGTTTCTTTTCTTTTGACTTTTGATGATCAGCTGAGAAGGTGATCCACCTTTTCTTTTTAATACCAAAGTAATTTTTTTACAATGACATCCCCAAGTTATTCCTGCATTGCAATTGATCATCTGGAAACATATCTTTTGAAAAGGAAAGGCCATTTGTTGCAATAATAAGAGAGATTGTGGCTCCAGGCCACTCTATGGGAATGTTACAAATTGAAACAGTTAACTTGATAATTTAAGAGACGACTTGCCATGGCATCATTGACTCAAACAAATCAACTACTTGATGCTCAAATAGCCATTTCTGAATTGACAATAGCGCTGATTTGTGCACTTGAAATCTCACACACATGCCCAGAGATCCCCCTCCAGTCTTCAAGTTTGATGTGCTATTCCTGACCAATAGTCCAATTTTGCGAATAAAAAAAGGCCTTACATAATTTGATTGAGTGTCTGGAATGGGGTAAGATTTGATTATAGTCTTGCTCCAAGGTTGCAAGCTGGTCTGTTCCTTTGTAACTCTTGATATGTTCATCTATAAAATTACGACAAACTAGAATGGCCAAAACCCTACAATAGTTATTTACAAAATTTGCCTAACCAAAAATTATCTTATGTGAACCTTGCCCTTAAAAGAGTGTTTTTGGTCTTTCATTATCCTAATAAAACATCTTTTATAGGCCAATTCATCCTCAAAATGGCTGTATCTTCTTAAAAAGGATCAACTTTTTCATGTTATAATTTTTTTCTAATTTTTTGGAGTGGCAAGTAGGAGTACCATAGGTATATGCTGGCTGTCTTCTTTCTGGGAGTTAAAATGGACATGCTAAAAGGAGTCTAAAGGCACATCCTAAGTCTGCCTGATGCTGAATTTGATGTTTGAGGATTCCGACTGTCCAACGGCCTGGGGATTGACCCAAATTTAGTGTATGAAACTTTAAGTCCCTTATCGGACAGTACTCAGGCCTCAGGCTTCAAGCCCATTAGGACGCTAGTTAGAGAACCAGGCGTTGCTCGGTTGGTTAGCAATTTCTTTTGGACTTGTCGAATGTACCAAAAACCTGTTTCTAACTCACATGACCAGTCTTCAAGTACTGACGAGCAATTTCTTTTGGACTTGTCTAATATACCAAAAAATTGATTTCTCACTACACGGCCTACTTTCAAAGGGATCACACCTGGCCAATGGCGGACCCAAGATTTTTATTTGGGTGGTGCGGGCAATGGTCAAGTTAAGAAGTTAAATAATAAAATAGGATTTTTTAAGATATTATTTCAGAAGTTTCTTGACTATCGCAGATGCGGTCGCACCGGCATCATAGCACCTAGGTCCGCCCATGCTGACCTGCCCACACAACAGATGTCTGTGAGGCATATCTTTCATCAGGTGGGGCCCTATTTTGCCCTGGCTCCTGATCCACTCATCAGTAGGACACATATGTTTGGATAAATGTACAGATGGAAAAACTACCCAGTACTCATCTAACATACATGTGCTGGTGGTGAGCTTATAAGTGGCTCTTCTGGTTGGCCAACGCATGGTGAGCTCAAAATACGATTCGAATAAAAAAAAAGAAGAAAAAAGAAAAGAGAAAAAAGAAGAGAGCATGGTCATCTCCATCCTTTTGCTATCATATCTATGCATGGAGTGTTACATTGGCTTGGCAAACCTCTTCTAACTTGTCTTAGTTTTTGAGAATTGAAAGTTTCTGATATTCCAATTTCATAAACTGTAACCAATGATTTCAGGACAAGAATTCCAGCAAGTGCCAGAATGATCAGAGAAACTCAATCAGCTCTTGCGGTGCTTCCTTCTCATCTTCAACTTGTTCTTCTTGTTTTCCTACTCATCCTGTTGAGAGTGCCACTCTCTTGGAGTGTTCCATAATAAATTCACAGGCGATAAATAATGCATATGTCAACTGGAATCCCAGTAGTCATTCTCGGTCCAGTCAGGATTCCATCGTGTTCTGTGATGTCATCAAGGACTCTATCTATGGAGGTTGTTGGTCATAAGTTGAGAACACTAACAGAGAACTTGCAGATCATGTTCTGATGCATAGACTTCTTGAAGCCACTACAGCATCCCCAATCAAGGGATGGAACCTATGTGGCTGGAATTGGCAGAAATCTGAGGATGTCGATGGGTAATGAATCACCAAGAATTCAAGACAAACTTATTGAGGCATCATACTGTCGTGGAAATGCTAGAGAATAGCCGAGATCATCATGTGAAGTCAGCTTTGGATCTTTGTTTCCAGCACTGTTGCATACTCGTCGGTTCTCATATGATGGGCAAGATATACCCCGCACATCTTCTGTTTCTAGAGAAACCTCCAAATCCGTCATGAAGTTCAGAGAGTTCCCAAGGCTGTCATTAGATAGCAGGGAATGTTCCATGAGAAGTTCTAACTATAATTTGAAAACAAACAGAATTTTGGAGGATTTGAAGCAGAGTAGCATTGAGAGAAAAGTTTGTTAACAATGGGGACTCAAATGTACAGCAAGAATTAGGCAGTTCTAATCGATATCCAAGTGTTGTTGCAAAACTTATGGGCTTGGAGGCTAAGGCAAATTCTAGCGCAGCTGTTCATGGACAGATCGGTCAGGTGGAATCCCATGCAGATGAAGTTCTTGTTCTTTCTGATGGCGGATCACCAAGATGTATCAAAAAAAGCAGACACAACCAATGCTCACAGTCTCAGAGGAGCTCTTCCAAGGGGCATGTTTCACCACGACAAAGAAATTCAGAAGTCATGAAGCCCATTTTGAGTTCAAGATCTCAAATAATTGAAACTGCAAGGTCAAGGCAGTGATAGAAGTTGTAGTCCTCGGAGAACAGCTTTCAGGATCCAGGATACGCATGCAGACAAACCTCTTGATGTTTTTTATGGTGAATTATCAAGAAAAATCAAAGAAAGCAAACAGAACCAAAGT
Organism: Litsea cubeba; assembly: GCA_012931725.1. NCBI lineage: Eukaryota > Viridiplantae > Streptophyta > Magnoliopsida > Laurales > Lauraceae > Litsea > Litsea cubeba. Next base: position 9,985,787 of record CM022955.1, on the reverse strand, counting down.
TCAGGATCCCCAAGGAATTCTTTCAGTGGACAAATTGTGAACAGCAAATAAATTCTGAAATCATGAAGCACATTTTAAGACGTAAAAATGAAACTACCCCGTTGAGGCGGCAAGATAGTGGTGAAATAGAAACAACTCTTCAGATCGAGGATGTGCAAGTAATGCCGAAAAATCCTTTATCTAATCATGGTGAAATGGAAAAGGAGGTCTGACGAGCTTGAATTTCAGCAATCCAGCCGGGATCAAAGAGCTCTTAAGCAAATACTGAAAGCTACTCAAGTGAAGGGATGTATTGACACCAAAGGAGCAGAAGCTTCAGACCACGTTTCTCACAAGAATTATGATAGCCATAACAAAGACAATTTTGATCAGTGTCCAAATTCGGAAAACAAGCAAAATTCAAAAAATTATTGGCTAATTGCATCCCCACCCAGAAGAACTAACAAAGAAAGTGATTTTCAGCCTCCAAAAGTAATTAGGAGACCTGAATTCATTGAAAAATCCAGTATTTCTACTTCCTCGGTTATGCCTTTCAACAGGTCATCAAACTATAATAAGTTTAGGATCATCAATTCAGTGGATAGAAAAAATGTTTCACTGAATAACCAAACTCATAAGGGTCCAATTTCTAATCTCGCCATCAGAGAGTCTGGTAGTAGGATTCTCAGCCCTGTGGATAAGAAGACTAATGACTCGAATGAGGCGTATAGATCACAAGAACCTCGGTTACGATCAATTCAAGATTCATCCAGGCCTCAAACATCAGCCAGAGGAAATGTTGGAAGCTTGACAGGTAGTTCGGGTTCTTTGAGCCCAAGAACGCAGCAGAGAAATATTGAACTGGAAAAGCGGTGCCGCCTTCCAACCTGTTCAGCGGGGTTGAGCAAACCCAGTAAGCAACAAATTGTGCAGCCAGTAGAGTTGGGCTCTCCAGGCCGAAAACAGAGACCCAAATTATATTACTTGCAGAAAAATGATGGCCAATCAAGTGAGCTCTGCAGTGATGCAAGGAATTTGAGTAGTGAAGTACTTGTGACTATCATGCAATCGCAATGCAACATTATCGTGGGTTCAGAGAGATATACAGAAATGATGAGTCCTGAAAGTCCTCAGAAATACACCACACTTCAATCCAGCATGGTTACCAGAGCCCATGTCGAGCGGTTGTCAATGACACTGTTTTGACGTTAGAACAGAAGGTATTTGTTTCAACTTTGAACCACAATTTGAGTCACCAAGTCAAAGAAAATGCATGGTTCAAGTTTCCTTTCTTCCCCTTCGTGTGATCCACCATTAGATGATCTTTTCTGCTCTTCTGGTGGATCTCATATAGGACATGCCTTCTTAAAATCTTACCTACCCTATTTGATGGTACTGGCTTTACAATTCTGGCTTAGAAATGGACAATTGCAACTAATCATTTACATTGAACAATGGCTAAATCAGATGCTTAACTCATTTCATGAGTGAATCTTTTTGGGGGTGTCTATTGATTTATAACAGGTCCCATTGTATGGAATAGTTTAAGGAAAAGATGGATCTTGTATAGCTACTGGATGAACAAATTGTTCAAGCAAACATTGACTATAGCCTCGTTCATTTTTTTAACTAGTATCTTGTAGGCATGTGTTTAATGCATGAAATTTCCTAAGGGTGGAATGATTCCGAATAATACAGGCAGTGTTTTTTCCTAGCGATAATGTGATCAGAATGATTATGATAGATCTGACTGTGCATATGGAGATCCTAAGTGGTTTATATAAAGTAGAAGGACCTTGGAGATGGCTATCAATTATCTGAAGATATTACCATTAACCCCGTTGCTAGAATCCATACCGTTATCACTGGTTTCCCGATTGCTGACCATCAGTCGACGTGTTGTTATCATTGACTACAAATTTTCTGTATGAACTTCTTAAATGGGTTTGTTGCTGTTTCCTTCTTGTTCTTTTCAGAAATCCATGTTGGGTCATAGTAAAGATGGTTTCTCAGTGGAATTCATAAAAGCTGCCTTCGAACAACCAAGTCCAGTCTCTGTTCTTGATGTCTCATTTTATGAAGATGGTTTGCCACCATCTCCAGTGAAGAAAGCTTCAAACTCATTCCATAGTGAGTTATCAAACTCGAATCTATATTTTTATTAGAAGAATTTTTGCAAACTTGGGAGAACTTTTTCTTGCATTTTATTGCTATACTTGGAAGAACATGCATAATGTAGTTGTTATGTAATGTGGAATGAATATCATTCTTTCAATGGATTCACCAATGAGATCATTATTTGAGCTCATCACCTATCAAGAGCTTGGTTAAATCTGACTTCATCTTGTAGAATGCTCTCTCTCTCTCTCTCTCTCTCTCTCTCTCTCTCTCTCTCTCTCTCTCTCTCTCTCTCTCTCTCTCTCTCTCTCTCTCTCTCTCTCTCTCTCTCTCACACACACACACACACACACACACACAGTGACCACCCCCACCATCAAGATAAGACCGTTGGATTAACCAAACCTATAAATTGACACTGACCAAAAAAATAGTTGGACCATCACCCCAAATCAATTGTGAGATTACCATATCAACTCACTCTGATAAGAGTGGTATTGAGTTTGTGGCAGTCTGATGGATGATGGTTTTGGTCCAATGGTCTGTGTTGACAAGAAGTGCGGGCTGTATCATTAGTAAACTCGACAATACTAAAGTTGACTTTTTACTATCATCTCATATGTTTTTATTAGAAAATTCTAAGTATTTTTAATATTGTCTTCCTTTGAATGATGATTGTGCTGGTTCAAATGATGAGACACAAAACTCAAATGATATTGCAGGCGAAGAGGAGTGGGGTCTTGAAGGTATTGATTCCTTGTCGTATAATATGTGATCCAGTTTCTGGAGAACATCAAGTGCCTAGTTCGGATGCACAGTGGGCTTGACTTGGATAACTTAGAATCCACATCAGATTTTGGTTCTCTGTGTGAGTACAGGAACCCAGGTTACAGATACATCTCTGAGATATTGCTAGCATCAGGTCTCCTAGATGAAGACCACAACTTTAGCCCAGTGGCAACTCAACTTCATCCATCAGGCCACCTTATCAATCCCAACGTGTTCATGGTTTTGGAAGAAATGAAAGCTGGATCCACCTTTAAAAATATACTCCAGTCCAAGTTCAACAAGGAGAAGCTACATTGGAAACTCGTGTTTGACACTGTAAATGAAATTCTTATGCTGAGGTTGGAAACTGAAGCTGAGCCTTGGCTTCAAGTTAATAAGCTTTCAGGGTCAATCCCAATTAGGTGACGACTTGTAAGAGAACTGTGTAGGGAGATTGACTGGCACCAAGCTGGTAAGTCTAATAACTTGATCTTAGGAAATGATGTGATATCTGGACTGGAAAGGTGGGTTGATTTCCAAAAGGAATCCTCATGTGTTGTGCTAGATATCGAACAACTGATTTTCAAGGATATGCTTGATGAGATAATAAGGCAATTAGCCTGCAACACAAGCTGAGTAGTAGGAAACATAAGCAATTGTTTGCAAAGTAACTGCACTTAGTTTTTTCCCCCTTCATTTCGTACAACAATGGTGAATGAAATTGCACATCATCTGTAGCTTTTCCTTTTAGTATGTATTTAAATGTCTGTACAGGTCTTCCATAATGAATGAATCTCGTTCTAACTAAAGGATTCACAAACTTTTCATATGATGGAACATGATAACTACTTTTCTTAAGTGTCTCTATGTTGTTCTTGTCATGGAGAACTAAATTGGAGTACTTGTCAAGAAGAGTTTGTAAGAAAGAGATGTTGATACTTCGCTGTGTGAAACTAAGGTGAAAAAGGAAGAAAGGGCCCGATTGGTGGTGTTAGTTTGCCATGAATCCTCTATCAAATATTTGTTCATAGCTGAATTTTGGAGCAAATACAGAATGCCAATACTAGACAAGAATTCAGGCTTCCTTGTATGCAAAGATCGCCTTTAAGCGTTAGGATTCTTCAAGATGATCGCCTATGCGTTTCTCCGTATGTAGGGATGATGGCTTTCCTCTTTGTTAAGAGCCATTTTTTCCCTCTAGAGTTTCACACGAAAACAGAAAATATCTTACTTTTGGCTACATTAGAACTCAACTATTACAAGAATTCTAAAATTTAGTTGTTTCAAATGTCGTGGACACGCCTCATGGGCCCCACTGTGCTAGACTAGGACCACCTTATTTATGTAATATGTCTTAGCATTGTAACTCTGATTATCAAGATAGATTCTATTTCTCAAAACACTAAATGGTTTAGATCATGAAAGTGGGGCCCAAACAAACTCCACCTCCTTCTGTAACAATGAACATAGTGGGCATGCAATCTTGGAAAAGTCCTTAATGAATCATCGATAGAATCTCGCATGCCTACGGAAACTCCTTACTCCCTTCACTGATGTAGGTGGGGGAAGCTTGCTGATCGAGTCCATCTTCGCCTTATCCACCTGTATCCCCTTGCTTGACACCACATGTCCAAGTACAATGCCCTGCTTCACCATGAAGTGGCATTTTTCCCAATTCAACACCAAATTACACTCCTCACATCTCTTTAACACAAACTCCAAATGATCCAAACATCTATCAAATGATGATCCAAAGACAGAGAAGTTGTCCATGAATACCTCAATAAAGCGCTCCACCGTATCAAAGAATATACTCATCATGCACCTCCAGAAAGTTGCTGGTGCATCGCATATCCCGAAAGGCATCCTCCTGTAGGTAAATGTCCTAAATGGACAGGTAAAGGTGGTCTTCTCTTGGTCCTTTGGAGCAATAGGAATTTGGTTGTACCCACTGTACCCATCTAGGAAACAATAATATGAATCGCCAGCTAGCCTCTCTGGCATCAGGTCAATGAAGGGTAGTGGGAAATGATCCTTTCTAGTGGTTGTGTTGAGCTTCCAGTAGTCTATACATACCCTCCATCCAGTGGTAACTCTTGTAGGAATTAGCTCATCTTGTTCGTTCTTTACCACTATCACACCACTCTTCTTGGGAATGACTTGCACTGGGCTGACCCACTTGCTATCTGAGATTGGGTAGATGATCCCAACGTCTAACGACTTTAGTACTTCTGGTTTGACAACCTCCTTCATATGAGGGTTGAGTCTCCTCCGTGCTTCCCTTGTAGGTTTAGACTCCTCTTCTAACATGATTCTGTGCATGCACATGGCTAGGCTGATACCCTTGATATCTGCAATGCTCCAACCCAATGATGTCATGTGATCTTTTAACACTCTTAATAACTTGCTCTCCTCATCAGAACTCAAATCACTGGCTATCATACATGGTAAAGGCTCATGCTCTCCTAGATATGCATACTTGCGATGTTCAGGCAAATGCTTCAATTCTAACTCTGGTGCTTTTATCACAGAAAAAACAGATTGTTAAGTTGAAGAACCAAGAATTTCAACAGAGTTGGAATACTTACCTGGAATGGAGGGGAGTATTTCGAGTTGATTCATAGTCTCCATAAGTGTTGCCTCAAGCTCATCACAATCGTGCTCAATTTCAAATCTAGTGAGGCCTTGCTGAATGCATGTGTCCAACTCCTCCTTGCATCCATGTGCTCTTTGAAACACCTCTCCCATAACCTGCCCAATCACCTCAATCTGAAAGCAATCTTCATCTCTTGTTATTTTCATTGCCTCGAACACCTTGAACTCAATCTTCTATCCATTCACCTTCATTTTGATTGTGCGTTTATGTACATCAATCTTGGAACCCGCAATGGCCATCAAAGGTCGGCCAAGTATGATAGAAAGGTTGTTCGGCATTGATGTGCTCTCCATGTCTAGTACCACAAAGTTGGTAAGCAATATGAACTCTCCTACCTTTACCAAAATGTCCTCCAAAATGCCCATTGGGTGTTTCACTCCTATCTGCCAACGCCAATATAATAGATGTTGGTTTGAGCTCCCCCAACCCCAAATACTCATAGGTCGCAAATGGCAGCAAATTGATACTACAACCCAAATCCAGTAAGGCTCTCTCAAATACATGATCCCCTATCTTGCAAGGTATAGTAAAGCTCCTAAGGGCCTTCGGTTTTGGAGGAAGCTTCCTTGAAAGAACTGCGCTGACCTCCTCAGTTAACTTCACTATTTCATGATATCTGAATCTCCTCTTGTTTGTACACAGCTCCTCAATAAAATTTTTCATAAGAGGGTATCTGCTTGATAGCATCAATCAGTGGAATGTTCATCTCTACCTTGCTCAGTGTCTCAAAGATGTCCTCTGTGAACTGAATCTTCTTTTCCTGTCTCAGTCTCTAAGGATAAGGTGGAATTGACTTGTAAACTCGCTTTGGCTCCTTAGAAGCCATGACCTGAATAAGAGTGGCCACAGTTTCTATGGTCTTCTTGTCACTCTTCTGGCTCACATCAATCTCATTTGGTCTTGTGCCTCAATGTCTCCATTTTCAGGATCTTCATTCTGCCTCACTTTGTTGTCAATGACCCTACCATTCTGTCTCATTCTCCTTTAGACTTTCTCTGGCTCCTTGGTGAGGGTTGTTATGGTATTCAAATGCTCATGATTTTTAGGGTTTATCTCTGTCTGACTTGGGAACTTTCCGTCCTCCCTCTTGCTCAAGGCATTAGCTATCTGATCCACCTATGCTTCCAGCTTTGTTAAACTCTACTGAGTGTTTGTAATTGCTTGACCATGCTGCTAGAAATTAGCCTGAGATGACTGAATAAACAGAGTCATCAAACTCTTGAACTCATCTTATGGTGGCTTTGGTGCACTGCTCTAAGAAAAGTTATTATTCTGGGGGTGTTGGTAGCTTCTCTGTTGTCCTTGATACTGCTGCGAACTCTAATTGCCTTGATTGCTCTGATTGCCTCCCCAAGAAAAGTTGGGATGGTTCCTCAATCCAGAATTTTAAGTATTGCTGTAGGGATTGTTCTGCTTAGGGTAGGTGTTACCAATATAGTTGGCGTGCTCCTGGTCCGTAAAAGATGACATGGGACAATGTTCAGTAGTATGGTTAGTGTGAGAACATATAGCAAATACCTCTTTTGATGTCTGTCCTTGTTGTATGCTATTGGAAGCCATTGCTTTGATGATCATGTCCATCTTTCTGTCCATTGCCGCCATCTAGGCAACTACATTTCCTTGTGACTGGATCTCATATACTCTTTGCCTCTAACCCAATTGCCTGGTCCTACAAAAAAATTATTGTGAGTTTCCACTAAGAGTTTCAAAGAGTTCATACGCTTCCACACTATTTTTCTCCATCAGGGCTCCTCCACATGTAGAGTCCACTATGCCCTTGTTCAGCTCATTCAATCCTTCATAGAAAGCCTAAACCTGATCATCCTTGGTAAGGTTGTGATGTGGACACTTCAATAGTAAGTCCTTAAACTGCTCCCAAGTTTTCCAGAATTGATCTCCATCCTTCTGCTCGTATGTTTGGATCTCTCTTCTTAACTGTCTTGTCTTCTGAGCAGGGAAAATTTTCCTCAGGAACTTGCTAGCTAGCTACTCCCAAGAGGTGATAGAACCTGCATCCAAGGAATTTAACCAAATCTTAGCTTTATCCTTAAGAGAAAAAGGAAATTGACGTAACATGATGCCCTCTAAGGTAACTCCTTGTATTTGTTGTATTGCACACAGCTCAAAGAAATCCTTAATATAAAGATAAGGATCCTCATTATGTAATCCATGATAGTGTGGCGCCATGTTCAGTAGTTGTGAAGTGAGGTTGAAGTTGCCAGCCGTATTAGGTGGATAGATGATGGTGGACGGCTGGTTGGTGTGCACGGGGATGTAAGACTCTTTTATGGGCCACCTTTGATTGTTTACTACCATCTCATCTTCTGCGTTAGCCATCTCTCTTTCAGGACTTTGATTCCTTTGCACACTCGGTCCTTCAGTTTCTAAGTCAAATGGGAGTTGTGTATTAGATCTTACCTTCGAAATTGTCTAAAGGTTCGTTCAATTTCTGGATTGTAGACAATAATAGCTAAGTCCTGGGATCACCGACCTTACATAAACAAGACTCAAGCCTGCAAGAAAACACATACAAAGTAAGTAACGCGATAAGAGTAGGAACAGAAGAAAACTTAAAATAAAATGGCTGAACTAAAATATATATATAATTTTTTAAAAAATTTAAATTTAAACACCATGATAAGAAAGTAAATGAATAACAATTTAAAATGATTAAAATTCAAGCAAATGAACTAAAAACTAAATTAAACTATGACACTACACTAAACACAAGTTTGACGCTATTTTATGCAAACAAGTCCCCGGCAACAGCGCCAAAAACTTGGTATCCACCAAGTAACCTAGAATTAAGCTACTTAATATGCACACAACTAAAACTCGTAAGCACACAAGATCACTATGTGGTATAATGAATTGTAGGCACGAGGTCGATCCCACGAAGACTTGTGATAAAACAATGTCGAAAATAACTATGAATTCAGAATATTAAATGGATGAAAGGTTGGTTGAATGTTGATTGTTTGAATGAAATTACTAAAACAACTAGTTAAAAATATAAAAATAAATCAAAAGCACAATGAAAAGTAACCAAACACACAAGAATACCACTTGGATTGAAAACGATGAGAATGCATGAACCAGGGTTTCATCTACTCTCCTAACCTTATTCTATTCATGTCCCTTATTATTCCTTAATCATAGCTAGATTTACTAGTGACATTTATCAATTTAGACCATGGCATATGTATCTAGATTATGATTCGCTTAAACCTAATTCACGAGTGGCATACAACATGAATTGTTCATTAAGTTGCAAGAACTAAGCATGGCATATGTCCTAGTCAATACACGCGTGATGCATATAAATGATGGGAATGATAAATGCATGAGTCTAGGCATGGCATATACCCAGATTGTTCATGGATTCTAAACCCTGGATGCTCAAACATCAACATCAATAAAAAACAAGTTAGCTATTCTTAAATTCAATTGAACATGGCACGGTTGGCATGGCATATACACAACTCATCAAATCAAAGCATGGTGTAGAAACTCATCCAATAAAACTGAAATCTCAATTAAGGAATGCCAAAAGGAACTACATCAAAATTAAGCTAGGATTTCAATTACACCCTAGCCCTAAACGTTTAGTTACACATGTTTGCAATGAAAAACAACATGAAATAGATAAAAGTCAATGAAAAACAACATGAAATAGATAAAATGCATAGGAAGAACTCGGTTAGATGATGGTGATGAAGGCATGGCCAGCAACTCCACTTTTATCTCCTTTGCTCCAAAGAACTCCCAGAGACAAGGTTGAACGGCTGCTTAGGTATGGCGGTGTGGAGAATGTATTTTTGGTTCCTCCCAGTTCTCCTTTTATTCTTCCAGCCAGAAAAATATATATCCATATAGGGCTACTATTTTTTCTCCCAAAACTCCTTAGTTTTCGCGTCTCTAGGGAGAGAGAATAAAGAGAGATTTGAATATGTTTTCCCCTTCCTTTTTCGTCTGCAATTAGTAAATAATTCCCACCTATTTTGTCCCAAATCTGCTCAACCTAATCAATCCCCTTATGATAGGTCAAACCTTTATATCTTGGCCTAGGATCCTCCATTGATGACACACAATCCACTTAATTGCACAAAATCACACCACAAATCCCTCAGTAATTTCCTGCGCATAAACCTCCTTCCTTACAGGCTAAGATCTAATCTTAAAGCTTCCCTCATTTACGCCAACAATCTCTCAAATAACTCTTTTGCTGAAATTCTCTCTTTTGGCTCCTTTTGGCCTTTCCTTACAAAAATAACAAAAAAATGTAAAAATATAAAATAACAATGAACTAGCACAAGATAAATCAAATATTAGGGCTTAAATTGTAAACATTTAAGCACTTATCACACACCCCAGCTGATGAGCACGAGGATTATGCATGAGATTAGGAGCCAATTAAAGATTTTCACATAAACAAATACACGTGGCCGCAATCATAGTCTCATAGGATAGAAGACCGTTGTGAGGTATAACAATTTCCTCGGTTAACCATAAAACATAGAAAGCTTCATATTAAACATATGGTACAATAATAACATTTCAGAGTAAGCATATTTTTCATTGCTATAGTTAAAGTTTATCCAAAGATAACAAAAGTAGTTTAATTACATCACGACGACTCAGGCAATGTCCTCAGCACACCACTCTCGATCGCCATCATTCTGATTCACCCGGAGCGACGCCTCCTCCTCCCCGAGGTAGATGGGCTCGATATCTATGCACCAAGTGCATCATCATTAGACTACAAATAGCCAGCGGGTAGATAAACATATTGATACAAATATGCAATATCAAAGCGAGTATAGAAAATGTGATCATGTGAAGTCCAAAGAAAGGAGTCTAAACAATAAGCATGAATATCAATAAACAATGAACAATAAAAGAAAATGTCCTATCAATGCTATCAACAATGGCAGTCCACATAAACCTACACACCACGGGATAGTCTTACTGTCCTCCCGTCTCATTACGAGTGTGATAGAGTATATGCAATGAGAGATTAGACCGACCAATCAATTCATCGGGATATACCCAGGACAATACATCGGATGGTCAACCAGGATAATACATCGGGTGCTACCTCGGGATAATAAATACATTCAGTGGCCATTCGAAATATAAACCGATACGATCTACAGTCGTTCCATCAATCTATCAATACAATAGATAGCCCTCCCACAGAGGTATCCCTCTTTATTTGATGTTAACATCTGAGTGGTGCCCAACACGGGAATCCTATACAATCAGTGAGGACTAGGCTTTTCCTGCGTGAACAGGAGTCCACAATTTACGAGTGGACAACTTTTCCATCAATCGTTCAATCAAACAATCAATCACTTCTTCACTTCCATCAACCACTTACAATTATAATTACCATCATGGTAACTCTCTCTAGGCCCTGTCATTTAGGGTGCCTGACCTCATCACGCCGTTCAATGCAATGACAATCAATGGGGATCCTAAGTATGATCAATTTTGGGTTCTGGATATGATCTCAACAATATAAATAATGTAAATCTATGAAACATGCATGAAGCATGTGGACATCAATAACAAAGCATTACAATTCAATTTTGCTCGATCAATAATCAAGGACGATAAACAATCCAATTCTACATCAATGATTTCCTTATTCATATGAAACATCACTGCACAGCCCAAGGAGGGGGTAAGGTTATGATATCCCATCAATAATTCTTGGTGCATAATCAATTAGTGGATATCCTCTTGCCTCACTCCGTCCGGAACAAGTATAGGTTGTACCTCATACATATTCCAAACTATATGTAAGGGTATGTTAGCTCAAAACATCCCTTACTCATCGTCCACAAATTGGTCTTCGAGGTAGGGTGCCAAGGGTACCAAAACTAAGTCTCAAACTTGGGTTAAAGTCTAAAGGAACTAGGCTTACACTGCCCCTAGACTCACCAACAATGCAAGTGCGCTCAGGAGGGAGATTTTGGTTCTAAAATAATAAAGAAATCCAAAGTTCCCTTGTTTATTATTTTTATATTCATAAAAAGGAATGAAATTACTTTTTTAGTTGGTTGGTAATATTACCTACCGATCCTTACAGAGGCTTCAGTGTGACCCACTGTTCTAACCACTTTGGGCACAACTGGGGTTCCAAAAGAATTGTACCGGGAAAAACCCCTTCCAAAAAGAGCTAGGCATTCCCTGGTTAGCCGTGGGGTTCTTCATGGTTAACAGTGATGTACAAAATACGCCAGTCTCCCAGCCTTCCAGTACCTAACCCCCATTCTACGGTTGGATTTACGGCTAGCCGTAAGGCTGACCATGGAGCAATAATAAAATATTTAAATGATAGTAGCTCAGTTGATCCGTTCATCTGGGGTCTTACAGCTAGCCGTAACTTCCCAAAACCTGCATGCATTCCGGAGCTCTGTTTCCTCCAAAATCTGGGCATTCAAATGTCTCCCTTCCAATAAAATTAAGACACAAAATGAACAGGGCCTAGCCCTCTCCAATGCCACACAAACATCCTCCAATCCATCCCATTTCAATTCCATTCAATTAAAACCTAATCTAGCATTTAATTTCCAAATTAACAACAATGAGCTCAAGGTGACTATCAATTGAATTAAAATGCAAGAATCAAACATTAGAACATGCATATCACAACATATTCATGTGTATCTAATTGCCTAGGTAGAAATCCCCCATAACACAAAATCAAGCTCCAAAATGCCCAAAATCCAAAGTACGAAAAATAACCCAAACCATCTAAATCCACCTATACAAATCCACAGAGGGGAAGCTAATTAGCTAAACCACAACATTAAAACACCCAAAACCCAACAGCCCTAACCTCTACAAAGTGAAACACTTACCTAAGGCAAGAGAGAAGGGGAGAAGCTTGGAAGATGGGGTTGGGATGATCGTGGAGCCCAAAGGAGATGAAGGTGATGATGATAAGAGGTGGAAGGTCCTCTTGGTCTTCACTTCAAGAAAGAAGAAGTGGGGGGAGAAAGAGAGAAAGAAGGAAAGAGGGAAAGGAGAAAGCAGCGAAGTGAGGAGATGGGTCAACGACGAGTTTATAAAAAGGAGATGGGTTTTTGGTATTTTCAGTTTAATCCTGGGTCTTCAGTTAAGTATAGTAAAATTTTAGCCCCACCAAAGGAAAACCCTGAGTACGGCGTAACTTCCATCTACTTAGTGCCTATAATATTGGGTTGGTCTCTCTTGTATTGATTCTTATTTTTCCCCACCATGCCTAAGTGGAAAATATATGCTCTTAATATTTGCTGCATACTAAGAAGATTTCTAATGGTGGATGACTGGACGACATCACGCTGTCTTCGCTAACATTTGGAAATGCATGAGGACCCCAACTTGTAGAATAGTAAAATAAAAATCAAATCAAAAGATTAATGGCTTTTGAATCTCGCAAGACAAATGAAATAAAAGTATGATTGACTTCATGCACACACAATTCTGCCTTGATAGGTATTATATGTTAAAGTCTCCAAGCATTCAAATGGATGTTTCAGAATGAAAGATGCAGTGTGAAAACTATGAGAACTAATTTCATTCTATGAGGACTAAGTTCATTCATTAAAAGCACAGTTAAACTGCATCCTAATCTTACCACTTTTAGAATACCTACAATGTTTGTGTATCATTACCATGGTCCATGCCACCATAATCACAAAGAAAAAAAAATCAATAGATGTGAAACAAAATATAATTAGCTAAAGTTTGTAGGAATCAATAGCAAAACAGGAATAAAAAGAAAAAATAATTGATATAACCATATCATTTAGGATAGACTATTTTTTTCTTGGAAGATAATAAGTTCTGTCTGGTAAAATACATACAGTGGAACAGGGACATCTAACTTATGTTTTTGTCAATAGAAACTCTAACTCATCGATCCACACACATCAGAACGACTCCTTACCCCAGTGGTTAGGAGAGGCAATTCTCGTTGGGATGTACATGCTTTGAATTTGGCCTCCCCCTTCTTGCATATGTAAGTTGAAATTACCTTGAATACCCATGTAATCAATTCCTGTGTATTCATTGCAAACAAATCCTCCCTTTCACAATGGCCACAATTTCAAACTAAACTCTAAACAATTAAGCTAGTAAATTAGAACCAGTTGACCAAAATCCAAATGGGCACACATGCATTCACCCATTTTCATATATAAAGCATGCCAAGGTACAGATATGCAAGATGAAGTTTAATTGGTCAAGATGAGGTTTAACTAGAAAAAATGTATTACAAAAACCAGCTACATTCTCCACCCTCAAATCACCAGCACAGCATGCCCATTCTCAGTTGGATCCAGCATGCCATGGCAATCCGATACATCTCTCCATCTCTTTCTTAATTTTTCAGTCCATTTTAATTTTATGTAAACTCTCGTATTTTTTGTGACTTTATGGCTTTCTTTTAAATTGATTCCATCCTGTTCTGGTATCAGCTGAGCACACCCACTTTCTAAGCTCACCACAAGAAGAAAAATAAAAATGTCATTTTTGTCGAGCCCACCCCCAATAATACCCAAAATACCCTCTTCTTCTCTTCTCTTCCCCTCCCACCTGTTGTGACCGAACCCCAACAGCCACTCCATCACCGGCGACCATCTCCCCCTCTAGCGAGCTCCCCTCTCTGCCCCACCATCACCAGCTACCATCTCTCCCTCCGGCGAGCTCTAATCAGGTCCCGGCCGGGAGTGCAGACAGACACCAGGAATGTCCTTATTTCAGCACAACTCACACTACTCCGATCTTCTTCGACAATTAGAGAGCAGAACCCTCTTGATTTTGAGAAGACAGGGGACTGACCTCTTTCTTCGCGTGTATCACTCGCTGGTGGGGTGCATGGAGTTTCAGGGCCGTGCACATGAGATATGCACAAGGTTTCACAACCATGCACTTGCAGAGAAGATGAAGTTCATGGCTATTTTTATCATTTCACACATGGGTATTTTGGTAATAAATTCTTTTAAAAAAGAGAGTGGCTACCTACACACTACAAAAGGCTCTCTACACACTGCATTTAAAAAAATCCCTAAACTACCCCTCGCCATAACATGTTCGGCCCTAAGCGGCCAAACAAATCGAGATTGTTTGGCGCTACAGGCATGAAGAAATCGAGTTTGTCCGGCCACACAGGGCCAAACAAATCGAGTTTGTTCGGCCCTGTGTCGCCGAACGAATTGAATTCGCCAAGCTTTCATCTTCAATGGCAATTTTCATCTCTTAATTTGCTTCTCCATTTGCTTGTCGCTATTAAAATCTTCAAAAACCACCATTTGCCTGTCCATTACTTAAAAATCACAAATGACTAGGAATGAGAGAAAGAATGAGTTTGGCGAGACAGGGAGGGGTAGGGGGAGGGGAAAGAGGGAGAGGGAGAGGGAGAAGGAGAAAGAGAGGAAGGGGAGAGGATGGGCGAGCGGCGGGCGACGACAAGTAGGGAAAGGGGTCGGTCACAGGCGGAGGGTGGCGAGGTTGGGCGGAGGGGGCGGCTGGCTGACAGGGAAAGGGAAGGAGAGGGAGGGAGAGGGAGGGGGTAGTTTAGGAACTTTTATTTTTTTTAAAAAATGCAGTGTGTGAAGAGGAGTTTGCAGTGTGTAGGTAGTAGCTCACATAGTTTTAAAGTGGGTGTGCTCAGTTATTTCCACGATGCAAATAGAATTTCTCATCAATTAGTTCCTTAGTTCTGGCAGCTGAAAATTTTAGACACCGGCACCTTAATCGATTTAGGATTTTTTTTAACTAAGGAGAAAGAAATATGGAAAAAGAGAGAGAAATAGATAGAGAGGTATCGAGGGCTTCACGCATGTGGGGCCCATTGATGGACCTGCTTTCTTTTGCCCGCTCGTGCGGTTCCGTGGGTTAGCGGACGTGAGAGTCCATTGGGTCCAACCCTTTCGCGGCCGGAGGCTCGAGAAGCGAGCATCAACATTTTTGTACGGGTAATACCAGATTTCTACTCTACTTGGAATTGCAAGTGGTGGTCCGGACCTTCACTAGTAGAAAAGGAAAACAACATTTTTTTCTAGTTTTTCATTGCACATATAAAGATAAAGGACATGTTAGTTTTGAATGCCGTGAAAGGCGATTTCATTTGTTTTGCCATAAAAGGCGATTTTTGCCGTTAAAAGAGATGTTTGCCGTAAAAGGCGGTTTTTTTCCGTGAAAGGCTGTTTACAATTCTTATCAATAGTGAAAGACAAGACTTGTGATTTTTTTTGTTTCTTTAAACAACACAAAATACAATGAAAAGCAAGAAAATGGGAATTAACTTCTCAGGAAATTGTGGAGACTCATTCAGATTGACGGTCGCAAGTTGTATGTGGACATCACCATCATCCTTCAGACGAGAACATAGTATGCTCTTGATTCGGTTGGCTCGACTTAAACCTCAGATTTTTAGAGGATAAAGACCAAGAGGAGGTCCTATATATATCCAATAAAAAGCTAAGTAGACGGGCTAAAAAACCATGTCTAAGCCACGAAGACAGGAGAAGGAGGCCTTGGGGGGGGGGGGGTGGGGTGCCCCCCGTGGGACTTTTTGTCACCTTGTAGCGGTTGTCAGTGCAGGACTTCTTCAGTGGAGGAGAGGTCATTGTAGCAACTTTGGCAGAGTTTTCTCTTTTCCGTGAGACTTTCTGACCAATTTTTCGGATCCGTTCTTCTTGGAATGACCCCCCTTTTATAAGCCTTTGGTAGCCATTAGGTGGTTTTATGGGCTTTAAATGTAATAAAGTCACATAATGGGAGGAGTTACAAGTTTTAATTTCATCATTTTATAACTCCTTTTTTCTTGGCTTCTGATTGGCCGGTGGAGAATTAAGAGCCTTTAATCGCATTTAAGCTCCATGATGGGAGGAGTTACATGGGTTAATGTCGTGTTTATGGCTTACCAGTAACTCCTTTTTCCTTGCTTCTGATGGAAGACAGTGGTTCTGCTTCTACCCATTTGGTGAAGTAATCGGTGGCTACTATTAGCCACCTCTTATTCCCTGGAGCTCAGTGAAATAGTCCCACAATGTCCAGCCCCCATTGGGCGAAGGGCCATGGACTAGAGAGCGGGCTCAGATAATGCGTTGGGTGATGAAGGGAGTGTGAGAATTTTTGGTACTTCTCGCATTTCTTGGCATATAGCTGAGCGTCTTTCTGCATGTATGGCCACTAGTAACCCTGGCTGATAGCCCAGTATGTTAGTGATCATCCTCTGATGTGGCTACCGCAGATACCTTCATGAATCTCATAGAGAAAGTCTTCAAGTATGCTCAGGTGAACACACTGAAGGTAGGGGCCAATAAACGACTTCCTGTAGAGCTTGCCTTCTAGAGAAAGCCAAAATCGAACTGCTTTCAGCTTGATCTTGTGAGCTTCATTTTTGTCTTCAGGAAGTTGATCATCTCTGAGGTATGAGATGATCGGGTTTATCCAGCTCGGATCGAGATCGATGCATAAAATTTGCGAGGTGGGTGGAGTTTTATACCTGGCTTCTCCAATGATTCCACCTCAATGATTCTTTTTCTCCCGGCCTCGACGGCGGAGGCCAGGTTGGCGAGAACGTCGGCATGGGAATTGGATTCTCCGCCGACCTGCTTGACTTCAACTTTTTCGAATTGAGAGATGAGCTTTTTTGCAAGAATTAGGTAGGCTGTCATCCTTTCGTCACGAGCTTGGTAGTCTCCGCTCAGTAGGCTCGTCACCAACTGTGAGACGCTGAAGACTACCAGCTACTGTGCCCCTAGGATTTTAGCGCTGTTGAGCCCTGCAATCAGTGAGTCATACTCTGCTTTGTTGTTGGATGCTTTGAAATCAAGCGTTAGGGCTTGTTCAATGACCGGTCCTTCTGGAGATTGGAGGACTATGCCAGCGCCGGCCCTCTAGGAAGTTGAGGATCCGTCGACGAAGACCTTCCGTGCTGAATCAAGGAATTGCTTCCAAGATCGTTCTTCTTGCATCTCGGTCTCGATGACTTCGTCCTCATTCCTTTTTCCCCCAGTTCGGTGTCGAGCAGGCTCGGTGCCGAACTAGGAGAGATGATCTCCCCGATGAAGTTACTAAAACTTGGGCTTTGATCGTCGTTTTGGGTTGATACTGATATCATATTGTCCCAATGCGACAGCCCATTTCGATACTCTTCCAGAGAAATCCGCCTTCTTGAAAAGGGACTTGAGTGGATGTTCTGTAACAACCATTATTATGTAGCTCTGGAAGTAGTGGGAGAGTTTGTGAGAAGCACTGACGAGTGTTAATGCAAGTTTCTCCATTGGCAGGTACCTAGTCTCGGCATCAAGAAGGATTTTGCTCGTATAGTAGATGGGCATCTGCTGCCTGTCTTCCTCTCTGACGAGCACCGAACTCACTACATAATCCGAGACCACCAGGTATAAGTAGAGCACTTCTCCCTGTTTCGGAGTTGAAAGTAGGGGTGGAGAAGCGAGATATGTTTTGAGCTTTTGTAGTGCTTGGTCGCATTCCGGAGTCCATTGGAATTTCAGATTTTTCTTCAGAAGCTGAAAGAAAGGTCGGCATTTATCCGAAGTTCGGCTGATGAAGCAGTTGAGCGCGGCAGCCATGCCCGTGAGCCTTTGGACCTGCTTTGTCGTTGTTGGACTTTGTATTCCCTGAATCGCTGAGATCTAATCTGTATTTGCTTCAATCCCTCTTCTTGTGACCAGGCTTCCTAGGAATTTGCCGGAGCCGACATCAAAAGCACATTTGGAGGCATTCAACTTGAGCTGGAAACTCTTAAGGATGTCAAACGCTTGACCTAGGTCTGCTGAGTGGTCCCATGACCTTTTAGACTTGACAACCATGTCGTCAATGTAGACCTCTATTGTTTTGCCGAGCTGGGCCTATAACATTTTGGTTACCAGCCTTTGGTAAGCCGCCCCCGCATTTTTTAACCCAAAAGGACATCACTTTATAGTAGTAGATGCCTCTAGGTGTTATGAACGCAGTCTTTTTTTTGTCAGGCCCATGCATCGGGATCTGATGGTAACCTCATCCTGTTATGGCCGGCAGTGGTGTCGATCATCTGGTCGATCTTCGGAAGCGGAAAGCAGTCTTTTGGACATGCCTTGTTGAGGTCAGTGAAGTCGACGCAGACTCTCCACTTCCCGGTCTTCTTTTTTACCACCACTGTGTTGGCCAACCAGTTCGGGTAATGGACTTCTCTTATTGCCTTGGCTTCCAGCAGCTTTTCGACCTCCTTGATCACGGCTTTGGTTTGTGGGACCCCTGACCTGCGAGCTTTTTGGACTATAGGTCTGTACTTGGGGTCCACGTTCAGTTTGTGGTACATGATCTCGGGATAGACACCAGGTAGAGATGTCAAACGAGCCATGTCGGCCGCTCAAAACCTGGCCCGCCCGTGCCATTACCGGCCTGGCCCGCCAGGGAAAAACCCTGGCACGGCACGGCCCGCAATGGGGCGAGTTGGAGCGGGCCGTGCCGGGCCGGCCCGCGGGCCATGCCTTTTTTTCTTTCAAACTCATCATTATAAACCATTCTTATCATATAAACCACTTCAATATATAAATCTATCTTCATATTTGTGCTAGCGGGTTCCATGTCATCAAACCAAAATTTGGTGTCATCAATAAAAATGTAAAAGAGGATCACATGATGAGACTGGTAGTGGGTTCACCTTTGCTTGATTCAATTTTAACTTATTATACACCCCTCATCTACATTCATGCTTTGATTGAGATAAACCATTTAATTGATCATGTGTTACATACATCAAGTGTCCATTTATAACAACAGCCAACAGGTCAATCCAATAGTGTACAGAAATTCAGCAACTAATAACATTTTGGAATTGTGTCTGATTTTATTTTAGATCATCATTGTCATCATAGCCTTATTGTAGCTCAATATATATTTAGATTTCATCATGGTTCTTTTTTTTATATAGATCTTTTAACTATTTCATCCATGGTTCAAGTCAATTAAGATTTGCAATATAGTTTTTATTTTCTTTTTCTTTTTTTTTTCCAAAAAGATGATAGATGTATTAAGATTAGAAGGATAAAGTTTTAACAAATGTGTTCCTCAAATATATGGCCCACTTCTTCCAACCTTAAATGCAAACTGATCCTTCCCAAACATATACCAATATTTTCTTTTGATCACTTTATAATTTCCATGCCACATATCAAGCACCTTTAAAGCAACCGATGTCGACTACTTCATGTCCCTATCTTCAGTGGGCCCCACAATATCAAATTTTTTTCATCATCAAACTATATTCCATCATATGATATCAATTAATTGGGAAATGTACTTCTAATTGACCCAATAACTTTTATTTAAGAGCCACTTTGCAAAGGTTAGATACATTAGAAAAGTCATACCCATGTGGAATCAAGCACTTAGTAAAATGAAAAATGACACAAAGGGTTTTTTTTTTAAAAATATAGTTATTTTTTGCTGTTGGGGTGGGCCTAACGGGCCAACCGTTGGCGGGCTGGCGGGCCAATCCTGGCGGGCCCGGCAGGCCGCAGGGGTAGGCCCATTTGCCAGGCGGGCCTGCGGGCCAACAAGGCTCGGCCCAGCACGGCCCGCGTCATGGGCCCTGCCCAGTGGGCCGTGCCGTTGACCGGGCCGTGCCGTGCCACGGCCCATTGACTGGCGGGCCGGGCCGTGCCGGGCCAGGCTGGCATGGCCCGCTTGACATCTCTAACACCAGGCATCTTATACGGGGTCCTAGTGAAAACCTCTTTGTGTTCTGTAACAAGAAGCTTAGGAGCTTGGACCTCTCGAGCTCGATGAGCTGGCTTCCGAGTAGAAAGTACCTCTCAGGATCGTGGGGGTCAATCCTGATCTCGATCAGATCTTGAATGCTTTTCTGTTCCGGGTTTCGGCCAACATTATTCAGCTCTGCTTCTAGTTCTACCATATGTACCTGCTTTGGCTCCTCTTCGCCAGGTACTACGACCATCAGGCATTGCTTGGCCATCTGCTGATCGCCTCTGACCATGACCACCTCAACTCTGCCGTTCTCCTTCTCTAACGGGAACTTGAGCTTTTGGTGATGGGTGGATGGTATTGCCTCCATATTGTGCAGCCAAGTTCTCCCCATTATGGCTTTATAGGGGCGGTGCATCCACCACATTGAAATCGGCCATCATAGAGGCGCCTTCAATTTGGACTTTGATGGAGATCTTCCCCTTGGGGTACATAGGGTTGGAGCTGAAGCCTACCAAGGGAGTGCACGCCTCTTGCAGATCTTCTTCCCTGAGACCCATCTTCTTGAAACAATCGAAGTAGAGGATCTCAGATGAGCTGCCAGGATCCACAAGAATCCTTTGCACCCTGTAGTTTTTCAACTTTAGGTATCAGTGGATCATTGTGGGGGAGCTGGACACCTTTTAGGTCCTCATCTGATAACCAGATCTTAGGCCCTTCCTTCCGAGCCTTCTTGGCAGCTGGCTCCAGCTCTGCTGTCATCACCTGTTTGCCGTGTCAGGCCCTCCTGGCCTCGGCACAAGCTTGATTACTCCCTTTTGGAGGGGGATCTAGGTGGATGACATTTATTATTTTTTTCGACTCATCGCTATCTTGATCATCATCATTTCGGCGCTGAGCTCGGTTTACGTGTCTGTCCCCTTCTTTGATGTAGTCCTTCAGATGCCCGTCCTTGACAAGCTTCTCAAGATAGGACTTTAGAAGCATGTAATCTTCTGTTCTATGCCCATTTTGTTTGTGATAGGCACAGAATTTGCTCTGATCGCGGGTGGAAGGATCACCCTTCATGGGCTGCAGCCACTGGAAGTACGGCTACGTCTTGATCTTGTCGAGGAGCCTATAGATTGGCTCCTTGAAGATTGTGTTAATAGCCTTATATACAGTAGCGGCTGGCTGCCCTTCTCTGGCTCGGTGAGCCTGCTTGAACTTCTTGCCGCCTCCAGAGGTGGGGAACGAGACCTTTGCCGAGCTCGTGGAAGCCCGATTTCGGTCCGTCTCCTCCCTCTGAGACGACTTATTCTCTTTCTTGGAAGTTCGGTCTTCGTGAGAGAAGTCGAAGTTCTCTCGAGCTCGGAACTCGTCTTCCTTTTGCTCGACGTACTGGTTTACTCGGGCCATTAATGCTTTCAATGTGACCACGGGATACCGGACCAATTTTCTTCGAAGCTCATTGCCCGGCAGCAAAGCCTATTTGAAAGACTTGATGGCCACCTCTTCAGAGGAGTCTTCTACCTGGCTGTAAACCGTCCAGAACCTCTTGGCAAACTGAGTGATATTTTCGGTTTGCCTCATTCTGAGAGCCATTACATCCTCGTCTGTTTTGGGGATGATTCTATGTGCTTGGAACTTTTCCACAAAGGAATTTCGGAGTTGCCGCCAGTTCGAAACTGACTCTTCTGAAAGTGCACAGAACCATCTTAGGGAAGGTTCCCCAGACTGGAGGAGAAAACTCTACAGTTTAGGTGACCCTCATCTCCCCAAACCGATATCTTCTGAGTAAAGTGTCGGAGATGTCCCGTCGTATAGGGTAAACCTTGGGACACTGAATCTTTCAGGGAGAGCAAAGTCTCTGATCTCCTGAGAGAAAGGAGATGCACCGAGATTGTTGGAGCCGTAAGCATCTAACCGGTCTCGGTGGAGACCGATCACCTCCATGTTCTTTTAGAATGTCTGCTTGATTTGCTGATCAAGCCATTCCCTCAGGTCATCACTGTCTTCCGGTATCTGACCCGACCTTCTCTTCGAGTTGCCGTTGCTCGAACCCTCATCATGAGCTCGGTCATGCCTCTTTTTATCCAGGATTCGCCTCAAATCCTGGTTGGCCGACAGAGCTTGTTTGCTTCTAGGGGTTGAGTCGCAGTCCTCGTTTTCTTTTGGAGTTACTGCTGGAGCTGACGAACCAACTCGTCCTTCTCTTGGATAACAAGGTTTTGGGCCCTGATAGCCTCGAGGAGAGAGTCGCCATCGTCGTCGCCATCAGCGGGATGCTTCCCATTATCCCGTAGGGGAGGCTGGGAAGGCCCTGGTTGAAGGTTATCTTACTGGGAAGGTGTTATCTCATCCCTTGAAGATGAACCCAGCTGAGCATGAACACATCCCACGCCTTCTGTGCCTGACCTCCTCTGGAGAGGGTCCAGGGGCACAATAGCTGGTGGGAATACCGGCGTAAATCCCGGCGGGAGTACCTGTGGCTGTGATAATTTTTTTGAAGATTATTCGCCCTTCTTAGCCCTTGGGGGCATGGTGTTTGGGAAAATTCTTGAACTTTCCCACAGGCGGTGCCAATTGTAAGTGTCTAAAAATTACGGACTTGGAATGATGGATTAGGATGAGATATAACATCTTTAAAGGTGGAGAGATGTCTGGGACCTGCAAGGAGAATAGGAACAAAGCAATCAAAGACCTTGGCTGTAGTCAGCGCAAGGCTCTCCGATGCCTAAGTTAGTTCATGAACTCAACAGTAGGATGAAGATGAATAGTAAAGGAGTTGTGTGGTATGGTGTTGCAAGTTATGCACAACGTACCTGTATTTGGAATTGGGTCCTCTATTTATAGAAGATGGAACCGACTGTGGATGGTGGGCCCTATGATGTGACCTCATCAACCCACTTTCCATTAAATGATAGTCCCATCATAGCCCATCCGGTCCCATCGTAGCCCATCCTGTCTCGTCGGGCCTTACTCTGGTGCATTGGGAGCTGTGGACGCCGAAATATCAGGGATTATGGGCGGCAAGATGGCTTATCAGCCTACTTGCATATGCCCTTGTCTTATCACACGTCCCATGACGTGGCTGAGCTTCCATAAAACTTCGGCTGTCAGTGTCTGTCTCGGCAAGCCATCTGGCACTATTGCCGAGATGCGTGACCGAGGTCAGGACACGGTACCGAGGTCAGGAGTGACCGAGGTCGGGAGTGACCTTGATCTCGGTTGGTGACCTGGCACTACTGCCGAGGTGCGCGTGGCCGAGGTCGAGACTTGATTAGCTGGTACAATTACTGAATCTAATATAATCTCGATATCTTTGGAAATATCCCCACACAAGGCTCTGATAGCATTTTTAGGAACATTGCTCTGGTTTTTATTTTCAGTAGTCCACAGCCCTAATCAAATTTATGATATGTGAAAAAAAGATATATTTCTCTATATATAATTTCTTAGGGAGCTTGTTTGTTCGCACATAAAAGAGAGGAATTCGTGGTCAAATGAGCTCCACCAAATGATTATTAAACATGGATGGATATTCATTTTCCATCTTTCCCTTATTCAAATTCAATTGAGTGAGATTTTTTTATGATCATTTTTAGATCTCCACATTTTGAGTTTTTGTTTTGGTTTTACTGTGTTATACTGTTACTGAGAAATTAGGAGGGAAAAAGTTAGAGATTCTGCACTTGAAGTAGCAAGTGACAATAAAATGCTAGGCAACCAATTTTAATATTTTCCCAAGACGCATCAATGCATACACTTAGCATTGTTCATCACTTACACTAAATTGGTGAATTTATGTTTCAAGATCCTAATTTCCTGCATGTTAAATTAATTTTCAGCATAACCCATCCAAGGAGGAAGGGAGAAGACGATGACGTCATCCCAAAAGATTCAAACTTCAAATCACACGCCTCCAACGAAAAGGATCATGCCGAGGAATAGACCTGTTGGGCCGAGACCAAATGAGAACTGATGGGTTAGGCAGTGGCGGGCGGGGAGGCCTAATACGAATAAAGGTCTTAACTTTAAATTAGGGCAGAAAAAAGGGGTGACCGAAACAGAAGAGGGAAGCGGGAAGTCGACTCGACTCTGCGGGAGAAGCGAAAGGACGAATCCGACACCCAAAAGGTCTACAATCACGGGGACGGAGCGGAGATGCTCTCAGAGGCTGAATAGAGTAGGGGGAGCCTTCTCGATGGAGGAGCCAGGAAACGAAAACAAGTGAACCAACTGGAAAGGGCAGGAATCGTCAAATGCTCATTGGAAGGGGAATGCTCAGGCGGGAAGGAGAGGAATTCAGACTCTCTAACTGGCACAAGGCAAGGAGTGAGGAACGAGTCTCCATCACCACCTCTAAAGGAGAGACTAAGCAAAAAGAAAAGTCACAGGTAAGACTCTTTTCAAAGGGGATCTGGGGGATAAAGGATTTTCAAACAAACAATTCAAAGGTTGTCTAAAGAATCCAAGGGAGGGAGGAGTACTTGGGGAAATATGAGGGAGAAGTGGAGCATTGGATACCACAAAGGGTAGTCCAGTGCGGGTTAGGCAATTGGGGTTACTATGGAGGAGTCAAAAGGAGGATGGGCCTCAGTGATGGAGTCTGTACAGAATAGGAAGAAGCAGATTCAGGCCAAAAAAAAAAGTTAAGAGGAAAGGGGAGAGAGAGAGTGACTCAGGCCTGAGAGGTACTTTCTACTCGGAAGCCAGCTCATCGAGGTCAAGAGGTCCGAGCTCCTAAGCTTCTTGTTACAGAACACAAAGAGGTTTTCGCTTGGACCCCGTACAAGATGCTTGGTGTTAGAGATGTCAAGTGGGCCATGCCGGCCTGGCCCGGCTCGGCCCGGCCCGCCAATCAACGGGCCGTGGCACGGCACGGCCCGGTCAACGGCACGGCCCACTTGGCACCGCCAATGACGCGGGCCGTGCTGGGCCGAGCCTTGCTGGCCCGCCAGGCCCGCCTGGCAAATGGGCCGACCCCTTGCGGCCCACCAGGATTGTCCCGCCAGCCCAGCAACGGTTGGCCCGTTAGGCCCGGCCCGCCCCAACTGCAAAAAATAACTATATTTTAGAAAAAAAACCTTTGTGTCATTTTTATTTTACTAAGTGCTTGATTCCACATGGGTATGACTTTTCTAATGTATCTAACCTTTGCAATGTGGCTCTTAAATAAAAGTTATTGGGTCAATTAGAAGTACATTTCCCAATTCATTGATATCATATGATGGAATATAGTTTGTTGATGAAAAAAATTTGATATTTTGGGGCCCACTGAAGGTAGGGACATGAAGTAGTCGACATCGGTTGCTTTAAAGGTGCTTGATATGTGGCATGGAAATTATAAAGTGATCAAAAGAAAATATTGGTATATGTTTGGGAAGGATCAATTTGCATTTAAGGTTGGAAGAAGTGGAACATATATTTGAGGAACACATTTGTTAAAACTTTATCCTCTAATCTTAATACATCTATCATCTTTTTGGAAAAAAAAAAGAAAAAGAAAAAAAAACTATATTGCAAATCTTAATTGACTTGAACCATGGATGAAATAGTTAAAAGATCTATATATAAAAAAAAAACCATGAATGAAATCTAAATATATATTGAGCTACAATAAGGCTATGATGACAATGATGATCTAAAATAAAATCAGACACAATTCCAAAATGTTATTAGTTGCTGAATTTCTGTACACTATTGGATTGACCTGTTGGCTGTTGTTATAAATGGACACTTGATGTATGTAACACATGATCAATTAAATGGTTTATATCACTCAAAGCATGAATGTAGATGAGGGGTGTATACTAAGGTAAAATTGAATCAAGCAAAGGTGAACCAACTACCAGTCTCATCATGTGATCCTCTTTCACATTTTTATTGATGACACCAAATTTTGGTTCGATGACATGGAACCCGCTAGCACAAATATGAAGATAGGTTTATATATTGAAGTGGTTTATATTATAAGAATGGTTTATAATGATGAGTTTGAAAAAAAAAAAAAAGGCCTGGCCCGCGGGCCGGCCCGGCACGGCCCGCTCCAACCTGCCCCATTGCGGGCCGTGCCAGTGGGCCGTGCCGTGCCAGGGTTTTTCCCTGGCGGGCCGGGCCGGCAGTGGCACGGTCGGGCCAAGTTTTGAGCGGCCGACATGGCCCATTTGACATCTCTACCTGGTGTCTATCCCGAGATCATGTACCATAAACTGAACGTGGACCCCAAGTACTAGGGTTGTAAATGGGTCCCCGATTCTCCGATTACCCGAAGGTTCCGACCTATTAGGTTCCGGGTCTGGGTCTTTATTTTGATCCCGATAAGTAAATGGTTCCGGTTCCGGATCCTTTTTTTTGGAACCGTTACCTAAACGGGTCCGGTTCCGGATCCACGGTGGCTCAGACCCGTGGACTCGGGACCCGACCCAATATATACTTTAACCTAAAACACAGGAACCCTCATTCTTACTTTCTACTTTCTAACCTAAATACATGTAGAGCTGCCGCCCCCTGCTCATTCTGTCTCCTCATTCCGTCTTCGGCTCTCTCCCCAGCTCCGGCTCCGGCTCCGGCCCTCTCTCCTCATTCTTGATTTATGTGAGTTCATTTCATTTCCTCCTTTGACTTTTTAGGGTTTATATTCTCTTAATAATTTGGGGTTTCATTCTTTTTGATGAAAATGAAGAGTAGTGATAGATAATATTCAGCTACTTGTTCATCAAAGAGAAGGTGTGTGACGTGTGTCCATGGCCTCACCATTGAAGATGTTTTGGGTTGCCATTGTCCTTGGATTGGCCATTAGAGTGGCAGTGATAGAGGGGCTCTTGAAAGACTACTATTCCTCATCTTGCCCAAAACTTCTTCCTACAGTCAAGGCTGTGGTGATGGCGATGGGCGCCTCCTTAGTTCGACTTCATTTCCATGACTGTTTTGTTAACAGTTAGTTTTTTTTCCTTCCTGTTTTATGCATTCATAGTGATTTCTATCAATCATTCTCACTACTGATGTAGAGAATTCTATATTTGGGTTTTATTATCACTTACTTTTGGTTGATGTTTCATCTTGTTTGTATTTGCTCAAGACAAATTGAAAGGTAAAAGGGTTGTTTTTCCCCTTTATTTTAACTGTGCCATGTTATAATCATATGCAATTTATTTCCATTGATACAATTCTATTTTTTGTTTCTATTTGCTCAGTAATTGCCTGTTGATTGATCTTATAAATGTGTTTTTTTGTGTGATCTCGTGGTGAATGACAGCTTATACATGTAATCATATAATTATAGTAGATTTTATAATTATTTATATGCAGATAAAATGTCAGAACCCATTGATATTGATGACGCGGAAGCGGAAACCAATGTTTCCATTGAAGTTTCTAGGGTATCTCAAAAAAAAAAGGAAGCTAACATCTCCGGCTTGGACTGAGTTTACAAAAATTAAACAACAAAATGGAGTTGAAAAAGCAAGTTGTAACCATTGCAAGAAATTACTGAATGGGAGTAGCAAAGATGGAACTTCACATTTGTTTAAACATTTAAAACATTGTGTGCTTTACAAACTAAAGCAGCGAGGGTAAGTAGATATAAAACAACAAATTCTACAAATCGGGGAATAAAAAAAAGGAGAAGTTAGTGCAATTCAAAATTTCAAACTTGATCAAGAAAAAAGTAGGCATGATCTTGCACACATGGTTATAATGCATGAATTGCCATTTCATTTCGTAGAATATGAGGGGTTTCGGAATTTCGTAAAAGGCCTTCAACCATTGTTTAGAATGGTGTCACGAAATACTTTGAAAAACGATGTTATAAAAATTTACAATGAGGAGAAACAAAAGCTTTATGATCTCTTGGACAATCTAAGATGTCGGGTGAGTTTGACAAGTGACATGTGGACCTCTAACCAGAATCTTGGGTACATGTCTTTAACATGTCATTTTATTGATGATGAGTGGAATTTGCAAAAGAGGATCATTGCATTTACCTCTATTGAAGCTCCCCACACCGGCGAAGTAATTTGCATTGCATCTTGGACAGATTATATAATTGGAACATCGATAAAAAACTGTGCTATTGTTTTAGATAATTGTACTACCAATGATGTTGTGGTTCGAGAGCTCAAGTCAAAGCTCATGACTAAGGGCTTGCTTTTTTCCAATGGAGATATGTTCCACGTGCGTTGTTCCACTCACATTTTAAATTTGATAGTTCAAGATGGCATGGATTCCATACGTGAGGTCATTTTTAAAGTGCATGAAAGTGTAAAATATATCAGAGCTTCACATTTAAGAGAACAAAGGTTTAATGAAATTGCACGGCAAGTATGAGCTCCAAGAAAGAAAATCCAACCTGATAGTTTGAATAGGTGGAACTCTACTTTTGAGATGCTAGAAACAGCGATACAATTCAAGGCGGCTTTCGAACGCTTAAGTGATCGTGATAGTGGATACAAATTTGCCCCAAGTTATGAGGAATGGGAAAATGTTAAAAAAATATGTAAATGTTTGCAAGTATTTTTTGAGATGATAGAAAAATTTTCAGGCACTAAGTATCCAACAGCGAACTTGTATTTCTAAGATGTTAGTATGCTTCACTTGCATTTGATAGAATGGTGCACTAGTTCAGAATCTTTTATCAAATTTTATCAAAGGTATGGCTGAAAAAATGATTGTGAAGTTTAGAAAATATTGGAATATCATTTCCACACCATTAGCAATTGCTGCAGCTTTTGATCCTCGATTCAAGTTAAAAGTAATCAAATATTACTTTCCATTGATTTATGGTGAAGAGTCTGTTGCGAGGATTATGGATGTTAGGCTTGCTTTGACAAGCCTTTACAATGAATATGCCATTGAGTCAACCAGTAATGCTTTTGATGGAAGACTTTCAACCAATGTTGGAAGTACCAGTAGTGGTGCTAGCAATAGTTCTGGGACATCATCAAGTGTTGCTTCTCCACTTGTTTCTCTTGATAAATATAGACTTGGCCTCCACGGGTTTCTCAAAGAAAATAAATCCATTAAAAAAAGTCAGATTTGGAGTTGTATTTGGATGAAGGACTATGGCCTGATGAAGATGAAGATAATTTTGACATCCTAGTTTGGTGGAAAACCAATGCAGCCAAATACTGGGAAGTTGCTCGAATGGCTCATGATATCTTGGCCATTCCAGTATCCACAGTTGCATCAGAGTCGGCATTTAGTACTGGTGGCAGAACAATTGATGATTATAGGAGCAATTTACTCCCAGCTACAGTAGAGACTCTGATGTGTTGTCAAGATTGGTTGAGAAGTTCAACAAAAGGTAACTTTTTTACTTTTACTTTTATATGATTTATGTTGGGTTTAGATTCATTAAAATTTCTAACATTAAGTTTAATTTTCAGATCTTCAATCTCATCACTACACAATCACAAATGCAGCCAAGTTTGATAAAGAAGAGACTTCAACTATAATATCAAATGATACTGACAGTCACCATTTGGAATAATTAGTGAGTCACACCTTTTCCTTTTGACTTGGGTGCCTGGGTATTTCTTCTCTGCTGTTAGTGATTTAAATCTAGAAAATGGGACCTTTAATTTTCATGAAGCTGAGCTGACTCTTTTTTTCAATACCTCTGCTTTTTGACTTAGTTAGGTTTCCATTCTGATCATTGATGTATTATATCACATGGAATGAACAATGACAACTGAAAAACATTAACTAGTCTTTCCATGTTTTCCAAGCTTCTTTCCTGTCAGTCAAAAGCCACATTATTCACTTTGCATGAGTTGTGAAATTTGGCATATAATTCCTCGTGTGCTCTCTATCAATCATGCTGGGATCCATATCATTTTTAGGAGGAAGTTGGGATGGGAAGCTGAGATATGTTTATTTATTCCAACTTTTAGTGTTTTGTTGGTTTCTGTATTGACAAATTAAAGTGCAGGTTGACTTACCTAACAGTAACAGTCTTCATTGATTTCCTTGTTTTTCCATTATCTTCTATTCATGCAACATCCAACCCCTATGTTTAAAATTAAATAAGTCTGGAGTTGATCTAAAGTTCAACTTTCCATGTGTGGGGTTGGAGACCTTTTCCTTTTCCTTTTGGCCTGGGTGCCTGGGTATTTTTTCTCTTTATTAGTGATTAAATCTAGAAAATGGGACCTTTATTTTTCATGGCTGCCAGCAGTTCAACTTTTCCTGCTGGGCCATGGGGTGCCTTTTGTAATCTTTTGTTTTTTTTCATCTTTTTACATTTATGTATAGTAGTCTGTTGGTAGTCTGCTGTTTACTGTGGACGAGGTTGTGTCTGGGCAGGTCTTATTTGCTCTTGTTAGTAACATGGGTTCTTGCTAAATTTCTTCCATTGATTTGGTGATGTATTTTTAATCTTGGTTTGAATAGTCATTTTGAATGAGAATTTATTAACTCATGTTTTTTTTTTTTTAGGTGA
This sequence comes from Litsea cubeba, assembly GCA_012931725.1. NCBI lineage: Eukaryota > Viridiplantae > Streptophyta > Magnoliopsida > Laurales > Lauraceae > Litsea > Litsea cubeba. The sequence continues at coordinate 9,955,134 of CM022955.1, read as the reverse complement.
AGCATGCCATGGACTGATGACTGACCGTGGAGAACAGAATTGAAGAAGCATTTAGCCTGATGATGTCTTATTGGTTGTACACTTGTAGTTTGAATGTCTTTTGTAAAGGTTTTGATTTGTGATAGTTGGTGGACTTTGTTTGGGATTTTGATGGTTTAGTGAACAAGAATTTGGATGTGATCTTTGGGATTTTGATGATTTGTGATGGTGGGCCGTGAACAAGAGTTTGGATGTGATGTAAGGGATTTTGATGGTTTAGGATAACAAGAGTTTGTATGTGATTTGTGATTTCAGAATTTTTAATTAAAAGTGCATGTTAATGGTAGACAAAAAGTTACATTTGGCAAGATTTTTTTTTAAAGAAAAATACAGGTATTAGGGTCTAGACCCGGAACCGGAACCGGATCCAGACCCACCTCACAAACGGTTCTGGTTCTGGTTCCGGTTCCCTTTAATATTATCGAAACCGGTTCCAGAGCCAGTTTTCTGGTTCCGAACCGGGTCCGGTTCCGCGTTCGGGTCCTCCCCTTAGAAAACGGTTCCGGTTCCACTCTGGACCCGTACCGGAACCGACCCGTTTACAACCCTACCAAGTACAGACCTATAGTCTAGAAAGCTCGCAGGACAAGGGTCCCACAAACCGAAGCCGTGATCGAGGAGGTCGAAAAACTGCTGGAAGCCAAGGCAATAAGAGAAGTCCATAACCCGGACTGGTTGGCCAACACAATGGTGGTCAAAAAGAAGACCCTGAAGTGGAGAGTCTGCGTCGACTTCACTGACCTCAGCAAGGCATGTCCAAAAGACTGCTTTCTGCTTCCGAAGATCGACCAGATGATCGACGCCACCGCCGGCCATAACAGGATGAGTTTCCTTGATGCCTACCGAGGTTACCATCAGATCCCGATGCATGGGCCTGACGAAAAAAAGACCGCATTCATAACACCTAGAGGCATCTACTGCTACAAAATGATGTCCTTTTGGGTTAAAAAATGCGGGGGCGACTTACCAAAGGCTGGTAACCAAAATGTTACAGGCCCAGCTCGGCAAAACAGTAGAGGTCTACATTGACGACATGGTTGTCAAGTCTAAAAGGTCATGGGACCACTCGGCAGACCTAGGTCAAGCGTTTAACATCCTCAAAAGTTTCCAGCTCAAGTTGAATGCCTCCAAATGTGCTTTTGATGTCGGCTCCGGCAAATTCCTAGGAAGCCTGGTCACAAGAAGAGGGATTGAAGCAAATCCAGATTAGATCTCAGCGATTCAGGGAATACAAAGTCCAACAACGGCAAAGCAGGTCCAAAGGCTCACAGGCATGGCTGCCGCGCTCACTGCTTCATCAGCCGAACTTCGGATAAATGCCGACCTTTCTTTCAGCTTCTGAAGAAAAATCTGAAATTCTAATGGACTTCGGAATGCGACCAAGTACTACAAAAGCTCAAAACATATCTCGCTTCACCACCCCTGCTTTCAACTCCGAAACAGGGAGAAGTGCTCTACTTATACCTGGTGGTCTCGGATTATGTAGTGAGTTCGGTGCTTTTCAGAGAGGAAGACAGGGCAGCAGATGCCCATCTACTATACGAGCAAAATCCTTCTTGATGCCGTGACCAGGTACCTGCCAATGGAGAAACTTGCATTAACACTCGTCAGTGCTTCTCACAAACTCTCCCACTACTTCCAGAGCTACATAATAATGGTTGTTACAGAACATCCACTCAAGTCCCTTTTCAAGAAGTCGGATTTCTCTGGAAGAGTATCGAAATGGGCTGTCGCATTGGGACAATATGATATCAGTATCAACCCAACATGAGGATCAAAGCCCAAGTTTTAGCTAACTTAATCGGGGAGTTCATCTCTCCTAGTTCGGCACCGAGCCTGCTCGACACCGAACTGGGGGGCAAAGGGAATGAGGACGAAGTCACCGAGACCGAGATGCAAGAAGAATGATCTTGGAAGCAATTCCTTGATTCAGCACGGAAGGTCTTCGTTGGCGGATCCTCAACTTCCTAGAGGGCTGGCGCTGGCATAGTCCTCCAATCTCCAGAAGGACCAGTCATCGAACAAGCCCTAACGCTTGATTTCAAAGCATCCAACAACAAAGTAGAGTATGAATCACTGATTGCAGGGCTCAATAGCGCTAAAATCCTGGGGGCACAGCAGCTGGTAGTCTTCAGCGACTCACAGTTGGTGACGAGCCAACTGAGCGGAGACTACCAAGCTCGTGACTAAAGGATGGCATCCTACCTAATTCTTACAAAAAAGCTCATCTCTCAATTCGAAAAAGTTGAAGTCAAGTAGGTCGGCGGAGAATCCAATTCCCATGCCGACGCTCTCGCTAACCTGGCCTCCGCCGTTGAGGCTGGGAGAAAAAGAATCATTGAGGTGGAATCATTGGAGAAGCCAGGTATAGAACTCCACCCACCTCGCAAATTTTATGCATCGATCTCGATCCGAGCTGGATGAACCCGAACATCTCTTACCTCAGAGATGATCAACTTCCTGAAGACAAAAATGAAGCTCACAAGATCAAGCTGAAAGCAGTTCAATTTTGGCTTTTTCTAGAAGGCAAGCTCTACAGGAAGTCGTTTATTGGCCCCTACCTTCAGTGTGTTCACCTGAGCATACTTGAAGACTTTCTCTATGAGATTCATGAAGGTATCTATGGCAGCCACATCAGAGGACGATCACTAACATACTGGGCTATCAGCCAGGGCTACTAGTGGCCATACATGCAGAAAGACGCTCAACTATATGCCAGGAAATGCGAGAAGTACCAAAAATTCTCACACTCCCTTCATCACCCAGCGCATTATCTGAGCCTGCTCTCTAGCCCATGGCCCTTCGCCCAATGGGTGCTGGACATTGTGGGACCACTTCACTGAGCTCCAGGGAATAAGAGGTGGCTAATAATAGCCACCGATTACTTCACCAAATGGGTCGAAGCAGAACACTGTCTTCCATCAGAAGCAAGGAAAAAGGAGTTACTGGTATGCCATAAACACGACATTAACCCATGTAACTCCTCCCATCAAGGAGCTTAAAGGCGATTAAAGGCTCTTAATTCTCCACCGGCCAATCAGAAGCCAAGAAAAAGGAGTTACAAAATAATGAAATTAAAACTTGTAACTCCTCCCATTATGTGACTTTATTACATTTAAAGCCCATAAAACCACCTAATGGCTACCAAAGGCTTATAAAAGGGGGGTCATTCCAAGAAGAACGGATCCGAAAAATTGGTCAGAAAGTCTCACAAAAAAGAGAAAACTCTGCCAAAGTTGCTACAATGACCTCTCCTCCACTGAAGAAATCCTGCACTGACAACCGCTACAAGGTGACAAAAAGTCCCATGGGGGACACACCCCCCCCCCCAAGGCCTCCTTCTCCTGTCTTCGTGGCTTAGACATGGCTTTTTAGCCCGTCTACTTAGCTTTTTATTGGATATAGGACCTCCTCTTGGTCTTTATCCTCTAAAAATCTGAGGTTTAAGCCGAGCCAAGCGAATCAAGAGCATATTATGTTCTCATCTGAAGGATGATGGTGATGTCCACATACAACTTGCAACCGTCAATCTGAATGAGTCCCCACAATTTCCTAAGAAGTTAGATCCCATTTTCTTGCTTTCATTGTATTTTGTATTGTTTAAAGAAACAAAAAAAATCACAAGTCTTGTCTTTCACTATTGATAAGAATTGTAAACAGCCTTTCACGGAAAAATAGCCTTTCACGGCAAAAACCGCCTTTTACGGCAAACATCGCCTTTAACGAAAAAAATCGCCTTTTACGGCAAAACAAATGAAATCGCCTTTCACGGCATTCAAAACTAACATGTCCTTTATCTTTATATGTGCGATGAAAAACTAGAAGAAATGTTGATTTCCTTTTCTACTAGTGAAGGTGGATCTTCGGACCACCACTTGCAATTCCAAGTAGAGTAGAAATCAGGTATTACCCGTACAAAAATATTGATGCTCGCTTCTCGAGCCTCCGGCCGCGAAAGGGGACCCAATGGACTCTCACGTCCGCTAACCCACGGAACCGCCGCCAGTGGGCAAAAGAAAGTAGGTCCATCAGTGGACCCCACATGCGTGAAGCCCTCGATACCTCTCTATCTATTTCTCTCTCTTTTTCCATATTTCTTTCTCCTTAGTTAAAAAATATCCTAAATCGATTAAGGTGCCGGTGTCTAAAATTTTCAGCTGCCATAACTAAAGAACTAATTGATGAGAAACTCTGTTTGCATCGTGGAAATAACTGAGCACACCCACTTTAAAACTGTGAGAGCTACTACCTACACACTGCAAACTCCTCTTCACACACTGCATTTTTAAAAAAAAATAAAAGTTCCTAAACTACCCCTCCCTCTCCCTCCCTCTCCTTCCCTCTCCCTGTCAGCCAGCCGCCCCCTCCGCCCAACCTCGCCACCCTCCTCCTGCGACCGACCCCTCTCCCTGCTTGTCGCCGGCCGCCGCCCGCCCATCCTCTCCCCTTCCTCTCCTTCTCCCTCTCCCTCTCCCTCTTTCCCCTCCCCCTACCCCTCCCTGTCTCGCCAACTTCATTCATCTTTCAATCCTAGTCATTTGTGATTTTTAAGTAATGGACAAGCAAATGGTGGTTTTTGAAGATTTCAATAGCGACAAGCAAATGGAGAAGCAAATTAACAGATGAAAACTGCCATTGAAGACGAAAGCTTGGCGAATTCAATTCGTTCGGCGACACAGGGCCGAACAAACTCGATTTGTTTGGCCCCGTGTGGCCGGACAAACTCGATTTCTTCAGCCCTGTATCGCCAAACAATCTCGATTTGTTCGGCCGCTTAGGGCCGAACATGTTATGGCGAGGGGTAGTTTAGGGATTTTTTTTAAATGCAGTGTGTAGGTAGCCACTCTCTTTTTTAAAAGAATTTATTACCAAAATACCCATGTGTGAAATGATAAAAATAGCCATGAACTTCATCTTCTCTGCAAGTGCATGGTTGTGAAACCTTGTGCATATCTCATGTGCATGGCCCTGAAACTCCATGCACCCCACCAGCGAGTGATACACGCGAAGAAAGAGGTCAGTCCCCTGTCTTCTCAAAATCAAGAGGGTTCTGCTCTCTAATTGTTGAAGAAGATCGGAGTAGTGTGAGTTGTGCTGAAATAAAGACGTTCCTGGTGTCTGTCTGCACTCCCGGCCGGGACCTGATTAGAGCTCGCCGGAGGGAGAGATGGTAGCTGGTGATGGTGGGGCAGAGAGGGGAGCTCGCTAGAGGGGGAGATGGTCGCCGGTGATGGAGTGGCTGTTGGGGTTCGGTCACAACAGGTGGGAGGGGAAGAGAAGAGAATAAGAGGGTATTTTGGGTATTATTGGGGGTGGGCTCGACAAATATGACATTTTTATTTTTCTTCTTGTGGTGAGCTTAAAAGTGGGTGTGCTCAGCTGATACCAGAACCGGATGGAATCAATTTAAAAGAAAGCCATAAAGTCACAAAAAATACGAGGGTTTACATAAAATTAAAACGGACTGAAAAATTAAGAAAGAGATGGAGAGATGTATCGGATTGCCATGGCATGCTAGATCCAACTGAGAATGGGCATGTTGTGCTGGTGATTTGAGGGTGGAGAATGTAGCTGGTTTCTGTAATACATTTTTTCTAGTTAAACCTCATCTTGACCAATTAAACTTCATCTTGTATATTTGTACCTTGCCATGCTTTATATATGAAAATGGGTGAATGCATGTGTGCCCATTTGGATTTTGGTCAACTGGTTCTAATTTACTAGCTTAATTGTTTAGAGTTTAGTTTGAAATTGTGGCCATTGTGAAAGGGAGGATTTGTTTGCAATGAATACACAGGAATTGATTACATGGGTATTCAAGGTAATTGCAACTTACATATGCAAGAAGGGGGAGGCCAAGTTCAAAGCATGTACATCCCAACGAGAATTGCCTCTCCTAACCACTAGGGTAAGGAGTCGTTCTGATGTGTGTGGATCGATGAGTTAGAGTTTCTATTGACAAAAACATAACTTAGATGTCCCTGTTCCACTGTATGTATTTTACCAGACAGAACTTATTATCTTCCAAGAAAAAAAAAATAGTCTATCCTAAATGATATGGTTATATCAATTATTTTTTCTTTTTATTCCTGTGTTGCTATTGATTCCTACAAACTTTAGCTAATTATATTTTGTGTCACATCTATTGATTTTTTTTTCTTTGTGATTATGGTGGCATGGACCATGGTAATGATACACAAACATTGTAGGTATTCTAAAAGTGGTAAGATTGGGATGCAGTTAACTGTGCTTTTAATGAATGAACTTAGTCCTCATAGTTTTATATACGGTGCTTTTAATGAATGAAATTAGTTCTCATAGTTTTCACACTGCATCTTTCATTCTGAAACATCCATTTGAATGCTTGGAGACTTTAACATACCTATCAAGGTAGAATTATGTGTGCATGAAGTCAATCATACTTTTATTTCATTTGTCTTGCGAGGTTCAAAAGCCATTAATCTTTTGATTTGATTTTTATTTTATTATTCTACAAGTTGGGGTCCTCATGCATTTCCAAATGTTAGCGAAGACAGCGTGATGTCGTCCAGTCATCCACCATTAGAAATCTTCTTAGTATGCAACAAATATTCAAAGCATATATTTGCCACTTAGGCATGGTGGGGAAAAATAAGAATCAATACAAAAGAGATCAACCCAATATTATAGGCAAAAAGTATATGGGAGTTACGCCATACTCAGGGTTTTCCTTTGGTGGGGCTAAAATTTTACTATACTTAATTGAAGACCCAGGATTAAACTGAAAATACCAAAAACTCATCTCCTTTTTATAAACTCGTCGTTGACCCATCTCCTCACTTCGCTGCTTTCTCCTTTCCCTCTTTCCTTCTTTCTCTCTTTCTCCCCCCGCTTCTTCTTTCTTGAAGTGAAGACCAAGAGGACCTTCCACATCTTATCATCATCACCTTCATCTCCTTTGGGCCCCACGATCATCCCAACCCCATCTTCCAAGGTTCTCCCCTTCTCTCTTGCCTTAGGTAAGTGTTTCACTTTGTAGAGGTTACGGCTGTTGGATTTTGGGTGTTTTAATGTTGTGGTTTAGCTAATTAGCTTCCCCTCTGTGGATTTGTATAGGTGGGTTTAAATGGTTGGGTTATTTTCCGTACTTTGGATTTTGGGCATTTTGGAGCTTTGATTTTGTGTTATGGGGGATTTCTACCTAGGCAATTAGATACACATGAATATGTTGTGATATGCATGTTCTAGTGTTTGATTCTTGCATTTTAATTCAATTGATAGTCACCTTGAGCTCATTGTTGTTAATTTGGAAATTAAATGCTAGATTAGGTTTTAATTGAATGGAATTGAAATGGGATGGATTGGAGGATGTTTGTGTGGCATTGGAGAGGGCTAGGCCCTGTTCATTTTGTGTCTTAATTGTATTGGAAGGGAGACATCTGAATGCCCAAATTTTGGAGGAAACAGAGCTCCGGAATGCATGCAGGTTTTGGGAAGTTACGGCTAGCTGTAAGACCCCAGATGAACGGATCAATTGAGCTACTATCATTTAAATATTTTATTATTGTTCCATGGTCAGCCTTACGGCTAGCCGTAAATCCAACCGTAGAATGGGGGTTAGGTACTGGAAGGCTGGGAGACTGGCGTATTTGTACATCACTGTTAACCATGAAGAACCCCACGGCTAACCAGGGAATGCCTAGCTCTTTTTGGAAGGGGTTTTTCCCGTACAATTCTTTTGGAACCCCAGTTATGCCCAAAGTGGTTAGAACAGTGGGTCACACTGAAGCCTCAGTAAGGATCGGTAGGTAATATACCAACCACTAAAAAAAAGTAATTTCATTCCTTTTAATGAATATAAAAAATAATAAACCGGGAACTTTCGATTTCTTTATTATTTAGATCCAAAATCTCCCTCCTGAGCGCCTTGCGTTGTTGGTGAGTCTAGTGGCAGTGTAGCCTAGTTCCTTTAGACTTTAACCCAAGTTGAGACTTAGTTTTGGTACCCTTGGCACCCTAACCTCGAAGACCAATTTGTGGACGAGGAGTAAGGGATGTTTTGAGCTAACAATGCCCTTACATATTGTTTGGAATATGGTATGAGGTACAACCTATACTTGTTCCGGAGGGAGTGAGGCAAAGAGGATATCCACTAATTGATTATGCACCAAGAAGTATTGATGGGATATCATAACCTCACCCCTCCTTGGGCCGTGTAGTGATGTTTCATAT